>OU342740.1:107918140-108579556 GCA_910589775.1 Avena eriantha | reverse complement strand
AAAGCAGATGGTCCTAGTTATCATAGCCGTCTTATTGGCCATCATCTTGATAGTCTCCTTCATAGTCTGGCCATGATAGCCAGGGACAAAGCCATGAGTACTCTTTAAGTACTCGCAATCTACCACTAACAAGTACTATAGTTCAAAGTTAAAGTGCTAACTCTAAGTTTAACTATAAAGTTAAGGTGAAACCTAAGGTGAGTTCAGAAGCAAAGAAAGATAAAGTAAAGTCCTAGAATTACTTAAGTGGGGAAGCTATTGTTATAAACACAACCCTGTTGTGGTCAAGTCAAGATTCATCATTCTTTTCAAAGTATTTGGAAAACATCTGACAATGAAACAGTATGGCCATACCAACTGTCCATAACCGCGGACGCGGCTATTCGAATAGTTTGACACTCTGCAGAGGTGGTACACTTTCACCACAAGATTTGATACATCTGTCAGGGGTAACCCTGAATCATCATACTTAGTATGCAGATAATCAAACATAACCTTCCCTTTACACACTCTAGTATAAGCACCTCTCCTATGAGCATGGCCTCCCAACCATGACCATCAGGTATCTTGGGCACTACATAGGTGGACATCATGAGAGGTAGCCTCACCTTAGACCTCTCCCGTGAGGGAACTAATACTAATGCATATAAATTTCCAGCTAAGCCTTACCCAATTCAGGTAGTGTGGTTGTACGGTAAATTTGGAATGGTATCGCATCCGAATTCAACCATCAGTTTTATAAAAGGGTTAAGGCTCATGCCTCAACATTTTCATCATCATCAACCATTTGTGTTTTCTCAACACATGTCAAAACATCTCAATAGAATGACTCATCATTCCAAGGTTTTCATAATTCATTTTCACCAAGTGTTTCCATCTAAAGTGACTCAAGTTTTTGATCTACTCTAACTACTAAGTTAAGAGTGTTCACTAAGGTGGAAAGATGGGTTCAATCTCATGCCATAGAATGACATCTAAAGGGTTCTAAATAGGTCAAGTTTTATACTTTTTATGCTACCTTCAAAACTCAGTAAAGAACTTGGTGTAAGCTAAGGGAGTAAAACTTGTAACTAGGACTTGGGGTACTAATGGTCAAAAAGGGAGTGTGATCAAGGCATGCTTAAGGCATCTTTGCTAAACCATCTAGTTTGGTCCTATCCTGCTAAGCACTAAACTTGCAAGTGTTAGCTTGCACTGTTAATGGTGGCTTGCACTTAGATAGTGCTAGCTTGCTAATAGTAGCTTGCCTTGGTTAGTGCAGTGGTTGAAGTTTTCTTCTTCTTGGTCGAACTCCTCCTCCCCGAAAGCTTGGTCGGTACTATCGTTTATCAATACATAGGGAGTGCAAAATCACCAAACAATACTTAACTCGGCAAAATAGCATTCTAAGACACACATTTGATGATCTATTATCATCACAAACATCACAAGTTTAATTCAATAGTTTCCTCCTTTTTGTTTTAGAAAAGTAATTTCTACTCATTGAAAAATTAACTAAGATTTAATATTCACCACTTAAAATATGGTATCTTGTTGCCACATGTCATCACCACATATCCTAACATGTGGGAATGAGAATTAAGGGTTGGATCAATATTACTTTGGTTTAAGTTCATTATTTAATGATTTAAAGTGACTAGAAATGCCTATATAGCATTATTTGGGTACTAGTCCAAAGTCACTGCATGTAAACCTTAATATTATTACATATTTAGATAGATATGATGAAATGTGATTTTTGAGAGTTGGAATCAACTTAAAAGCTAACTTGGTTGATTTTATAAAAATGTTGCAAGTTGCAAATACTTCTGTTTTGTTATTTTTATTAGGAGAGATCTATAACTCTAATTGAATTAAATCCAACGGGCTTGGATAGATCATCTTAATACCTTTCAGGCAAAATTAGTTTCATGCAATTTGGATTTGTCAAACTGTCAGAATTGAATTTTAAAATAGTGGACATAAACTATATTTAACTAAAAAGAAAAAATCCAGATTTGAACGGGTGGGCTAGCGCGGGAAAAGACTTGGGCCGGCCCAGTGGTGCTCCGCGGCGCGGGGCTCAGCTGACAGGGGGGTCCCGCTTTTCAGCGGCACTTAACACACGAAATGGTACGCGCGTTGTGGGCCGTAGGATTAGAAGGGAGATCGACGGCTGAGGGTCGTCGTCGACGACGAACAGGTCACCGGCGAGCTCGAACCCTAGCGGCTCGGTGGGGGTCTGCTGGGGACGTACCAGGGCTCCAGCGGGGTCGGCGAGCCAGGCAAACAAAGTGGAAGACGATGGCGAGGCGAGGCGCGATTGCGGCCGAGCTTGGGGTGGCCGCAATCAGCGGCACCCTTCTCCACCAGAGGCGGCGGCTCCAGCTCCAATTCCGGCGAGGCAAAGCGTGCCTTGCTCCAGCTAGAGGTGGGTGAGGCTCAGAGAGGTGAGGGGAGTGGAATGGTGTGGAGAGAAGAGGCTGGGGAGGGCTCCTTTTATAGGCCCGACGGTGAGACCGAGCGGGATGGGCAGGCGACGGTGGCGACATGGCTACGGCGGAGTAGAGGCATGGCTACGGGTGGCGATCGACGTGCGGTTCCCTGGCGGTGCTCTAGGCATTGAATGCGGCCGTAGGGGCGGTGGCATGCGCTCTGAGCGGCAGAGGCGGCGGTATCCACGGCGAGCAGTGGCTGTGAGGCGTTGGGCGACCAGCGGGGGTGTCTGGGGTGTTCTCCAGGTCGTGGCGGAGCGGCGGGCGCAGGCTGCGGCCAAGGGGCGGTCTGTGCGAGCGGGGACAGAACATGCTCTGGGGGTGGCACCGGCATGGTGCGGTGGCACTCGGCGCGGGCTTTCCTCGGTGGTCCACGGTAGGGCTTGGCTCGGGCAGGGGACAGAGAGGGGCGGTGAGGTGTGGGCTACCTCCTAGACATGGAGAGAGAGGCGGGAGAGGGCTGCTGCGGCGAGTGCACGGTCGGCCGGCGAGAGGGTGCTCGGCATGGCATGGCAGTGCAGCTAGGGGGTAGGGGAGATGGTGGTGTGGGTCTGGTTGGGCTAGAGGGGGGACAAGATGATCAAATCACTTCCAAATTGCTAGACAAAATCAGCCCAAAACAGTATTAGTTAGGCCAATATGATCCTGCCAGCAAGGTGTTTGACAAAATGGCCGAAAGAGAAAAAGTTTTGAATTTTGGTTTCAAATTTTTTGAGTGATCTCCACTAGTGCTAGGTAGTCTCTGGTTGCAAGGGTTTTGAAAGTGGAGCTCAAAAAGATGGGTTTTGAAATAGGGGTGATCTATGCATATGCATTAGATTCAATTTTCAAATGTCATTTAAAATAATTTAAAGCATGTTTTTAGCAGATCAAAAGGTGGGCCTTGGTACCCTCATTATGTGTACTAGCAAGGGTAGAAAGATCAAGAATTGTTTCTGTTAAGAAATGAGTGCTAGGAACACTCTAAGTAGTGTAGTGGATTAAAATGGCCAAAATGACCATTCCTCCTTTTTAATTCTTTTTGATTTGATTTTCTTTAGGAAAAGTTTGGGAATGATGTAGATGATGTTTAAATCACCTAAGCAACATTTTACAAGCATTGGATCACTCAATCATGGCAATTCAAACAACTCCTATTTTAAATGCACACATATATGAATGCTTTCATTTTAAATTTGGAAAAGTTTTTGTTAACCCCATTTTTGGTTGATTTGATCTTGATAAGATTGGATTGAAGTTTTGAGATGTTACAAACCTTCCACGCTTAAACAAAATCTCGTCCCGAGATTTACAAAGAAAACTAGGAACTAAAGAGATCTGGGAACTCTGTCCTAATGTAATCTTCTCGCTCCCAAGTAGCTTCCTCCTCGGTATGGTTGCTCCACTGAATCTTGAGAAACTTGATGCTCCTGGTCCTGGTGGTTCTGTAGGCTTCTTCTAAGATACGGATGGGTACTTCTCGATAGGTCAGGTCATTGTTTATTTCCACAGCTCTATGATCGATGTTCTTGAAAACTTTAGTCTTCTCGGGCGCTTCCAGACATTTGCGAAGTAACGAGATATGGAACACATTGTGGATGGCTGACATCTCTTCAGGCAGGTCCAGCTGATACGATACTTCTCCTCGACGGTTCAGAATCTTGAAGGGTCTGATATATCTGGGGGCTAACTTTCCCTTCAGACTAAAGCGTTGAGTTCCCTTCAATGGTGAAACCTTGAGGTATACAAAGTCTCCGACATTGAAAGTCAGGTCTCTCCTTCTCTTGTCAGCATAACTCTTCTGTCTGGATTGGGCGGTCTTGAGGTGCTCACGGACTTTGTGAACTTTCTCTTCTGCTTCTCGAAGGATGTCGGGTCCGAAGATCTGACTCTCTCCTACTTGCGACCAATTCAAAGGGGTACGACACTTTCTTCGATATAGGAATTCAAATGGTGCCATTTGCAAACTAGCTTGATAACTGTTGTTATATGAGAATTCTACGAAAGGCAGGCAGTCTTCCCATTTTGATCCATATTCCAACACACAAGCTCTAAGCATATCCTCTAGGATCTGGTTGACTCTCTCAGTCTGTCCATCTATTTGCGGGTGATATGCGGTGCTGAAGTTCAACTTGGTTCCTAATCCTTCCTGAACTTTCTGCCAAAATCTCGAGGTAAACTAGGTTCCTCGATCTGAGACTATGGTCTTGGGGGTTCCATGCAGACTAACAATCCTAGCAATGTACAACTCTGCTAACTTTGCACTCTAGTAAGTGGTCTTGACAGGTATAAAGTGGGCTACCTTGGACAGTCTATCAACTATGACCTAGATTGAGTCATTTCCCCTACTAGACGTAGGCAAACCGGTGATAAAGTCCATTCCGACGTAATCCCATTTCCATTCCGGAATCTGCAATGGTTGCAACAGTCTTGCAGGTCTCTGGTGCTCTGCCTTGACTCTTTGACAGATGTCACATTTGGCGATGTAGCTTCCGATCTCTCTCTTCATCTTGTGCCACCAAAATTGCTCTTTCAAATCCTGATACATCTTTGTTCCTCCGGAGTGGATAGAATAAAGAGTATCATGAGCTTCCTTCATGATAACCTCCTTCAGCTCCGAATCTGCTGGAACACAGATATGGCCTTTGTTCCACAGTACACCTTCTTCGTCTTCAGTGAATACATGTACCTTTCCTGTACCAATACGACGTTTGATTCCGTCGATACTTTCATTTCCCTTTTAGGCTTCCTTGATTTGGCTAATCAAAGTGGGTTGTAGTTCAATGCTGGCTAAGAATCCTTTGTTAACTAATTCAGTTCTGAACTGCTCTAATTCTTCATACAAACTGGGTTGCTTCTCCTTGATCATGGTGTTAAGCCTACACGGCAATCTGCTAAGAGCATCCGCTACCACATTGGCTTTGCGAGGGTGATAGTGAATCTCAAGGTCATAATCCTTGATTAACCCTATCCATCTTCTTTGCCTCATATTCAGCTCCTTCTGAGTGAAGATATACTTCAATATCTTATGATCTGAGTAAATCTCACAGCGATTCCCCATCAAATAATGACGCCATGTCTTCAGTGCTAGAACCACATCTGCTAGCTCAAGATCATGGGTCGGATAGTTCTGCTCATGCTGCTTCAGTTGTCAAGACAGATACACGATGACTTTGCCTTCTTGCATCAATACACATCCTAGACCAATCTTGGATGCGTCACAATACACATCAAACGGCTTCTTGATGTCTGGCATGACCAAAATTGGGGGGGGGGATATCAACCTCTTCTTCAGCTCCTGGAAACTGGCTTCACATTTGTTTGTCCATTCAAATTTCTTGTCCTTCTTCAACAATTGGGTCATTGGTCGGGTTATGCTCGAGAATCCTTCTACGAACTTGCGGTAATATCCCGCTAATCCGAGAAATGCACTGACTTGGGTTTGAGTGGTTGGGGCTTCCCATTCTTCGACATCTTTGATCTTGGCGGGGTCAACAGAGACTCCGCCGGCAGACACAATATGTCCTAGGAATCCTACTTCTTTCAACCAAAACTCACACTTGCTGAATTTGGCATATAACTGATGCTCTCTCAGGGTTTCTAGGATAACTCTCAGATGTGGCTCATGCTCTTCTTCAGACTTGGAGTAGATAAGGATGTCATCGATAAACACAACTACAAACTTATCTAGGAAATTCATAAAGATCTTATTCATGAGATTCATGAAGTAAGCAGGGGCATTGGTTAATCCAAAAGACATAACCGTATACTCGTATAAACCATAGTGAGTAGTAAAGGCGGTCTTCGGAATATCCGTTGCACAAATCTTAAGTTGGTGATAACCAATCCTAAGATCAATCTTTGAGAATACCTGAGCTCCAGTCAACTGATCAAATAGATCCTCTATCTTTGGCAAGGGGTACTTGTTCTTGATGGTGACATCATTCAACTTTCGGTAATCTATGCACAGATGGTTGCCTCCATCTTTCTTGTCGACGAATAACACTGGTGATCTCCATGGTGATGCACTTGGTTGAATTAAACCTTTGGCTAGCATAGCATCCAACTGTTTCTTCAGTTCCACTAGTTCTGAGGGGTTCATGCTATAGGGTCTCTGGGCTATGGGTCCGGTGTAACTACCTCGGTGAATTACGCTCTTAGTTACATGCCTGGATGAGAGAAAGAGGTTAAAATAGTACGGTGGGGCCCAGGGCCACTCACGGTAGACCTTTTGGCCGTCCTAACCACTTTCAGAACATCGGGACAAGAACGAGCGGCGTAATCCGCAGGCGAAGGGATCAACTACATACACAAGTGAGTATGTATGCAAGCCACATACAACAGTTCTCAGAGCCACTCCATCTAAAAGAAATAGAAATATTGCAACGCCATACGGCAAGATTCAAATATCCTAGATAGAGATAATATTTTAGGATAGCTCCTCATACATCAAACATCAGAGTATCATGCGGAAGCGGAAAACAAGATCCGAGTACGGATAAGAAGCAAATCGGCATAAGATGCCACATAAATAAACACATCCCGCCCATAGATCTCACGGATCCCCGTTCCCAGAATCTCTACACCGAGTGATCGTTGCCAACATCATCTGTCTCCTCCACCCAGTATCCTTCTTGCGAATACACCTGTTCATCTGAATCAAACAATTTATCGTGTGAGACCCTAGGGGTACTTAGCAAGTCTTTATGCCACTAAAGAGGACACAACTTGGGGTGACGCAATTGCAGCAAAAGATAATAACTAACAAGTCTATAGATACTCGCTAACCATCCGCCTAACCAGTGATAGACGGATGTCCGTGAATTTAGAACAACAGTTATAACTGTATAATAAACAGATCCATCCTCCTACCCGCTTACCAACGAGGAAGCGGACGAACAACCCCCATCCGTTGGCAGTTTTATTAACCATTCCATGAGTATTGCACTATTTACTAATCAGGTACTTAGTCAGATTAAAGCGGCACTTTAGTTATACTTGTCTATGATCGAAAAACTGTGCTCCAAGTCGTCCATAACCACGGACACGGCTTTCAGAAAGATTTACCCTGCAGGGGTGCACGAATAGCAACACACACTCGATCAACCTCAGAAATACCAACTCAAAACCCAACGAGGCATTCACGACAAAGCAATCACAGGATTCAGAAATATTTCAGGGGGCACCCCAATATGCTACCCGCAACGAAGTTGGCCGGCTCCGAGACGGACCCAGGGTTTGCGACGACGGCTGTAAACGACCGGGAACCGAAAATGTGACTGGGCTTGTCGATACCGCGAAAACGTGGCGCGATCCAAAACAGTACAGGTGCTCCTCGCACAATCTTAAATAAAGCAATAACATGGCATAAGTACAGGATAGTAATAAAGCCCCAAACTAATTGTGGCCCCAAGAAATAAGAATGAATCAAGCTCTGGCTCAGGGGGGGTCCATAAGGCCTCCCGGATGTGGATAGTGTGAATAGTCAAGGAACAGGAATCAAGCACTCGGGGTCCTACGGGACACAAGTGAGCATGAAAAACCAAATAGCAGATATTGCTCACCGGTGCCTCTTTCATTAGTTATCCCATTACTACTCAGGTTATGTTGTTTAGGTACCTCATTATTTATCAGACACTCACATACCCTACACATGCTTTTCTACGACTCACATGGCTCAAACAACTCCTGTAGTAATGGCTCATGGGATGGAGGAACAAGCTTCAGTGGGGTTTAAAAGTAAAGGCTATGCAGTACTTGGGATTCAATTTAATGCAATCGCGACTCAATGATGCAAGAATACGATAGAGGCAATAGGTACTATATGTATGCAAGCATGTGGTAGTGCTTGCCTGGCAGCTCAGTTGAAGCGAGAGATGGATCTATGTAAAACTCTTGTGATTCCTGGTAATTCTCCTGCTGGGCGTCTATTCGAAAAAGAACCAAACAAACAAGGGCCAACATAAATAAAGTGCACAAGCATATGAATTAAAATGCGACAAGAAAACAAGCATGCCATGATGAATGATGCACAATTTACATGGCATTAAAGTAGTATGGCAAGGGTGAGGTGTGGTTACAAGAGTAAAGAATTTTGTTAATTATTTAGCCAAGTTTTATTGCCATAACCAGTTCTGATTTTTAATAATGACATGATGCATGCTTCAAATCAGAACAAGGAATGCATAGATAGAACGGGCTCGTCGCGCTGATCGATTTAGACATATTATTTGTCAAATTTGGAGTTATAGATTTAAAGTTATTAATTTATTAAGAAAGGGGCATTTTATTGTAATTTTAATCATCTTGAAGTTTTAAAGTGCTCAAACAATATTTCGAAGGGCATATTTGAAATCCTCACATTTTTCTGATTCTAAAACATATATCATTTGTATTATTTGGATTTATAATTTAAAAGTTATTTAAAATCTGATTTGAATTTGTTTTTAAGCATTTTTGAATTTGTTTTGTCAAAACAGGTAAGCAGGGAAAACCTTTTACACCCAGACGAATTCAACCCACGTCGCTGACGGGTGGGCCGCTGCTGACTGGGCGAAAATCCGCGCGCAAAACTTTTTACTCCGCGGGTTTACCTAGCCACAGCGAATGACCGGTGGGGCCAGCGGGTTATGGCCCAGGTGCCAGTAGATGAAACCCGCAGGGGCTGACAGGTGGGGTCATGCTGGAGCGCGGGTTGAGTGTACAAAACTGTGGGTGCGTTTTTGTAAAATTTCCAAAGCGACTGGCAGGTGGGCTCGCGAGGAGCGCGGGTTGAGCGGTAAAAAGTTTGGAGGAGGAAATTGCAAAGCACGCAGCGGCACTGTGGATCTTCTCCAAGTTCTGACGAGGCTGGCAGCGGTGAGGCGCGGGGGATCGAACCGGGGACCTGGGGCTCACGCGCGGAGGCGGTAGCCGCTGTGGTAGGCTTCGGGTGTTGACGGGAGGGAGTAGAGCGGCTAGGTGAGGCGTGGCGTGGCATAGAGGCGGCAGACGCCAGCGGCCGACGGCGCACCGAGAGCGTTCGGTGAAACGCCCGGCGAGGCAGAGGGTCTACGACAAGGCAGAGGGTGTCTAGGCGGGAAGGGGACTCACCGCGGAGAGGTTGACGGTGGCGGATCGGTGCGGGGAGCAGCAGATCATCGACGGGGCTAGCGAACGGCGGCGCTAGGGTTTCGGTGGGCGGCGATGGTTCCTGTGGCTGCAGAGCGGCATCTCCTTGCTGGCGTGTACTAGGTGAAGCAGGGAACCCTTCTCGACTTCCTCGACCACCTCCACGTCACCCACGCCTGCTGGAACGAGAACACGGCGGTGGTACTGGTGGTGTCCAGCGAGAGAGGAGATGGCATCGGTGGAGAAGAAGAGGTGAGAGGGCAAGGCCCTGGGGTGGATCTGGCGAGGCAGAGACATGGGGAGGTCGCTAAAGTGAAGGAGAGGGAGGAGGATGCCGTGGGGGAGCGGTTAGGGATAAAGGTGGCTTCGGCCACCTTTTCCTCCTCCTCGTTCACGTGCTCGAGTTGGGCTCAGCTTGGGCAGGGCAGGGGCATGGCAGGTGGGCCAGGAAGAGGTCAAGTCGGGGCAGGTGCGGGCTGGGGCCAGCATGGCAGCGCGAGAGAGAGAGAGAAGGAAAGGAGAGGCTCGGGTAGAGCTAGGTTAGGAGGGAGTAGATGGCTCGGTATAGGGTTTGGTTAGGTTAGAGGGGTAGCTGGGGTGGGGCCTGCATGGCAGGGAGAGGGGAGGCTTGGCATGGTGAGAGGAGGGAGGTGAGTTGAGGTTAAGGGTTAGGGTTTAGATTAGAACTAGGGTTAGAGAGAATAGAGAGGTGTTAGGGTTTACTCTAGGATGATCCTAAGATCCCACAAGTATGGTTGATGTCATGGAGATTGAGAAGAGAGGAAAAGTGGT
Organism: Avena eriantha; assembly: GCA_910589775.1. Lineage (NCBI taxonomy): Eukaryota > Viridiplantae > Streptophyta > Magnoliopsida > Poales > Poaceae > Avena > Avena eriantha. Next base: position 108,569,201 of record OU342740.1, on the reverse strand, counting down.
GTAGGGTTTTCTTTAATGTGGCATGATCATGTGTAAAGGAGAAAAGGGTGTGGATGATATCTCACATGATCATGCATGGCATGGATGATGAGGGTGATGAGGTGGAGATGGTGAGAGGAAGAGAGAACAAACTCACAAGGAAAAGATCCACTCAAGACCAAGGGCAAACCAAAAGAAAAGAAGTGTGATGGTGTTTGCATGGCCCATGCAAAGTATTAAATGCCATGTTTTATTTTGTGAAAACAATAATAACATAACATGGCATGATTCCCATGCATTACCAAAAGGTGTAATAAAGGCCAAGCAAAAAAATTTAGGATTGAATCCATCCCAACCCACATGAGCTAGAGTAAATGCCAAAAATAAAATAAAATCCCATGGTAATTAGGGTGGTGGAATTATAAGGTGGTGACAAAGAAAGGTGGTGGAGTGGAATAAAAGATATGCCCCCAACTCAATTTGGGCACCAAGCATTTGTCAAGAATCAAATACAATTTAACAAGAGCCAAATACCAATAGTAATGCATATGAGAGAAAAACCAAAAGAAAGGGTTTTATATGATGCTCAAATGCAAGGTGGCATGATGGCATGAGCATGATATCATTATGATGCAACAATTATATGTAGGAAGTAGCCATTATATTGCTAGACCAAGTAGCATTACAATTGTTAGACAATTGGGGTGCTACAACTCTCCCCCACTAAACAGGAATCTCGCCCCGAGATTCTAGGAAGAAGAAGAAGACTCAAAGAGGGTAGGATACTTGGCACGGAGCTCATCTTCACATTCCCAAGTGGCTTCATCAACGGAATGGTGCGACCACTACACCTTGCAGAACTTGATGGACTTGTTGGGAGTCCTTCTTTCTGCGACTTCTAGGATTTTTATGGGGTGTTCTTGATAAGACAGATCTTCTTGTAGATTGATGAGTTCATGGTCCACGGTCCTGCCGGGATCCTTGAAGCACTTCTTGAGTTGAGAGATATGGAAAACATCATGGACCTTTAGTTTTTCAGGGAGCTCAAGAGCATAAGCAACTTCTCCTCTTCTTCCACGAATTTTGAAAGGACCGATGTATCTAGGAGCCAGCTTCCCTTTGATACCAAAACGGTGCGTGCTTCTCATGGGAGTGACACGAAGGTAAACGAGATCACCAGGAACATACTCCATGTCCGTGTGCTTTCTATCATAATTGCTCTTCTGGTGACTTTGAGCAATCTTTCGGTTTTCAAGAATGATGTGAACTTTCTCCTCCGCTTGAGTTACAATGTCGGGGCTAAACAATATTCTTTCACCTGCGCCCAACCAACCAATCGGAGTTCTGCATTTGCGACCATAGAGAGCATCAAATGGTGCCATCTTTAGACTTTTCTGGAAGCTGTTGTTGTAAGAGAATTCAGCATAAGGAAGGCATTTTTCCCACTTCATGCCGAAAGAGATAACGCAAGCACGGAGCATATCTTCTAGAATCTGATTGATCCTTTCGACTTGTCCTTGCGACTGAGGGTGGTAAGCTGTGCTGAAGTTCAATTTTGTTCCCAAAGCATTTTGGAAACTTCCCCAGAACTTGGAAGTGAAGATGCTTCCACGGTCTGAACTGATCTCAAGAAGAACTCCATACAGAGAGACAATTCTGTTGATATAGAGCTCAGCCAACTGAATTGCAGAAATTGTTTCCTTGACTGGAAAGAAGTGAGCTACTTTAGAAAGCCTGTCGATGACAACAAAGATTGCATTGTTGCCCTTCTGCGACCTTGGAAAACCAGTGATGAAGTCCATCTCTACTTTCTCCCATTTCCATTCTAGAGGCTTCAATGGCTGTAGAAGACCGGAAGGTTTCTAATGGAAAGCTTTAACTCTACAACAGACATCACACTCCGAGACATACTTGGCACAATATCGTTTCAACCCAGGCCACCAATATTTTGTTTTCAAGTCCATGTACATCTTAGTGCTGCCAGGGTGGATAGAAAGAACAGAATCATGCGCCTCCTTGAGAATTTGCTCTCTTAAACCCGGCTAGTTCGGAACAAACATCCGGTGTTCAAAGAAAAGAGTGCCTTGGTCGTCAACGTGGAAAGACTCATACTTCAGAAGCTGAATGTTGGAGATGATCTTTTTAGTGTAAGGATCACCAAGTTGAATAGAGCGAACTTTTTCTTCCAAGAGAGGTGTCGCTAGAAGGTTCAGAAGATACCCTTGATCCACAATTTCAAGGTTGAGCTTGTGGAATTCCTCGCACAAGAGAGGTTGTTGTTCTTCCACCATGAGGTTGTTGACATAAGCTTTTCGGCTGAGAGCATCGGCCATGACATTAGCTTTGCCCAGAGTGTAGTTGATGGTCAAATCGAAATCATTGATTGTTTCAATCTACCTCCTCTGACGAAGGTTGAGATCAGGCTGTGTGAATATATACTTCAGAGTCTTGTGATCGGAAAAGATCTCACAACGGTTGCCAAGCAAGTAATGCCTCCATACTTTCAAAGCAAAGACAACTGCTGCGAGTTCGAGGTCATGTGTAGGATAGTTGATCTCATGCGTCTTCAACTGTCGAGAGGCATAAGAAACAACTTGTTTTTCTTGCATAAGGACCGCACCCAATCCTTGCAATGAGGCGTCATAGAATATCTGGAAAGGCTTTGATGTATCTGGAGGAACCAAGACTGGTGTGGAAGTGAGCTTCTCTTTGAGTGTTTCAAAGCTTGCTTGACATGCAGGAGTCCAAAGGTATTTCTTGCCTTTCTTGAGGAGATCGGTAAGAGGCTTCGCAATTTTTGAGAAGTTTTGAACGAAGCGATGGCAGTAACTGGCCAAACCAAGAAAACTTCGGACTTCTTTGAAATTTATGGGTGGAAGCCAGTCCATAATTGTCTTAATAGTTTCTGGGTTGACGGCAATGCCCTTGGCATAGATGACGTGGCCAAGGTAGGTGACTTGAGGCAGCCAGAATTCACACTTGGAGAACTTTGCATACACGCGGTTCTCACGAAGCTTGTTTAGGACACACCGAAGGTGTTCTTCATGTTCTTCCTTCGACTTAGAATAGACTAGAATGTCATCCAGATAGACCACAACGAACTTATCAAGATACTCCATGAAAACCGAGTTCATAAGCCTCGAGAAGGTGGCAGGTGCGTTGGTGAGATCGAAAGACATGACCGTGTACTCATACAGGCCATAGCGGGTAGTGAAAGCTGTTGTGGGAACATCTTCCTTGCGAATCTTGATTTGATGGTAACCACTTCTCAAATCAAGCTTAGAGAATACCACAGCTCTAGCTAGCTGATCGAAAAGATCATTAATCCGCAGAAGGGGATATTTATTCTTGATGGTTTTAGCATTGAGAGCCCGATAGTCAACACAAAGTCTATCAGTCTTGTCTTGCTTCTTCACAAAGATGGTTGGGCTACCCCAAGAAGAAGTACTGTGCTGAATGAAACCCAACTTCTCTTGTTCATCCAGCTGGCGTTTGAGTTCAGCCAACTCAGCAGGACCCATTTTATAAGGTCGCTTGGACATAGGAGTAGTACCAGGTTCAAGTTCAATCACAAACTCAACCTCACGATCCGGAGGCATACCTGGCAACTCTTCAGGAAAGACATCTGGAAACTCACAGACTACCGGAACACTTTGAATACCTTCCATAGCATCATCATTCAGAGCCGCAAAAGAGAAAAGTTGAATTGCAGGAGTCAGACTTGGAGAATAGACTATATGGCCTTCAGGAATTTTCAGAGAAACCGAACGTTCAGCACAATCAATCACAGCTGCATTTGTTGTTAACCAATCCATGCCCAAGATAACATCAATATCAGAATTGCCCAGAATAATTAAGGAAGCCGGAAACGAAGAGCCACCAATCTCAATTTGATTGCCATGGCTGATTTTAGAAGCCCTCATGTTTGACCCAGGAGATTGCACCATGAGGCGAGTTGGTAAAGCATCAGAAGGTAACCCATTACTCTCCGCAAACTTGTATGACACGAAAGAATGTGAAGCACCAGAATCAAATAAAACTCGTGCAGGAACTGAGTTAACAGGAAGCATACCCATGACAACTCCAGGTGCATGCTCAACTTGAGCGACGTTGACACAGTTGGCACAAGCAACCGTAGACCCAGGCTTGGTGTTGATGTTGAGAGCCCGAGGTGAGTTGCACGAACCATAGGAGAACTTGCCGCAGGTCTTGGAGGTGGTGGTGGAAGAGCTTTGTTGTTCATTGGACAATTCCAGTGCTGATGCCCAGTGTTTCCACAAGTATAGCAAGCACCAGGTGGACGTGGAGCAACGTAGCCAGGGACTCCGCCAGGCGCTCCAGGGTAGTTGTGGTTGTAGCCAAAGCAGCCCCCAGTTCAGGTGGTATGTCCTCCTCAGAACGGCGTGGTGGTGCCATCCTGTGATTGATAAAAAACACAAGTCAGTACTATGATGGAGAATAATAATAATCCAAAATAGTACCAAAATGGAATTAACTAAGATTAAAGGATACAATTCACTGAGATGATATTAAAATATCAACAAAGTAAGAGGCACCTAGAAGATATTAAGCATAACGCACACGACTGAACAAGGAGTGTGGTACACAAACTAACAAAGAAATTTTTTCCGCAAATTCGGCATTAAAATACCACTATATGCGCAAAACCACTTAACGAATCAAGAATAGTAACTCTACTAATTCAATATACAAGAGCAAATGATAAAAGTAGTGGTATGGTCGCGACTCCATCCCGCACTCAAATCATTACTCCGCACATGAATCAGTAAAACACATATCCCAATACCTTCTTCTTAAGATGAACCTAAAGATTAGTAACTACGAAAACGAACACCCCAAACAAAATAACGTCGGATAACAAAGAGTAAGACAGATCGCATCGGTATACAACGAATCAGATAGATCGCGTCGGTTTACAAGGGCCTGTCGGTATGGAATGTACCAACAGTTGATAACCAAAGGCAAATATCGATAACATTTGGATGCAATAGATAGACAAAGAATTCACACACACACACAACCTATGGTACTACGGAACCCAGAACACGTGAATCCTAGTTTGAATTTTTAGAAGAGGATTGAAAACGTTACACTTCCTTACCAGAAAAGGGTGGGTGGGTGGGTAAGAAGAAAAATGGAAGCAGTCCTACTCTCACGTTTTGTTTTTCCCAAGTATACATAGCTACCAAAAATATTTGCTAGACTGACAACGACCATTTTGGCTGAGATCCTGAAGGGCGGGATGGCTCTGATACCAATTGTAACTACCTCGGTGAATTACGCTCTTAGTTACATGCCTAGATGAGCGAAAGTGGTTAAAATAGTACGGTGAGGCCCAGGGCCACTCACGGTAGACCTTTTGGCCGTCCTAACAACTTTCAGAACATCGGGACAAGAACGAGCGGCGTAATCGGCAGGCGAAGGGATCAACTACATACACAAGTGAGTATGTATGCAAGCCACATACAACAGTTCTCAGAGCCACTCCATCTAAAAGAAATAGAAATATTGCAAAGCCATACGGCAAGATTCAAATATCCTAGATAAAGATAATATTTTAGGATAGCTCCTCATACAGCAAACATCAGAGTATCAGGTGGAAGCGGAAAACAAGATCCGAGTACGGATAAGAAGCAAATCAGCATAAGATGCCACATAAATAAACACATCCCGCCCACAGATGTAACACCCTCAAATCGGCCCTATGCAAGTTTTAGCGATTTCCGCCAAACCCGCATAGAAACGTTTCAAGGACGCCCACCAGGCACTTTCGTGCGGGTGGAAAATGAAGTAATACCATTACACAACAGTCCTCGATGGGACCCACAGAACAGATATATATACATCAGTGACTCAACGAGTCAAGAATACAGATATAATATACAAAGATCCAAGTCACCTTGAAAACGATAGAGCGTCCGACTACAGACAAGATGCAAATGGGGCTAAGAGCCCTGAAGAATAACCAATGGCGTCCATAACCCTGCCTAGGCCAAGCCGGAAGGGTAACCCTACTAACGACGTCGATCTCAAACCTGCTAAAACAAAAGGGGTGCCGACAAAGGGCGAAGGAAAAAGAGGAGCGTCAGTACTGAGGCCAGTACACGGCGAGGCTAGAATTCGGCGGCTCTCGCCTACATAGGTATGGTGGGCTGAAGCGGCAGTGCAGCGGCACTAAACAACCTATAGAGACTCAATACAACTGGCGGTTATCAGAGAGGGATAAGAAAGACCTATTCGGATCCCACCTGAAGCTAACACCAAACAAACCCATCCTGGTATTTTCCCCCTCGAGACCAAATCGAGGAAGTCGGACCAAGGAACTCACACAGTTGGCAATTTTACTCATTCCATTATGGTTGCAGCAATTACTAATCAGATATAGCTAGCATGAGTCATCCTGAAGCATAAGTAGTGGGCAGTTTTAATCACCAATCCATTGTAGTTGGGACATTTACTAGTCAGATATAATTGTCCTGAGGAATCCCAAAACCCAACAGTGGTTGACACTTTTATCACATTCCATTGGAGTTGCAATACTTACTAGGCAGGTTTAGTATGACACAGATCACCACAGATCCACCAGTTGTTGGCATTTGTAATATCCATTCCGTTATAGTTGAAGCTGATTACTAGTCACATATTAAGTCAAATTTATAGTACTACTTTAGTTATGCTTGTCTATGATCGAGATACTATGCTCCAAGTCGTCCATAACCGCGGACACGGCTTTCAGAAAGTTTTACCCTGCAGGGGTGCACAAATAGCAACACACACTCGATCAACCTCGGAAAAACCAACTCAAAACCCAACGAGGCATTCACGACAAAGCGATCACAGGATTCAGAAATATTTCAGGGGGGCACCCCACTAAGCTACCCGCAACGAAGTTGGCCGGCTCCGGAACGGACCTAGGGTTTGTGTGGACGGCTGTAAACGACTGGGAACCCGAAAATGTGACTGGGCTTGTCGATACAGCGAAAACGTGTCACGATCCTAAACAGTACAGGTGCTCCGCGCACAATCGTAAATAAAGCAGTAACATGGCATAAGTACAGGATAGTAATAAAGCCCCAAACTACTTTGTGGCCCCAAGAAATAGAAATGAATCAAGCTCTGGCTCAGGGGGGTCCATAAGGCCTCCCGGATGTGGATAGTGCGAAAAATCAAGGGACAGGTATCAAGTACTCGGGGTCCTACGGGACACAAGTGAGCGTGGAAGAACCAAATAACATCTATTGCCCACCGATGCCTCTACATTAGTTATATCTAGAATTTTAATAGTTGTATTTAAAGTCATGATCATCTCCACCAGTAAGCATCTCCACAATAAACATCTGCCATCATTCCAAGAACTGTGGTACTCGACGACACAAGATCGCATCTGAGCAAGCAACTACGACTCGCAAGGTCAGCTATCTACCAAACAACAGGTAATAGGAGGTGTCCAAGGCAATATATCGGCTGCACGGAAATATCTCGGGTACGGAACTAAAGCATCGCGACACGGATAGCAATAGATCATCAGGAGGAAATAAAGACTATAAATGCGAAATAGGTAGAAGGGGAAGAAATGCTCGCCTAGGAAACACTGTCGAAGGATCATAACCAGAGAACTTGTCGATACTCGCATCCACTCATTTGTCTAATCCGCGAAGAAGCAAAGCACTAAAAGAAACACCGGATGCACTATTTAATATTACGGCAGAAGATTCGGCATGATTATGAGATGATGCAGATACGGTGCAAATGGGCAGTATTAAGCAGAACCGGGGTCCCGACAATTAATTCATCGGTTCAAGTTATTTAGAACCCCGCAATTTAAATATTGTCTTAACAAGGCAGGGCATGGTATCGGTTCACTATACAAATGTAAATGGAGTCCGGAATAAGACAAGATATCCCGCATAAACACTCCATATTTAATTTAGGTGAACCAATATAATGCCCCCAAACCAAAGCACACAATATGTATGCGACATGAACAAATTAATATGCAGCAGGTATATCTCATTTATTATAAAAATAGGGGTCTCGGAAAAGGGGATCACATGTGGTTCCGAAGATCTAGGGTTTCGGGGTTCAACGGGGTCTTCGGATTCGTGAAGGAGATCATGGTGTGGCGCCAGGTTCGGGATCGGTCTTCAGATCCAGGATCGGGTCTTCGGGGCTCGAAAGGAGAATATGGCGGTCTCGGCGTCTTCGGGTCCGAGAAGATCTTGTCGAAAAGATCCAGTCCATGAGGGGGGTCTCAAACAACGGAGTCAACATCCCCCACACCTTCTCGCGACATCAGCGTCACCGCACCTGAACACCAGTTCCACATCACACATACAACACCATCACCACTAATATCTTTCACCCCAAATAAACATGTGCAAACCCAACTGGTAACACCACTAGCAGAACCAGCTCGGCAGGAGATCAAGTCACCAAGGCACATGCGGGCACCCTAAACCAGCAGAGGACGGCGGCGCGTTGGGGCTCCGGCGAGGCAGGAACATGGCCACGAATGGGGACAGCGGCTCGCAGGTGGCAGATGGAGGCGACGATGCGCGGCTGGTTGGCGGACTCGAGCTGGGAGGTGCGGATGAGGAGCTCGACCCGAGGCGACGGCCGGAGGTCGTGGGCGAGCACGGAGGCGACCGGCGGCGGGCACGAGGCAGATGGCGGCGTACTCGGTGCAGCGTGGGAGGATGAGGTGGTCCGGGCGAAGGGGAGCCGACGGCCGCGGCGAGGGGCCGGCGTGGGGCTCGCGGAGGAGGAACGGCCGCGGAAGAGGAGGAGCACGGCGGCGGGGGTCTTGGAAAGCGGGGTCGGAGCGGTCGCGGTCGGCGGCGGGAAGCTCGGGGACGAGGGAGGCCGCGGGGAGGAGGACGGCGAAGAGGAGGTGGCCAGACTTGGAGGGGCCGAGCGACGGCGGAATCTGGCGGCGGGGAGGATGACGCAGGGGAAGAGGGCGGAGGCGGCGGCGACGAGGCGCCGGGCAGGCGCGGCCGGAGCAGAGAAGGAGGGGCCGTGGCGGCCGGGAAGAGCGTGGCGGTGGAGCGGGCGTTGGCGTGTGGGGGGTCTGGTGGCGGGGTAGGGCGGCACGGCCGGGGCGGGAGGTCGAGGACGGCCAGGGCAAGCGGACGCGGAGCTCGGTGGCGGAGGGGACGCCGGCGGCGGGGTAGAGGACCGGGGCGAAGACGGGCGAGGTGCTGGGGAGGAGATGGAAGCGGGGTCGGAGGGCGACGGCCGGCGCGGGAGGAGGGCCGAGGTCGAGGTCGCGGGGAACAGCCGCGCGGCGGCGGGAACTGGTGGCGGTAGGCGGCTCGTGGAGGAAGGTGGGGGTGGCTCGCCGGCGGCTCGGCGGAGGAGGACGAGGAGGCGAGCGGCGTGTGGCCCGGACCTGGGGACAAGGGGTCGCGTGCGGGCGCGTGGGGACGCGCGCGGGGGAAGGGGAAAAGTGGTGGGGCCGGGCGTCGGGGTGGTGGATGCGGGCAGGCGTGTCGCACGGGGTGGGTGGTTGCGTGCGTTTGTATGCGTGTGTGCTGCTGCGCGGGTGATGAGGTGGCCAGGTGGGGTGGTGTCGGTAGGGGCTGCAGGGTGGGGCCAGGTGAGGCTGGGGTGAGGTGGCAGGCGACAATTGGTGGGAGTGAGGTGGCTGGGGCTGGGTAGATTAGGATTAGGTAGGGATGGTTTAGACTTAGGGTTTGGAGGTGGCCGGTCAGGGTTTTGGGCCTGGCGGGCTGCCTCCCAAAAATAAACAAATAATTTTAATATTTAAAACGGGGCCTTTGAAATCCGTTGGTAGACGAAACAAAATAATCCGGAGACCCGGGTTTTGATTTAAAAATAAAGACGGGGCGTTTCGAAAACAAAAACAGATTTTTCGAAAATAGTTTTATGCAAACAAATGCAAGACGACATGACGATGCTCAAATGCAAGGTGGCATGATGACATGAGCATGCGGTCATGACGATGCAATGCACAAAAACAACGCGATTTTCTAGTAGTGGTTTTGGCGGGGCGCCACAACAGATCTCACGGATCCCCGTTCCCGGAATCTCTACACCGAGTGATTGTTGCCAACATCATCTGTCTCCTCCACCCAGTATCCTTCTTGCGAATACACCTGTTCATCTGGATCAAACAATTTATCGTGTGAGACCCTAGGGGTACTCAGCAAGTCTTTATGCCACTTAAGGGGACACAACCTGGGGTGACGCAATTGCAGCAAAAGATAATAACTAACAAGTCTATAGATACTCGCTAACCATCCGCCTAACCAGTGATAGACGGATGTCCGTGAATTTAGAACAACAGTTATAACAGTATAATTAACAGATACATCCTCCTCCCCTCTTACCAAAGAGGAAGCGGACGAACAACCCCCATCCGATGGCAGTTTTATTAACCATTCAATGAGTATTGCACTATTTACTAATCAGGTACTTAGTCAGATTAAAGTGGCACTTTAGTTATACTTGTCTATGATCGAGAAACTGTGCTCCAAGTCGTCCATAATCGCGGACACGGCTTTTAGAAAGATTTACCCTCCAGGGGTGCACGAATAGCAACACACACTCGATCAACCTCGGAAAAACCAACTCAAAACCCAACGAGCTATTCACGACAAAGCAATCACAGGATTCAAAAATATTTCAGGGGGCCACCCCAATAAGCTACCCGTAACAAAGTTGGCCGGCTCCGAGACGGACTCAGGGTTTGCGCCGACGGCTGTAAACGACTGGGAACCCAAAAATGTGACTGGGCTTGTCGATACCGCGAAAACGTGGCACGATCCAAAACAGTACAGGTGATCCTCGCACAATCTTAAATAAAGCAGTAACATGGCATAAGTACAGGATAGTAATAAAGCCCCAAACTAATTGTGGCCCCAAGAAATAAGAATGAATCAAGCTCTGGCTCAGAGGGGTCCATAAGGCCTCCCAGATGTGGATAGTGCGAATAGTCAAGGAACAGGAATCAAGCACTCGGGGTCCTACGGGACACAAGTGAGCATGAAAAACCAAATAGCAGATATTGCTCACCGGCGCCTCTTTCATTAGTTATCCCATTACTACTCAGGTTATGTTGTTTAGGTACCTCATTATTTATCAGACACTCACGTACCCTACACATGCTTTTCTACGACTCGCATGGTTCAAACAACTCCTGTAATAATGGCTCATGGGATGGAGGAACAAGCTTTAGTGGGGTTTAAAAGTAAAGGCTATGCAGTACTTGGGATTCAATTTAATGCAATCGCGACTCAATGATGCAAGAATACGATAGAGGCAATAGGTACTATATGTATGCAAGCGTGTGGTAGTGCTTGCCTGGTAGCTTAGTTGAAGCGAGAGGTGGATCTGGGTAGAACTCCTGTGATTCCTGGTAATTCTCCTGCTGGGCGTCTATTCGAAGAAGAACCAAACAAACAAGGGCCAACATAAATAAAGTGCACAAGCATATGAATTAAAATTCAACAAGCAAACAAGCATGCCATGATGAATGATGCACAATTTACATGGCATTAAAGTAGTATGGCAAGGGTGAGGTGTGGTTACAAGAGTAAAGCATTTTGTTAATTATTTAGTCAAGTGTTATTGCCATAACCAGTTCTGATTTTTAATAATGACATGATGCATGCTTCAAATCAGAACAAGGAATGCATAGATAGAACGGGCTCGTCGGGCTGATCGATTTAGACATATTATTTGTCAAATTTGGAGTTATAGATTTAAAGTTATTAATTTATTAAGAAAGGGGCATTTTATTGTAATTTTAATCATCTTGAAGTTTTAAAGTGCTCAAACAATATTTCGAAGGGCATATTTGAAATCCTCACATTTTTCTGATTCTAAAACATATATCATTTGTATTATTTGGATTTATAATTTAAAAGTTATTTAAAATCTGATTTGAATTTGTTTTTAAGCATTTTTGAATTTGTTTTGTCAAAACAGGTAAGCAGGGAAAACCTTTTACACCCAGACGAATTCAACCCACGTCACTGACGGGTGGGCCGCTGCTGACTGTGCGAAAATCCGCGCGCAAAACTTTTTAATCTGCGGGTTTACCTAGCCACAGCGAATGACCGGTGGGGCCAGCGGGTTATGGCCCAGGTGCCAGTAGATGAAACCCACAGGGGCTGACAGGTGGGGTCATGCTGGAGCGCGGGTTGGGTGTACAAAACTGCGGGTGCATTTTTGTAAAATTTCCAAAGCGACTGGCAGGTGGGCTTGCGAGGAGCGCGGGTTGAGCGGTAAAAAGTTTGGAGGAGGAAATTGCAAAGCGCGCAGCGGCACTGTGGATCTTCTCCACGTTCTGACGAGGCTGGCAGCGGTGAGGCGCGGGGGATCGAACCAGGGACCTGGGGCTCGCGCGCGGAGGCGGTAGCTGCTGCGGTAGGCTGTGGGTGTTGACGGGAAGAAGGAGAGCAGCTAGGTGAGGCGTGGCGCGGCACAGAGGCGGCAGACGCCAGCGGCCGACGGTGCACCGAGAGCGTTCGGTGAAACGCCCGGCGAGGCAGAGGGTCTACGGCGAGGTAGAGGGTGTCTAGGCGGGAAGGGAACTCACCACGGAGAGGTTGACGGTGGCGGATCGGTGCGGGGAGCAGTAGATCGTCGACGGGGCTGGCGAACGGCGGCGCTAGGGTTTCGGTGGGCGGCGATGGTTCCGGTGGCTGCAGAGCGGCGTCTCGTCGCTGGCGTGTACTGGGCGAGCAGGGAACCCTTCTCGACTTCCTCGACCACCTCCACGTCACCCACGCCTGCGGGAACGAGAACACGGCGGTGGTACTGGCGGTGTCCGGCGAGAGAGGAGATGGCGTCGGTGGAGAAGAAGAGGTGAGAGGGCAAGGCCCTGGGGTGGATCTGGCGAGGCAGAGACGTGGGGAGGTGGCTAAAGTGAGGGAGAGGGAGGAGGATGCCATGGGGGAGCGGGTTAGGGATAAAGGTGGTTTCGGCCACCTTTTCCTCCTCCTCGTTCACGTGCTCGAGCTGGGCTCGGCTTGGGCAGGGCAGGGGCATGGCAGGTGGGCCAGGAAGAGGTCAAGGCAGGGCGGGTGCGGGCTGGGGCCAGCATGGCAGCGCAAGAGAGAGAGAGGGAGAAGGAAAGGAGAGGCTCGGGTAGAGCTAGGTTAGGAGGGAGTAGATGGCTCGGTATAGGGTTTGGTTAGGTTAGAGGGGGTAGCTGGGGTGGGGCCTGCATGGCAAGGAGAGGGGAGGCTTGGCATGGTGAGAGGAGGGAGGTGAGGTGAGGTTAAGGGTTAGGGTTTAGATTAGAACTAGGGTTAGAGAGAATAGAGAGGTGTTAGAGTTTACTCTAGGATGATCCTAAGATCCCACAAGTATGGTTGATGTCATGGAGATTGAGAAGAGAGGAAAAGTGGTGTAGGATTTTCTTTAATGTGGCATGATCATGTGTAAAGGAGAAAAGGGTGTGGATGATATCTCACATGATCATGCATGGCATGGATGATGAGGGTGATGAGGTGGAGATGGTGAGAGGAAGAGAGAACAAACTCACAAGGAAAAGATCCACTCAAGACCAAGGGCAAAGCAAAAGAAAAGAAGTGTGATGGTGTTTTCATGGCCCATGCAAAGTATTAAATGCCATTTTTTATTTTGTGAAAACAATAATAACATAACATGGCATGATTCCCATGCATTACCAAAAGGTGGAATAAAGGCCAAGCAAAAAAATTTAGGATTGAATCCATCCCAACCCACATGAGCTAGAGTAAATGCCAAAAATAAAATAAAATCCCATGGTAATTAGGGTGGTGGAATTATAAGGTGGTGACAAAGAAAGGTGGTGGAGTGGAATAAAAGATATGCCCCCAACTCAATTTGGGCACCAAGCATTTGTCAAGAATCAAATACAATTTAACAAGAGCCAAATACCAATAGTAATGCATATGAGAGAAAAACCAAAAGAAAGGGTTTTATATGATGCTCAAATGCAAGGTGGCATGATGGCATGAGCATGATATCATTATGATGCAACAATTATATGTAGGAAGTAGCCATTATATTGCTAGACCAAGTAGCATTACAATTGTTAGACAATTTGGGTGCTACATCCGGTTCCGCGGATTAGTTCGATAATGAACTCAATATCCCTATCCAGGGGCATACCTGGTAATTCATCTGGGAATACGTCGGGGTATTCACAGACTACTCTGACTTGGTCTATGGTGGGCAAGGCTACACTCTGGTTTCACTTGAATTGTTGGGGTAAGGTTTAAGAGATATGCTCTATTGTGACTCCAGAACTACTGGTCATGGTGATGGCTTTCTTAGCACAGTCTATCAATCATTTATGCCTTGACATCCAGTCCATACCTAGTACTACTTCCAAACCTTTGGTTCCAAGTACAATTAGGTTGGCATAAAAATCTATCCCATGTATTCTGATAGGTACAGGTTTGCAAATTTTTCTAGCTTTGGTTGTTGAACCGGGGATTTGAACTATCATGACATGCTTCAGGTTGGTTGGACGAATCTTACTAGTGCATGCAAATTCTTCGGTGACAAATGAATGCGATGCTCCCGAATCAAACAATACTCTTGCTAAAACTGAGTTGATAGAAAACATACCCAGCACTACATCTGGCGCTTCCTGGGCTTCTTCTGCATTCATGTGGAAGAGACGGCTGTTGTGGTTGTGAGGGTTCCTTGGGGAAAATCTCCTTCCTGGTTGAACACGACGCTGCTGCTGAGCTGGGACATTCACATTGGTATTGGCTGCAGTCTTCTTGGGACACTCATTGGAGTAGTCACCCTTTACTCCACACTCGAAACAAGTGATCTGGGACTTGTCCTTGACTACGACAGGTACAACATTGCTGCCAGTTCTGGGTGTAGTGTTACTGTTGTTGTTGTGTTTCTTGGGAGGTGCACGGTTGAAATTGTTGGCATTACCGGAGTTGTGATTGTTTCCTCTGGACTTCACATTGCTTCCGCTACGGTTGGGGTAGCTTGGGCGAGAATTTGGGGGTCTGTTGTTCCTTGGTGCATATATTGGTGAAGGGCTGGGACGGTACTTCTGGTGACTGTTCGATCCAGACTGCTGCATCATACGACGCTTGCGGTTGTCGTTTGCCTAGTTAATCTTCCCTTCCATCTGAATGGCAGAGTCGACTAGCTCTTCGAGATCCTGGAAATGGATGTTGACGAGGACAGTCTACATCTCATCATGCAGTCCGTTCAAGAATCTCTCCTTCTTCTTGGCCTCCGTGTTGATCTCATCAGGTGCATATCTGGCAAGTGACAGGAATCTGTCACGGTACTCCACCACAGTCATTCTTCCTTGCTTCAATTCGTGGAAATCATCTCTCATTCTGTTGACTAGACCTTGCGACACGTGGGTACGACTGAACTTGACCTTGAATGCTTCCCATGTCATCACTTGACCATGGTTCATATTGCGGATGCTATTCCACCAAGCTCTTGCATCTCCTGCTAGATAGTGGGTGGCGAAGAGAACTTTCTCATTTTCATCAACTCGGGCAACTTCTAAGTTGTTCTCCATGGTCTGTAACCAGTCATCATCATCTAATGGGTTTTCAGATTGATTGAAGATTGGGGGATTTGTGTTCTGAAAGTTTTTGAGTTTGGATCCCTGGTGATCCTGATTTCCATGCCCTTGGTTGTTGAGAGCCATTTGGGCGATCTGTTGAAATGTTGCTAAGTTGGCTTGGCACTCTGCCCTGCTTGCTTCCCAGTCTGCTATGAGATTCTGCAAGATCTGCAGCATTGGGTCTTGCAATGAGCTGCTCCCTCCTTGGTTCCCACGAGTCATCTGAAGATTGAGATATAGGGGTAAGAGGGAAATTTCTAAGGTTCATGGTTTTGGGGTTTTCAAATCTAAAACTTTGAGTTAGACTCAAGTTTTTCAACTAACTTAATTTTCATTCATGCAAGCAAGCACACGATACAACACACACAACAACAATCAAAGGGAAAATAGATGGTTTGAAGAACCATTCTGCAAGCTAAGATACAATGAGATCTAGACATCTCATGCTACGATAGTGCTCTAGTGCATCTACTCATCATCGATGAAGTCGGAGTCCTCATCATCAGTGTAGAAGTCCACGGCATCCTCCGCCAGAAAGTCGTCATCGTTGCTGAGGTAAGAATCCATGTCTCCCTGGATGTCTTCACCCTCATCTTCTTCCTCCTTTGCTGCGAGCTGAGCTTCCTGCTCCTTGAGGGTCTTCTCGAGGTCGGCCACCTTCTTGCAAAGACGGGCGATGGTGCGATCCTTCTTGGCACGCTGGCGGCGAAGAGACTGGTGGTCCTGGACAAGCAGTGCGAAAGTCTGGGCCTTCTAGTCGGCAATGGCACGGTTCTGGTTCGCTAACTCCCTAGCATTGTCCAGTTCATGCTGTTTGTCGTGAAGCAAGAAGTCAAGGTTCTCCACTTGACGCCTCAACTCGGGGTGGCCCGGCATCTCCATTGGCATTCCCATGAAATCTCGTCTTGCATAGTGGGCAAAATGTGTTCCTTGGGTCTTGTTGACACCGGGGGCACATAGACGTGCGAGAGCTTCATGCATTGCCCTGGCTAATCCATCTAGCCAGTTGTTCTCTCTCACGAAGAACTGAATTCTTCCAGAAGTTGGTGCTTCAATGCTTCCTCTAAGATCTGCGGTGACGAGCCACTGTAGGTCTCCTCCTGGGGGTCCTGGAAGTTGAGCTCCAAGAAATTCCGGGTGCGGGCATCCCAGTAACTCCGACAGTGAATCCAGATCCCTCTTGAAGATCAGTTGACCTCTATTTCCTAACTGGTAAAACTTGCTGAACTGAGTCTCCATCTACAAGAATTAAGAATGAGGAAGTTAGTGAAGTGATCAAGTGTGTCAAATTTTAAGTAGTAGTGTAAGAATTTTGAGTATCGTGAATTTTTGAGAAAGAATCCACAAGGGTAAGAGAGGAGATAGTTTTTTCATAAATACTCACTTTGGTTTTGAAACTAAGTTTTTGGTTTGACGTCCATTCTAACTAGGGTCTCCTATGGTCAGGATGGCTCTGATACCAACTTGTCAACACCCGGTTTTTTAATCCCAGATGCCCGTTATGCCATACCTCGCAATCCTAGGATTACCATTTTTGCGAGACATAACGGATTGGATATCACAGTACATCATCCATTACAAGCCATACATAAGGTCTTACACAAATAAGGATCTCATGATCCAGTCTTAATACAACAAGCAGCGGAAATAAAAGATAAGCGTAGCGGTGGGGTTCATCTTCAGGTGCAAAGGCAATGCTGACAAAGGCAGATGGTCCTAGTTATCATAGCCGTCCTATTGGCCATCATCTTGATAGTCTCCTTCATAATCTGGCCATGATAGCCAGGGACAAAAGCCATGAGTACTCTTGAAGTACTCGCAAACTACCACTAAAAAGTACTATAGTTCAAAGTTAAAGTGCTAACTCTAAGTTTAACTATAAAGTTAAGTTTGAAACCTAAGGTGAGTTCAGAAGCAAAGAAAGATAAAGTAAAGTCCTAGAATTACTTAAGTGGGGAAGCTATTGTTATAAACACAACCCTGTTGTGGTCAAGTCAAGATTCATCATTCTTTTCAAAGTATTTGGAAAACATCTGACAATGAAACAGTATGGCCATACCAACTGTCCATAACCGCGGACGCGGCTATTCGAATAGTTTGACACTCTGCAGAGGTGGTACACTTTCACCACAAGATTTGATACATCTGTCAGGGGTAACCCTGAATCATCATACTTAGTATGCAGATAATCAAACATAACCTTCCCTTTACACACTCTAGTATAAGCACCTCTCCTATGAGCATGGCCTCCCAACCATGACCATCAGGTATCTTGGGCACTACATAGGTGGACATCATGAGAGGTAGCCTCACCTTAGACCTCTCCCGTGAGGGAACTAATACTAATGCATATAAATTTCCAGCTAAGCCTTACCCAATTCAGGTAGTGTGGTTGTACGGTAAATTTGGAATGGTATCGCATCCGAATTCAACCATCAGTTTTATAAAAGGGTTAAGGCTCATGCCTCAACATTTTCATCATCATCAACCATTTGTGTTTTCTCAACACATGTCAAAACATCTCAATAGAATGACTCATCATTCCAAGGTTTTCATAATTCATTTTCACCAAGTGTTTCCATCTAAAGTGACTCAAGTTTTTGATCTACTCTAACTACTAAGTTAAGAGTGTTCACTAAGGTGGAAAAGATGGGTTCAATCTCATGCCATAGAATGACATCTAAAGGGTTCTAAATAGGTCAAGTTTTATACTTTTTATGCTACCTTCAAAACTAAGTAAAGAACTTGGTGTAAGCTAAGGGAGTAAAACTTGTAACTAAGACTTGGGGTACTAATGGTCAAAAAGTTAGTGTGATCAAGGCATGCTTAAGTCACCTTTGCTAAACCATCTAGTTTGGTCCTATCTTGCTAAGCACTAAACTTGCAAGTGTTAGCTTGCACTGTTAATGGTGGCTTGCACTTAGATAGTGCTACCTTGCTAATAGTAGCTTGCCTTGGTTGGTGCAGTGGTTGAAGTTTTCTTCTTCTTCTTCTTGGTAGAACTCCTCCTGCTCGAAAGCTTGGTCGGTACTATCGTCTATAAATACATAGGGAGTGAAAAATCACCAAACAATACTTAACTAGGCTAAATAGCATTCTAGGACACACATTTGATGATCTATTATCATCACAAACATCACAAGTTTATTTCAATAGTTTCCTCCTTTTTATTTTAGAAAAGTAATTTCTACTCATTAAAAAATTAACTAAGATTTAATATTCACCACTTAAAATATGGGATCATGTTGCCACATGTCATCACCACATATCCTAACATGTGGGAATGAGAATTAAGGGTTGGATCAATATTACTTTGGTTTAAGGGTTGGATCAATATTATTAAGGGTTGGAATGAGAATTAAGGGTTGGATCAATATTATTTAATGATTTAAAGTGACTAGAAATGCCTATGTAGCATTATCTGGGTACTTGTCCAGAGTCACTGCATGTAAACCTTAATATTATTACATATTTAGATAGATATAATGAAATGTGATTTTTGAGAGTTGGAATCAACTGAAAAGCTAACTTGGTTGATTTTATAAAAATGTTGCAAGTTGCAAATACTTCTGTTTTGTTATTTTTATTAGGACAGATCTATAACTCTAATTGAATTAAATCCAACGGGCTTGGATAGATCATCTTAATTCCTTTCAGGCAAAATTAGTGTCATGCAATTTGGATTTGTCAAACTCCCAGAATTGAATTTTAAAATAGTGGACAGAAACTAGATTTAACCAAAAAGAAAAAATCCAGATTTGAATGGGTGGGCTAGCACGGGAAAAGACTTGGGCCGGCCCAGTGGCGCTCCACGGCGCGGGGCTCAGCTGACAGGGGGGTCCCGCTTGTCAGCGCACTTCACACGCGAAACGGTACGCACGCTGTGGGCCGTAGGATTAGAAGGGAGATCGACGGCTGAGCGTTGTCGTCGACGACGAACAGGTCGCCGGCGAGCTCGAACCCTAGCGGCTCGGTGGGGGTCTGCTGGGGACGTACTAGGGCTCCAGCGGGTTCGGCGAGGCCGGTAAACAAAGTGGAAGACGATAAGAAGGCGAGGCACGGTTGCGGCGGAGCTTGGGGTGGTCGCAATTAGCCCTTCTCCTCTAGAGGCGGCGGCTCTGGCTCCAATTCGAGCGAGGAAGAGCTCGCCTTGCTCCAGATAGAGGTGGGTGCGGCTCAGAGAGGTGAGGGGAGTGGAATGGTGTGGAGAGAAGAGGCTAGGGAGGGCTCCTTTTATAGGCCCAACAGTGAGACCGAGCGGGATGGGTAGGCGACGGTGGCGACATGGCTACGGCGGAGTAGAGGCATGGCTGCGGGCGGTGATCGACGTGCGGTTCGCTGGCGGTGCTCTAGGCATTGAATGCGGCCGTAGGGGTGGTGGCATGCGGTCTGGGCGAGGTGGCGCTCTGAGCGGCAGAGGCGGCTGTGTCCACGGCGAGCGGTGGCTGTGAGGCGTTGGGCGGCCAGCGGGGGTGTCTGGGGTGTTCTCCAGGTCGTAGCGGAGCAGGGACAGAACGCGCTCTGGGGGTGGCACTGGGCGCGGGCTTTCCTCGGTGGTCCACGGCAGGGCTTGGCTCGGGCAGGGGACAGAGAGGGGCGGTGAGGTGTGGGCTATCTCCTAGACATGGAGAGAGAGGCGGGAGAGGGCTGCTGCGGCGATTGCACGGTCGGCCGGCGAGAGGGTGCTCGGCATGGCATGGCAGTGCAGCTAGGGGGTAGGGGAGATGCTGGTGTGGGTCTGGTTGGGCTAGCGGGAGGACAAGATGATCAAAGCACTTCCAAAGTGCTAGACAAAATCAGCCCAAAACAGTATTAGTTAGGCCAATATGATCCTGCCAGCAAGGTGTTTGACAAAATGGCCGAAAGAGAAAAAGTTTTGAATTTTGGTTTCAAATTTTTTGACTGATCTCCACTAGTGCTAGGTAGTCTCTGGTAGCAAGGGTTTTGAAAGTGGAGCTCAAAAAGATGGGTTTTGAAATAGGGGTGATCTATGCATATGCATTAGATTCAATTTTCAAATGTCATTTAAAATAAGTTAAAGCATGTTTTTAGCAGATCAAAAGGTGGGCCTTGGTACCTCATTATGTGTACTAGCAAGGGGTACAAAGATCAAGAATTGTTTTTGTTAAGAAATGAGTGCTAGGAACACTCTAAGTAGTGTAATGGATTAAAATGGCCAAAATGACCATTCCTCCTTTTTAATTCTTTTTGATTTGATTTTCTTTAGGAAAAGTTTGGGAACGATGTAGATGATGTTGAAATCACCTAAGCAACATTTTACAAGCATTGGATCACTCAATCATGGCAATTCAAACAACTCCTATTTTAAATGCACACATATATGAATGCTTTCATTTTAAATTTGGAAAAGTTTTTGTTAACCCCATTTTTGGTTGATTTGATCTTGATAAGCTTGGATTGAAGTTTTGAGATGTTACACCCCCTCCCCTTTCGCCATGGGTTCAAGGGGAGACGATGAGGAAACGCGTCGTGACGACAGGGACGGTGATTTCGATGTGAGTCATCTCATCTCTATATCTATCATTCGTGGCCAGTTATCTATTTTTTGAGCTAGATCTACTCTGTTTACTCATGCGCGTATGATGTGTTAGGCCATCCAGACGATTTATGACGCCGACTATCACGGTTTAGCAGATGAAGACAGTCCTCTGCTGTGTAAACATGGATATGTGCCCGCTACATTTGTAGCGTTCGAAGGACGAAACACATGCAAGAGGTTTCTACGGTCTCAAGGACATCGTGCAATGATGCGAGGCGGAAGTTGCGGTGTTGTCAAATGGGTAGATCTAGAGTGGCCCAAATCGATGCAGAAAACGCTGGACAAACTATGGGAAATGACTGTTGAGTTGAAAGAATCCGCATTCATCTCACTTCTTGACAGTGTTGAGATGAAGCTATGGGAACCATTTGACACGACCAAGCATAAGCGAGATCTCATGGGGGTGGAAGACAAGGTTAGCAAAGTCGAGAAGGAGAGGGACGCGGCGTTGGCCCTGAAGGCTAAAGGAGAGCAAGAACTGACTCAAGCAAGGGAGGATCTTCACCAGGCCAAAGTCCAGCAGTTCACAACTACGAGTATGGACAAGTGCATGAGGAAAGATGCAGAGAAACAATTGAAGCTGTGTAAGGAAGATGCTAAAAGGAAGGAGCAGACGATTCGATCCTTGCTCTCGTAGGAAGATGCGCATAGGGCTAAGATTAGGAAGATCAAGGAGATGTGTGTTAACTAGTTCTATTTAGCTTAAGCCCCGTGCCCTTTTTAAGTTGTAATAGTTGTACTTGTTGACCTAGCGGTCTGAACTATTGGCCCCTAAGTCCTGGGAGTAAAAAAATTGGTCGCCCGTTAATCTGTCTTAACGCTGCATTACTTCCTTTTATCTGACCAATGCCCCTTGGATATTCCGCCCGTCGCTTCGTCGTCCTCGTGAACAAATAGGAGGTGCCACAGCTCATCGCTTCGTCACCCATCCCCTCGCCCTCTCCAATCTCCACCGCGCCGTCCACCCCCTCGCTCCTTCTCCAATCTCCACCGCGCCGCCATGGAGATGCCCTCGCTGAACTTCTACGAGGCGGTCATGTTCTCGCACTTCGACATCCTTGCGCCGCCGGCCGCGACGGTGCCCCAAAGATGGTGCATCAGCTATGCGGGGGTGCCGGTGGCTCCACTCCTCTTCCCCGGCGGAGCCGTGATGGAGAGCGAAATCGCGGCGCGCCGCCACCAGATGCCCGCATGGAAGAGGGCGCTGCCCCGGTACATGGCGGCCAGACCGTACTGGCCGGCGATGTTCAAGCAGGAGCGGAAGGCCAAGATTGGCAACCGCATCGTTTACGAGCGCATGGTGCACCGGGATCTCTGCAACCGAGAAGGGCGGGAGAGGTTCTGGTCCGTCCCTGGACGGACCAAGTTCACCGTCATCGCCGCCACTCACCGCGAAGAGGTGCTCCGTCTCATGTACAATGCGGAAATCGTCGAGGTTCCGTCTAACGAAGACGAGGAAGCCGGCGGCTCGGAGGACAGCGGTAGCGGAAGTGAAATTGTTGACTAGTTGGTTGAATTAATGTAGGATGTGAAATCGCACCTTTGTTTAGAATAATTTGTGGTTGAATTAATGAAATGCCTCGATTTAGATCTCTGTCTCGATTAATTTGTGGAAGAATTTGTGATTTAGATCAATTTCTGCCTCGATTTAGATCTCTGTCCCGGATTAGGAACGTGACCGTGGACCAAAGACCCCTTTTCTACTAGTGTATTCTGACATCGGTGGTTTGTTTAAACGTAATCTACGTGGATTTGGCCGCATGCAAATGGCACAACCACAATTTATAAAGTAGAAGCACGTACACCCTTTTACTGGAGATCCGGGAGCTTCGCCAGATGCAGGGGATGTAGGAGCAGAGAGGCGGTGAGATAGACGGGCTCAAGATTAGGCCAGAAAGTGGTACCCATTTCCTCCTCATCTGGGAATTATTGGTGAGAACATTGTTGTTTATGTTGCCACGTCGTTGTGCAACATCTCAAATAAGTTGCTGCTTCGTGGAGTGTGGCAGCTTAAATAATTTATTTCTATGCAACTTACATTCCATCGTATTTGGAGACCTCCTGCCCCTCAGCAATCGTGGAACCGATGGATCCTTGTTTTCAGATAGCAGTCGCTTAATCACAATTTCGGATTCAACTACTGACTCGGGCGTTTCCAAACCCTAAGTCGCGCTACATTTTACTCAGAGAACGTGGGTAGATTGTTTCGCCCAGCAACGTGCCACACACAGAGCTCCAGAATTTAACAAAATTACATATATAGGTTCAAATTCAACACACTACTATGCATCTTCATTGCCAGCAGGCTTCTTCCATAGCCTGGGTGTCCAATGGCTTCTTCATTTCCTGCCTTCTTCCTCTTCCTCGGTGCCAATTTTCTTAGCTTCACGTACTCTGCAGCGCCGGGACAATGGGCACCAGAATCATGTCCAGCATCATCTTTCCACTCGTTTTTAATTTCTTTGGGCAGCAAAATGACTGACCCGACAGTCATGTTTCTAACCTTGCGGCGCTTCCTGTCAAAGAAACAAGACTGTTGCATAACTGCCAAATATCTATAGAGTAAATAAAAAAAAAATTACAATTCAGCACAAACATGCGAACCCCAAGCGACCTTTGCTTACCAGGAGCTAATTGCGTTCGAGCAACCACCCTGTCCAAGAATAGAAGGGCGACTCCCAGTTGCAGCAGCTTCCACATCCAGTACATCACAATTCATCTCAAACATGCAATCCGAAGCATACATTTTCATCAACCCAATTAGCTGACTGTCACACGATATAGGAACATGGATGCCACGTTCATCCATGAAGCTGAACTTTGCAGTCTGTGTCAGCCATACTTCAACATGATTACGTAGAGCAGCAACCATACCAGATATAGTGCAGATCTGCGTAGGCGCTTCTTCCATCGTGAAACAATGGCTTCCATACCACTTGCCCTTGGAGTCGTACCTGTAGAGGACTACCGTACCCAGGTAAGGGGGGTCTGCGCAGATCCCACTTGTCAAAAAACTGTGGACAAAATATGTTTGTCAGCGTTGGGCTCACGAACAATTTGAGGTTCAGTAGCCAGCTAGCAGTTGTAATTAGTGTGAATAGCAAAGAGAAGGGTAGCTCACCCGCTTGTAGGCAGAACTTCTTCTTCCTTGATAGTAGGATCTGCCATCCTCCGAACTGCTCGGCTCGTCGGCGGCGGAGGCGGGCTAGAGCCTCGCAACGGCGGCTACGACATGCGCCATTGGAGCTCGGTATCAGCGACTGGGCGTAGCAACTAGGCGCAACAACTTGGCCACGGAAGTCAAATGTCCGAATGAATCGTCCTGCCTGGAGGGTGGATTCCGACGCGGCCGGTGCTAGGGGAAAGCTAGGAATGGATTTGTGAAATTGGTCAACGCATCCAATCCACTTAGCTGCTCGATTTGCCTAAGAGGTTGCCGTGTTGGCGCCCGCGTCACAGACAAATAACCGACATGTGGGTCCCGACAGTCTACTTCACGGGGCGGTTTAACGGAATGTTTGTATTTGGTGGGGTGAGATGAGTTTGCCTCGAAATGGCCCCTCTCAGTAGTTGGCGGCCCAACTTTTCGAAACGCGGTAATTTCAGGCAACTTAGGTACCGCCATGCGCTGGCCTGCCAACTTTGGTACCGCAGACAAACAAGCCCCTCTAGATCTCCCTCAAAGAGAACCTTGTGGATTTCCGGAAATCGATTGTCACACGTGTGTTGTTTCCAGGTCTTCTGATGCTGCAGAGAGATATACTTCTCCGTAGTAGCTATGCGCTTCTTCTCTTCCTCAATGTTGTTGGCTTCATCTAGGAGTACTTAGCGACGCGCTTCTAGGGAATGAGCCCTTTCCTCCACCTCTTCTCAGTAAATTCTGCAGCTGTAGGGATAGGTATAGTTAGAGCAGCATCGATGAGTTTACGGGCACCTGCAATGACCACGTGTCCATCCGCTAAAGCTTCTTTGGGCTCTTCTAGGATAAGTGCTCCATCCGAGTTTTCCTCATATTCCTCGGCAATCACTTCCTTTGTTGGAAGTTCCTTTGCCGGGGTCTTGTTCTTATTGTTCTTCTTCTTTGCCTTCTTGGCAGCGTCGGTAGCAAAGACTGCTTTGGGTCCGTTTCCCGGAGTCAAGCTCTGGGCGGTACTTTCGGACATCTGGACGTCGGGATTATCTCCAAGATCCATGTCATCCTGCGCTTTGGGAGAGTTTTCTCCAGATCCTTCATTCATGGCTTCTCCTTCTACAGATTTGGAGTTGAACTCCTCTTCATATTTTGCAGAGAACTTTCGGAAATTCGCCAACATCATCGAGTCATCCGAAGATGTGGGTAAGTCGGTGTTTGTTCCGATGGCCTCCAGCACCGAGTCTTTGTTGTCTCCAGCATTGGCAGAGCCAGATCCAGATCTAACATATCTGACAAAGTGCGACGTGTGTGTCCTGAGGTAGTTGCGGCTTTCCTCGTGGGCTTCCTCGAAAATCCTGATGGTCTCGAGAACCTCATCCATGCTTCCGCCTTGCAGCATCATGCGCCTCAACGTATGCCTCGGGAAAGGTTGGTATGTTCTAGCAGTAACAGAGCTAGAACCAAGGTTGTTGTCCTGCTCCTCCTGGATTTCGGCATTAGCGGGTAGATCAATCTAGGATTTGGCCTCGATAGGGAGATCCACTCTAGATTCGACTTGAACCGCAAGATCTGCTTCAGGTTTGGGTTTATCCACTATCTCCACAACGGGTGCAGGCTGGGTGGGATTAGAGTTTTGTGAGATCCAGAACTCTGCCGCCTCCATGGACAAAGGGGACCTAGAGATTTCTTCTGCCTCTATCATCACCGCTGGGGTGGGTATGATAGGTTCAGCGAAACCAATGTACCGATGTCGCCAAAAGACATGATGGTGTAAGCAGCCACGGCCTCCCTAGCTGGAATCCAAGTCTCGTCGAGAATGATGAGAGGGACGTCACTGGCATAGAAGACTCGACCAACAACGATGGTCTCGCCGATTCCGATTCTTGCAGATTCCGCTCGGAACGCAGATCCGAAGCTCACTTTCCCCACGGTGGGCGCCAACTGTCGTTGGATTGATGACAAGTACGCCATGAGGGGGTCCTCAAGGAGTGTGGAAGAGAGGGGTGTGAGACGTACGGTATTCCAGGACGGTGAGCACACAACTTTACCTAAGTTCAAATCCGCCGTCTTTGGAAGGATCCTACTCCTGCTAGGAATCTAGTAATATGGCAGAGCCGGAATATGGGTTACAAGGGTTTCGCCTATGCGAGTTGAGATTGTAGACTATTGTGAAGGTGCCCTAAAGGCTTACCCTAGGATGGCTTATATAGATATCCGGCCTAGGGTTTACAGGAGAGACCTACCCGGCTACGACTAAGAGTCGGTTACAAAGTACATCTTGAACTACAAGTAACTTAACAGGCCTATGTCGGTAAGTCTTCTAGGCCTTCCCGTAGCCGGACTGGACTCCGTCTCTTCTCCCTGACTAGGCCGCCCATGAAGCAAAGCTCTAACCCGAAGTGGGCCACCCTAGTTATTGAGGCATAGTGAGGATACCCGAAAAGTATATCCTCAAAAAATAATATAAAACATGATGCAAATATGCACTCATCAATTCCCCCAAGATTAGACTCTTGCTCATCCCAAGAAAGTTTAGCTTAATGGATGTGATCCTCATATTCATGAAGCTGAGTCAATAAAATAAATGAGGCAGTTGCAGCATGTGTTTATCATATACGATACATAGGAATAAGTTCATGAATAGTACCTTACTCGAACCATCTGAATAGTATTAGCAGACTTCCACACCTTAGTGAGTTCACAAAAGATGAATCTCAACATAATGTAAAGTATCCGGTTCAACCGAATGAGTTAGCGAGATAGTCCCAAGTGTTTTAGTATTAACATATTCACTTGGGATTCAAAATCTTAGAAAGTGTTTCTTTGTCATACTACAATATAGTGGTATATGCCTATTTGCTCTTTGCACACTTGCTCTTTTTCTTCTTCTTTTCTTCTATTTTGTGTATATGCTCACACATTTGTTTAAGTGTTGTGCAAAGGAGCTAGCCATATGTTCCACTTCATGTAGGAATTCAAAGTTTAACAATCTAAATTATCAAATTCCAATTGTATATGAAGCATTCTTATGACTTGAAGATTACCTCGACTTGTTCTCACTCTATTTTGATAGCACTTTCATTTTCCTTTGTTCGAAGTTTCTTTCTAAACCTAACTGCATAGATAGTTTTTCTTTGTAAATCAAACCGTAGACTTACAACATATTGACCAAATTATCCTTATATGTTCCATTAATACCATTGGTGTGAAAGAATCCTATAGCTATCATCAAGTGCAAGTAAAATTATACTCAAGCCATTCATATATCCAATAAAACAAGCACAAACTCAAAATTTCTCCATATATAATAATAAACTCATAATTTCATAAAAGGGATCGATTATTCCTGAAGGGAATTCTAATGATGCAAATTTTATTTATAATTTGAACTAATGCAAGGCTAAAATAGTAATGTAAAACTTGTAAGATAGATTACAAGGTCTTAAAGATCTCCCCAAGCTTGGAATCAAGCTAGGTAGGATCAAATAATCCCTTGCGATTATTTGATACCGTGATTATTGTAGATCACTATGGCGCCATGGCACGTGGTATCTTCTCTTCACAGGCCAGCCTGAGACGGAGGGATTGATTAACAGCTTCTAATTCTTTAACATGCAGCTTGTAGAAAAGATTATTCCTTTCTAGCACTTTCACTTGTTCTTTAATGAAAAGGCAAACTATACGGCTGGAATTTTAGCTTCGGTCGTATAGTTGCGACCGTATAGATACGTACATCAAAAATCGAAAGTGTTTGAGAGTTCAACGGCCAACTAGACGGCCAGAATTTTAGCTCTAGTCGTATAGTTGCGCTCGTATAGGTCCAGACATCGAGAACAATTTCACAAACATGATACAGAGAGTTTAACGACCAACTATACGGTGGGGGATTTTCCTCTGGTCGTATAGTTGTGCCCGTATAGTTGGTAAAAACCCTCAGAAACATCAGAAAAACACGAGGAATTCAAAAGTAAAGATTTCAGAAGTAAAATCTATGAAAACAAATCACTTATTTGAGTAAGAACACTTACCTTGAACTTATCGTTTGCTTATTCGGGGATGACAAGCTCCTCCAATAACAAGGACTTCTTCTGTTTTGGAGGAATTGACCTTTATTGAATAATTCTCGTAAGCGAAAATCACCAGGACAAAAGTTCCTCTCAATAAGATTGGTGTCTTGCTGGGAAAACATGGACATTGCATCCAACATTTTTATTTCTTGCGTCTGCATAATCTGCAACTCAAATTCTTGAAGTGAAAGAATCCAACGCATCAGTCTTGGCTTATGGTCTTTCCTCTCAAGGAGTTCTTTTAAACCATCATGATCTGTATGAACTCTTACCTTCGCATCAACTATGTAAGAACGAAGTTTGTCACAAGAGAAAAATACAGCAAAAAGTTTCGTTTATTCCTTAGGGTAATTCTTTTGAGCAGCATTAAGAGTTCTACTAGCATGATGTATAATGATAAATTTTTCACCAATGTGTTGTCCTAGAGTTACTCCTATATCATCATCACTAGCTTCACATATTAAGTCAAAGGTCGTATCCTATATAGGTGGTTTAATGATAGGAGCACGGGATAAAGCATTTTTGAGTTTATCAAAAGCTTCGAGACATTTATCATCAAAATTAAATTTTACTCCCTTTTGCAGAATGTTAGTCAAAGATTTAGATATTCCAGAGAAATTTCGAATGAACCTTCTATAAAAACCAACATGACCAAGGAAGCTCCGTATACCTTTAATATCCCTAGGTTGTGGCATTCTCTCTATGGCCTCAACCTTAGACCTATCCACTTCAATTCCCTTACCTGATACCTTATGTCAAAGGTCAATACCTTCTTTGACCATAAAATGACACTTCTCCCAGTTTAGAACAAGATTGGTTTCTTTGCAACGCTGCAAAACTCTTTTGAGATTATCCAAGCAACTAGTAAACAAAGTTGCATAGACAGAAAAGTCATCCATAAATACTTCCATTATCAGTTCTATAAAATCCGAAAAAATAGCAGTCATGCATCTTTGAAAAGTAGCTGGAGCATTACATAAACCAAAAGGCATACGTTGGTAAGCATGTAAACCATAAGGACTAATGAAAGTTGTTTTAACTTGGTTATCCGGATGAACAACTATTTGAGAAAAACGAGAGTATCCGTCAAAGTAGCAAAAATGAGTGTGGTTTTTTTGATCTATGAACAGTAAAGGATAGTGATCTTTCCTAGTTTCTTTATTTAATTTCCTGAAGTCTATGCACATCCTATGCCCAAAAATAGTTCTAGTAGGTATCAATTCATTGTTTTCATTAGGAACAATAGTAAAACCGCCCTTCTTTGGGACACAATGAACAGGACTTACCCATTCACTTTCTTTAACAGGATAGATTATGCCTGCGTCTAGTAGGCGTAAAATTTCTTTTCTTACCCTTCCTTCATTTTAGGCATCAATCTTCTATTAAATTCTGCAACTAGTTTAGCACCTTCTTCCATGAATATCCAATGGAAGGTTATCATGGGACTAATGACCTTCAAATCATCCATTGAGTACCCAAAGGCCTTGCGATGCTCCTTAAGTATTTTCATGAGTTCTTCTTCTTCATTTCCTGAAAGTTTAGCACTAATAACAGTGAATTTATTTGTATCATCTAAAAACTTGTATTTATGATTATCTGGTAGAGTCTTCAACTCTGGGGGTGGTACTTCCTTGTCCCCTCTCTTTTCTGGCTCTTCAATAGCCTCATCAGTTAGAGTCCCTGTAATGGGAAGTGAATTGAGTTCATCTTCTAGTTCTTCTAGGGACTTGTCCTTCATAACTATTTCTTCATAATTTGAGTCTTCATTTATTTCTTCTGCTTGATTACTAAAGAAAAGAGTTGTCATTACCTCAATAGTTTTCTCTTTCTCTTCTTCTTGTATTTGTGGAGGCCTGTCTTTCAATTTGGAAAAGTGGAATTCTTTTTCTGCTCCCCCAAGCTTAAGAGACACAATCTCCTTTTTGAAATCAGCATAGGCACCTATATCACTTAAAAAGTTTCTTCCAAATATAATTGGGCAAATAGTGTCAGCTGGCATATCAACAACTACAAAATCGATAGGAATTTTTTTGTTACCAATTTTGACAGTTGCATCTTCAACTACTCCCATTGGAATTATAGGATTTTTATTGCCTAACATAATTGCATATTAGTATTTTCAATTGTAGCCGGTTCTATTTCTTCTTTTATTTATAAATAGAAATCATAAGATATAACATTAACTTTGGTGACAAGATCGCATAAACCATAATGCGAGGTTTCTTTAAATATGCAGGGAAGAATAGGCTTACCCACATCTTTTACCTTTGTTTTACCTTCAACCAATACGGAAGTCTCTTTGTCAAGTGCAACTATGTTACAATATGCGTACATAGCCATAATTGCTTCCTTGGTTACCTCTTCAGCTTTGGTTTCTTGCACATGTTCCACGACTTCTGCCATACTTTCCTCTTCCTTCTCCTGTACTGCCTTAACCTGTTCGTATTCAAGAATATGCTTATGTGCAGTGTTAGGGAAAGGCGTCTCATATATTGGTTCTAGGAGGCCAGTGTTTCTTTAAGTTCTCTTTTCTTCTCAGGTTCAGATGGTGGATCATATTTGACCAAACCCTCTTTTGGAGCTTTGATATGTTCTATAAAAGCTTTAATAACTTGCAACAGAAGATCTGAATCAAAATAAAGTTCTTTAGATAATTCTTTAACATGACCCTTTTTATTATAGTCATGAATACAATCATGTTCTATTTCTATGCCTCCTTCACTTCCTAGACCAAAATTCCATGAAACTCTATGATCGCGAATTCTATTAAGTAAATCCCAAGCTTTACTTATAGGAAGATTTATAAAGGCTCCTTCCGCGAAAGAGTCTAGTACAATTTTATTAAGTTTAATTAAACTGCCATAAAAGATATGCAATAAATACCATTCAGGCAAATCATGCTGAGGACATAGACGTAGTAAATCTTTAAATCTGATATTAGCTCTTACTAGTCTTTCATTAGAACGGTTTCTCCAAGTCATTCTAAGACGCCTAATTCCAAAAGATTTTGATAATGGATAATATTTTGCTAGAAATTCACATGCTAGATTATCCCAAGTAGTGTTGGCTTTAGGGGTAGAGATCTATAACATGAGAGAGTTGTACTAGTCAAAGTCTAACTAAAACGTTTAACCATTACCTCATTAGCAGTATATCCCGTCAATTGAAAAGTGCCACATATATCTTTGAAATATGCAATATGCTCATATGGATCTGCATCTTCTTCATCTCTAGTAAATTGCTTCTTGTGTAGAATACCAATTTATTTCAAACCCCCTTGTCTTCTCATTGGAGTTGTATTTTTTTATAAATATCATAGGGCTTCCCAAAGTGGTTGAGTGGGTTAGTGATGTACTTGACTTTCGACGTAGAGCTCGTTGGGAACCCCAAGAGGAAGGTATGATGAGCACAACAGTAAGTTCTCCCTCAGTTATGAAACCAAGGTTTAATCAAACCAGTAGGAGCAAGGAAACACCCCAAAGGTGTTACTAGCTGAGCTTTGGCGGGGCGCACTACCGGTGCTATTAGCAACATGGAGACCTGCACAACACAACCACAGGACTTTGTCCCCAACTTGCGATGAGGTTGTCAATCTCACCGTGTTTTGCGGAAAACAAAGGATTAAACGCATCGAATGGAAAGAAGTAAAAGTTTGCACAAAGTAAACACAAAGCAGTAAAAGATTGTAGATTGTATGTAAAAGACAAAGGACCGGGATCCATAGATCACTAGAGGTGGCTCTCCTTAAGATAGATAAAATGATGGGTGAACAAATTACAGCGAGGCAATTGACAAACACCGAGAAAGCAATACATGCATATACTAATCATCTTGACTCCTTTGAGACTTGATTGGGCATTACAACATAATACATAAACCGCCATCCAACCGCATCTATGACTAATAATCCACCTTCAGGTTATCATCCGAACCCCCTCCAGTATTAAGTTGCAAGCAACAGATTATTGCTTTACGAACTGCGTGTAAAGTAAACAATACGATTGTTCTATGAACAAAGGATTGTTGTTTTGTCCCTAGTAGCAACAGCACATCTAGTACCTTAGAGATTTCTGTCACTTCCCCAGATTACTAGAGGCATGAACCCACTATCGAGCATAAATACTAACTCTTGGAGTTGCTAGCATCTACTTGGCTAAGATAGCTACTAACAACGAAAAGCATGCAAGATCTCAAATAACAAAGACATGATAGAATCAATAATCAATATGAAATAGCATCTCAATATCCATCGGATCCCCGCAAACACAACATGCAGAATTACAAATAGATGATCTTGATCATGAACGGAGCTCACAAGATCTAAACATGGTAGCACAAAGGAGGTGAACCAGCCATCTAGCTACTACATGGATCCGTAGTCCAAGGATGAACTACTCACGCATCACACCGGATGCTTGCATGGTGATGAAGAAGGCCTCCAAGGCGAATTCCCCTCTCCGGCAGGGTGCCGGGAAGAGCTTCAGATCCCTCCCGATCTAGGGATGGAGATGACGGCGGCTACAGACTCTTTCGTGGATTTTTGATCGGGTACTTAGGGTTTTCGTCCCGAGGGTAATATATAGTCGGAAGGGGAGGCCAAGGGGGTGCTGGGAGCGGCCACACCACCCCCTTGCGCGGGACAGGCCTGGCCGCGTGGCCAGGTGGTGTGGTGGCTCGCTGGCCCTTCTCCGTTTTGTATTCATGCACTTGATCACTTCCGGAAAAATAGGCACTTTGGCTTTTGTCCCGTCCAATTCCGAGAATATTCATTTTTTGATTTTCCTGGAACCAAAAACAGCGGAAAATAGGTAGCTGGCACTGTGGCTCTTGTTAATAGGTTAGTCCAAGAAATCATATGAAAAGTACTCCAAAGTTGGAACAAAACACAAGAAAGTGGATAAAACCAAGCATGGAAAATCAAAAATTATAGATACATTTGCAATGTATCAACATCCCCAAGCTTAACTCTTGCTCGTCCTCGAGTACGTAAGTGATAAAAAGAAAGAATAATTTTTGAGGTGACATGCACCATCAAAGACTTGATCAAAGTATTTACAAAACATTCAAAGCTCGGATCATAGTACTTCAATCATAACATGAAAGACAAAGTTCTAGCAATAAGCAAAGAAACTATGATGCAACATGAAAAGGCACAAACAAAAGATTCATGAATAACAATGCTTTGCAAGACGTTTGTTTGTTTCACATAAAGAAAACATAGCATAATAGTATTTAGCTTGTCCCTCAATAGAGTGGCAAATATAAATGCATAGGACACCTTCAAAGTTCATAAGGGTGACTAGATACAATAGTTTAAAACAAGCAGTAACAGGTTATGCATCAATCAACTAGTATTGGGACAATGCACATATAACTAAGAATGGCCACTATGTTCTCAAAGTAGGTGCATAAAGATAGAAGGTGGAGACTCAATATAATGGTGGAAGAAAAGCCTTTTGTAAAAGGAAGTAGGGATTCAAGTCTCATAAAGAGCTTCCAAAAATTATGGTACTTATAGGTTTCAGCTCTCATTGCCCCTATCATAAGCATCTTGAAGTGATTTAGGTTAAAGTGAACAAACTATGGTGTACATGCTTGACGAAGTATAAGTCAGAAATCTCATGTCCCTTGTATACGAGGGTCGCTCCTCATGCTACTCAAGTTTAGTCACCGGTAAGTTCTTGTCATCGTAAGTACATGTGTATCATAGAGAACCGCCAACGGGGTACCCCTTGCCCGATGATACAGAAGAATCCCCATATCAAAATGACAAGGCAAGCAGATAACGAGCATCTCAGCATTCTTCTTATTTACCATGGGAATATGGTTCTTTTTTCTCTCTTTCCTCTTTTCACAGTATCTCTTTTTTTTCTCTTTTTTCTCAATATAGGACTCTTTTTTTTATAAGAAGAATGCTTCATAGATAGCTCATTATGGTTACGCTGCAGGTTTCCACCATGTCAGCATGGATTAGACCAGCGGCCCAGGAGTTTCTCTAACACATATACATAACTCCATGGACTTACAAGCTCCCCTTTCATTTCACACCGACGACATCCATATGCAAAAGAGCATGATATCAACTAGGTACAAGTACCAAGTGCAATGTTGAAAGTGTTCCCGATGAAAACATGGTTCTGCTAATTACCAACAAATAAGTGCAAGCATATACAACATAGAAGACACAATGGTTCAAGTTTATTAAGGGCTAGTAAAGTAAAGTGTGCCATCAAGTTCGTGAGAGCTTTAATCACTAGTTTTCCAATAACAAGTGGAAGGTAAACAAAATCATGAATGTACTTGGAATAGCATAAGCTAGTAGGTAGGTATGGTGGACTCTTTGGAATAACTTGGTTTAGGGAGTTGGATGCATGAGTGGAACTCCTACTTTGTTGTGGAGGCTAGCAAAAGACTGGGAGCGACAAACTAAGAGAGCAATAATGGCCATAATCATGCAGAGCGACAAAACATCATTGATCAAAGCATAAAGTGATACTACAAGTTGAAAACTAAAGGATCATAAAGGCTATAATAACTTTGGATAGTCATAACATGGTGGGAGAATGCGCCAAGTCAACCCAAATAAAGCATCAAAGGAGAATACCAGTATACTATGCTTTAATATGCTAAAACAACGCATGATTTATCCAAGGCACATTAAGCAATCTCAATTGTTTATAACAAGTCATGCTAAAGCAAATAATACTAAGCATAAAGCCAAAACAATATCAAGCATGGCATGACAAAGCATAGGCCACAGTCAAAACCGAGCTCTTTTTACCACATAAGCATGAACTTTCCTACTCTTTTCCAAACCAAACCAAACTATTTGCAAACCAATGTATGAAAGACGGGGTCCAACCAATTTATTCAGAAAACTAAGAAAACCAAGCAAACGAAAAATCAAAACAAAAACGAAAAACAAGACGCTCCAAGAAAAACACAACTGTGCATGAAACAATAAAAATGAAGCGTTTGGAAGAAACCTGGGATTTTTATTGATGAAGAAGGGGATGCCTTAGGCATCCCCAAGCATTGCCACTTGTACTTCTTGGATATTTCTTGGGGTGACACGCGTGGCATCCCCAACCTTGAGCTTTACTCCATCCTTCATCTCATTACTCATTCCTTCCATACACCTGAAATTTTTCCTTCATACAAAACTTCACACAATCTTTATTAGCAACATTAGTGCACTCAAGATAAATAAGTCTTAAGGTTCAGTTCTAACACCAAATAAACTTCCATTAGAACACTATCTACTGTAGCAATTCCCTAAAAAATCTCAATTCCCCAAAAGAACTCAAGAAGGAACCAACAAGAAGCAAATGCAGAAAATGGCAGAAATCTGTCAAAACAGACCAGCAGGTAAAGACGAATTTTTTCGAAGACCTTATGTTGCTCAAATCAAAAAGTGTTGAACTAAAGAAAGTTATATAACAACCTGGTTCAGAAACACAAAAAATTACATCTCAATGCGACATACATATCTCGCTCACGAATATTTACGGTGAAGCACAAAAATCTGTTTCGGGACAACAACTTTCCCAATCATTACTTCACTCTCATTAGAGGCTACTCTTGGCACAAAAAGCAAATAAAAATGATAAGGAGAGGTTATTACAGAGTTAATAACCTCCAAGACTCATCTAAAACTTTTGGGTTATCTCCCAATAAGTACTTTTCTTTAACGCCTTTTTAGGGAAGTGTTCTATAACTTTCTTAAGTGGGAGTTCATATTTAATCGTGCCTTCTTTCATATCAATGATGGCACCAACAGTTCTAAGAAAAGGTCTTCCCAAAGTAATAGGACAAGAAGCATTGTATTCAACATCCAAAACATATAAATCAATGGGAACATTGGAATCGTTAGCCATAATAAGAACACCATTAAGACTCCCCATGAGTTTCTTTTTAGCATTAGCATCAAGTGGGACATTCAAATAACAATCTTCAAGAGGAGGCAAATCAAGCATATCATAAATCCTTCTAGGCATAATAGAAACACTACTATCAAGATCACACAAAGCTTTGAAATCAAAGTCATTCACTTTCATATTAATGATGGGTTCCCAACCATCTTCTTTCTTTATAGGAATAGAAGCTTTATGTTCCATCTTTTCTTCTTTAATCTTTATGAGAGCATTAGTAATGTGTTTTGTAAAGGACATGTTCATAGCACTAGCATTAGGACTTTTAGCAAGCTTTTGTAGGAACTTAATAACTTCATAGGTATTGCAACCATCAAGATCAAAATCAACTTTATCTTCTAAAGTAGTAGAACTATTACTAGCCTCAACACTAGTGGTGGTAATAGTAGAAACACTAATGTTTCTAGCAATTTCATCTTCTCTTTCCCACTTAGCATGTAATTCAGCTAATACTCTAACATTTTCATCAATTCTTACTTGTATAGCATTAGTGGCTGCAAAGGGATTCTCATTAGTTTCGGGTTTAGCAGCCATTTTATTCAAAGTAGATTGAGCTTCCGCCAAAGATGCTATATTTCTTTTAGCATTAGAGAGTTTTTCCTCAATAGTTTTATTGAAAGCAGTTTGTTTACTAATAAACTCTTTAAGCATAACTTCAAGTTCAGAGGGAGCACTCTTATTATTGTTGTAAGAATTTCCATAAGCATTACCATTGTTGGGAGGATATGGCTCATAATTGTTGTTACCAAAATTGTTCCTATAAGCATTATTACCATAAGCATTGTTGCCAAAGTTGTTATTTCTTATGAAGTTCACATCAACTTGCTCTTCTTGAGCAACCAAAGAGGCTAAAGGAACATTATTTGGATGAATATGGGCTTTCCCATTAACAAGCATAGACATAATAATATCAATCTTATCACTCAAGGAGGAGGTTTCCTCAACAGAATTTACCTCCTTACCTTGTGGAGCTCTCTCACTATGCCATTCAGAATAATTAACCATCATATTGTCCAGAAGTTTTGTAGCAGCACCCAAAGTGTTGGTCATAAAGGTACCTCCAGCAGCTGAATCCAATAGGTTCCTTGAAGAATAGTTCAATCCTGCATAAAAAGTTTGGATGATCATCCAAGCAGTCAGTCCATGAGTGGGACAATTCTTTACCAAAGATTTCATTCTTTCCCAAGATTGAGCAACATGCTCATTATCAAGTTGTTTAAACTTCATTATTTCACTTCTCATGGATATAATCTTAGCAGGAGGATAGTATTTTCCAATAAAATCATCTTTGCACTTAGTCCAAGAATCAATACTATTCCTAGTTAAGGAATTCAACCATTCTTTATCTTTTCCTCTCAAAGAGAAAGGAAACAATTCTAGTTTAATAATATCACCATCTATATCCCTATGCTTTTGCATCTCACAAAGTCCAACAAAGTTATTTAGATGGGAAGCAGCATCTTCATTACCAATACCAGAAAATTGCTCTCTCATAACAAGATTGAGTAAAGCAGGTTTTATCTCAAAGAAAGTATTTTTAGCCAGAGGTGGAGCAATAGGTGTGCTCATAAAATCATTGTTGTTGGTGCTAGTGAAGTCACACAACTTACTGTTTTCAAGAGTAGTCATTTTTTGGGTTTTCAAATAAGAAAGCAAACTTGTAAAACTAATTTTTTTGTGTTTTTGAATAACAGAACAAGCAAACAAAGCAAAAGAAACTAAGCAAAACAAAAACAACAAAGTAAAGATATTGGTTATGAGGGACTCCCCTTGTGAAGATGTCCTTGACTCCCCGGCAACGGCGCCAAAAAATATCTTGATGTAGTCAATTGCAAGCAACAGATTATTGCTTTACGAACTGCATGTAAAGTAAACAATACGATTGTTCTATGAACAAAGGATTGTTGTTTTCTCCCTAGTAGCAACATCACATCTAGTACCTTAGAGATTTCTGTCACTTCCCCAGATTACCAGAGGCATGAACCCACTATCGAGCATAAATACTAACTCTTGGAGTTGCTAGCATCTACTTGGCCAAGATAGCTACTAACAACGGAAAGCATGCAAGATCTCAAATAACAAAGAAATGATAGAATCAATAATCAATCTGAAATAGCATCTCAATATCCATCGGATCCCCGCAAACACAACATGCAGCATTACAAATATATGATCTTGATCATGAACGGAGCTCACAAGATCTAAACATGAAAGCACAAAGGAGGAGAACCAGCCATCTAGCTACTACATGGATCCGTAGTCCAAGGATGAACTACTCACGCATCACACCAGAGGCTTGCATGGTGATGAAGAAGGCCTCCAGGGTGAATTCCCCTCTCCGGCAGGGTGCCGGGTTGAGCTTCAGATCCCTCCCGATCTAGGGATGGAGATGACGGCGGCTACAGACTCTTTCGTGGATTTTTGATCGGGTACTTAGGGTTTTCGTCCCGAGGGCAATATATAGTTGGAAAGGGAGGCCGAGGGGGTGCCGGGAGCGGCCACACCACCCCCTGGCGCGGGCCAGGTCTAGCCACGCGGCCAGGTGGTGTGGTGGCTCGCTGGCCCTTCTTCGTCTCGTATTTTGGCACTTGATCACTTCCGGAAAAGTAGGCACTTTGGCTATTGTCCCGTCCAATTCCGAGAATATTCATTTTTGTCTATCCTGGAACCAAAAACAGCAGAAAAACAGCAGCTGGCACTGTGGCTCTTGTTAATAGGTTAGTCCAAGAAATCATATGAAAAGTACTCCAAAGTTGGAACAAAACACAAGAAAGTGGATAAAACCAAGCATGGAACATCAAAAATTATAGATACATTTGCAATGTATCAGTGAGCACTAGTCATATGCTCAAACTCCATCATTTTGGTGGAAACATGTAACTCAAAACAAAACTTAGTAAGACAAAAATAGATAAGCAAAAACTAAAAGACCTACAGCACTTATCTCCCTGGCAACGGCGCCAGAAAATAGCTTGATGACTGCAAGTGCACAGATCGTTTGTAGCTAGTTTCGAAATAAAGATATCGATCCCACAGGGAGCAGGAATCTGAAGTCTAATAACTCTTGAAATAAATATTACAATAGAAATGCTAAATAAAGTTCTAAGTGACAAGATAAAATGCGAGTATTACGTAAAAAGGTATTTTTGGGTTTTTGGTATAAGAGCAACGATAAATAAATTAAAACAATTGAACACAGAAAGTAAGTATCGCGTATGTAAGAGGGATTGAAACTGCAATAGGGAAAAAGCATTCTCAGGGAGTAGCGGATACACCACTAACATTATAAGGAGCTAAGGTAAAGATTATTATCATGAACATTCTCAACTATGTATGTCTGGGAGGAACTCCATATTTGGACAAATAGGCAGCAACCGTTGCTCATATCATCCTCATAACCACATCAATCAGCCATCGACTTTAATCGAATTACTGCGCTATTAAGGGACAGAATCCTGTATGACGTATCCCATGGCATGGATAGTGTTCCGTGAGTTTCCTCGGTTTCCCAAGTTGATACGTAAGGAGTGCCAATAGGTTTATAGTCACTATAAGTGCTAACACACCTCCGTCTACCAACAAGTAGTACCATCCATCAAGTCCCCATGACAGGCAAATATTGAGAGGTCGAGTTCTCTCAACATCAAGATGAAGAAAATGTAACACATGGTCACAGCGATGAATATCATAATAAACTTTATCTTATTTCAATCTCATACTATGGTTTCTCCATCTCCCCAAGAACTAATGATCTACTCAGACATGGAGGCAATCCACATCATGGCAATAACAATGGAATCTACCATAGATGAATAGTACATGTATAAATCCAGAACAAGTACGGAAATTACAACAAGATCTAAACCAGATGTAGATGGGATGGATGGAGATGGTGGTGATGCAGCGATGGATGATGAAGATCGATGCCCTAGCCTCCCGGATCTATGCAGGGCGAAGATGGATCCCCGGTGGGCGAGTTCCCCCTCTAGATGCCTTTCGGAGGTGAGGTT
This sequence comes from Avena eriantha, assembly GCA_910589775.1. NCBI lineage: Eukaryota > Viridiplantae > Streptophyta > Magnoliopsida > Poales > Poaceae > Avena > Avena eriantha. The sequence goes on along the minus strand of OU342740.1, from coordinate 108,528,929 downwards.
CCGGTGATTTATTGGTGTTATGTATGTCGTCTCATCGATCCAGTTGCATGGAGTGAAACTATTTGAGGAGATGGTGGCGCCGCCAACTATACAGCGGGAACTATACAGCCGAAAAATTTATTCCCACCGTATAGCTGGTCGTTAAACCGTCTGTCCCCTTTGATCGCTTCGGGTTTTCTTCTAGTATTATTAATATTTTCCAAATAAGCGATTTATGTCGTTTTTTGACTCTTTTTCTCCTCAGTACAACTGCTCCAAGAAATGTGTCCATTGGATCCATCATCTGTCCTGATCCTAGTGAAAACAGACATAAAATGTGCGTACGAGCACCTTAAAATACCAAAATCCTACATCTACAATGCAAAATAATAATATAAAACATGATGCAAATATGCATTCATCAGTGCCCACACGGCGCATTCCTGCACGGAGCTGGGCTGCAACTACACCGGCCCACCGGCAGAGCTCGTCGTCCACCTTGTATAGGAGCACTTGATCAAAGTGATTAGGATCTCATACGGCCACGCCCAACTTCTCCAAGAGTAGGTGTCGTTCACTGACTCGTCACGCCGCCGGCTAATTTTCTAGGGGGAGGATGGCTCTGTTTTCGTCCTAACCATCACCGCTGGTGTTCCGGGAACCAGAGCTGGGCCCACCTTCATGTGTGCGGTATGCGTTAGGTTGATCTCGAGCGCTTGGCCCCTATACACGGTGCGCATGTGGGCGAACGCCTAGCCACCATCGTCCGGTAGCATTCTTGTGCTAGCCAAGGCGTCGAGTTGCCCGACGCTGCGGGAGGTGGAGTATGCGGACCTGAGGTCGATCCTATGTGTGCCATCTCAGTACCTTGTCGGTGTTGGACCATACAGGGAGATGCATTTCTACATTTGTATTGAGAAGATCGACAGGGAAATGTAGTACTTATGTTGTCATTACTGTTAGACTTAATTGATGCTTCTCTGGTGCGTTGAGCATACGTGTTGTGCGAATGTACCCTGATAACCCACAAGTATAGGGGATCGTGTGTAGCCTTTTCGATAAGTAAGAGTGTCGAACCCAACGAGGAGCTAAATGTAGGATAAATATTCTCTCAAGTTCTATCAACCACTGATACAACTCTACGAAAAATAAACGTTTGCATTATCTAGGAAATAAATCTAGAGCAACGATACGAGTAATAAAGATAGCTTTGCATGATAATAAATAACAAGAAAGTAAAGCTAGCTGCTACAGCAATAAAATACACTAAACTAATAGAACCATGAGTGCGGAATAGTGGTGGTAATTGTGGTGTATTTGTCCAAGTTTAAATAGCGAATAGATCAGATTAATTGTCTCCGATGCAGTTTTCTATGTGGGAGAGGCTAAATATACATGTGCTTCACTACTTGGAATTACATGTACTATATGATTGGATTGTTAGAAAACATCCATAAGTACTAATCAATGCATTAAGGTTTCCTCAACCATAGCCTTAAGTTTAATGGTCCTCTTACTCCCATACGTGCAATGTTCCGGTTCGCGTCCTCAGGTTTCTGTCACTTCGGCAGAACTCCCCCTTCCTTTTACACATACTACAAACCCTATGATGTTTAATCCATGTGCGCACAAATATAATAGAGACCAAAGGACTGTACGATCTGAACATACAACTCTAATGAACCAAATATGTTCAATCATTCAATCTAAGAACAAAGAAACTACGCAAACATGACATAGATCATAGGATTATAACTTATAGCATCAAATACCATGTTTACATAGGACGGTAAAGAGGTGTGTGGGAGGATGAACCACTGCATACTAGGAGGATTAGGTGATGGAGATGGTGGTTAAGATGGTGAAGAGGGCAGCGGTGGCGCGGGGGACTCCTTCCCCGTCGTCGGTATCATGGGGGAGCACGGTCCCTTAGCCCCTTCCTTCATGGCTTCTTGGGAGCCCTCCTTCATGGAGATGGGATCATGGAGGAGGGAAAAACGTGGCTTTGGTGGCTGCAAATTGATGGCTGGAGATGCCCTGGGCGAATTAGGTTTCCTCCCTTTATATAGCTTCTCGGATTCCCGTCGCCCCATCTTGCGCTACAGTAAATCGGGCCTAGAAGACCCGTCCGGACTCAGAATCAGCTAAATTTTATGTCTAGATCGTTTGTCGCAAAATTTCCAACAACTTTTTTAGTTTAAGAGTTTTCCGTTTGACGTCGTCTTTGATTCGAAACGTGACCATCTTCAAAAAGAGTTCTGAGACAGATTTCTGGAAAAATCCCAATTTGACTCCAACAAGGTTTCCACTTGTATTCTTGGTAATTTCTGCGTATCAAAGTGTAAAACAAGAACATTGTGTACTTTTGCAACTATTAGTAGGTTATTCCAAATAAATCATAAACTTTATAATAAAAGGAGTGTCAAAAGCATATTATTAGCATAAAACCATCCAAAATTATAGATACGTTATGGACGTATCAACATCCCCAAGCTTAGTTCCTACTCGTCCTCGAGTAGGTAAACGATCAAAACAATATAAGTTTAAAGGTGACATGCAGACAACACAATCTTGATCATCATTATTGTAAAAGCATTGATAGTTGGGATTAACGTACTCTAAACATGAATCATGAAAGATAGAGTTCTAACAATAAGACATAGCAACTATGTTGTAACATGAAAAGGCACAAACAAAAGATTCATGAATAGCAATGCTTTGCAAGACGTTTGTTTGTTTCACATAAAGAAAGCGTAATGAGAATGGTATTCAGCTTGTCCAAAATAGAGTAGCAAAACATAAATGCATAGGACACCTTCAAAGTTCATAAGGGTGACTAGATACAAATAGTTTAAGAACAAGCAATATCAAAGTTATGCATCAATCAACAAGTCTTGGGACAATTGACATTAAACTAAGAATAGCCACTATGCTCTCTTAGTAGGTGCATAAAGATAGAAGATGGAGACTCAACATAAAAGTAAAAGAAAGTCCTTCTTAAAAGGAAGCAGGGATTCAAGTCCCATAAAGAGCTTCCAAAAATTATGGTACTTATTAGCTTTCAGCTCTCATTGCCCCTATCATAATGGCATGGTTAGATGCACGGGGTCTAGGAGGGTCCAGGAGAGACATGCAGGGGAAGGGGAGTAGGGGAGAGAGAGCTATGCTCAAAACATTGCAATGGCCGAGAGGAGGAGTTCTTCTTCTCTAGCTCCATGCAGGAACATGATCTCGGTGGGGGGAGGTGCAGGGGAGATATATGAGGTCTGTGGAGAGGATCTGAAGTGCGAGGGAGGGTCGAGCTTAACCACACTCGTGACTGCAAGAAGCAACCCGAGGAGGTTCCTCCTTCTCCTCCCGAGCAGCGGAGCAAGAGAGAGCTATTGGGGCTCTGAGGGGAGGTAAGTGGAGTGGGAGGGGGAGAAGTGAGGGAGCAGGAGTGGGGTGGAGGGCCTCTGATCCATTTATACCGAGGGGGAGAGGAGGATGGTGTATATGTCCTTTTTCGACATGGGGAGGAGTGGGGCTAGCCTGTGATTAGCTTGTGGAGCGGTGGAGAGGGGTATTTGGGTCGGGCAGAGAGATAGGGAGGGAGTGGTGGAGGCTACAGCAAACTTGGTCCCACTTGTTTGTCTCTCTCTCTCTCATTCTCTCTCAAGCACATGGGACAAGGGAGAGGGGTTGCTACAGTAGCTTAGCTATAGTGCACACAACCAGGGTGAGTTCTGGGTGTTATGGCGCATTGTTTTGCAGTATTGGTGGGGTTTGGGTTTGGTTTTGGATCAATGCTTGATTGATTTGGCAAATTTGATCACTTGGAGGTGTGTCAAGTAAGTTCCAAAATTTGTATTGGACAAGGTGGGGAGATTATACTTGTAGGTAGATGAGGTCAAGATATAACATCATGAATTATTTGGGATTTTTCAGATGATTAGAAGTCCACTTAAATCCATTTATTCAAAAACTGCAGAAGTAGTTTCTAGAAGATCATTTGATAAATTTACATTGGACAAGTGGAGTTTTCGATGTGAGATGGTCCCAAATAGTAATACACATGTAGGGGAATTTTCCCAAGATTTATTGTGCCTTAAAAGTATTTAAAACATTTATTATTCCAATTCAGCCATTTAAGAAAATGCGCAAAAAGAAATAATAAAGCTCTTCAAAAATATTTATTTTTGAAGTGGGAAGATGGGGTATGATATGTGGGTCTCAATTGAGCCAAAATATGGGGAAGTGTTTCGGCAAAAACCAAACTTTCCTTTGTGGAAGAAGTTTTGGAGGTTTTGCCTATTAAAGGAATTTGAATAGTTTTGGTCCATAATAATTATGGATAAAATTTGTTAAATATTGATAATCAAGGTAGATGATGTAGACAAGGTGTAGCAAACATTTGCAACCTTGGTATTGGAGAATCCAAGTTGATTTTGGTGGAATATTCTAGATTAAGGATCTAGGGTGATGTTAATTTTATACCATCAAAAGCATGTTGGATCTTGGGGCTCAGATCTCCCCTTGGGGCATGGGATATATGGATGGATAGACCAAGTGATGTAGATTGCAATGGTTTAGGGGTTTGAGCTTGGTCCTGCTTGATCTCACCATGACAATCTTTCAAACTTTCAATAAAATAAGCCTGCCAAGGGAGATTATCAACTAGGCTTCAAAACCTTGTGGGTTTAAGCAGCACAAAGATCCACTTGGAACAAGTAAAGTGGATATGGATAGACCTATATGAGTAGCTTACAACTATGTAGAGAGTTTGTCCATAGAATGTTGGATGGTGGTGTGAGCTTCTACCAAAGTAGGCAGGTTGACTAGATTTGCAGGAAAAGTTATTATCTTGCCTGCAAAACCATCAAGAACAAGTGGGTTGGAGTGTGATCTAACCAAGGGCAAGAGTGGTCCTTGGTATTCCTTAGGACGGTTAACAAGATGGTTCAAATGCATTTTAAAAAAATGCACAAGGGTTGAGAAAGGGAGACATCCAAAAAGGTGATGTTGGAAATAGTTTTCCAGACAGCCAAATTTGGCAGATTTAGGGTTTTTGACTAGGGCATGAGAGGGAAGGCTTTTGGTGGATAGAAAGATACCAAAACATCATCAAGTGGATGAGGTTGAAGGGTTGATTGAGTAGAAGCGATCCATGCTTGATATTGGTCTTCATTGACTTGGAAGCTTCTAGAAGGGATCACTTCCGAGTTGATCTAGTTAAGGGTTTTAGATGATCACCTAGTGGCTAGAGATCAGATCCATCTTGTATTCTTTCTTAGGGTGTGGTGATTTGGAAGCATCTTGATCCTAGTGATGAGCTGCTAGAGTAGCTCATACTATCTCCTAAGTAGATAGATCAAACGGCAGATCAAGGCAATTCATCAGACAGCAGAGCAAGGCAACTCATCTTATAAACTAAGCAAACCTACTACTAGGGTTACCAGCAAGTCTGACTTGAGGTAAGGTTGGGCAATTTGAAAAAGGGTTGGAGTTTGAATAAGATGAGAGTCTTTGGTATCTCTACCAAGAGTAGATTTCAAATGCTTCATAAAAAGGTTTTGTTAAATCTAGAGATAAGAATAGTAGAAGGTTTTGTCTTGAAAACATAAGGAGATTATGTTATATAGCTCTCCATAGTTTGATCCATAGAAGCTACTAAAATAGTTGGTTTGCAATGGCTTCTTGGCTCAGGTTTTTGAAATGCCAGAACATTTGAGAATATGTGAAATGAGCCAGGATAGTTTTGTTAAATAGCTTTTGTCAACTAATGGTGGGGTAAGGAGCATCATCTAATACCTATTCATATGCATAAGCATATTAAAACAACAAGCAAACACTTCAACACTAAACAATAAAAAGTTTCTGTTCCCCCTGATTTTTGCACTCTGGACAACTAATCAGGGTTGCGGAAATTGGGATGTTACAGACCTTTCCCCCTTAAAAGAATCTCGTCCCAAGATTCAGGAGAGTAGGGTTAGGGGATTTTGAGTCGGGTTGATACTAGAGGTCTTACGCGTACTATCTTACAGACTCCGTCTTTGAAGGTGACCATTATGTCGATGAAGTTGAGCTTTAGTCTTCCGGGATGCACGGAGAGTTGAGCAGACTCCAGTTTGGATTATAAGGAAGGATCTTAGATTCCTTCAGGGCTCGATACCGCGAGGGCTTAGGCTGGGCAGACTATCTCGATGCTGAACTTCAGGGGTACTCGTCAGGGGATAGAATCTACGGTTGGGAGTATCTCCCTGTAACGATTCATAGCTCTTCCTTAGGGTCGTAGCGTATCCAATTAACTACGTTGGGGTCCAAGCTTTTGGATTATCTCCTGGCGAGGGTTTACTCTATTTGTGTGGGGAAGACGTAGTATTTCCCCCTTAGGATTAATCGGGGGTATATTGGAGAGTTGACATAGTCCTTCCTTCTTGAAGTCATTGAATGGGGTTTCTGGGGATGGTCGTCCATCTTTCTTCTAGAGTAGAGACCTTCGGAAGTCTTCCGGGAATTATGACTTATGGGGCTTAAATACTACCATCCTTCGTACTTAGCCTATTGGAGTTTCAAATCCTCTAAGTGATTGGAACTGAGCGGTTAGTGATCATGTGGCACTTCCGGTGAGTCTGCAGCTGAAATAGCAGAGAGACTTCGTAGGATCGGTAGTTAGTTTCTCCTCTGATAACTACCGGGTTGTTGTTTGGCGAGAGGACGTCGGATCCTGAGATCTCTTCTGAAGTATCTTCCGATAGACTGTCTTCTGGAGATTGAGTTGGAAAGACGTAGTCTTTCCACCTTACAGCTTCACTAAAGTGCTTCGGGAGGGGTGCGGATCTTATGTCTTGGGGTGCTGACCTAATGGTAGCGAAAGATTGTATCTTCCTGAATCTTGAGTTGAGGTCTTCGAGTGACGCCTTATTTTATCAGCCTTGGCGGAGCTGGTTTCCTAACGAAGCCTTTAGGGTGGTTAGCTCAAGGTAAAATAGTGGTTTACGACTCTTCTTGATAGTGCTTTGTCCGGGTAGAGGCATCTAGTTTTAGAGGGTTGTCGTCTCTTGGACACTTGCCATTGTTTCTGCTCGAAGACGGAGTAGACTCATTGTCTTCACGCTTCCTTATCATCTGGCTTCAGGGGTAGTTCTGACCTTCTGGGAGGATTATTTCGTTAGTTTGGGGTAGGGTGGACTAGATTAGTTGATCTCCTGAGGTGGTTGGCAGGTGTAATATACCGGAGGTCGGCGTAGTTAGGTCTTTACTTCTTGTCTTGGTTGACTTATCGGGTGGTTTCTTGTGGATATTGAGGGTCCTTCGGTGATTGACTTCCGGCTCCAACGGGATTCTTGTTGTAGTAGACTGAGGAACAAGGGAGTGTTGCGCCATCAATGAGTATTTGAGAGACGGGTTGGACGAGGTATGACATCCTGCTGAGGTGAAATCTTCGAGTTGATTCTGTCTTGATGATGTCGAACTCCTGGTTCTTGCGATGCTTTTCCTCTCACATACTCTCGAGGTTAGTCTGGGTCTCATTACCAACAGCTAATCACAGGGGTTTCCGAAGTCCCTAGGTGGGTTATCGTTCCTCGAGTCACATTTTTAAGGAGGTCAGAGCAAACTAGAGCATACAAACAAGGCGAACAGAGCGAGGGGCTCGCAATGTCCTCGGCAGACAACACACAACAAGCAAAATAGTATGCACTTAGGAAAGCAAACAGGTCAACGCTAGGGACCAAGGAGTTAACTACTCGCAATGTAGGGGAATCCTATTCTTAGGACTATCGACCCTAGATATAGTCTTTCATCAGGTTGGAGTCACTATCTTGTAGATGAAGCCCTGATCGTATCTTGGACGCTTCTTGATAGTGCAACACTTGATGTCTTCTAATTATGGGGATTCCGCTGGTAGAGCGATATTGTAGTCTCCTTGTGTTTGCTGGTAGTTGCTTGTCTTCTTCTTGTTCTCATTGTCCTCACCGGGTCCTGGATCCTAGTTATTTAAAATCCGTGGGTTTGAAGTTTGGATGAGAGTTAGAGTAAACTATTTTCGAAAGCATTTACTTAGAGTAGGGGAAGAAGTAGAACTTTTTGAAACTCATTGGGAAACTATTTTTCGAAAGCCGGGGTTTTCAAAATAAGGTTCCTGTCTAGCGACCATGCTAACTAAGGTTCTCCTACAGTCAGGATGGCTCTGATACCAAGTCTGTGGGGCCCCCGGATTAATCCTCCGAGAATCCCTGTTATGCATACAACCACGATCCCATGATCAGTTAGTCATGGCACATAACCGACAAGTATCATTACAACATCCGCGAATATACTGAATTACAAGACTTACATAAATGTTGTTATGGCTACATCAATAGTCACCAGCGGAGCTTCATCAAGCGTAGAGCCCGAGCCATGACTTAACCTACAGGCAGCTGATTGGGAGAACGTCCTAGCTCGCAAAGTCGTCCACTTCACCTCTTCTTGATATCTGACCAAGTTAATAGCCAGGGACAATGCCAATGAGTACTTTGAATGTACTCGCAAACCACCTTAAGATAATAATAATAACAAGAAGGTATGCAATATGGCTATAGTAGTAGGAGGGATCCAAGAGAGGTTCTTTTCTCACGTAGTTTCTCTTGCAGATATAGCATCTACATAACTTTGTTGAAAACTTTTGTAAACCATTTTGGAAACCGTTTTGAAAAGTTTTGGAAAACATTAGGACTGGGTCACCCATTTGTTTCCTTCTCCCCGGTCATTCCGCGACCAGACTCCTTCCATCCCCTTTCTGACCATCCCACGGTAAAAATAGGGATCCTTGCCGACCATCCCATGGTCAAAACATTTCCAAAGCCATTCCTTTTCAGAAATCCTTTTTGAAAACAAAACCAGCACCGCTCTATAGCAACCTTCCTAACCGTCCATGAACGTGGATGCGGCTACTCGAATAGATTTACACTCTGTAGAGGTTGTACACTTTACCCGCACCATTCGGGTACACTACCCTGATCTTCACCGATCGTGGGTCGAGTAACCGATCAAGACTCTCCAGATGCCCACTCTAGTATAAGTGCCTACCTTATGAGTGTTAATCCCCTCAAAACCGAGACGTCGGGCGAGGACCAACTGGAGCGCTTTTTCCACTTCTCGAGTGTGCGCTTTCAATGAGGGGCTCACAGTAATGCGTGGAGGCATGGTGACCCTTCATTCCTTCTCCCGGTCAATGTCCCACATGGACCTTTATCGGAGAAGGCCCACCCTCCAGGGATCCTCGATCCCCTGTAGTAGTTACGAGGCAGCTTATACCAGAATATACAACCATCAAATCCATCCCTGTCCTATTCCAGAGTAAGGTGGTTACACAGGTTAATTGTTCTAGCAAAACTGCAAAGAACCGGGTGCATTTTTGTAAACCATTTTCCTCCACCTTTCCTTCAGCATTTTTAAAACAAAACCTTCTTCTTTTTCAACATCTCTTGGGAGGTCCCACCTCACCAAGGTTTTATCATAAAACATTTGGTAAAACTTATTCCAGGGTCTTCCCATCCTCTAGCTTTGCTTTGGCTAAATCGGGGTCTCCAAAGGGGTATGGTATAATACACCATCTATTCTACTAGGGACCAATAGGTGTCACCAAGGGGGTTGTACTTAGTAGTACAAAAGTGTAATAGTTCGGAGGAGCCAAACCACTACCAAGTATACATCAACATATAGTAAAACCATGCAGTTTTTAATAAACAGAAGATAAAACATGCATAAGTAAAACAGTGGGATAGGGCTTATGAGCAAGAAGGTGGCTTGCCTGAGGATCATCAATATGGCATAATTTTCCTTGGACTTCTTCGTTAGAATACCCAAATATACAATAATAACCATCTTCTTTTGCTCTCCGATATAATCACAACTATCGTCGATAGGGAGCACATGCAAACAAACAAAAGGGCACGATCAATACAAGGCATACAATCACCACTACCATTTAGCAAACAAGCAATTGAATAAACTCCAATTAAGGTTCAGTAGTTTTAGAGAAGATTGGATTTAGGAGGTTGAGATGGTCTTGGAGAAGGGGATGAAAATCCCTTTGGATTTATAGTCTAGAAACTACCTAAGAGATGTATTTTTGGAGAAAGACCATATTCTGTATGGTACCATTGTAAAAACATGATACCAGCATATAGGTATTGATATGATGAAACCAACAAAAGTAGTTTCATATTTTATCTATTACCAAAGATTTATAGTCATTTTTCTAGTGAATAATACTCTAGTTTTAGGAAATAATTCACCAGAAAGGTTCTGGAGCTCCAAAAAAATTTTCCATGGATGGTTAGGTAGGGCTTGATGTACTTGTTCACTCAGAATTGGAATCACTCCAAAATTAATTAACAGAATTCCCTCAGGAATTTCCCAAAGGTAGTTCTGTAGACAACTTGTCTTTTTCACCAGATTTAATCTACAACAACTTTTGAGGTGAATCCAAGGACACATTGTAGGTACTTATGCTAACTTTTCTAGAAATTGGAATCAACTTATTTAGAGTTGCAGAGCTACCGTGGTCAAATTATTGGTTAATTAGCCATGCACAAAATTGTATAATTCACCAAAATACAAGGAGAGCACAGAAAATATTGAGCTCCTAGAATTTGGTAGGTAGTATGTTTTAGGAACTAGGAGATTTGGATTTAGGTCAGTACCTATTTTAGTTTGACCCAGAGAAATTCCTAAAGTCAAGCAGTGGCTATTTTTGTTATTTTTGCTACTGGCAAGAAGTAACTCAGGTGGATATGGGACCAATGCTCCTAGATGGGAGAAAGGAATCTCTATCAGATACAGTTGGATTTATTCCATTTAGGTTTACAAAATTCGCTAGGGAATTTATTTAGTGCAGAGGATACTTATTAGTATATTAAATCACAGAAAATCAACAAAATAAATTTGGTCAACGTTTTGGTACTGCATGTTTAAGAAAACACTCAGGAACCCTAGGAATTTTTTATCTGGGCTAATGGAGTTTGTTTCCATTTTTTAAGTGATTTAAAATGAAAACCACAGTTTTTGGATCTGAGAAAATGCTTAAAGGGCCAGGGGTTGGGCTGGGGTCTAAGGGCTACTGGGTCGGCTAGGGTGATTTCGGCCCACAGTGTTGGGGGCAACGCGTGGGACCTAGTTTGAATCCCGGCCGGGCAGGCCCCACTCGTCAGCGAGGGAGGGAGGCTAAAGAGGCATCTGCGGATCTGGGCCGTTGGGCTAAATCGGATATGACGGTGCCGGTGCGTCGTCCACCTCTGCCATGGGAGGAGCTCGCCGGAACCCTAGAGGCGGCGCGGCGGGTGCAGGAGGCTTACCAGAGAGGCCGAGAGGCGCCATGGAGGAGCGGAGGTGATGTGGCGGGCGATGGCGGTCCCGACGAGGGGAGATAGAGGCAGGTTCCGTGACTGGGGATACCTCACGCGGCCACGACCGAACGGAGCTCGTCGGAGCTCGGCCGAGGAGCATCCAGGACCTGCTGCATGTCGAAAATAATGGCATGGTTAGATGCAAGGGGTCTAGGAGGGTCCAGGAGAGAGACATGCAGGGGAAGGGGAGTAGGAGAGAGAGAGCTATGCTCAAAACATTGCAATGGCCGAGAGGAGGAGTTCTTCTTCTCCAGCTCAATGCAGGAACAGGAGCTCGGTGGGGGAGGTGCAGGGGAGACATATGAGGTATGTGGAGAGGATCTGAAGTGCGAGGGAGGGTCGAGCTTGACCAGACTCGTGACTGCAAGAACGAACCCGAGGAGGTTCCTCCTTCTCCTCCCGAGCAGCGGAGCAAGAGAGAGCTCTCGGGGCTCTGAGGGGAGGTAAGTGGAGTGGGAGGGGGAGAAGTGAGGGAGCAGGAGTGGGGTGGAGGGCCTCTGATCCATTTATACCGAGGGGAGAGGAGGATGATGTAAATGTCCTTTTTGGACATTGGGAGGAGTGGGGCTGGCCTGTGATTGGCTTGGGTAGCGGTGGAGAGGGTTATTTGGGTCGGGCAGAGAGATAGGGAGGGAGTGGTGGAGGCTGCTGCAAACTTGGTCCCACTTGTTTGTCTCTCTCTCTCTCTTTTTCTCTCTCAAGCACATGGGACAAGGGAGAGGGGTTGCTACAGTAGCTTAGCTACAGTGTACACGACTAGGGTGAGTGTTGGGGGCTATGGTGCATTGTTTGTAGTATTGGTGGGGTTTGGGTTTGGTTTTGGATCAATGCTTGACTGATTTGGGAAATTTGATCACTTGGAGGTGTGTGAAATAAGTTCCAAAATTTGTATTGGACAAAGTGGGGAGATGATACTAGTAGGTAGATGAGGTCAAGATATAACATCATGAATTATTTGGGATTTTTAAGATGATTAGAAGTCCACTTAAATCCATTTATTCAAAAACTGCATAAGTAGTTTCTAGAAGATCATTTGATAAATTTACATTGGACAAGTGGAGTTTTCGATGTGAGATGGTCCCAAATAGTAATACACATGTAGGGGAATTTTCCCAAGATTTATTGTGGCTTAAAAGTATTTAAAACATTTATTATTCCAATTCAGCCATTTAAGACAATGGGCAAAAACAAATAATAAAGCTCTTCAAAAATATTTATTTTTGAAGTGGGAAGATGGGGTATGATATGTGGGTCACAATTGATCCAAAAGTTGGGGAAGTGTTTTGGCAAAAACCAAACTTTCCTTTGTGGAAGAAGTTTTGGAGGTTTTGCCTATTAAAGGAATTTGAATAGTTTTGGTCCATAATAATTATGGATAAAAATTATTAAATCTTGATAATCAAGGTAGATGATGTAGACAAGGTGTAGCAAGCATTTGCAATCTTGGTATTGGAGAATCCAAGTTGATTTTGGTGGAATACTCTACATTAAGGATCTAGGGTGATGTTGATTTTATACCATCAAAACCATGTTGGATCTTGGGGCTCAGAGCTCCCCTTGGGACATGGGATATATGGATGGATATACCAAGTGATGTAGATTGCAATGGTGTAGGGGTTTGAGCTTGGTCCTTCTTGATCTCACCATGACAAGCTTTCAAACTTTGAATAAAATAAGCCTGCCAAGGGAGATTATCAACTAGCCTTCAAAACCTTGTGGGTTTAAGCAGCACAAAGATCCCCTTGGAACAAGTAAAGTGGATATGGATAGACCTATATGAGTAGATCACAACCATGCACAGAGTTGGTCCATAGAACGTTGGATGGTGGTGTGAGCTTCTACCAAAGTAGGCAGGTTGACTAGATTTGCAGGAAAAGTTATTATCTTGCCTGCAAAACCATCAAGAACAAGTGGGTTGGAGTGTGATCTAACCAAGGGTAAGAGTGGGCCTTGGTATTCCGTAGGATGGTTAACAATATGGTTGAAATGCATTTTAAAAAAATGCAAAAGGGTTGAGAAAGGGAGACATCCAAAAAGGTGATGTTGGAAATAGTTTTCCAGACAGCCAAATTTGGCAGATTTAGGGTTTTTGACTAGGGCATGAGAGGGAAGGCTTTTGGTGGATAGCAAGATACCAAAACATCATCAAGTGGATGAGGTTGAAGGGTAGATTGAGTAGAAGGGATCCATGCTTGATATTGGTCTTCATTGACTTGGAAGCTTCTAGAAGGGATCACTTCCGAGTTGATCTAGTTAAGGGTTTTAGATGATCACCTAGTAGCTAGAGATCAGATCCATCTTGTATTCTTTCTTAGGGTGTGGTGATTTGGAAGCATATTGAGCCTAGTGATGAGATCCTAGAGTATCTCATACTATCTCCTAAGTAGACAGATCAAACGGCAGATCAAGGCAATTCATCAGACAGCAGAGCAAGGCATCTCATCTTATAAACTAAGCAAACCTACTACTAGGGTTACCAGCAAGTCTGACTTGAGGTAAGGTTGGGCAATTTGAAAAAGGGTTGGAGTTTGAATAAGATGAGAGTCTTTGGTATCTCTACCAAGAGTAGATTTCAAATGCTTCATAAAAAGGTTTTGTTAAATCTAGAGATAAGAATAGTAGAAGGTTTTGTCTTGAAAACATAAGGAGATTATGTTATATAGCTCTCCATAGTTTGATCAATAGAAGCTACTAAAATAGTTGGTTTGCAGCGGCTTCTTGGCTTAGGTTTTTGAAATGCCAGAACATTTGAGAATATGTGAAATGAGCCAGGATAGTTTTGTTAAATAGCTTTTGCCAACTAATGGTGAGGTAAGGAGCATCATCTAATACCTATTCATATGCATAAGCATATTCAAACAACAAGCAAACACTTCAGCACTAAACAAGAAAAAGTTTTTGTTCCCCCTGATTTTTGCACTCTCGACAACTAATCAGGGTTTCGGAAATTGGGATGTTACATATCCCATAATCAAATGACAAGGCAAGCAGAGATTGAGCATCTTAGTGATCTTTTTATTTACTATTTGCAAAGGTTTTTATTGAGGATGCTTCATAGAGTGCTCATTATGGTTATGCTGCAAGTTTCCACCATGATTAGGCATGGCTTAGGCTAGCGGCCCATGCGTTTCTCTAACACACATACAAACTCCTTGATCTAACAAGTTCCCCTTTTATTTCACACCGCCGGGATCCATTATCAAAAGAATCATGATATCAACGGAGTATAAGTGCAATGTGTAAAGTGTTCCCCATGATACATGGTTCTGCTAACTTCCACTTATAAAGCGCAATCATATACGCAACAAAGATGAACACAATGGTTCAAGTTTATTAATTGCAAGAAAATAAAGTGTGCCATCAAGTTCGTGAGAGCTTTAATCACTAATTTTCACATAACAAGTTTAATTTTGAAGGTAGATAAAAGCATGAATATACTTGGAATAGAAAATGCTAATAGGTAGGTATGGTGGACTCTTTGGGATAACTTGGTTTTATTTGGAGTTGGATGCATGAGTGTAACTCATACTTGGTTATGGAAGCTAGCAAAATACTGGGAGCGACCAACTAAGAGAGGAATAATGGCCATAATCATGCAAAGCGACAAAACATCATTGATTAAAGCATAAAGTGATATTGCAAGTCGAAAACTAAAGGATCATAAAGGCTATGGTGACTTGGGATAGTCATAACATGGTGTGAGCATGCGCCAAGTCAACCCAAATAAAGCATCAAAGGAGAATACCACAATACTATGCTTTAATATGCTAAAACAACGCGTGATTATTTCAAGACACATTATGAAATCTCAATTGTTTATAACATGTCATTCTACAGCAAAAATCACTAAGCATAAAGCCAAAACAATATCAAGCATGACATGACAAAGCATAGGCCACCGTTAAAAACGAGCTCCTTTTACCACTTAAGCATGAACTTTTCCTACTCTTTTCCAATCAAAACCACACTTATTTGAAAACTAATGTATGAAAGAGGGGTCCATCCAATTTATTCAACCAAACTAATAAAACCAAGCAAACGAAAACAAAGACGAAGACGCTCCAAGAACACCACAATTGTGCATGAAACAATAAAAATGAATTGTTTGGAAGAAACCTGAGATTTTTATTGATGAAGAAGGGGATGCCTTGGGCATCCCCAAGCTTTGACGCTTGTAATTCTTGGATATTTCTTGGAGTGATACACGTGGCATCCCCAAGCTTGAGCTTTAATCAATTCTTCATCTCATTACATCACTCTTTCCATACACCTGAAATTTTTCCTTCATACAAAACTTCACACAATATTTATTAGCAACATTAGTGGACTCAAGATAATAAGTCTTTGGGTTCAGTTCCAACACCAATAAAACTTCCATTAAAACACAAGCTACTTTAGAACTTCCCTCAAAAATCTCAATTCCCCAAAAAGAACCCAAAAAGGAATCAACAAGAAGCAAATGCAAATAATGGCAGAAATCTGTCAAAACGGACAAGTAGGTAAAGAACAATTTTTTCGAAGACCTTCTGTTGCTCAAATCAAAAAGTGTTGAACTAAAGAAAGTTAGATAACAACCTGGGGTAGAAGAAAAGAAATTCATCGCTCAATCCGATGTACACAGATGTTACACGAATTTTTACAGCGAAGAACAAAAATCTGTTTCGGGACAGCAACTTTTCCAAGCATTACTGCTCTCTCATTAAAGGTTACCCTTAGCACAAAAGGCAAATAAAAAGGATAAGGAGAGGTTATTACAGAGGTAATAACTTCCAAGACTCATCTAAAACTTTTGGGTTATCTCCCAATAAGTACATTTCTTTAACGCCTTTAAGTTAGGCATAGGAGCAAGATTCAAGTATTTTCGAATGAATAAGCATTAAGATCAAAACCACAAATATCTTTGTTTTTCAAGGTTTCATGCATTCCTACAAGTTTTTAACTGAAAAGCTTTCATGGAAAGATTTGTTTTGGTTTCATAGGCATGAAAATAAGTGTTCAAGGTCGACCCCCACTTAACCATTAATCATCTTTCCAATCACTTTCCTTTTTGAAAATGTTTTTAGGTAACAAGTACAACTATTTTTTTGTAATTCGCATTCCCTATCCATACTAAGATAGAGAACAACTTAAAACTGATAGTAAAACCTACTTAGAGATAAAGCAAACAAGTGCACACAAGAATATTCACCCACACACTATTGCTCCACGACAACGGCGCCAGAAAAGGTCTTGATAACCCACGAGTATAGCAGATCGTGTGTAGCCTTTTTGGTAAGTAAGAGTGTTGAACCCAACAAGGAGCTAAAGGTAGGATAAATATTCTCTCGAGTTTTATCAACCACTGATACAACTCTACACCCACTAAACGTGTGCATTATCTAGGAAATAAAACTAGAGCAACGATACGAGTAATAGAGATAGTTTTGCATGATAATAAATAAGAAGAAAGTAAAGCTAGCTGCTGCAGCAATAAAATATACTAAAATAACAGAACCATGAGTGTGGAATAATGGTGGTAATTGTGGTGGCTTTGTCCATGTTTAAATAGCGAATAGATCAGGTTCATTGTCTCCGATGCAGTTTTCTATGTGGGAGAGGCTAAATATACATACCCTTTACTACTTGGAATTACATGTACTATATGATTGGATTGTTAGCAAACATATGTAAGTACTAATCAATGCATTAAGGTTTCCCCAACCATAGCCTTAAGTTTAATGGTTCTCTTACTCCCATACGTGCAACGTTCCGGTTCGCGTCCTCAGGTTTCTGTCACTCCGGCAGAACTCCCCCCTTCCTTTTACACATACTACAAACCCTATGATGTTTAATCCATGCGCGCACAAATATAAGGACATCAAAGTATTGTACCATATCAACATAAAACTCTAATGAACCAAAGACGTTCAACCATTCAATCTAACAACAAAGAAACTACGCAAACATGACATAGATCATAGGATTATAACTTATAGCATCAAACACCATGTTTACATAGGACGGTACAGAGGTGTGTGGGAGGATGAACCACTTCATACTAGGAGGATTAGGTGATGGAGATGGCGGTGAAGATGGTGAAGATGGTGAAGATGGTGAAGAGGGCGGCGGCAGCACCGGCGGCGGCGCGGGGGACTCCTTACCCGCCACCGGTATCATGGGGGAGCACCGCCCCTTAGCCCCTTCCTTCATGTCTTCTTGGGAGCCCCCCCTCATGGAGATGGGATCATGGAGGAGGCAAAAACGTGGCTTTGGTGGCTGCAAATTTGTTGGTGGAGATGCCCTGGGCGAATTAGGTTTCCTCCCTTTATATAGCTTCTCGGATTCCCGTCACCCCATCTTGGGCTGCAGTAAACCAGGCCTAAAAGACCAGTCCGGACTCGGAATCAGCTAAATGTTATGTCCAAATCTTTTGTCGCGAAATTTCCAACAACTATATAGTTGAAGAGTTTTCCGTTTGATGTTGTCTTCGACCCGAAACATGACCATCTTCAAAAAGAGTTCTTAGACAGATTTCTGGAAAAATCTCAATTTGACTCCAACAAGGTTTCCACTTGTATTCTTGGTAATTCCTACACATCAAAGTGTAAAACAAGAACATTGTGTACTTTTGCAACTATTAGTAGGTTAGTCCAAATAAATCATAAACTTTATAATAAAAGGAGTGTCAAAAGCATATTATTAGCATAAAACCATCAAAAATTATAGATACGTTATGGACGTATCATACCCCAATTGTAGTTTTTTAGTACTCCTTAATAATTCGACGAGTTATAGGTCCCATAAGCTTGTTGTTGTCATGTTGCAACGTCCGCTTGCTATGGACAGACCGGTAATACCGCGTGCTCCCGCCTGTCGTTGTCACTTGTTCCGTGGGTCCACCTGCCAGTGTCACATCCCCCTTACTTCTCTTCCTTCCCCTCGAAGCCACTGTCCAAACTTCTCTTCCATCCTGCCACTACCGTCTGATGGTTGTAATCTGATTTTGTTGGTTTGTTTACATGTAATCTACGTGGATCATGCAACATGCAAATGACATAGACACAATTTCTAAAGTGGAAGCACTTACACACTGTTATTGCACATATTTCTCAATATAGCTCGCCAAACTCATTACAATAATTGTACTCGCACTAAACACAACCGAAATTGCAACCAGCCCAAACAACATATAAACCCACATCATAGCGCTCTCGTTGGAGTCCATCTCGATTGGTGACACCACCATGCCCTTCCCAGCGTCATCCACTCCCGTCCGTGGCTTGCCCTTCGCCAAGGAGGCAACAATGGCATTCTCCATTGCTTTGTTCTTGTCGTCCTCCACATCAGAATCGACAATGACGAAGGGGACGGGGTGGCATGGACCAAGCCCCATCGCGCCTGGCGGCTCCTGCTCGAGCTCGACGCCATAGTAGTCCTTCTACAGATAGGAGGGGCCAAGCTCGGAGACGTAGCATCGTAGTTCAGCTCAAGAAACCATGTCCATTTGATATTGTGATGGTAGGATCTTGGGGTGGATCTGCCGCGTCAAGCCCGACCGCGAGCGGTGGAGCTGATGGATCTGCCGGCACGAGCCATGACAAGTTCCGAGGGATTTAGAGTGTGGGCCAGGCGTGTCTGGTTGCTGAGCATGGCTCCCAACGATATGTACACGGGCAAGGTGCCAAAAAAATCGGCCAACACGCACGAGAGGGCCTTTGAGCCACAAAGGCACGAGGTTTGGTTTTAAGTCCACATGCTAGGTCCCCCACCTGTCAGCTGAATGTGGACGGTAGGATTCTGCCCTGGTTAAGTGGAGATAAATCACGCTTCACTATTCCACTACTCTGACACCCAAAGGCTCCTCTTTCCCCTGCCCTCGCTCCCCTTGCTCATGGCTAACAGCTCATGCAGTTCATCTCGGGCGGAAGCAGGGTTGGCTCAACACCATCAGGCGGGTGCCCCCATCAGGTACCAGAAGACACCCTAGGATTACTACCCCGAGATGTTGTGTTTGTGCGGTGAGAAGATTCCGAGATGGATTTTGTGGACCGACGAAAATACTGCAGGAAAATTCAGCAACTACAGCATCAGAGCGGTAAGTTCCTATGATAGGTACAATGGTAACCGGATCCGGGAAGCGTAATGTAATTCTATTTTTGTTTCCTTCGATCTACTTCGCAGAAAGGGAGGGGAACTGGCTGTGACAAGTTTGTGTGGATCGAAAAGCCCTAGACAGATTTTCACAAAGAGCTTGTTCAGGATTAGTGTGATGCTGTGTGGGACAAGAAAGAGGAGATTCGTGCATTGGAGCAGGGGAGGCAGGAGTAGGTAGGTGGTGAGATAGACGAGCTCAAGATTAGGCCAGATAGTGGAAACAATTTCCTTATTATCTGGGCATTATCTGTTGCCTTTGCAGTTTATGTTGCCATGTCGTTGTCCAGCAGCTGAAATAAGTTGCTGCTTCGTGGAGTGCAGCAGCCAACTTTGAACTTGTTTTTCAGCTAAGAACCTTATCATAAGTTTAATGCCACAAGGATTTATTAAGCACTTATAAATAATTCATGTTTATGCCACTAACATCCATCGATTTTGGAGTCCCCTTAACCGCTCATCTATCGCGGTCCCGGTGGTGCAATTGTTCAGATAGTAGTGGCACAGTCACAATTTCAGATTCAACTGTGGCCTCGGCCGTGTCAAATCCTCAGGTCACGATACATTTTACTCCATGTATGGGAGGCAGATGTTTCGCCTGACAAGTTCCATGCACACAGCTCCAGAGTTTAACCAAACTACATATATAGGTTCAAGTTCAACACATTATTAGGCTTCTACACTGCTAGCCTTCTTCCTCTAATTGGGTGCCAACTTTCTTCTTCTTGCCTTCACGTCCACTGGCTTCTTCATTTACTTCCTTCTTTCTCTTCCTGGGTGCCAATTTTCTTACCTTCACGTACCCCGCATCTCTGGGTCGAGGGAAGTCAGGCCAATCGGCACTAGAATCGTGTCCAACATCATCACTCCACTTGTTTTGGTTTTCTTCCCGCGGCAAAATCATCGAGTTGGTAGTCTTGTTTCTTACCTTGCGCTTCCTGTAAAAAATAGTACAGGGATTACTACCTAATATCTACAGATTATAAACAAAAAAATTGAATGTGCCATCTCATACCTAGGTTTGGGAGCATTAAGGGGACATCTCGCTGCTCTATGGCCTATAAGATGGCAGGTCTTGCATCTGTTTTTTCCCTTCTTGCTAACATAGAGAGCCAAACCCTTCTTCTTAAGAAAATTCTTAAACCTATTCACCTGAGGTCTTCCTCTGCCCCTTTTTGTATCTGGCTGGCAAAGCTCAAAACTCAGTTGGACTTGAGGCCACTAAGATGGGTCTGTACATGGCTCGACGGATCCAGCGTACGTAGCTTTGAACTTTTCCATAGAATAGTAGTCGGACAAATAGTGATCCAAATGTGGTAGAGTTCTTTTCTTCACCAAGAAGGCCAAGGCGTGGTCGCACGGTTTCCCGGTACGCTGCCACTATAAGAAGGTGCATTCTTGCTGCTGGATGTTCACAACATCCCTGTGGCCACTCTTGGACATATCTACCACCTTACAGCTGCTCCTGGTTGACAGGAGAACCCTAAGATGAGCAAGTCCTCGGCTTCTCTTATGCAGTTGCTGCACAACAAGCGGTATCATATGTCCTCTAAGTGTCATACCGATCTTTCGCCTTATATTTAACAGCTTCATGATCATACCACGTATGTTGTCCATCAAGATATGAACATGGCGCACTTTTATGTCCTTCACCCAGTTATTCAGACATTTTGCAAGGTTCTTGTTTATGTAATCAACTTTGATGTCAGTGTTGAATTGACTCCTCTTCCATAGCTGTGAATGATGGACGGCTAAGTAATGTGGAAGTTCAGGGGCTTCCGCAAAAAATATTGCTCATGAAATGTTCGCTGCTACTAGTTTTGTCAGCTCTAGCAGTAGGAAACATGTAACAAAATACGCTTCCTGCATAGTGTGAGTACAAGTTGAGCATCATATGGGCATGTCATTCTCTACCTTCAGCTTGTGGGAACACATCCTTCGCTGCATTCGTCAACCCTTTGCATGCATCTGTGGATATATCCAATGGATCCATGTGGTCGATTGATCTCCTGAGCTACCTCATAAACCAGACCCAGTTTTTCTTTGTTTCTGTTTCGAACAGCCCGAATGCCACTAGGGACATCCAGTTGTGACCATCAAGTGTTGTGGCAGATGCTGGGCAGCCTTTCCATTTGCTAGTTAGGATAGTGTTATCTACACTCATATATAGCCTAGAGCCGTCCTTGAATCCCTGGATGCAAGGTTTAAGCACCATGAAAAATCTTTTGAAATAAAATTTCCCACATACAGATTCAGTGTCAATCTCCACAACACTCCCCGGACACCTTGCTTGTACCTCCGCCTTGAAGTTGTACATCATCCTGAAGCTATTGGTCCAATCCCTATGCAAGACCCTCAGAACTTTCTCTTTACCTTTCCAAACCATGTAATACGGTAGGACAATGTTGTATTTAGAACCGAGGCTAGTCTGAATATTCTTTGCGGTCTCCTCAGGGTTATCCTTTAGTATGGACATAGCTTGTATAGCCACCCACTCTGTATTAGCCATTGAGGATTTCAGTTTGCTACATGTCGGACACATGTGGGGAGGGCCCATTTTTTTCACTTGCAACATAGATTTATTTACAAGATAAGCGGAGTCGACTCGTTGCCAGAAAGATCTTGCACAACAATTGTAGTTATAGAGTGAAAAGAGAGAAAGTTCGAAAGGTTTGCTACATCCATTGCTCCAATACCCTAATTGCCTTTGACGCAGGTAAGGCTCTTGCTGTGATCCTCCATGGACAATGTACGGCGACCTGTCCATTCCTCCACATTAACCTGCAAACGGCCTCATACCTCTAGGCAGTGTCCTTCAGTCGATGAATGTCGAACTCCCCCTTCATACAAAAATGCCGAAACGACATCCTAAACTCATGCATGCTCCTGAACTCGGTGCCGACCAAAATTATAGGATACTCGTGGTCATGTTTCATTTCTTCAACTTCAACACTCAAATCATCGACTGGAATGCCAGCCTCATTGTTAAGTTCCTCATCTATTTCATCATCACCAGAATCTTGATCGTCTATAGTGCCCTCTTCTTCATATGATTCAGAATCTTGGCCATCGTCTCTAATGCCTAAGACTGCACACATCATATTGACTCCAAGGGGTGGGGCTCCACCATCATATCCACCCGGATGGACGGGAACATTGGCCCAATCTACCTCATCGGCAACCCTATTTTCTCCCAGACACTCTATTGATTCTGCTGCAACCACATGGGGTGGTCTTACGTTTGCACGCATCCCAGGTTCTTCAGTAGACAAACAACAGCCAGAATCTATTTCATCTTGATTGTGTAGAACCCTCTTGCTCTTCTTGTGTACATCCTCCTTCCAGATGTAATCTTTCCTGATGGTATAAGTAGGGCTTGACATTTGCGTTCTGTTCCCAATCGAACTAGGCTTTTTGCTACTGCACTTGGGTGTGATATCCTTCCTGCTTCCCCTCACAGATGTTGGCTTCCGCGTGCTGGCATTATTGCCTGACCTTTGTAGAGTGTTCTTCTTCGAATTAACCCTTTTGCTGCTACTATTGGGTGTGTTCTCCTTCGTGCTAGCATTATTGCCGGACCTCAGCGGTGTGTTCTGCTCCAAATTAGCATTTTTCTGCTACCATTGGGCGTGGTATCCTACGTGTTGGCCATCTTAGCCTTTTTGCTACCACTCCTAGGTGTGTTCACCACCGTGCTCACCCTCTTAGCGTTTTTTCTGCTACCATTCGATGTGGAATTTTGACTGGATCTCAGGGGTGTACTCCGTGGCGTGGTTCCTTTTTTCTTGCAACTCTTGGGCGTCCTCTTCTCTAGGATGGTCTCCTTGGTGGTGTCCTTCTTCAGGGTGCCCTTTCTGGGGATACTCTTTTGCTCCTCTTTATGATGATCCTCTGTAAGACTCTCCTCTCTTCGAAGCTACCCTCAGTCACACAATCCTCAGTGATGCCATGGATCAGGCCACGCATGCCTTCTACAAGTCCATCATCTCTATTGTCGAAATCCAATTCCTCTCCAACCATTTGCACTATGAAGTTGATGTACACTTCACCTTTATAATGTTTCCTTGCAAACACTATGGCTAAATCACTGGTATCTTTCAGTTTCATAGCCTTTTTGCTCATGTAACCAAAATATACCAACTGTGCTACCTAGGAGGACCCCCACAACACCTTCACATGTAACAATGCCATCAAGTCAGATAACTCTACCACTTTAGGATCGTATCTGCCAAGGATTACATCAGGTTCTTCATAGAATTTTTCTGTGCCATCATATAATTTTGTAGTGTACTTCTTGACACCACAACGAACGATTACTTTGCCATCATCAGGTTCTATAGGATCGAAACCTCCGAGAGGTTCGAGATGTGGAGCGGCACCGTCAAACCCAGCCACCATCGCCATCACCAGCATCATCGTTAGCTAGAGCAACCTCGGTGGAAGTATCAGGACGAGGAGCAAGGCGAGGGCCCTTAGCAGCGGGAGCTACAATACCTGGTGGACAGGAAGGGCCACGGATAACGGCAACCACAATAGGAGCAGCTGCTGCCACGCCACATCGATGATCGGGAGCAGTTCCCACAACAGCAGTGTTTTGAGTGCTAATCGAGTCTAGACCATGATCTAGCTCCAAACCAGCAGCCCAATGAACTTGAGCACGGGTTCAAGGAGGAGCATCCAACAAGGCAGTAGTCTTGGCAACAACAGCAGGGCAGCCTCCGGAAGTCTTAGTTTGCTCAACAACGACAAGGATTGGGTCAATAGTGGCTAGATCAACAACACCACGGGGACGACCAGTACTAGCAGATTCTAGAGTAGGGTGTGCACAACTTGAGCACGGTTTCGAGGAGGAGCAGCTAGAGCAAGAACACCATAGGGACGACTAGTACCAGCAGATTCTAGAGCAGAGTTTTGCACAACGACAATACGGGGACTCCTACGAGGAGGTTGCCTGACAGAAGCATGGAACGAATGAGGAACCACAATTTTCTCAACAGCAGTAGGGGTTCGAGTTAGAGCACCCTATCCAATAATAGCTGGGTGACTCCCAGTAGCAGCAGGTTCCACATCCAGTATTTTACAAATCAGCATAACCACGCAAAGCCCAACAAACTGTTTCATCAACCCAATTAGCTGACTATCACATGCTATAGGAACCGTGAAGCCTCGTTCATCCATGAAGCTGAACCATGCAGTCTGCTCTAGCCCCATTTCAGCATGTTAACGCATAGCAGCAACCATACTAGGGATAGAGCATAACTTCCCAGGCGCTACTTTCATCTTCAGACTGCGAGTTTGATTCCACTTTCTATTCCCATCTGCTAATTTAATGTGGTAGACATAGAGGGTGACTATAACCGTGTATTTGGGTTCAGCAGAGATCCTACTTGATAGAAAATTGGGGACAAAAGATAAGAATTGTTTGTCAGCATTGTGCTAGCAAACAAATTCTAGGTTCAATCTGTCTTTGTAATGCCAATGGCCAGCTAGCAGTTATAGATAGTGTGAATAGCAAAGAGAAGAGTAGCTCACCTGCAATTAGCAAGAACTATTTCTTCCTCGGTAATATTGTCTAACATCTTCGTGATGCTCAGCTCATCAGCGGAATAGGCGGGATAGAGTGTCGCAATGGTGGGCGTGACATTCGACATTGGAGCTTGGGATTAGCGAGTAGGCGCAACAACTTGGCGCCAGAAGTCAAATGTCCAAAGGGATCTTCCTGGTTGGAGGATGGATTCCGACACCACCGGTGCTAGGGTTCATGCGAAAGGAGGGAGTGGATTTGTGAATTTGGTCAACTCATTAATCCCCTTTAGTCCCTCGTTTTGCCTACATGGTTGCCACGTTGGCGCTCGTGTCACAGACATATTACTAACATGGGGTTCCCGACCATCTACTTCATGGGGCAGTTTGACAGAATGTTTGGATTTGGTAGGCGTGAGATGAGTTTTCCTCGAAATGGCCCCTCTTGGTAGTTGGCATCCCAACTTTGCGAAACACAGAAATTTTAGGCAACTCGGGCCCCACGATGCACTCGCCCACAAACTTTGGGGCTGAAAGGAACAAGGCCCCCTCTAGGTAAACCATTTTATACTTTCAATTGGTATCAAAGCCAAGGGCTCTTCTAAGGGATTTATCGCCTAAGAGAGAAGATGGGTTTCTCTGATGATGAGGAGGACAAGACTTATTCGATCAAGGAGCTTCGTGAACTCTTTGCCAGACGGTCCCTTGAAAAGGCTAAGGCAGATTTTGATCTCCTTACTCGGATAAGTTTCC
This sequence comes from Avena eriantha, assembly GCA_910589775.1. Lineage (NCBI taxonomy): Eukaryota > Viridiplantae > Streptophyta > Magnoliopsida > Poales > Poaceae > Avena > Avena eriantha. The sequence goes on along the minus strand of OU342740.1, from coordinate 108,503,172 downwards.
TTGAAGGACGTTTTACGGGGATGGACGAGGAGGACATGCTTGTCGGAGCTTCGATAGTACCTCATGGGAGGCCGATGGACACCGGTAAGGAGGCCGTGAACAAGTCCTCTAGTGAAAGTGACCCAACAAAAGCCTACATGCCTCCTAATCCATTTCCGTATATATAAATCCTAAGCAAAAGAGCATCATGCTTCATATTAATGGTTCGGTTCCCACACCTCATTATGATGGAACACACTTCTGTCATTGGAAAGCTTCTATGGAATCTCATATTCGCAGCTATAGTGTGGAGCTTGGGAGATTGTGGGCAAGGGCTTTTATCCACAAGATCCCAACAACCTCACTCCGAGAGAGTACTATGACCGTCAACAAAATGCAACGGCTTGTGACAAGATAAGGAGTGGCTTTCACCGCACTCTCCATGATCAAGTTAGTGACATCCCCGCTTCAAAGGATCTTTGGGATTGGATTGTCATTCTCCAAGAGGGAACGTCCCTTATCCAAAAGTCCAAGTATGAAGCTGCCAAGTTGGAGATGAACTTGTTCATGAACCACGATGGTGAGTCCATCTCGGAAGCTTAAAAGAGACTTGTTGCCCTCCGTGTGTAGATTAGTGGTCTTGGTTGTGACAAGTATGATGATGGGTTCAACTTGAATGATGAGCTCATCAAGTCCAAGATTGTCTCCATGATCGTAGCCACCGACAAGAAGCTTCCCTTGAACTTGCAACTCCTAGATTCAGGTAGCCACTTCTATCCCAATGTATATCATATCTTGTTGCCACAGATAACTTGGTGGATGAAGGACAAAAGATCAAGGATATCAACCATGTTATTGGGGCTTCTCACTCCCTAGCATTAATGGCCAAGCATGTGCAAGAGGATGTTGCAAGTAAAGAAGAGAATGATAGTGATGGAGTTGATGACATGCTCTAGCAACTTGCATTCTTCACCAAGAACTTGAAGTTTCGAAGAATAATGAGTTGGATCACTTTGCTGACAAGTGACCTTATTAGAAGAGACTTGACAAGCCCAAGTATGAAGAGGGCGCCAAGCCAAGATTGAAGCCAAACCCCATCAATGAGAGATAAAAGAGAAAAAAGAAGTGTGATGGCAAAGGCTTCCTAGGCCAAGAATACTTATCCAGTGTGGAGAGTGAAGATGAGGAGAAGGTTGTGGGAGTGGCTGGCATGGCTTTTGCCGAACTCGGGTCACTCTTCACATATGACTACAGCAAGGACTACGCCGATGACTCCATTACTCCCAAGGTCGGCGGTACTTGTCTTATGGCAAGAATCTCCAAGGACACATGCAATGAGGAGTGTGAGGACGAGCAGGAGGTGTTTGGTGAGCCTAGTTTGGTTTACATCAAACCCAGGTCACTACTCACCTACGACTACACCAAGGACTACATTATGATTCTCCTACTCCCAAGGTCGTCTGCTCTTGCCTTATGGCAAGGAGCACCAAGGTAATATCTTCTAATCCATCTCTCTCTAGCATGTTGGATGATCATGTTAGTACCAATGATAGTGAAAATGATGAATTTGATGAAAACTATATACAAGAAATGTATAAAATCATGAAGTCTCTTCCTAGCAATGCTTGTGCGAGATTCAAGCAATTAATGGACCTTTACAACTCACGTGACGAGTCCATTGATAGCTTGGAATCTCATATTGATGATGAAAAACTGAGATTCAATCTCCTTGAGCAAGATCTAAGCAAGGAAAATAACATAACTTCACTTCTTAAAGAACGAATTGAACTTTATGAACTAGATAAAGCAAAAGATGTGGATACCCTCGATAGGGCTATCACCTTGTCCTAAGAGCTTGATACTTCAAAGAACAAACTCGAGATTGCTCATGCTTCTCTCACCAATGACCTTGAGGACCTTGAGAAAGCTAATTTTCTTGTCAAGCATCAGCTCATAAAACTTGGGGAGAACCATGATCAACTTCGAGTACCCTATGAAAAGGCTCTTGGTACATTGAAGGATCCAATTATTATTGAGAATATTAATTGTTCTTCTAACTCTACCTTGTATCAAGCCTTTCTCCTTGAGGAGAACAAGAAGTTGAAGGAACAACTTGAGAAGGAGCGTCTCACACCTACCTCCAAGGGCAAGATTCTTGAAGGAAATATGCCCTGAGAGGCAATAATAAAGTTGTTTATTATATATTCCTTATATATGATAGATGTTTATTTTACATGCTAGAATTGTATTGATCGGAAACATCAATACATGTGTGTTTAATAAACAAAAAGGGTTCCTAGTTATGCCTCTCTTATAGACTAGCTTGTTGATTAACAAGATGATCTAGGTTTCCTGATCATGGACATTGGATGTTGTTAATAACAAGGTCACACCATTGGTGGAATGATGTGATGAACATTCATCCGAAGTATAGCATTACGATCAAGTCATTATGTTTGTATTGCTATAACATCATACGAAGTAATCTTTATCCTTAGACCATGAGATCATGTTAATTGCTAACACCGAAAGAGTATCTTGATAACATCAAACGTCACACCATAACAGGGTGACTATAAAGATGGGTTCAGTACTACGAAGGTGTTATGTTGAGGCTCATGGATCAAGAGTGGAATTTTTCAATCCAGATGATGGATAGATATACTCTAGGACCTCTCGGTGATATCACATTAAGATAGCTTGCAAGCAAGTGATGTGATCACTAGAATTTTATATCACGGGAACGAGAAAAGAGTGCATGTCGGTAACGAGATCAAACTAGGTATGGAGATACCGATGATCGAATCTCGGACATGTAATATATCGAGAGACAAAGGGATTTAGTTACAAGCGGTAAAGGTTCTCACGATCACAGAAGTCATCGTTGAATGTGTAGGAGTCAATACGGATCTCCAGGTCCCGCTGCTGATTATGGATCGGAGAAGGGTCTCGATCATGTCTGCATTATTCGCGAACCGTAGGGTGGCACACTTAAGAGTTCCTGGACACCATTTTGGAGCACATATGTTTCAGACGAAAGAATTGCAAAGCGCAGGAATTGTTTCAATAGACCCCAGAAATTGTTTCAGGTGAAATTGCAGAAAGTGGTTCTGCATGTGATATTGAAATATTGCAAGGGGCTATATGTGAATGTTTGTTAATTAAAGTAATTAACTAAATACTGAATAAATTTAATAAAAATAGTTTTATTAAATGAGAGAGCATTAAATTTGGAGAAATTTAATGCATTTAAAGTGGAGACTTTAAAAGGGAATGTGAAGAGGCATTTTAATGTGGAGGGGTTACCACCACATGAATGGGGGAGGTGAGGGGTCACCCCCCCCCCCCATGCGCCGGCCATGGAGAGAGGGGGCACCCCCCTCCTCCTATAAAAGGCCACCCATTCACTCCTTCATCCACACACCTCCTTGTGAAGGATCTCTCTCCCCCTCTAGAATTATTCCCCCATGGTCACGGATTAGCGAGGGACATGTTCCTGGTGCCATTTCCTCTGGAGGAGTTGCTGCTTCCGCTGGATCGCTGGAGCGGGGAGGTGGAGGTTGTCCGGTGGCTTGAACGTGTGTGCGAGTGCGGATGCGCTGCTGAGTTGCGGCGCTCGGACTTCCTCACGATCTTGAGATTGGCAAGTGTACGACTACATCAACCACGAGTTCCTAGTCGTTAACAAAACTCATTGTCTTCGAGGGTAAGTTCTCGTTGGATGTATGTCTACCCGTTGCTTTGTATCTAGTAGATAGATCTTGGCGTGTAGTTAACACCGTAGGAAATTTTTTGTTTTCTATGCTGCGGACCCAACAATTCTTGCTTGCCAAATGATGAGATCTTTGAGTCAAGGTATGGGGTTTAACCCCAAGAACAACAAGAATGGTGCCAACCCACCTAAGAAGATCAACTTTGTGTGTGAAGGGCACAAGACGGTTGACCAAGTAAATAAGAATGTTGTGAATGGGGGAGCCACAAGGGCAACCCCAATCACAAGTTTGCGGGAAAATCTAATCCATCATATATCCTATGTAAGGGCACCCAAGGAAATGTGTATGCCAAATATGTTGGCCCGCGCAATGGTTATGATTATAGGTGGTACTCAATTTGGGTACCAAAAGATCTTGTTGCTTATGGTGGTTCAATCTTACTCAATGGGTTCATAAATCAAAGAATTGATTTTTTAGGGGTATGCCTTTGGTAGTTCAAAGTGGGTGTTTGATAGTGGATGCACCAATCATATGACCACAGGTAGAAGTGCACTTGACCAATTCATTCATGTTGTCAACTCAACATCAAGCATCGCTTTTGGAGACAACTCTAAAGGAAAGGTACTAGGTTATGGCAAGTTGGTGGTCTCCAAGGCTTTGACCCTAGAGACTGTCATGCTTGTTGAGAACCTTAATTACAACTTGCTTTCAATTAAACATCTTGTGGATGCTGTTTATGATTCCTATTTCTTTAGAACTTTTGTGAAAGTCTTTAGGGGTGATAATCTCAATTTGGTCCTTGTTGGATATGTGGAAGACGGCCTTTACATGGTCAACCTCTCGTAAGAGAGTCAATCTCTTTCCACATGTCTAATGGCCAAGGTAAACAAGGGATGGCTTTGGCATCACCTCCTTGGACACGTCAACATTAGAAATCTTAAATAACTCCTAAAGGGTGAGCATATTGTTGGACTAACCGGTGTGTCTTTTGAGAAGGATTGTGTGTGTAGTGCTTGCATCTCAGGAAAGCAAAGCGGGAAGAGTCATCCATCAATATCCAAGGTGGCCATGTCAAGACTATTGGAGCTTCTCCATTTGGATCTCCTCGGGCCATCATCATATGATACTCTTGGTGGAAGAAAGTATGGTGTTGTCATCGTTGATGATTACTCAAGGTACACTTGGGTATTCCTTCTCAAGTCAAAGGATGAGACCTACAAGCACTTCATGATATTCACCAAGCAAGCTCAACGTACCCATGAAGTGGAAATTAAGACCATTAGGACCAACAATGGCATCGAATTCAAGAACTACACCATGCAATAGTTCTCTCAAGATGAGGGGATCAAGCATGAATTCTCGGCTACTTATACCCCTCAACAAAATGGTGTTGTTGAAAGGAAGAATTGGACTATCATCGAGATGGCAATAACACTGTTGAGTGAGTTCAAGTCACCCCATAACTTTTGGGGAGAAGCCATTGCCACCGCGGTCCACTACTGGAACCGACTCTTCCTCCAAGCTCCCTTTGACAAGAATCCATACGAGATTCTCACAAAGAACAAGCCCAACATCAACTACTTTTGTGTTTTTGGGTGCAATTGCCTCATCAAGAACAATAAAGAAAATCTTGGGAAATTCGAATCTATAACTATAGAGGGTATATTTGTTGGTTATGCGGAAAACTCTCATGCCTATAGATACTACAACAAAACCAATGGTTGTGTTGAAGTATCTTGTGACGTGGAGTCTTTGGAGGATAATGGCCCCCAAGAGGTTCAAGTGGTTCCACGTGTTGTAGGCGATGTATATTCTTCTCAAGTCATCAAGTTGATGGGAATTGGGCATATTTTTTCCACCTAATATCATATCAATGATAAAGAAGTAGATGGGGGAGGATCAAGCTCAACCCAAGAAGATCCTAGATCTACTCAACTAGAACCATCAAGTGCACCACAAGACGAACCAATCTAGCAAACCGAAGAACAACAACCAAGCCCTCAACCCATTGAGCAAGACCAAGATGATGAACAAGTTCCTCAAAACCAAGGTCAAGCTCAAGAAGTTGTCAATGATCAAGGACCATCAAAATATGAATGTGTTGATCATGAAGTGACAATCCGGAAGATCAAGTCCACCTCTATTGCAAGTGGAATCCAAGTCAATAATATACTTTGAAGCATATCAAGAGGGATCGAGACTCGCAACAAGAAGAAGAATCTCACCATCTTTTGTGGCCATCATGCATTTGTGTCCAACTTTGAGCCACTCAAGGTCCATGAAGCTTTGGAGGATCCGGATTGGGTCATTTCCATGCAAGAAGAACTCAAGTGCTTCACCCGCAATGAAGTTTGGTCTCTTGTGGAGAGGCCTAAAGATCATCGCATCAATGTCATTAGGACCAAGTGGGCATCAAGAACAAGCAAGATGAGAACGGAACCATCACAAGAAACAGAGCAAGGTTAGTGGTGCAAGGGTATGCCCAAATAGAAGGTATTGACTATGAGGACACCTTTGCGCCTGTTTCTCTCCTTGAAGCTATTTGTCTCTTGCTTGCATATGCATCTTTTCATAACTTCAAGCTTTATCAAATGGATGTGAAAAGTGCATGTCTTAATGGTCCCTTGAAACAGGTTGCATATGTAGCTCCACCCCCGGGTTTCGAGAACACACGCTATCCCAACCATGTGTATCTACTCCATAAGGCTCTCCGCGGACAAAAGCAAGCTCCTCGTTCTTGGTATGAGCACCTTAGGGATTTCTTACTCATGGACGGTTTTAGCGTGGGTAAAGTCAGTTCCACCCTTTTCACCAAACAGGTTAAAGGGGGTGGCTTATTTATTGTTCAAATTTATGTTTATGATATTATCTTAGGTGGAGCTAACGAATCTCATAACAAAGCTTTTTCTGAGTTGATGACCAAGAAATTTAGGATCTCCATGATGGTTGAGTTGAAGTATTTCCTAGTCTTCATTGTGAAGCAACTTTCTCAAGCCACCTTCATCTCTCAAGATAAGTACGTGAAGGACATGCTTGCAAAGTTTGAGATCAAAAATTCCAATCCCATAAAGACACACATGCCACTTAGTCGGAAACTTGGTCTTGGAGAAGGTGAGAAGGATGTGGACCAAAAGGTATATCGCTCCATGATTGGTTCCTTGCTCTGCCTTTGTGCTTCTAGGTCGGATATCATATTATGTGTTGGAATGTGTGCTCGTTTTCAATCCTCTCACAAGGAGTTCCATTTGATGGCGGTCAAATGGATTTTTAGGTACCTTGTTCTCACTCCTACACTTGGGCCTTGGTATCCAAAGGGGTCAACCTTTGAGCTTGTTGACTATTCAGATTCCGATTGGGTCGCTGATAAGGTTGGCTGGAAGTCGACCTCTGGGGCTTGCCAATTCCTTGGCCAGTCGTTGGTGATTTGGTCATCCAAGAAACAAAACTCCACCGCCCTATTCACCACCGAAGCTGAATAAATTTTTGCGGCATCTTGTTGCACTCAATTGTTATGGATGAGACAAACTTTGAAAGACTATGGTGTGTCTCATAGTACGGTGCCTCTTTTGTGAAAATGAAAGCGCAATAAAGATCACCAATAACCCCGTCCAACATTGTCGCACCAAACATATTAACATCCACCACCACTTCCTACGTGACCATGTCACAAATGGTGACATCAATCTCACTCATGTGGGAATGATGTTCCAATTGGCGGATATTTTCACGAATCCTTTGGATGAAGCCCATTTTGTCATGTTGAGGTGAGAACTCGGTGTTCTAGATCCTAAAAACTTAGATTGATTTAATTCTTGCATTATATTCTTGCTCTTAACTTGCTATGTAGCCTAGTCGTGCAGCACATATGGGGATAGTCATCCTACCATGCCTTGGTTTGATGCATACCTATGTGTGCAATATTAATTGATCTTGTGTCATGATATGGGTCAAGCATCTATCTTTGAGGCGCCATGACATGTGTTCTTAAACATAGGGGAGAAATCCTCCACCAACCATCGCATTTTTCTTTTTGACTCTTATCATATGTGCCTCTTGATATTCTCGATGTTGTCGGATTGATGACAAGTATGCCATGAGGGGATCCTCGAGGCATGCGGAAGAGAGGGGTGTGAGATGTACGACATTTTGGGATGTGAGCACACAAGTTTACCCAGGTTCAAATCCGCCGGGTTTGGACGGATCCTACTCCTACTAGCAATCCAGTAATATTGTAGAGCCAGAATATGGGTTACAAGGGTTTCGCCTGTGCGAGTTGAGATTGTAGACTATTGTGAGGTGCCCTAAAGGCGTACCCTAGGACGGCTTATACAGATATCCGACATAGGGTATACACGAGAGACCTATCCGGCTACGACTAAGAGTCGGTTACAGAGTACAACTTGAACTACAAGTAACATAACATGCCTATGTCGGTAAGTCTTCTGGGCCTTCCCGTAGCCGGACTGGACTGTGTCTCTTCTCCCTGACTGGGCCGCTTGTGAAGCAAAGCTCTAACCCGAAGTGGGCCACCCTGGTTAATGAGGCACAGTGAGGATACCAGGAAAGTATATCCCCAACACTCGAATCTTGCCTATTGTTGCTATTGTGTGTTTGAACTTGGTTCTTTTCCAATAGGAATGCCTAGATCACCTGCTTACTTTACCCCTTTGGAGTCTACGATCTTCTTCTACTTGCACATGCCATCCTCGAAAAATTTCTGTTTTCTGAAAAAAATTGGAGTTTTTTGGGACTTGCGGTCTAGGGCCCAGTCTGACCGGCTCCGGGACCGGACCATCTGGTGCACAGGCCGAAATCCAACCGAGTCTATCCGAAATGCGAACACAGAGTTACAAAATGGACTTTGGTTGTTAGCCCGGTCCAAACTGAGTCCTCCGGTCCTTGAGTCGATTGACCGGACTCTCAACCGAATCTTCTCACGCACTCATGTTCCAAGATTCGGTTTTAAGTTTGGATTTCTGGCCTGTACACTGACCGGTCCGGTCTGGATCTCGGTTGAACTGCCCCCCACACCGGGATCTGGAAACTTTTCTCCTTCTTCTTCCTGGCCCGCCCCCACCCCTCCACCAGTGACCTTTTCACTTCCCCAACCCCTCTCTCTACATTGTCGCCCCTCGCACCCTTCCCTCCTCTCCTAGGGTGATTCCAACCCTAGGATCGATAGATCGGGCCACCAAATCATGTAGAAGGACCTTTGGAGGATCTCCACCAAAGAAATTTCTACATCTCATGGTGGTTTGGTAGCATTTTTGTGTTCTTACTCCTCAAGCGATCTTTGGTTCTTTCCTCCATGGGAAGCCATGTCCTCAGGTAATCCTTTGCCCCCCTCTTGTTCTTTTCAAATCCCCATGTTTTGCTATACATCTTGATGGATTTGACAAGTTAGGGTTCCACCGTTGCTCTTGTATGCCAACCACATCAAACCATGGCCTACCCTTCCTGTTAAGTTTGTATTTGTGAAAGTTTTGAGACATGGGTAAATTTTTTACACTGCATAGATGGGATTTTGGATCACCCGCGAGATCCGGCTCCTGCCCCGGTTGAACTGGCCCTAGCACCAGATCGTTCGGTCATCCGATCCGGCTCTAGCAACGGACCATCCGGTTTGCATCCGGTTCATCTGGTGCTGGCACCGAACCATCTGGTCATGGAGCCAGTCCAACCGGCCCTGGCACCAGACCTCTCTGCAATGTGTCTTTTTTCCATGCACTTGCCCAAATCCAAGTTTTTCCTCCTATTTTTCTATATGGCATGTGTACTTATCTTTGTGCTCCCCAAGCTATCTCTCTTTTTCACAGGTGCAGATGATGACGACTATGTGAGTGAGGAGTATGTGCCTGAGGAAACTGGCAAAGGAAAGAGGGCTCGTCGAGCCAGTCAGTCTGTGTAGCGTGAGGCTGAGGGCAGCACTCGCTCTGGTCACATCAAGATCAAGGCCAACAGGGGTAAGCAAGCTGCCATGCAGGATGAAGAGGATGATGTGCCTACTCAAAATTTGAAGAATATGGAGATTTCTCTATACCGGACCCTTCGTAAGCAGAATCCCTATCGTTTCAAGGCTTGTACCTATACTGGCACTGATAAGAAGTTTTGTACTAAGACTCAAGCCTTGATGTGGGATCACATTTACACTCAGTTCAAGGTCACTCCCTGCGGTTACAGTCTTGCTTTCAGTTGGTACTGGTTCAACATGTATGCAACTTCAGATTATCGATTTGTTGATGATGCTCTGAAGAATATGGATCTGTTTGACCTTGTGTGTCTCAAGGAGCACTACTACCCTGAGTATATCCGTTAGTTCTTTTGCATAGTCTATTTTCATGTTGATGATGAGCGCACTATGTCTTGGATGACTGGCACACGGCGGTTTGGTGCCACCTATGCAGATTTTGGTTGCAGTTATGGGCTATTCTGGCAAGGCAGGTGGTTTTTGCATTCACAGCGAGAAGGTCAAGCCTGCTGAATCTATTGCTTTCTGCTATCCCAGTGATTCTGAGTGGGCTCCTCCATGCATAACTGTCATGTATTTCTATTATCACACTTTAGCCAGCATCTTCTGCGAGTCCCTTGTTCCCCGAGTTGGAGATACTACAAACTATTGTGGGTACTTTGCCAATCTTCTGTACTATTGTCGCCTTGACTAGTTGAGGAAGATTGATGGCTGTGACTTCGGGTACTATGAACTACGGCGAGCTGCTTTGGACAGGATGACCCCCACCTTCTATGTGTATGTGCAAAAGCTTCTCAACAAGGTTATGCCTCCCGGTGTGATGGCGAGCGAGTGTGTGGAATAGGAGGAGCTTACTCTTTCTCTTCGTGGTCTGTCACCTGATGTTCCTGAGATGAGGCCTCCCGAGCACCGCACCAAGGTTGTTCATGATCCTTAGCGTTGGTTTGCTACTAGGGCTGGTTCTTGTCGTCCCGTTGGTGAGTCTTCCTCTCGCCCAAGGAACAAGGGTGGTGTTGCCACGTTCTTCAGGAGGATATTTCAGATGTCGCTCATCCTATGATGTGATCCACAAGGCTCTTGAGATGATCCAAGAGACTCGGTGCATGCATAATGAGTTTCTCGTGACCTAGAATGTCACTCCTCCACATGATGGTACCGAGATGACTCACATTCCCTATGTCAACTATGATATGTTGTCGATTGATGATGCCATGTTTTATGGCTACTTCCCTAGTCAGTTTCCTCCTGTTCGCCCTAGTGGTACCTTTATTGCTCCTCATGGCTCTGATGATAATGAGGCTGATGATGAAGAGGAGATACATGAAGAAGAAGATGTCCACGTTCACCCTCCTCCGCTACCTGCGTTCTTTTAGTTGGGCTTCGTTAGCATCACTCTACTTCTCTTCCTTTTTGGTGTTTCGATGCCAATGGGGGAGAAGAGTAGAGTTCTTTTAGATATCTACAGGTTCCTTGCCGGGGTTTTCTAGGGTTCTCCGTAAGCACAATGCCCCTCCCTTTCTCATTGCTTCTTATGGCATTGTGTTTTCCCTTTGCTTTCATGTAGGAACTATTTGCTCTACTTCCGTGTGTTCGACAAGTTTGTGCTATGTGTGTGAACTATGGATATTTCTATAGTGCTTTGACTATGTGTACTACTATTATTTGTCTAGCTTCGTGTAGATATCCATGCTTTATATCTTGTCATATTATGCTTGCTTCCATGAAGACATGTGGGAAGCTTTCCATATACTATTTAGGTGCACCTTGCATTCGAACGCAAATTCAACCAAGTGCATACTTTATGGGGGAGCTCACATGTCTTTATGGAATTCCTCCATTAATAGCTCTCTATAATATCTTTGTGAACCCTAGCTTGGTTTGTCATCGCCAACCAAAAAGGGGGAGATTGAAAGGGTAGTTTACCCTCTACTATTTTTGGTTGACAATGACACCGTAGTTAGAGTGGACTAATTCTACCTACTAGTGTCTTAAACACGTTTTAGTCCAATGGTGTGTTGGAAGATTGTCGGAGACCCCCCCATTTTGATAACAAAGATATGTGCCGGAGTTTTGCATTATATATCTAACTTGAGTCTTTAGGAACTCCGTACTATTAAGAGGGGTCTATCCGGGTTTGCATACAGGAATCTCACCCAGTTTGGATTGCGGTCTTTCGGCCTAGAAACCGGGTCGTCTGGTGTGTGGGCCGGTTGCAGCGAACTTAAATCCGGATTCGCTAGGATTGCTCTTAACGGCTAGATGTCTCCCTTGGGTATAAATAGCACTTCTTCCACCTTGAGAAGGTTAGGCATTTCAGTTCATATTCATCCTTGAACCTCTCTCCTCCCCATTGTTGAAACACAATCCCTTGAGGATCTCCCATTCTACCCAACCAATTCCAAATCCCTTTGGTAGAAAGTAAGAGGAGGTCCCGATCAATGTCGAGGGGATGACCCCCGGATACCCCAGCCAGACAAGAACTAAGGCAGGTGGTTCGCGTCCGGCTAACAGATCATAGCCGGACACGGGCAATTCGTACTGGCTACCAGACCATAGTCGGAACTAGGAAGGGCGACAAGGTTCAAGGCCGGGTACAACACCATAGACGGACACAATCAGGAGGACAGGGCAACATTCTACACAGTGCACGGTACGCCCTGGCACAGCAAGAAGACCCGCAACTACGAGGCAATACTAAAGACTTTGCGGATGACGCGGGCACAACAGCGGGATGCTGACGACAGGCTCGCACGTCGTTCACTGTACCCACGACGACCCACACCACATGTACTTCGACGAGACATACCGTACAGGATACTATAGATGACCAGCTGGCTAGGGCCCGCCTATGGGGCCTACCAACCGGACTGGCCAGTAAGACCGTTGCCCCTCTGCCTATATAAGGAGGGGCAAGGCTCTCGTAGCAAGGGTTGGACTGAGTGCATTTAAGAAGGTAGCTAGATCATACAGCTCGAGGAGCGATTGTACCCCGTATTCTATGCATAGTCAGATCGGCAGGAGTAGGAGTTTTACCTCACCACGAGGGCTCCGAACTTGGGTACTTCTTGTGTCTCTCTACACTAGCTCATACCCAATCCCTCCTGTGGACGCCGTCGAGAGCTTCCCTGCTAGTCCCCGCACCTCTATCTAACCTTCCTAGGTACTGTCGTTCCTAATACAACGACAGTTGGCGCCCACCGTGGGGCTAGATGGCTTCGACCGGAGTCATGTTCCGCACGGGACCCCGCACTTCAGCCGGTGAGTGTGTGGCCTCTAGCCTAGTGCTTACTCTTGGGAAGTTTGACTGCGTCATCGAAAATGCATCGTGTTTCGCCAGATCCACATTTCTGTCAAACGGTTCCATTCTTCTATTCGGCGACCTTCCCATCTACGTCGCCACCGTGCCAGAGCGCTTCCCTAGGGAGATCGTCTCCGTCCCCGATTCACTGCTCCCTAGCAGTGGCGTTTCTGTCGCCTCTCACGGTGTTGAGGTCATGATGGTCGGCTCCAGCTCCTAGCCTAGCCATCCTCGAGAGCAGGGCGACGGCGAGACTGGAACTTCTTCCCCGCTGTGGTCGAAGAACCCGGTGGAGGAGGACATTGACTGACTCCTTACTCGGGTTAACCTCGGGGACAACCCGGAGGAGGCGGAGGCGAACTTCGCCATGGAGAGGCAGCTCCTCCTACAGGAGGCCATCGAGATAGCTGCCGCCAAGAAGCAAATCGACATCACCCAGCGCGAGTATGACCGTGCTCACGGCCACACTCCGGCAACCCAAGAGCCTAGTCGGCGCGGACAAGTGCGATGCTGAGGCAGCGAGCTAGGCGGAAGGATGGAGAGGGACGGCGAGCCGGATCCACCGCCTCTCATTATACGGCCCACCTACAACATTCCCATCATGAACCTGCGCGGGGGACGAGCTGTGGCAGACGAGCTAGGCAACATGGAGGGTGAGGAGCGAGACCGGCAACAGGCCCGGGTACAGGAGCTTTTTCGGGTCGCGGATGAGCAAGCCGACGCCATCTTGCAGATCCACGAGAACCCCAGCTACTCCAGGGGAAGCAAGCCGCCCAGTAACAGCAAGGGCGCACCCCGCGAGACCTAGTAGTCATACTCTCCTCCGGCGGGGAAACCCCGCAGCAAGCGCCACGACTCTGGCCAAAAGGGCCAGCCACGTCAGGGGCAGACGGTGCATAGCAACCCACCACCTCCCACTCCACCAACCGGAGCGCCACGACCTACCGGTTCCCGTCTCCCAGGGCCGGGTAGGAGCGCTCAACCCGGACTGTCCGGATGCCCGCGACCGCATCGAGCTCCTAGCTGAAGCGTGCATCATGGAAGAGGAAGATTCCACCGGGCTAGTTTGTTTCGGACCTCGCATCCGGAATGAACCTTTTCCGGATAAGTTTACCCTACCGCGGGACACTCCCAAGTACGACAGCAGCATGAAGCCAGAGGACTGGCTGACCGACTACGCCACGGCAGTCGGCATCGCCCATGGGAACAAGCGCATAGTAGTGCGCTACATCCCCCACATGCTAACCGGCTCGGCAAGGACATGGCTCAATAGCATTACGCCCAACAGCATCAACTCAAGGCCGGACTTCGAGAAGGTGTTCATCCGCAACTTCAACGGCATATACAAGCGTCTGGGTCGCCCTCGCAATCTGGCTATGTGCATCCAGGGCGACTGCGAGTCGGACCGCGAGTACCTCGCCAGATGGACGGAGCTGCGCAACACTTGCAAGGGCATACTAGAGAGCCAAGCAATCTGGTTCTTCGTCGAGGGGTATTGAGAAGGCACCATGCTTCGCCACCGGCTACTGTGTAACGAGCCGAAAACCATGGCGGAGCTCAGTCATGAACCAGTACACCATGGCTGATGCCGCGATGAAGAAACCCCTCCAGGTGAATGCTGATGGCCGACCACTCCCACGGATCGGAGAAGCCGGATCCTCCAGGCAGAATGGCAATGACAACAAGTTCCACGGGGACCGCCAGTCTAGCCAGCAGGAGCCCCGCTACCACGCAAGGCAGGTCAATGTTGTGGAGGGCACGACTGATGCGCCGGCTGGCGATACAAGAAGACAGAACCCGCGGTTCACCTTCGAACAAATGTTCGATGGACCGTGCAAGTGGCACAGCGGACCCTTCAAACCGGCTACTCACACCACTCGGAATTGCAGCTAGACCCGCCAGCTAAAGAACCAAGGAGCCCAGCCTCGGCTACCACCTCCCCCTCCGGGCGGACCACCACCACCGGCTCGGGAAGCCAGCAACAACAACAACGGCTACCCACAACCGCATGCAGCTTACCACATCTTCGAGACCAAGTAGGATGACAAGCACACCCTCAGGCGGCGCTCCAAGGAGGTCAATGCCATCGTCTCCCTAGTCCCCCAGTACCTGAACTGGTCGGAGACCCCCATCACCTGGAGCCAGGAGGACCAGCCGGATCGCCTCTCGAATCTCGGGGGCTATGCAATGGAGCTTGACCCCCTCATCGTCTCCAATGAGCGTACCTGCCGCTTCTCGCGCGTCCTCATCGACGGGGGCAGCAGCCTCAACCTACTCTACCGGTCATCCCTGGAGATGCTTGGCATCCGCGAGTGCGACCTATGCCCGACTACCACGACGTTCCACGGCATACTACCGGGGCTGGCCTGTGCCCCGTTGGGTAAAATCCAGCTGGACATCATCTTCGAAACCGAGGAGAACTTTGGGCACGAGCCGGTATGGTTTGAGGTGGTGAATCTGACAAGCTCCTACCACACTCTCCTCAGGCACCTCGCCCTCGCCAAGTTCATTTCCGTCCCCCACTACGCGTACCTCAAGACGAAGATGCGAGGGTCAAACAGCGTGATCACCGTCGCTAGCTGCTTCAGGCGGTCCATGAAGTGCGCGTCAGCCGGCTCCAAGATGGCCGAAGCCCTCATCATAGCCGAGGAGAAGCACGAGATCATGTGCAACATGGCCTTGGCTCAGCAAGAAGTGCCAGCTAACAGGAAGCCGGCTGGTGACGCGGCTTTCCAGCTGGCCAAGGAGATGAAGAAGATCCTGCTCGATCCCACTGACCCAACGAAGTTCGTCACCATCGGTGCCAGCTTGGACAGCAAATAGGAAGGCGCGCTCGTCGACTCCTCCTTGAGAATCGAGACATCTTCGCATGGTCACCCAAGGACATGTCGGGTGTCCCGAGGGAGTTCGCTGAGCACTCACTCCACATGAGGCCGGATGGCAAGCCGGTCAAGCAGCCCCTGCGCCAGTTCGTGGAAGAGAAGAGGAAGATCATCGGTGATGAGATCACCCGGCTCCTTGCATCCGGGTTCATCATGGAAGTATATCACACGGACTGGCTGGCCAACCCAGTCCTAGTGTTGAAGAAAAACAAGACTTGGTGTATGTGTATTGACTACACCAGCCTGAATAAGGCATGCCCAAAATACCCCTTCGCTTTACCCTATATCGATCAGGTTATCGATTCCACAGCCGGCTGTGACTTGTTGTCCTTCTTTGACTATTATTTCGGTTACAATCAGATCCGGGTTAACCCAGCTGACCAGATAAAGACATCGTTTATAACCCCATACGGGGCCTTCTATTACGTAACCATGCCTTTCGGTCTGAAAAATGCAGGCGCTACCTATCAGCGTTGTATGCAGAATTGATTGCACTCATAGATCTGCTGAAACATGCATGCTTATGTGGACGATGTTGTCATCCAGACGAAGGAGAAGCACACCCTCCTCGAGGACTTGGGGGAAATGTTTGGCAACCTCCGCTGGTACCAGATGATGCTAAACCCGGAGAAGTGCATCTTCGGTGTTCCATCCGGCCACCTACTCGGTTTCCTTGTTTCACAATGAGGGATCGAGGCAAACCTGGAGAAAATTGCAGCCATCGAGACGATGCAGCCGCTCAAGAGCTTGCTCGGTGTCCAGAAGTTCACCGGATGCCTGGCTTCCCTTAGCCATTTCGTCAGCCGGCTGGGGGAGAAGGCACTCCCACTATACCAACTGATGAAGAATACAAACAAGTTCTCTTGGGCTTCGCAAGCCGACGCCTCCTTTCACGACCTCAAGCGTATGCTATCCATAGTGCCAGTTTTAGCCACGTCGGCTAGCAAGGAGCCGATATTGCTCTATATAGCAGCTATCAGTCGGGTCGTCAGCATCGTCCTGGTGGTGGAGCGCCCCGAGGAAGGCAAGGCTCAGCCGGTTTAGACACTTGTCTACTACCTCAGCGAGGTCCTCTCCCACTCCAAGCAGAACTACCCCCACCACCATAAGATGTGCTACAACGTGTACCTGGCGTGCAAGAAGCTCAAACACTACTTCCAGGAGCACTCGATTAAGGTGGTGTGCACCGCACCCCTTTCGGAAATCATTGCCAACAAGGATGCCACCGGCCGAGTCGCCAAGTAGGCAATCGAGCTCACCGCCTACTCCATCTTGTACGAGCCGAGGCTCACGATCAAGTTGCAGGCCCTGGCGGACTTCCTCGTGGATTGGGGCGAAACCCAGTACCTTCCACCAGTTCTCGACTC
Source organism: Avena eriantha (assembly GCA_910589775.1). Lineage (NCBI taxonomy): Eukaryota > Viridiplantae > Streptophyta > Magnoliopsida > Poales > Poaceae > Avena > Avena eriantha. Next base: position 108,485,965 of record OU342740.1, on the reverse strand, counting down.
GGATCACTGGAGGATGCACTTCAACGTCTTGAAGATGCTCGGGGGCTTGCACGCCGGCATCGTCCTCACCTCGCCCAAGGGAGACCGGCTGGAGTATGTTCTCTAGATCCACTTCAAGGCCTCCAACAACATCGCCGAGTACGAGGCGCTGGTGCACGGCCTCCGGCTGGCCAGGGAGATCGGCGTTAAGCGGATCCTTTGCTTCGGCGATTTGGATCTGGTGGTGCATCAAGTATCCGGCGAGTGGGATGCCCACGACGCGAACATGGCCCTCTACCGATTCCATGTCCAGAAGCTCAGCGCTTGTTTTGACGGATGTGAGTTCCAACACATCCCTGCCGTAAACAATGAGGCAGCCGACTTGCTCTCCCAAATTGTATCCACCAGGAAAGCGATCCCACTACGGGTCTCCTTGGAGCATCTACGCAAGCCCTCCATCACTCTGTCTCCCGAGTCGGATTCAATCGTCTAGGACGGAAGCGCACCGACTGACAACTCGGCGGACCCGAAACCCTCGGAACTGCCAAAGAAGAAGGCTCGCACCAACTCCGGCGCGTCCGCCCCCTCCGTCTCGAGACACCCGAGGGCTGCCGACTCATCAAGTGGCTTGGGGGCTGCCGTCCCGGGTACCTCACCTAGATGACCCCCTGACATCCCTCAGTCGAAGCACGAGAGCATCATCATCATCATCCGGGAGATACCATCCTAGGTGCAACCCTTCATCAACTACATCGCCAACGGGGAACTTGTAACATCCCAATTTCAGCAACCCTGATTACTTGTCCAGAATGCAAAAGTCGGGGGGAACAAAAACTTTTTCTTGTTAAGTGTTGAAGTGTTTGCTTGTTGATTGTCTGTGCTCATGCTTCTGATTGTATAGCTTATGATATACTCCTTACCTCAACATCAGTTGTCAAAAAGCTATTTAACAAAACTATCCTGGCTCATTTTACATATTTTCAAATGTTCTGGCATTTCAAAACATGAGCCAAGATGCTTACGTAACCAAAACTATTTTAGTAGCTTCTATTGACAAAACTATGGAGAGATATATAATATAAGCTCCTTATGTTTTCAAGGCAGAATCAACTACTCTTCTCCATAGGTATCCCAAAACACCTTTATTAAGCCTTTGAATTCTACTCTTGGTAGGGATACCAAGGACTCTTACCTTACTCAAACTGCAACCTTTCAAAATTGCCCATCCCTACCTCAAGCTAAGCTTGATGGTAACCCTAGTAGTAGTTGATTTGTTTGTAAGATGAGTTGCCTTGATCTGATGTTTGACTTGATTGATTAGAAGTAGTATGAGCTACTCTAGGAGCTCATCCACTAGGATCTAGATACTCTAAAATCACCAAACCCTAAGCAATAATACAATCTGGATCTAATCTCTAGATACTAGGTGATCATCTAAAACCCTTAACCAGATCAATTCTGAAGTGTCCATTCTAGAAGTTTCCAAGTCAATGAAGACCAATATCAAGCATGGATCCCTTCTACTAACTCTACCCTTCAACCTCATCCACTTGAGGATGCTTTGGTATCTTGCTATCCATCAAAAGCCTCCCCTCTCATAATGTAGTCAAAAACCCAAAATCAGCCAAATTTGACCAAGTCCGGAATCTGTTTCCAACATCACCTTTTTGAGTGCCTCCTTTTATCAACCCTTGTGAATTTTTGAAAATGCATTTGAACCATCTTGTTAACCATCATAAGTACTACCAAGTCCCACTCTTACCCTTGATTATATCATCCTCCTACCCACTTGTTCTTGATGGTTTTGTAGGCAAGAAAATAACTTTTCCTGCAAATCTAGTCAACATGCCTACTTTGACAGAAGCTCACACCATCATCCAACCTTCTATGGACCAACTCTTTGCATGGTTGTGTTATACTCATATAGATATAGAAATATCTACTTCACTTGCTCCAGGTGGATCTTTGTGCTTCTTAAACCCACAAGGTTTTGAAGGCTGGTTGATAATCTTCTTTGGCAGGCTTATTTTATTCAAAGTTTGAAATCAATTCTTGGGGAACTAAAACAAGATAAAGCTCAAAACTCTACACCATGTTGATTTACATCACCTGGTTTATCCATCCACCTACCCCATGCCCCAAAGGGAGATCGAAACTCCAAGATACAACCATGTTTTAATGGTATGAAATTAACATCACCCTAGATCCTTAATCTAGGGTATTTCACCAAAATCAACTTGGATTCTCCAATACCAAGGTTGCAAATGATTTCTACACCTGGTCTACATCATCTACCTTGATCATGAAGATTTATCAAATATTATCCATAATTATTATGGCTCCAAATCGAATTAATCTCTTTAATGGACCAAATCTCCAAAACTTCTTCCATAAAGAAAAGTTTGGTTTTTGCCAAAACACTTCCCCAACTTTTGGCTCAATTGAGGCCCACATATCATACCCCATCTTCCCACTTAAAAAAGAAATATTTTTGAAGAGCTTTATTATTTCTTTTTGCCCATTTTCTTAAATGGATGAATTGGAATAATAATTGTTTTAAATACTTTTATCTTCCAATAAATCTTGGAAAACTTCCCCTAAGTGTGTATTCACATTTGGGACCATCTCAAATCAAAAACCCACCTTGTCCAATGTAAAAATATCAAATGAACTCCAAGAATTCACTTCTGCAGTTTCTAAATAAATGGATTTAAGTGGACTTCTAACCTTCTGAAAAATCCCAAATAAATCCTAGAGATGCATATTAACCCTACCCATCTACCAGCATCCTTATCTCAAGTTGTCAAGATCAGAAATCAAGATTTAACCTGCGATCATCCTTTATGGAAAATTGGGACACTTAACCTTTGTATATCAAAAACCACACCCAAACCCCACCAATCTTGCAAAACAATGCACCATAACACCCAACACTCATCTATGGTCGTGATGACTGTAGCAAATCAGTGTAGCAGCTTGTCCCTTACTACTTGGACACTAGAGCTTAACCTCATGTGGGTGTATTACCTTGCAACATCTTTACTCCCCTTGCAGCTGCTCCCTCTGCCCTCTGCACACCACCAGAAACCACTCTCCACGCCCACAACATCCTCCCCTCTCGTTTCCCTACTCCCTCCCATGCCCAATGGACCAAGTCCATGATGGACTACTCCCTCTCAGTTAAATAGGCCACAAGCCACCTGCATCCCCATCCCTGGCTCATTTGCTCCCTCTCCCCCTCACTCACCTCCCCTGCACTCCACTCTGTCTCCCTAGCTCTGCCTCGCCCGTGAGAAGCAGAGAGAGCTCTCGGCCACCTCCCTCCCTTCGAGCTAAGCTCCTCCCTCACTGCCTCTCTCTCTCTGCATGCCGCACTATCGCGCTCCCCTCCTCCCCTGCATCTAACCTTGTGCCCATTTTGCCATAGGATCTCCCCTGGACGCTACTTCGGCGAGCCCCGAGGCTATCTCCACCGGCGTGGTTATGCGTGACGCCACCTGGCGTCGAACTGGCTGCTGCCGCCCTTCTCCCAATCCACCTTCATCGACCGTGTTTCCCTGTCGCCTCCCCGACCTCCCCCGAGCCCCAAGTGAACCGCGCCGCCGCTCCCCAAGCTCCGCTAGGGTTTTAGCCCGCCGGCACCGTCGTGAGGTGGACGATGGACGCAAGCCGTTGATCGCCCTTTAATCCAACGGCCAGTGTGCCCCGATACCCCTTCGGTTCACTAAGTCGCTAACACCCGGGTCCCACCCATTAGATTTAAACTGGCTCCCCGCGGGGAGCCTCGCCCCGGATGGGCCGGATTTGCCATGTGCGGCCTAGTTCGGCTGGATTCCTGGCCCAGCACTGCCCTTTTCTTTTTCTTTTAGTAGTGCATTTAAATCTAGAAGTTTGACCTTCAGTTTAAATCATTTCAAAAATGCTATACAACTCCAGATGCCCAAATTTAAATTCTACTAGATCCCTACAGGTTTTCCTCAATCCTCAGTACCCCTGGTTAGCCCAATTGATATATAGATTAAATATATTAAATCAATTTATAGAAAGTAGTTAAAACACTCCTTAAATCCTACTGGTAGTTTTACAACTCCAATTGGAGTGGGTCCTTTTTGCACTGCAAGATATTAGGCATACCTTGCATGTCACACTAGCCACATATTAAACTTCTTCCTAGTTTGCCTCTGGTAAAAATACCAAAAAGAGACCATTCCTACAACTAGGAAATTCTCTAGGTCAAACCAATAGAGGTATTGGCCCAATTCCAACTCCCTGAGAAGTGGTACATCAGGACCTGTCAAAATCCAGGGTTCAAGAAATATTGAGTTTCTGAGGATTTTTAATGCATTAAACATTTCTATATACAGTATTATCACTAGATAGATCACTCCAGTAGCTCTGTAACTCCAACAAGGTTGATTCCAATTCCTACAGCAAGGTATTCTAAATGCCTACCATGTACCCTTGGAATCAAATCAAAAGCTTCTGTAGATTTAATCTGGTGAAAAAGACAAAAACCCCACAGAACTGCCTTTGGGAATGTCCTGAAGAAATCCTGGTAATTATTTTGACTTGATTCCAACTCTCAGTGAACAAGTACATAAAGCCTTACCTACCCAACCAAGGAAATAATTTTTGGAGCTCCAGAACTTTCCTGGTGAATTATTTCCTAAAACTAGAGTCTTATTCACTTTAATAATCACTATAAATATTTGGTAAGTGATAAAATAGTGAAACCACATTTGTTGGTTTCATTTTATCAATACCTATCTGTAGGTATCATGTTTTTACAGTGGTACCATATAGAATAAGTCTTTGGTCCAAAACCCCCTCATCCCTAGTTTCTAGACTATGAAACCCATATGGTTTCCTTCAAATGTTCCAAGACATGCTCCCAATCCTTCTAATCCATTTTCTCAACACCACTAATGATTTTTAAATTTGTATTTTCATTTGCTTGTTGTATGGTTTTGTTGCTTGAATGCCTTATTTGATTGTGGTCTTGCTTGCTTGCATGTATACTCGGTGACGACGATAGTTGTGCTTGCATTGATGCCGAGAAGAAGAGATCTTATTATTATTGGTATTGGTATTCTTGGTCATCTAAAGAAGAAGTCCAAGGACAATTATGCCATATTGCTGATCTCAGGCAAGCCACCTTCTTGCTCATAAGCCTTGTCCTACTATTTTACTTATGCATGTTTTATCCACTATTTATGAAACTTCATTGTTTTATTACATGTTGATGTATATATGGTAGTGGTTTGGCTCCTCCGAACTATTACACTTTTATACTATTAAGTACAACCCCCTTGGTGACACCTACCTGTCCCTAGTAGAATAGATGGTGTATAACACCATACCCCTTTGGAGACCCCGTTTTAGCCGAAGCAAAAAGTAGAGGATGGGAAGACCCCGGAAAAAGGTTTTACCAAATGTTTTCTGATAAAACCTTGGTGAGGTGGGACCTCCCAAGAGATGTTGAGAAAGAAAAAGGTTTTTGTTTTATGAAATGCTGAAGGAAAGCTAGAGGAAAAAGGTTTATGAAAACGCACCCGATTCTTTGTAGTTTAGCTATAACAACTTAACCCTGTGCAACCACATTACTCTAGAATGGGACAGTGCTGGATTTGATGTTTGTCTATTCTGGTATAAGCCGCCTCGCAACTACTAGAGGGAATGAAACTCCCTGGAGGGTGGGCCTTCTCACCTATGGGTCCATGTGGGACATCGACCTGGAGAAGGAACGAAGGGTCTGCGGACCTCCACACGTTACTATGAGCCCCTCATTGAAAGCGCTCACTTGGGAAGTGGAAAATGCGCTCCGGTTGGTCCTCGGTACCCGACGTCCCAGTTTTGAGGGTAATAACACTCATAGGGTCGACACTTATATTGGAGTGGGCATCCGAAGAGTCCTTATTGGTTACTCGACCCACAATTGGTGTAGAACAGGGTAGTGTACCTGGATGGTGTGGGTAAAGTGTACAACCTCTGCAGATTGTAAATCTATTCGAATAGCCATGTCCACGGTTATGGACAGGTTGGACAAACTTCCGTAGAGTGGTAGTGGTTTTGTTTTCAAAAAGGATTTCAGAAAAGAAATGGCTTTGAAATGTTTTGACCATGGGATGGTCGTAAAGGAGAAAGGTTTTGACCATGGGATGGTCGGAATGAGGAGAAAGGAGTTTGGTCGTGGGACGACCTAAAGACGGGAACAACTGGGTACCCCAAACCTAGTGTTTACCAAACTTTTCAAATGGTTTCCAAAATGGTTTACAAATGTTTTCAACAAAGATATGTAGATGCTATATCTACAAGAGAAACTAGTTGAGAAAAGAACCTCTCTTGGAGCCCTCCTACTACCACAGCCATAATGCATATCCCCTTGTATTATTGTTATCTTAAGGTGGTTTGCGAGTACATTCAAAGTACTCGCTGGCATTGTCCCTTGCTATTAACTTGGTCAGATGTCAAGAAGAGGATGAAGTTGACGGCTATGCGAGCTAGGCCGTTCTCCCAGTCAGTTGCCTGTAGGTTATGGCATGGCTCGGGCTCTACACTTTGAAGTTCCGCTATTGTTGATCGATGTAGCCATAGTGGCAAATAAGGTATGTCATGTATTCGCTATGTATTGGATGTCTACTTTGATACTTGTCGGTTATGTGCCACGACTAACTGATCATGGGATCGTGGTTGTATGCATAACAGGGATTCTCAGAGGATTAACCCGGGGGGCCCACAGACTTGGTATCAGAGCCATCCTGACTGTAGGAGAACCTTAGTTAGCATGGTCGTTAGACAGGAAACACCATTTTTGGAACACCGACTCTCAAAAACTAATTCCTCAAAACATTTTGAAAAGATTCTACTTCTTATCCCATTCTAGTTTAAAGGATTTCGAAACATGGTTTCCTCTAACTCTCGTCCAAACTTCAAACCTACGGATTTTAAATAACTAGGATATAGAACCCGGTGAATATAATGAGAACAAGATGAAGACAAGCAACTACCAGCAAACACAAGGAGAATACAATATCGCTCTACCAGCGGAATCCTCATAATCAAAAGACATCAGGTGTTGCACTATCAAGAAGCGTCCAAGATACAACAAAGGATTTATCGGCAAGATAGTGAATCCGACCTGAAGAAAGATGATATCTAGGATTAGTAGTCCTAAGAATAGGATTCCCCTACCTCGCGAGTAGTTAACTCCTTGGTCCCTAGCGATGACCGTGTTTGCTTGCCTAAGTGCATCCTGTGTTGCTTGATGTGTGTTGTTTGCCGAGGACATTGTGATCCCCTCGCTCTGTTCTCCTTGTTTGTATGTTCTGGTTTGCTTTGACCTCCTTAAAAATGTGACTCGAGGAGCGATAACCCACCTAGTAACTCAGGAAGCCCCTTGCTAGCTGTCCGTAATGAGACCCGGACTAACCCCGAGAGTATATGAGAGGAAAAGCATCGCAAGAACCAGTAGTTCGACATCGTCAAGTCAGAATCAACTCGACGGTTCACCTTAGCAGGACGACATACCTCGTCAAACTCCCCTCGTAAGACTCGTCAATAGCACCACACTCCCTTGTTCCTCAGTCTACTATAGCAAGAATCCCGTTGAAGCCAGAAGTCAATCACCGAAGGACCCTCAATATCCACAAGAAACCACCCGATAAGTCAACCAAGACAAAAAGTGAAAACCTGACTCTGCTAACCTTTGGTATATTAGGACTTCCCACTGCCCCGAGAGACTAACTAGTAATAGATCCCTCTGCCCAACCAACAGGAAGTTCCTCCCTAGAAGGCCAGAATACTTTAGTTCCCTGAAGACAAGGACGCAGGAAGACACCGAGTTTACTCCACCATCGAGCAAAAGCAACACAAAGAGTTCATGTGAAGAGGTTTTCTATGACGTTAGCTACCCTAGCTAGTCCGAAGACTAGCAAGAGAGTCGTTAAACCGCTAACTTGCCCTAAGCTAAACCACTTAAAGGCTTCGTTAGGAAACCACCCCCGCCAAGGGTGATAAAGTAGGGCGTCGCTCGAAGACCTCAGCTCAAGATTCAGGTAAGATATATCCTTCCGCTAACAGCAAGTCAACCTCCCAAGACAAAAGATCCAAACCCTTCTCAATGAACATTAGTGAAGCTCTAAGGTGGAAAGACTATGTCTTTCCACTCAATCTCTAGAAGAATGTCTACCGGAAGATACTCCAGAAAAGATCCCCGGATCAGGCATATTCTCGCCAAATAGCAACTCGCGAGTCGCCAGAGGAGAAACTAGCTGAAGATACTACGAAGTCTCTTTGCTACTTCAGATGAATCCCCACCCGATGGACCGCCGAACCGCTAACCCCTACGTCCTTAATGCTTAGAGGACGCGAGACTCCAATGAATCCACCAGGCTAAGTATGAATAATAGTAGTATATAAGCCCCATAGGCCATAGCTTCACGGACGCCGTCTGAAGACCTAGACTCCAGGAGAAGGATGGACGGCAATCTTCAGAAACACCACTAATGAAGTCAAGAAGGAAGGAATGTGTTATCTCCGAGCTAACCCAGTCAAATCCTAGGGGGGAAGACTCTGTCTTTCCCACACAAATAGAGTAAACCCTCGCCAGGAGCAAACCCAGAAGCTCGGACCCCAACGTCGTTAATAGGATACGCTACGCCCCCAAGGTAGAGCTGTGAATTCTTAGAGAAAGGTACACTAGGCCATAGATTCTATCCTCCGACGAGTACTCCGTGAAGTTCAGCATCGAGGTAGTCTGCCCGGTCTAAGCCCTCGAGATATAGAGTCCGGAAGGAAAAGAAGGTCATCCCTCGCAATTGGGACTAGACTCCGCTCAACTCTCCGTGCATCCCGGAAGACTAAAGATCAAGTTCACCAAGGTAGTAACCACTTCCAAAGACGGAGTCCGTAAGATTGCACGCTTGAAACTAGTAGCGCTACCCTTGACTCAAAACCCCATAACCCTACTCTCCCGAATCTCGAGACGGGATTCTTTTAAGGGGTAAAGGTATGTAACATCCTAATTTCAGCAACCCTGATTAGTTGTCTGGAATGCAAAAATCGGGGGGAACAAAAACTTCTTCTTGTTAAGTGTTGCAGTGTTTGCTTGTTGATTGTATGTGCTCATGCTTCTGATTGTATAGCTTATGATATACTCCTTACCTCAACATCAGTTGTCAAAAAGCTATTTAACAAAACTATCCTGGCTCATTTTACATATTCTCAAATGTTTTGGCATTTCAAAACATGAGCCAAGATGCTTACGTAACCAAAACTATTTTAGTAGCTTCTATTGAGAAAACTATTGAGAGATATATAATATAAGCTCCTTATGTGTTCAAGGCAGAACCTTCAACTACTCTTCTCCCTACGTATCACAAAACACCTTTATTAAGCCTTTGAATTCTAATCTTGGTAGGGATACCCAGGACTCTTACCTTACTCAAACTCCAACATTTCAAAATTGTCCATCCCTACGTCAAGCTAAGCTTGATGGTAACCCTAGTAGTAGTTGATTTGTTTGTAAGATGAGTTGCCTTGATCTGCTGTTTGACTTGATTGCTTAGAAGTAGTATGAGCTACTCTAGGAGCTCATCCACTAGGATCAAGATACTCTAAAATCACCAAACCCTAAGCAAGAATACAATCTGGATCTAATCTCTAGATACTAGGTGATCATCTAAAACCCTTAACCAGATCAATTCTGAAGTGTCCATTCTAGAAGTTTCCAAGTCAATGAAGACCAATATCAAGCATGGATCCCTTCTACTAACTCTACCCTTCAACCTCATCCACTTGATGATGCTTTGGTATCTTGCTATCCATCAAAAGCCTCCCCTCTCATAATGTAGTCAAAAACCCAAAATCAGCCAAATTTGACCAAGTCCGGAATCTGTTTCCAACATCACCTTTTTGAGTGCCTCCTTTTATCAACCCTTGTGCATTTTTGAAAATGCATTTGAACCATCTTGTTAACCATCCTAAGTACTACCAAGGCCCACTCTTGACCTTGATTAGATCATCATCCTACCCACTTGTTCTTGATGGTTTTGCAGGCAAGAAAATAACTTTTCCTGCAAATCTAGTCAACATGCCTACTTTGAAAGAAGCTCACACCATCATACAACCTTCTATGGACCAACTCATTGCATGGTTGTGTTCTACTCATATAGGTCTATAAATATCTACTTCACTTTCTCCAAGTGGAGCTTTGTGCTTCTTAAACTCACAAGGTTTTGAAGGCTAGTTGATAATCTTCTTTGGCAGGCTTATTTTATTCAAAGTTTGAAATTACTTCTTGGGGAACTCAAACAAGATCAAGCTAAAACCTCTACACCATGTTGATGTACATATCCTGGTATATCCATACATCTAGTCCATGCCACAAGGGGAGATCTGAACTCCAAGATACAACCATGTTTTAATGGTATGAAATTAACATCACCCTAGATCCTTAATCTAGGGTATTTCACCAAAAATCAACTTGGATTCTCCAATCCCAAGGTTTAAAATGCTTGCTACACCTGTTCTACATCATACCTTGATCATAAAGATTTATCAAATATACATCATATATGGCTCCAAATCGAATTAATCTCTTTAATAGACCAAATCTCCAAAACTTCTTCGATAAAGAAAAGTTTGGTTTTTGCCAACCCCAATTTTTGGCTCAATTGAGGCCCACATATCATACCCCATCTTCCCACTTCAACAATAAATATTTTTGAAGAGATTTATTATTTCTTTTTGCCCATTTTCTTAAATGGCTGAATTGGAATAATGATTGTTTTAAATACTTTTATCTTCCAATAAATCTTGGAAAAATTCCCCTAAGTGTGTATTCACATTTGGGACCATCTCAACTCAAAAACCCACCTTGTCCAATGTAAAAATATCAAATGAACTCCAAGAATTCACTTCTGCAGTTTCTGAATAAATGGATTTAAGTGGACTTCTAACCTTCTGAAAAATCCCAAATAAATCCTAGAGATGCATATTAACCCTACCCATCTACCAACATCCTATCTCAAGTTGTCAAGATCAGAAATCAAGATTTAACCTACGATCATCCTTTATGGAAAATTGGGACACTTATCCTTTGTATATCAAAAACCACACCCAAACCCCACCAATCTTGCAAAACAATGCACCATAACACCTAGCACTCATCTCTGGTCATGATCACTTTAGCAGCTTGTCCTCTAGTACTTGGACACTAGAGCTTAACCTCATGTGGGTGTATTACCTTGCAACCTCTTTACTACCCTTGCAGCTGTTGCACACTGCTCCCTCTGCCCTCTGCACACCACCAGAAACCACTCTCCACGCCCACAACGTCCTCCCCTCTGGTTTCCCTCCTCCCTCCCATGCCCAATGGACCAAGTCCATGATAGACTACTCCCTCTTGGTTAAATAGGCCATAGGCCACCCCGCATCCCCATCCCTGGCTCATTTGCCCCCTCTCCCCCTCGCTCACCTCCCCTGCACTCCACTCCCTCTCCCCAGCTCTGCCTCGCCCGTGAGAAGCAGAGAGAGATCTCGGCCACCTCCCTCCCTTCGAGCTAAGCTCCTCACTCACTGCCTCTCTCTCTCTCTCTGCATGCCGCACTATGGCACTCCCCTCCTCCCACTTCATCTAACCATGTGCCCATTTTTCCCTAGGATCTCCCCTAGATGCTACTCCGGCGAGCCCCGAGGCAATCTCCACCGGCGTGGTTGCGTGTGACGCCGCCTGGCGTCGAACTGGCTGCTGCCGCCCTCTCCCGGTCCGCCTTCGTCGACCGTGTCGCCATGTCGCCTCCTCGACCTCCCTCGAGCCCCCGGTGAGCCGCTCCCCGAGCTCCGCTAGGGATTTAGCCTGCCGGCGGCACCGTGAGATGGACGACGGACGCAGGTCGTCGATCGCCCTTTAATCCAACGGCCAGCATGCCCCGATACCCCTTCGCTTCTCTGAGTCGCTAACGCTCGGGTCCCACCCGTCAGATTCAAAACTGGCTCCCCACGCGCAGCCTCGCCCTGGATTGTCCAGATTTGCCCTGCGCGGCCCAGTTCGACTGTATTCCCGGCCCAACACTGCCCTTTTCTTTTTCTTTTAGTAATTCATTTAAATCCAGAAGTTTGACCTTCAGTTTAAATCATTTCAATAATTCTATACAACTCCAGATGCCCAAATTTAAATTCTACAAGATCCCTACAGGTTTTCCTCAACCTTCAGTACCTCTGGTTAACCTAGTTGATATATAGATTAAATATATTAAATCAATTTACAGAAAGTAGTTAAGACACTCCTTAAATCCTACTAGTAGTTTTACACCTCCAATTGGAGTGGATCCTTTTTGCACTTCAAGATATTAGTAATACCTTGCATGTCACACCAGCCACATATTAAACTTCTTCCTAGTTTGCCTTTGGTAAAAATACCAAAAATAGACCATTCCTACAACTAGGAAATTCTCTAGGTCAAACCAATAGAGGTATTGGCCCAATTCCAACTCCCTGAGAAGTGGTACATCAGGACCTGTTAAAATCCAGGAGCTCAAGAATTATTGAGTTTCTGAGGATTTTTAATGCATTAAACATTACTATATATAGTATTATCACTAGATAAATCACTCCAGTAGCTCTGTAAGTCCAAAAAGGTTGATTCCAATTCCTACAGAAAGATATTCTAAATGAATACCATATGCCCTTGGAATCAAATCAAAAGCTTCTATAGATTTAATCTGGTGAAAAAGACAAAAATCCCACAAAACTGCCTTTGGGAATTTCTTCAGGGCATCCTGGTAATTATTTTGACTTGATTCCAACTCTAAGTAAACAAGTACATGACTTACCTACCCACCCAAGGAAATAATTTTTGGAGCCCCAGAACTTTCCTGGTGAATTATTTCCTAAAACTAGAGTCTTATTCACTTAATAATCACTATAAATCATTGGTAAGTGATAAAATAGTGAAACCACTTTTGTTGGTTTCATTTTGTCAATACCTATATGTAGGTATCATGTTTTTACAGTGGTACCTTCTAGAATAAGTCTTTGGTCCAAAACCCTCTCATCCCTAGTTTCTAGACTATGAAACACATATGGTTTCCTTCAAATGTTCCAAGACATGCTCCCAATCCTTCTAATCCATTTTCTCAACACCACTAATGATTTGTAAATTTGTATTGTCATATGCTTGCTGTATGGTTTTGTTGCTTGAATGCCTTGTTTAATTGTGGTCTTGCTTGCTTGCATGTATACGATAGTTGCGCTTGAATTGACGCCGAGAAGAAGAGATCTTATTATTATTGGTATTGGTATTCTTGGTCATCTAAAGAATGAGTCCAGGGAAAATTATGCCATATTTCTAATCTCAGGCAAGCCACCTTCTTTCTCATAAGCCTTGTCCTACTATTTTACTTATGCATGTTTTATCCACTATTTATGAAACTGCATTGTTTTATTATATGTTGAGTATATATGGTAGTGGTTTGGCTCCTCCGAACTATTACACTTTTGTACTATTAAGTACAACTCCCTTGGTGAAAACTACCTGTCCCTAGTAGAATAGATGGTGTATTACACCATACCCCTTTGGAGACCCCGTTTTAGCTGAAGCAAAAACTAGAGGATGGGAAGACCCCGGAAAAAGATTTTACCAAATGTTTTCTGATAAAACCTTGGTAAGGTGGGACCTCCCAAGAGATGTTGAGAAAGAAAAGGTTTTTGTTTTACAAAATGCTGAAGGAAAGCTGGAGGAAAATGGTTTACAAAAACGCACCTGGTTCTTTGTAGTTTAGCTATAACAACTTAACCCTGTGCAACCACATTACTCTAGAATGGGACAGGGATGGATTTGATGTTTGTCTATTCTGGTATAAGCCACCTCGCAACTACTACAGGGGATGAAACTCCCTGGAGGGTGGGCTTTCTCACGTAAGGGTCCATGTGGGACATCGACCTGGAGAAGGAACGAAGGGTCTACAGACCTCCACGCGTTACTATGAGCCCCTCATTGAAAGCGCTCACTTGGGAAGTGAAAAATGCGCTTCGGTTGGTCCTCGGTACCCGACGTCCCGGTTTTGAGGGGAGTAACACTCATAGGGTAGGCACTTATATTGGAGTGGGCATCTAGAGAGTCTTGATCGGTTACTCGACCACGATCGGTGTAGATCAGGGTAGTGTACCCGGATGGTGTGGGTAAAGTGTACAACCTCTGTAGAGTGTAAATCTATTCGAATAGCAGTGTCCGCGGTTATGGACGGATTGGATAAACTTCTGTAGAGCGGTGCTGGTTTTGTTTTCAAAAAGGATTTCGTAAAAGAAATGGCTTTGAAATGTTTTGACCATGGGATGGTCGGAAAGGAGAAAGGTTTTGACCAAGGGATGGTCAGAATGAGGATAAAGGAGTTTGGTCGTGGGACGACCTAAAGACGGGAACAACTGGGTACCCCAATCCTAGTGTTTACCAAACTTTTCAAAAGTTTTCCAAAATGGTTTACAAAAGTTTTCCACAAAGATATGTAGATTCTATATCTACAAGAGAAACTAGTTGAGAAAAGAACCTCTCTTGGAGCCCTCCTACTACCATAGCCATAATGCATATCCCCTTGTATTATTATTATCTTAAGGTGGTTTGCGAGTACATTCAAAGTACTCACTAGCATTGTCCCTGGCTATTAACTTGGTTAGATGTAAAGAAGAGGATGAAGTTGACGGCTATGCGAGCTAGGCCGTTCTACCAGGCAGTTGCCAGTAGGTTATGGCATGGCTCGGGCTCTATGCTTAATGAAGTTCTGATGTTGTTGATCGATGTAGCCATAATGGCAAATAAGGTATGTCATGTATTCGCCATGTATTGGATGTCTACTTTTATACTTGTCGGTTATGTGCCACGAGTAACTGATCATGGGATCATGGTTGTATGCATAACAGGGATTCTCGAAGGATTAACACGGGGGGCCCACAGAACTTCCGGATGATGAGGTGGAGGCCAAGCAAATCCTACGACATGCGCACACGTACACCATCATCAACAAGGAGTTGTACAAGCGCTGCTGATCTCTACGCACTTCTATTCCTGTAGACAGTTGTTAGGCCTCCAAGTGCAGAGGTTTGTGGAATAGCAGCAAGTTTTCCCTTAAGTGGATCACCCAAGGTTTATCGAACTCAGGGAGGAAGTGGTCAAAGGTATTCCCTCTCAAGCAATCTTGCAATCAAGATACAAGAAGTCTCTTGTGTCCCCAACACACCCAATACACTTGTCAGGTGTATAGGTGCACTAGTTCGGTGAAGAGATAGTGAAATACAAGTGGTATGGATAATTATAAGTGGTAACGGTGATAGAAAATAACTTGATGGCGTGGAAAAGACTAAAGACAAACTGAAATAAAGATGGAAGCAAGCAAACATGTAACAGATCTAGTTGCAAATGGTGTATCAATGCTTAGAAACAAGGCGTAGGGATCATACTTTCACTTAGTGAACACTCTCATAAATATATTATCTTCATGATACTACTCTTAACTACTCTCCGGTTGGACACTCTAATCGATGGTAGGGCTATAACAGCACACCTCAAAGTAAGCATTTCCCAACTAGATAACCCCACACTATCACCTTGAGTACTAGATGAGTCTAACAAACACCACAATTTCATAGAAACATCCAACTCCAAATATAACTCATAACAAGTATTTGTAATCTCTAGCCTAAGTGCCACCATGGTGAGCACGATGTCACTTTCACACACAAGGGGAGAGCAGAGATTCATTAAAGCACTTGAGTAGCAGAATAGATCTATAGATTCCAAGCTCATGATCTCAATAAGATCATGCATAGAGAGAGAGATGAACACATAGCTACCGGTAGAACCCTTAGCCTCGAGAGAGAACTACTCCCTCCTTATCATGGGAATCAACAATGGTGATGGAGATGGTGGTGGAGATCGATGGAGATGGCTCCGGGGGCACTTCCCCGTCCCGACAGGGTGCCGGAACAGGGACTTTCTGTCCCCCGAATCTCCCCTTCGGCGGTGGCGGCGCTGCGGAACTTTTCATGGTTGGAGGCTTGATGATTTAGGGTTTATGCATCGGGAGGCTTCTTATAGGCTAGAGGGCAAGGTCGGTGGGCAGCCAGGGGGGCCACACCATGCCCTGGCGCGGCCTTGGGGGACCCGCGCCATGGGGTGGTGTGGCCACCCTGTGTCCCCTCTCTGACTCTCCTTCTGGCTCTGTGAGCCTTCCGGGAAAATATTAACTTTGGCTTTTGTCCGGTCCAATTCCGAGAATATTGATTTTCTGACTTTGTGGAACCAAAAATAGCAGAAAACAGGCAACTGGCACTGTGGCATCTTGTTAATAGGTTAGTCCAAGAAATCATATGAAAAGTACTCCAAAGTGTGGACAAAACATAAGAAAGTAGATAAAACCAAGCATGGAACATCAAAAATTATAGATACATTTGCAATGTATCAACATCCCCAAGCTTAACTCCTGCTCGTCCTCGATTAGGTAAGTGATAACAAGAAAGAATAATTTTTGAGGTGACATGCACCATCAAATACTTGATCAAAGTATTTGTAAAACATTCAAAGTTGGGATCATAGTACTTCAATCATAACATGAAAGACAAAGTTCTAGCAATAAGCAAAAGAAACTATGATGCAACATGAAAAGGCACAAACAAAAGATTCATGAATAATAATGCTTTGCAAGAAGTTTGTTTGTTTCACATAAAGAAAACATAGCATAATAGTATTCAGCTTGTCCCTCATGGAGTAGCAAAACATAAATGCATAGGACACCTTCAAAGTTCATTAGAGTGACTAGATACAAATAGTTTAAAACAAGCAATATCAAGTTATGCATCAATCAACTAGTCTTGGGACAATGCACATAGAACTAAGAATGGCCACTATGCTCTCAAAGTAGGTGCATAAAGGTAGAAGGTGGAGACTCAATATAATGGTGGAAGAAAGGCCTTCATAGAAGGAAGTAGGGATTCAAGTCTCGTAAAGAGCTTCCAAAAATTATGGTACTTTTTAGCTTTCATCTCTCATTGCCCCTATCATAAGCATCTTGAAGGTGATTAAGGTTAAAGTGACACAACTAAGAGGATATGCTTGACAAGTTATAAACCGAAATCTCATGCCCCTTACTTACGAAGACCGAACCTCATGCTAGTCAACTTTAGTCATGAGTAATCTCTTGTCATTGTAAGTACATGTGTATCATAAAGAACCGCCAACGGGGTACCCCTTGCCCGATGATACGGAAGAATCCCCATATCAAAATGACAAGGCAAGCAGACAACGAGCATCTCAGCAATCTGATTTACCATGGGAAAATGGTGCTTTTTCTCTCTTTCCTCTTTTATCATCTCTTTTTTTCTTTTTCTCTTTTTTCTCAATCTCTATCTCTTTTTTATAAGAAGAATGCTTCATAGATTTGTCATTATGGTTACGCTGCAGGTTTCCACCATGATTAGGCATGGATTAGACCAGCGGCCCAGGCGTTTCTCTAACACACATACAAACTCCATGATCTCATAAGTTCCACTTTTCTTTCACACCGCCGGGATCCATAAGCAAAAGAACATGATATCAATGGGGTACAAAGTACAAGTACAATGTTCAAAGCGTTCCCCATGATACATGGTTCTGCTAATTTCAACTTATAAAGCGCAAGCATATACGCAACAAAGAAGAACCCAATGGTTCATGTTTATTAGATGCAAAAAAGTAAAGTGTGCCATCAAGTTCGTGAGAGCTTTAATCACTAGTTTTCTCATAACAAGTTTAATTTGGAAGGTAAACAAAAACATGAATATACTTGAAATAGCATAAGCTAGTAGGTAGGTATGGTGGACTCTTTGGAATAACTTGGTTTAGGGAGTTGGATGCATGAGTGGAACTCATACTTGGTTGTGGAGGCTAGCAAAAGACTGGGAGCGACAAACTAAGAGAGCAATAATGGCCATAATCATGCAGAGCGGGAAAACATCATTGATCAAAGCATAAAGTGATACTACAAGTTGCAAACTAAAGGATCATAAAGGCTATGGTGACTTGAGATAGTCATAACATGGTGTGAGCATGTGCCAAGTCAACCCAAATAAAGCATAAAAGGAGAATACCACTATAATATGCTTTAATATGCTAAAACAACGCATGGCACATTAAGCAATCTCAATTGTTTATAACAAGTCATGCTATAGCAAGAATACTAAGCATAAAACCAAAACAATATCAAGCATGACATGATAGAGCATAGGCCCACTACTGCAGAAAGACTTATAGCCTCCAGACGGTTAGTGACAGACACAACTGTGCCTGTCACTATTAAGCATTTTTAGCGACAGGAAAGGATAAGCCTGTCACTAGTACGAGACAGACGTAAAAATGTGGCTGTCACTAGCATTAATATTTTTGAGTCCGCCCAATGAAAAATTATTTAGTGACAGGCGTGCTGTCACTAGAACCGTGCCAATCGCTAGTATTTTTACGTGAACCTTGCTAGACACATGACGCTTTTCATCCAATTATTGTACGACGCCTAACATCCAACCATCTGTGGCAGCGACGAAGTGCAGCATACGATCTGATTGTGGGTCATATGTGGATCGGACCTGGAAGCGTCGTCCATGCAGCAGTTCCATTTTCGTTTAGGGTGGCAACCGATTAAGTGGATAAGTATTCTCTCATATTATTTTTTGATGTGGTGGACCAGTATTCAGTACACGAGATCCCTTCCACCACTTCCTTCCCTTGCTCCCCGTCCCCATCTCCATCCCTGATTCCCCCAACAGCCGCCACCAATCCAACGCCGTTGCTCGTGGCGGCGGCTTCCCCCGACGCGAGGACGCCTTCCCTCGGGACGATGACGCCGCCCTGGATCCCAACGCCCCTCCGCCTGTCCTCCCAACGAGAGGACGCCGCTGCTCGGAGCTGCGCTGCTTCCTCCCCTACACCACCAGGCCCACCGCCAACGCCGCGTCCAAGGCTCCCGCCGCCGACGCTGCCAGGCCTCCCGCCGCCGATGCTGCCAGGCATCCCGCCGTCGATGCGTCCCAGGTTCATACTCCCGGGCCTCCCATTTCCCCTACAACCTGCAATTTAACTACTTGATTCGCCCTACAAGGTGAGGTGCCGGACAAGGTGCGCCGCCCACTAGGCCACTGCCGACACTGCATCGACTGGGGCAAATAGAGGTAGTTCTTCTGATTTAATACTATAGCGTAGATAACATCTTGATCGTCACCTTCAATGCTGACACAAACACATGATATATTGGAGTGCGGACACTAACGATAATCAGCTAATAGACCACCAATCTAGAATATTTGTTAGCATTAAGTCCGAATCAGACATGATGACTTTACTCGGGAGGAGCTGCCAAAGACGTGGGGGCAAGCAAAAACTTGTTAGATGTATACTTGTATGGAACTGGTGGACAGTACCCAACAAAGCAAACACACAAGAGAAGGTGTTGTGTAAAGGTGAAATCTGTTTCAATCAGGTAGAGAAACATCTCAAAGATTTACACGAGACTGATGGTGTTGCTGAACAGGCCCGAGCGTTATGTACTTGCATACTAAACAGTAGGCCCGAGCATGATTTGAGATGTAGTTATTTCCTCAACTCTCTTGCTCAACTCATTTCAGCTTTACCTTTGTGTAATTCACTCGCTGACATTGTTAGCTGCCATTGTAGCTAGGGAAGTGTTATTGGTTTAGATAGTGCCGTGAGGGTTAAATGCCCATTAGAAAGTGTTTTCTTCTTATGCCAATATACATTGTTATAATTGCTTAGTGCTTAGTTTGTTCTTGTAATTTCTGGTGTATTAAGGCAGTATAGTAACTTGTTGTATAATTTTGATCACTCTGTGCAGGTACTTTCAAGCTGACTGCTTGTTGTATAAACATACTTTCAAGCTGAAGCAGCTTCTAGTGTTTGTTTTCATGCACACTATTTCTGGATGTACGAATGCAAGGTTGTTCATGGAACAAACCTGGTCATTTTTTGTGTGTAAAAAGCTGCTATTATTCGAATGTAGAATTTTCTAGAAGTTTCAATATAGTTTTCTCTAATTCTAGACATGAATAAGGACATTTTTTAAATAAAGGAATAAAATATTATATTGATGCATCTTGATTTTATGATCCTAGGTAGTACTAAAATACACATAGAAATCTGCATACGCGATTATTTATGTGGTCCATATGAATACCGGAGAGTCAATGATCCCATGAAAAATTGCTTGAAGTCTAATATCATTGCTAGGTGCTAGACTTTGATTTTATATCTAAAAAGGAGATTCCACTGGTTCTAGTTGCAAGTAATTAGTAGAGGTTGTCACTATAGCTAATTATGGGATATATTGTTGGGAATTTTGGAGATTGCTTATCTAGAACATACTCTGGATGATACAACTTGGAAGAAACATAATATATATCAAAGTATTTTTTTAGCATGTCAATGTCTTAACAGTGTAGTTATTTAACTAGGGCTTTTTGTACTTTTGGTATCTTTGTATCTCTGTATCTCTGTAGGTTTGAGTGAATGACTAGTGATCTGCTAGCTAGTTTGGCCAAGGTGGGTTGAGTTGGTGATCAGTGATCTAAACACCGAATTCTGCATGTATGAACCTTAAGATCAATTTTTTGTGATAGTATGGAGTGTGAGCAATGAAATATTTAAGTTGGCAATTGTCTCGGCAATGAAATATTTTAGTTGACAAGTGTCTTAGTTGTTCAGTACTCATTGTGGAACCTATTTAGTTATGGAAAACTTTACCAATTTCTGAAGGATTTCATTGTTATATATGTAAAATAGATGGTCTTAAGTAGCTAGTATATCCAAAACAGAAAGTTTTCTAAAAAATTCCACCGCCCCACCGCCATACTATATCTAGAAAACCAATGTGGCCCCATACAAAAGGACATAAATATCTACTCCATGGGTGGACATTACTCACACTAAAGTATAGCTGCAGTACTCACTACACAACAATTTGTTTGCAGGTAGCACTATATGTGACCTAGATTGCTTGCATGTTAGTGATAAATCGAGGATGGGTGATTTTCTATGATACTGTTTGTAATTTTGGCTGTTATAATACGTGAGATCACATTTTCTCATGTTATTGCATTATTAGGTGGTACTAGTCCAGAATCTTCTCTGAAGCATTTGGACCAACTAGAACTCCTAGAATTAAGCACTAAAAGATTATATGTCTTGGAATGTCTGACTATTCGGACCAGCTTTGTGCATAACTGTAGAGTATTTAGATTGTTCAAAATGTAGTTCATCCTCTTTCCAGGAGAGGGCCAATACTGATAAATTTTAACAACTTGCAGGTTTTTTGTGTTAGGAGGAGATGGAACACATACTATGTGGTAAACATGGCGCTTGATCCACGTATGGCAACGTCGGTCTATCTACTTGTTGTTTGTCTTCTGCACATCGATTGGGCGGTCATGTTTAACGTTTAATGTAGGTAGAATATGTTTTGGCCGTTTGGGGGTTAGGTGATGTGCATGTTAGGGTTTGCATGCGGTCAACCTTACTTTTTTTGCGATAGAGATGTACGTATGTGTCTAATAAGTACAAAATTTATGTCATATTCGGTTATCTGAATGTATCACTGGTACATCTTATTGTGCTATTTGAAATATTACTTGAAATGTATTTTTTATAATATCTTATTATGCTCTGGAATATTCAAGAAAAACGAATTTAATTTTTTTATTACCAAAATTTAAACTAGTGACAGGCAAGATAATAGGCATGTCACTACAAAATCCGAGGGGCTGTTAATCGCAACTAGTGACATGCATCTTTTTTGTCAGTCACTAGTACACACGTACCGGTGCAGGCATCTATAGATGTCTGTCGCTGGTGTCTGTCGCTGGTACACATACTAGTGACAGGCAACACACATACTAGTGACAGGCAAGTCGCTGGTACACATACTAGTGACAGGCAAGTGCCTGTCACTAGTAACCTTGTACCAGTGACTAGTTATTAGTGAAAGGCGCTTTGCCTGTTAGGCCTGTCACTAACAGGCCTGGCCTTTTGAGCCTGTCACTGATGGCTAATTCTGGACCACAGTCAAAAACGAGCTCTTTTTACCACGTAAGCACGAACTTTCCTACTCTTTTCCAAACCAAACCAAACTATTTGCAAACCAATATATGAAAGAGGGGGTCCAACTAATTTATTCAAGGAAACTAAGAAAACTAAGCAAACGAAAAACCAAAACGAAAACAAAAAAGAAGACGCTCCAAGAACAACACAATTGTGCATGAAACAATAAAAATGAAGCGTTTGGAAGAAATCTGGGACTTTTATTAATGAAGAAGGGGATGCCTTGGGCATCCCCCAACTTTGACGCTTGTACTTCTTAGATATTTCTTGGGGTGACACGCGTGGCATCCCCAAGCTTGAGCTTTAGTCCATCATTCATGTCATTACTCATTCCTTCCATACACCTGAAATTTTTCCTTCATACAAAACTTCACACAATCTTTATTAGCAACATTAGTGCACTCAAGATAAATAAGTCTTAAGATTCAGTTATAACACCAAATAAACTTCCATTAGAACACTAGATACTGTAGCACTTCCCTCAAAAAGCTCAATTCCCCAAAAGAACTCAAAAAGGAACCAACAAGAAGCAAATGCAGAAAATGGCAGAAATCTGTCAAAACAGACCAGCAGGTAAAGACAAATTTTTTCGAGGACCTTGTGTTGCTCAAATCAAAAAGTGTTGAACTAACGAAAGCGAGATAACAACCCGAGGCAGAAGAACAAAAAGTCACGCCTCAAAAAGACCTTCAGAGATTTTACAAGAATTTGTACGGTGAAGCACAGAAATCTGTTTCGGGACAACAACTTTCCCAATCATTACTTCTCTCTCATTAGAGGTTACTCTTGGCACAAAAAGCAAATAAAAAGGATAAGAAGAGGTTATTACAGAGGTAATAACTTCCAAGACTCATCTAAAACTTTTGGTTTATCTCCCAATAAGTACTTTTCTTTAACGCCTTTAAGTTAGGCATGATAGTTTGAAAAGATGCTCACGAAAGAAATATGAATTGAAGTAAAAGAGAGCATCAAGAAGCAAATTCAAAGCACATTTAAGTCTAACCCACTTCCTATGCATAGGAATCTTGTAAAGAAACAAGTCATGAAAGCACAAAGCAACAAGCATAGTAAAGCAAAACAAGTGCAACTTCAAGACTTTCAACATAAAGAGAGGAAACTTAATAGTGTTGAGATACATAAAACCATATTTCCCTCTCTCATAATAACTTTCAGTAGCATCATGAATAAAAGTAACAATATAACTATCACAAGAAACATTCTTATCATGAGCCATATGCATAAAAGAATTAAAACTCCCCACATAAACATAGTCATTCTTATTAATTTTGGTGGGAGCAAATTCAACAAAATAGCTATCATTATTATTCTCATCACCATAATCATCAAATATAGGAGGCATATTGTAATCATAATTAATTTTCTCCTCAATAGTAGATGGACTAAAAATATCATACTCATCATTGTAATCATCATATATTGGAGCTGTAGTATCATCATAAGCAATAGAATAATTATCTTCCCAAGTGTGATCATTTGTAAACATATCATCATTGTAAGGATCATGGATAACACTAATAGTATAGCAATTATTAATATCATCATTTGCAGAATCGGTACCGAAGAGATTTTCAATATCAAAAGTAGTGTGCTTTTTCCCAATCATGATCACTATTATAGGTAACAGGCATAGGAACATCATCAAGTTCAGACTCATCAAAAACTATAATAGGAGCAACATGCTTAGGGGAAAATATCGTTTCCCCTCTCCTTTTACTCCTCCTCTTCTTCTTTTTCTTCTTCTCTTTAGAAGAGAGAGGCTTGAAAGGAAGCTTCTCCATATACCCCGGTTCATTGTTAGAGACAATAGAAGAAACTTTGGAGGATTCCTCCTTTTCATTAATAAGATCAAAACACATATTAGTCCTATCATATTTTGGTAAAATCTCATCTTCAATAATATTTTGTATGTAAGTATTTGTGTGGCAATTATCAACACAATAAAGATGACAACCATGTAGGACACTATTCATATCAAAGGCACCCATATCTACCAAAGAGGTTTTTCTTGATAACTCTTCACACCCCAAAAATAATGTAAGTTCATCATGCTAATTATGAGTGATCATGTCATCACAATACAAACTTGCAATACTCATTGGATTAGAAGGGATATTATTATGTCCTGAGCATTGAAAATTGAAATGACCCACTTCAAAGCAAAGTTCACAAATAAAAGGATAGAGGGCACAAACCTTTTTACCAATATCATTTAAATTCCTATACCACATTCTAGTTTTTTCATTTCTGTGGGTGATACAATATTCTTCTTCAATTTGATTATTCTCACAAGGTCTATGTATTCCACAGAAATTAACATGCTTATAAGAAATAGTACTTTCAGAGGTTTGAGCATGTTTATTGCTATCATTAATAACAATTTCATTCTCCATGCAAGTGTCTTTATAAGGCTCATGATACATGTCCCATTTTTCTTTAGGAGAATTAATATGAGAAGCAAAGGTTCTATAACAATCAACAAGAATTTGAGGATCAAGACCATATTTAGCACTAAGCTCTTGAAAATCAATAGTTTCAGCAAAAGACTTAATGCAATCATAATCATAGTTTATACCTGGTTCTTTACCTTTGTTGTTATCCCAGTCTTCGGTATTGCTTTGAATTGTTTCAAGAAGATCCCACTTAGCTTTGACCTCCTTACTTGTGAAGGATCCCTCCAGACAAGTATCTAGATAGTCCTTGTAATGTCCTGAAAGCCTTGCATAGAAATTATTAATAACAATATTACTGGGGAGCTCATGAATGGGACATTTGAGCATTAGTGACTTCAATCTCCCCCATGCTTGGGAAATACTTTCTCCATCATGAGGATGAAAATTATAAATATAATTCCTATCTTTATGAATTTCATGAGGAGGATAAAATTTAGAGTAAAAGAGAGATTCAAGTTCCTTCCACTCCAAA
This sequence comes from Avena eriantha, assembly GCA_910589775.1. NCBI lineage: Eukaryota > Viridiplantae > Streptophyta > Magnoliopsida > Poales > Poaceae > Avena > Avena eriantha. The sequence goes on along the minus strand of OU342740.1, from coordinate 108,460,914 downwards.
TGATGAGGATCATCTAGTAGCTCATACCACTCCCTTTCTTTGCCCTTAAGTGATAAAGAGAATAGCTTCCTCTTAACTTGGTTCATTGAAATACCTGCACACTTGAACAACCCGCATAATTCATGTATAAAGAGTAAATGATCACCAGGATGGATAGTTCCATCTCCAAAATAAGAGTTATTCATAACACGTTTCAACAATTTTTATAGGTATTTTAAAAGGGATGCTTTCAGTATGTGGATTTAGAATATCACAAGTGTCATTAGAATTACCACATATGGGAGATAAAGTATCATCCGAGCAAATTTTCTTCTTTAAAACTGGGGAAGTAAAAAGATCATTTTCATAAAAACTAACTTCCCCAAGCTTAGGCGTTTCCATAGCATTAGTAACAAAGGCGTTCAAAAGATTCATACTAATAACATTGCTATTAGCATGCAAAGAAGGTTCCAAGGGTTTTTTAATTTTCTTTTCAAAGAATTCAAGTTCTAACTTAGGAAAAATAATAAAAAGATCTCTAATTTTTTTGTTGTTTTCCATTAAGCCTAACTAGTGAAAACAAGAAACAAAAAGACAAAATTGTAGAATCTAAAGGAAATACCTTCGAGCACCCACACCAGAGGATGTGAGTACCTTTTACCTTACCTCCCCGGCAACAGCGCCAGAAAATAGCTTGATGTCTATGCACTTCTATTCTTGTAGAAAATTGTTGGTCCTCCAAGTGCAGAGGTTTGTAGAACAACAGAAAGTTTTCCCTTAAGTGGATCACCTAAGGTTTATCGAACTCAGGGAGTGTAACTACCTCGGACCCTACGCTCTAAGTTCAAGCCTGGATGAAGCGGAAGTGGTTAAAATAGTACAGCGGGGGCCCAGAGGACTGCCCACGTGTAGACCCGTCGGCCGTCCTAACCACTTCCAAGACATCAGGACAAGAGCGAGCGGCATAGGCAACAGGCGAAGAGATCAAATACATACACAAGTGAGTATGTATGCAAGCTACCATACAACAGTTTTCAGAGCCATTCCATCTAAAAGAAATAGAAATATTGCAACGCCATATGATAAGATCCAAATATCCTAGATAGAGATAATAGTTTAGGATAGCTCCTCATACATCAAACATCAGAGTATCAGGCGGAAGCGGAAAACAAGATCCGAGTACAGATAAGAAGCAAATCGGCATAAGATGCCACATAAATAAACACATCCCGCCCACAGATCTCACGGATCCCCATCCCCGGAATCTCTACACCGCGTGATCGTTGCCAACATCATCTGTTTCCTTCACCTAGTATCCATCTTGCGAATACACCTCTTCATCTGAGTCAAACAATTTATCGTGTGAGACCCTAGGGGTACTCAGCAAGTCTTTATGCCTCTAAAGGGGACATATACCTGGGGTGACGCAATTGCAGCAAAAGATAATAACTAACAAGTCTATAGATACTCGCTAACCATCCGCCTAACCAAAGATAGACGGATGTCCGTTAATTAGTAACAATAGTTATAACAGTATAATTAACAGATCCATACTCCTTCTCGCTTACCAACGAGAAAGCGGACGAACAACCCATCCGTTGGCAGTTTTATTAACCATTTCATGAGTATTGTACTATTTACTAGTCAGGTATTTAGTCAGATTAAAAGCGGTACTTTAGTTATACTTGTCTATGATCGAGAAACTGTGCTCCAAGTCGTCCATAACCGCGGACACGGCTTTCAGAAAGATTTACCCTGCAGGGGTGCACAAATAGCAACACACACTCGATCAACCTTAGAAAAACCAAATCAAAACCCAACGAGGCATTCATGACAAAGCGGTCACAGGATTCAGAAATATTTCAGGGGGCCACCCCATTAAGCTACCTGCAACGAAGTTGGCCGACTCCGAGATGGACCCAAGGTTTGCGCCAATGGCTATAAACGACTGGGAACCCAAAAATGTGACTGGGCTTGTCGATACCGCGAAAACACTCCGCAATCCAAAACAGTACAGGTGCTCCACGCACAATCTTAATAAACAATAACATGGCATAAGTACAGGATAGTAAATAAAACCCCAAACTAGTTTGTGGCCCCAAGAAATAGAAATGAATCAAGCTCTAGCTTAGGGGGGGTCCATAAGGCCTCCTGGATGTGGATAGTGCGACTAGTCAAGGAACAGGAATCAAGTACTCGGGGTCCTACGGGACACAAGTGAGCATGAAAAAACAAATAGCAGATATTGCTCACCGGTGCCTCTTTCATTAGTTATCCCATTACTACTCAGGTTAAGTTGTTTAGGTACCTCTTTATCCATCAGACACACACATACCCTACACATGCTGTTCTACGACTCGCATGGCTCAAACAACTCATGTAGTAATGGCTCATGGGATGGAGGAACACGCTTCGGTGGGGTTTAAAAGTAAAGGCTATGTAGTACTTGGGATTCAATTTAATGCAATCGCAACTCAATGATGCAAGACTAAGATAGAGGCAATAGGTACTATATGTATGCAAGCATGTCGTAGTGCTTGCCTGGTAGCTCAGTTGTCGCGAGAGATGGATCTGGGTAGAACTCCTGTGATTCCTGATAATTCCCCTGCTCGGCATCTATTCGAGAAGAACCAAACACACAAGGGATAATATAAATAAAGTGCGCAAGCATATGAATAAATGCGACAAGCAAACAAGCATGCTATGATGAATGATGCACAATTTACATGGTATAACATAGCATGGCATGGGTGAGGTGTGGGGTACAAGATTAAAGCATTTTATTAAGTTTTTAGTCCAGTTTTGCTCTCATATAACTTGCTGTCCACTTAATATTTATATGATGCATGCTTCAAATTAGAACATGGAAAGCATAGTTAGAACGGCTCGTCGCGCTGATCGATTTAGACATATTACTTGTTGAATTTGGAGTTCTAGAATTAAAGTTATTAAGAAAAGGCATTTTTATTACATTTAACCAATTTCGAAATTTTAAAGTGCCCAAATAATATTTTGAAAAGCATATTTGAATCCTCACATTTTTCTGATTCCAAAACATAAATTATTTGTATTATTTGGATTTTCAAATTACAAGTTATTAAAAAGAGAATTGAAATCATATTAAAACATTTCTGAAATTGTTTTATTTAAAACAGACAAACACCCAGACTTTTTATACACAGGCCGAGCTAGCCACAGCCACAGATGGGTGGGACCTGCGCTGACGGTGCACAGCCGCGGCTTTTCTCACCGCAGCGGACGTGAGCCACGGCGACTGACAGGTGGACCCGGCGCTCGAGCGGGCCCACGCGCCAGCAGGTGAAAAGGGGGGTTGCCACGTGTGGAAGCTAGGGACTGCGGGTTGGGGGAAACAAAGTGCGGGAGCCTTTTTGTAAAAAGGCCACAGCGGCTGACAGGTGGGGTTAGGTGGAGCGCGGGTATAGAAAACGAAAAGGTTGGGGGGGGGGGATTTGCGAAGTGCGCACGGGCTACTGTTTCTCTTCCCTGAGTTTACTGACGAAACTGACGGAAAAGTTGCGCGGAGTGGCAGGGGATCGAACCCACGATCTGGTGCACGCGCGCGGCGGCGGCGACCGCTATGGCTCGGAAGGGTTGTTGGTGGGTTGCTGTCGCGCGGCTAGGTAAGGTGTTGCGAGGCGCGGCGACGAGCAGACACTCATGCACGCCGGCGCACAGAGAGCGTTCGTCGGAGTGACCGGCGTGTAGAGGAAACAACAGCGCACGAGAGGTTGTCAAGGGGGCACAGGGGCTCACCGAGGTTCTGTTGGTGGTGATGGAACGGCGAGAAGCGCAGAGGATCGGCGGCGTTGCAGACGCACAACCGGCTAGGGTTTCGGCATCGTCGGCGTGCAGCGGGTTGCATGGGACCGTCTCCTCCTCGCTGCCATGTACGGGGGCGACGTAGGGGACTCACTGGGCTTCCTCAACACCTCACACACCACGCCCGCCTCCTCGATCTACTGGTGTACGCCGAAGCCGACGGTGGTGGCCGGAGTTGGAAGGGGAGGGGAGCTGGGGTAGGGCTGTGGCACAGAGTCCCGGGGTAGATGAGGCAGAGGAGAGAGGGGGTAGATAGATAAGGACGAGGGAGGGAAGCACATGGGGAGGCTCGGGTGGAAAGGTGGTGAGCACCTTTTCCTTCCCTCCTCGGTCACGTGCCCGGCGAGGCTCGGCTTGGGAGGTGGTGTGGCTGCAGGTGGGCCAGGGAGGCGCAGGTGGGCCATGGGGCGCAGGTGGGGTCGGGTGGGACCTGGCTGGCAGCGAGAGAGGGAGAAAGCAGACATGGGAGAGAGGGATAGGGTTGGAGGGGATGGTTAGCTAGGGTTGGGGGGTAGCTCGGCATGGGGTAGAGAGGGAGGCTAGGGTGGGTCCCTGCTGGCGGAGAGAGGGAGAGGTGCTCGGCATGGTGAGGGAAAGGGTGTAGCCGAAGCTAGGAAGGTAGGGTTAGCTTGGCATGGGTGAATAGGGTTAGGGTTTAGCATGATCAAGCATGGGGTAGAGATGGTTAGAGTTTTAACATGATCCCAAGCAAGATCAAGAAAATAGGTGAAAGGAGATGTGGTGAGGGTGAGATGGAAGTGGGTGATGAGGTAAGTGATGCACATGGCAAGGAGGGAATAAACAAGAAGGTGAGGGTTGAGAGAAAAAGGGGAAGCTCACAAAAGAAGAACATTCAAACCAAACAAAGAAAACCAAAGGAGCTCAAAATGGTGGTGATTTGCATGGCCCATGCATTATTAATAAATGCCATGCTCATTTTTTTAAAACAATAATAAGGTCTCATGGCATTTATTCACATGCATTCCAAAATATGGAGCTAAGGCCAAGCTAAGAGAATTGGAAAAGGATGTTCCATGTGGAGTAGATGGAGAAGGTCATATTTGAATATAACTAGGACTTGCTAGTGTGTTTATTCCACTAGGTGCATTATATCCTCAACAATATTCCAACATGAGTAATTATTCCAAACCACTCCATATGGAAGCTAGAAAAAGGGGTACCACTCACAAGGCATGCAAAGGTGGCTCCACAAATCAATAATGTGAAAACAACATGATGCTAGTGTGAGGGCATATGGAAAAATAGAAGTGGATCCATCCCAACCCACATGGGCTAGATTTAAATGCTAAAGGAAAAGTGTAAAAGATCATGGGTAATTAGGATGGTGGAATTATAAGGTGGTGACAAGGAAAGGGTGGTGGAGTTGAATAAAAGATATACCCCCAACTCAACTTGGGCATCAAGCATTTATCTAGAACCAAATACAATATATCAAGAGCCAAATACAATTACTAATGCATATGAGAGAAGAACCAAATGAAAAGGGTTTTATATGATGCTCAAATGCAAGGTGGCATGATGACATGAGCATGATATAATTTGATGCAACAATTATATGTAGGAAGTAGCAATTATATTACTAGACCATGTGGCATTACATATGTTAGACAGATGGGATGCTACAACTCTCCCCCACTAAACAGGAATCTCGTCCAGAGATTCTAGGAAGAAGAAGAAGACACGAAGAGGGTAGGATACTTGGCACGGAGCTCGTCCTCGCGTTTCCAAGTGGCTTCATCAATGGAATGGTGCGACCACTGCACCTTGCAGAACTTGATGGACTTGTTGCGAGTCCTTCTTTCTACAACTTCTAGAATTTTTATGGGGTGTTCTTGATAAGACAGGTCTTCTTGGAGATTGATAAGCTCATGGTCCATGGTCCTGCCGGGATCCTTGAAGCACTTCTTGAGTTGAGAGATATGAAAAACATCATGGACCTTGAGTTTTTCAGGGAGCTCAAGAGCATAAGCAACTTCTCCTCTTCTTCCATGAACTTTGAAAGGACCGATGTATCTAGGAGCCAGCTTTCCTTTGATACCAAAACGGTGCGTGCCTCTCATCGGAGTGACACGAAGGTAAACGAGATCACCAGGGACATACTCCATGTTCGTGTGCTTTCTGTCATAGTTGCTCTTCTGGCGACTTTGAGCAACCTTCAGATTTTCAAGAATGATGTGAACCTTCTCCTCTGCTTGAGTTACAATGTCGGGGCCAAACAATGTTCTTTCACCTGCGCCCGACCAACCAATCAGAGTTCTGCATTTGCGACCATAGAGAACCTCAAATGGTGCCATCTTTAGACTTTTCTGGAAGCTGTTGTTGTAAGAGAATTCAGCATAAGGAAGGCATTCTTCCCACTTCATGCCGAAAGAGATAACGCAAGCACGGAGCATATCTTCCAGAATCTGATTGATCCTTTCAACTTGTCCTTGTGACTGAGGGTGGTAAGCTGTGCTGAAGTTCAATTTTGTTCCCAAAGCATTTTGGAAACTTCCCCAGAACTTGGAAGTGAAGATGCTTCCACGGTCTGAGTTGATCTCAAGAGGAACCCCATACAGAGAGACAATTCAGTTGATATAGAGCTCAGCCAACTGAATTGCAGAAATTGTTTCCTTGACGGGAAAGAAGTGAGCCACTTTAGAAAGTCTGTCGATGACAACAAAGATTGCATTGTTGCCCTTCTGCGACCTTGGAAAACCAGTTATGAAGTCCATCTCTACTTTCTCCCAGTTCCATTTCGGAGGCTTCAATGGCTGTAGAAGACCGGAAGGTTTCTGATGGACAGCTTTAACTCCGCGGCAGACATCACACTCCGAGACATACTTGGCACAATATCGTTTCAACCCAGGCCACCAATACTGTGTTTTCAAGTCCATTTACATCTTAGTGCTGCCAGGGTGGATAGAAAGAACAGAATCATGCGCCTCCTTGAGAACTTGCTCTCTTAAACCCGGGTAGTTCGGAACAAACATCCGGTGTTCAAAGAAAAGAGCGCCTTGGTCGTCGACGTGGAAGGACTCATACTTCGGAAGCTGGATGTTGGAGATGATCTTTTTAGTGTAAGGATCACCAAGTTGAATGGAGCGAACTTTTTCTTCCAAGAGAGGGGTTGCTAGAAGGTTCAGAAGATACCCTTGATCCACAATTTCAAGGTTGAGCTTGCGGAATTCCTCACACAAGAGAGGCTGTTGTTCTTCCACCATGAGGTTGTTGACATAAGCTTTTCGGCTGAGAGCATCGGCCATGAAGTTAGCTTTGCCCGGAGTGTAGTTGATGGTCAAATCGAAATCATTAATTGCTTCAATCCACCTCCTCTGACGAAGGTTGAGATCAGGTTGTGTGAAGATGTATTTCAGACTCTTGTGATCAGAAAAGATCTCACAACGGTTGCCAAGAAAGTAATGCCTCCATACTTTCAAAGCAAAGACAACTGCTGCGAGTTCGAGGTCATGTGTAGGATAGTTGATCTCATGCGTCTTCAACTGTCGAGAGGCATAAGCAACAACTTGTTTTTCTTGCATAAGGACCGTACCCAATCCTTGCAATGAGGCATCACAGAATATCAGGAAAGGCTTTGATGTATCTAGAGGAATCAAGACTGGTGTGGAAGTGAGCTTCTCTTTGAGTGTTTCAAAGCTTGCTTGACATGCAGGAGACCAAAGGTATTTCTTGCCTTTCTTGATGATATCGGTAAGAGGCTTCGCAATCTTCGAGAAGTTCTGAATGAAGCGACGACAGTAACTAGCCAAACCAAGGAAACTCCGGACTTCTTTGACATTTTTGGGTGGAAGCCAGTCAACAATTGTTCGAATAGTTTCTGGGTTGACGGCAATGCCCTTGGCAGAGATGACGTGACCAAGATAGGTGACTTCAGGCAGCCAGAACTCACACTTGGGGAACTTTGCATACAGGCGGTTCTCACGAAGCTTGTTTAGGACACACCGAAGGTGTTCTTCATGTTCTTCCTTTGACTTAGAATAGACTAGAATGTCATCCAGATAGACCACAACGAACTTATCAAGATACTCCATGAAAACCGAGTTCATAAGCCTCAAGAAGGTGGCAGGTGCATTGGTGAGACCGAAAGACATGACCGTGTACTCGTACAGGCCATAGCGGGTGGTGAAAGCTGTTTTGGGAACATCTTCCCTGCGAATCTTGATTTGATGATATCCACTTCTCAAATCAAGCTTAGAGAATACCACAGCTCCAGCTAGCTGATCGAAGAGATCATTAATCCGCGGAAGGGGATATTTATTCTTGATGGTTTTAGCATTGAGAGCCCGATAGTCAACACAAAGTCTATCTGTTTTGTCTCGCTTCTTCACAAAGATGGTTGGGCTACCCCAAGAAGAAGTACTGTGCTGAATGAAACCCAACTTCTCTTGTTCATCAAGCTGACGTTTGAGTTCAGCCAATTCAGCAAGACCCATTTTATAAGGCCGCTTGGAGATAGGAGCGGTTCCAGGTTCAAGTTCAATCACAAACTCGGCCTCTCGATCAGGAGGCATACCTGGCAACTCTTCAGGAAAAACATCTGGAAACTCACAGACCACTGGAACACTCTGAATAGCTTCCATAGCATTATAATTTAGAGCCGCCAAAGAGAAAAGCTGAATTGCAGGAGTCAGACTTGGAGAATAGACTATATGACCTTCAGGAATTTTCAGAGAAACCGAGCGTTCAGCGCAATCAATCATAGCTGCATTTGCTGTTAACCAATCCATGCCCAAGATAACATCAATGTCAGAATTGCCCAGAATAATTAAGGAAGCCGGGAACAAAGAACCACCAATCTCAATTTGATTGCCATGGCTGATTTTAGAAGATGCCATTGTTGCTCCAGGAGAAAGGACCATTAACTGTTTAGGAAGAGGATCCATAGGTAACCCATTCTCATCAGCAAAACTTGTAGAGACAAAAGAATGCGATGCACCAGAATCAAACAAAACTTGTGCAGGAACTGAGTTAACAAGAAGCGTACCCATCACAACTCCAGGTGCATGCTCAGCTTGGGCGACGTTGACATAGTTGGCACGAGCAACCGTAGACCCGGGTTTGGTGTTGATGTTGAGAGCCCGAGGTGGAGGTGCACGAACCATAGAAGAACTTGCCGCAGGTCTTGGAGGTGGTGGTGGAAGAGCTTTGTTGTTCATTGGACAATTCCAGTGTTGATGCCCAGTGTTACCACAGGTGTAATAGGCACCAGGTGGACGTGGAGCAGCGTACCCAGGGACTCCGCCAGGCTCTCCAGGGTAGTTGTGGTTGTAGCCCCTAGGAGCCGCGGTGAAGGAGTTTGGTGGCCTTGCCGCGTAGCTTGACAGTCCTGGTGGAGCCAGGAGCGACGATGGAGTGTTAGGAACCCACACGCGGCGCTTAGAAGGAGCTGCCATAGCTGAAGAGCTTGCTGCATCGCGGCTGTGTTTCTTGGACTCCTCAAACACTTGCCTACTTGCTTCTTCCTGCAGAGTTGTATGTTGCAGTTCTAGAAAAGACCCCGGCCTTGCATGAGTGATTGCATATTTGATTGATGCATTGAGCCCTTGCCTTAACCTATTTTGCTTCTTCTTGTCATCAGAGATCACATAGCCACCATACCGAGAAAGGTTCATGAAGTTTCTGATATAGGTATTGACATTGTCATTGCCCTGCTTGAGGTTGAGAAACACTTCCTTCATCCTTTCCATGACAATTTCTAATAGATATTGCTCTTTGAAAGCCCCAGTGAACTGTTCCCAAGTAGGCTGAAAACCAGAGTGGTTTGCCTTCAGGTAATTTTCCCACCACAGAGCTGCATCTCCCTTCAGAAGGTGCGTGGCACATTTTACCCAATCATCTTGATGTCTCCCGCAACCAATCATCAGCATCAAGTGGTTGATCAGACACCACAAATTGGCGTGGGTTGAACTTCAGAAAACTCTTGATGTCTCCTCGCTTGGGAGGTGGAGGTAGCGGAACAAACTCGTTCCTCCTGACACTTTCTTCAAATCGCTGCTGGTTCTGCTGCATTGCTCCCAAGGCATTAGCAATACTTGCCAACGCAACCCCCAGTTTAGGTGGTATATCTTCCTCAGAATGGCGTGGTGGTGCCATCCTGTGATTGATATAAAACTCAAGTCAGTACCATAATGGAGAATAATAATAATCCAAAATAGTACCAAAATGGAATTAGCCAAGATTTAAAGGATACAAATTACTAAGATGATATTAAAATATCAACAAAGTTCAGAGCACCTAGAAGATATTAAGCATATCGCACACGACTTAACAAGGAGTGTGGTACACAAGCTAATCAAAGAAAAAATTTCCGCAAATTTCGGCATTAAAATACCACTATATGTGCAAAACCACTTAACGATTCAAGATTAGTAACTCTACCAATTCAATATACAAGAGCGAATGATAAAAGTAGTGGTATGGTCGTGACTCCATCCCGCACTCAAATCATTACTCCGCACATGAATAAGTAAAACACATATCCCAACATCTTCTTTTTAGGATGAACCTAAAGATTAGTAACTACGGAAACGAACACCCCAACAAGATAGCATCGGATAACAAAGAGTAAGACAGATCGCGCCGGTATACAACGAATCAAATAGATCGCGTCGGTTTACAAAGTCCTGTCGGTATGGAATGTACCAACAGTTGATAACCAAAAGGCAGATAGTGGTAACATTTGGATGCAACAGATAGACAAGGAATTACACACACACACAACCTATGGTACTACGGAACCCAGAACACGTGAATCCTAGTTTGAATTTTTAGAAGAGGATTGAAAATGTTACACTTCCTTACCAGAAAAGGGTGGGTGGGTGGGTAAGAAGAAAAATGGAAGCAGTCCTACTCTCACGTTTTGTTTTCCCTAGTATACATAGCTACCAAAAATATTTGCTAGACTGACAACGACCATTTGGCTGAGACCCAGAAGGGCGGGATGGCTCTGATACCAATTGTAACTACCTCGGACCCTACGCTCTAAGTTCAAGCCTGGATGAAGCGAAAGTGGTTAAAATAGTACAGTGGGGGCCCAGAGGACCGCCCACGTGTAGATCCGTCGGCCGTCCTAACCACTTCCAAGACATCGGGACAAGAGCGAGCGGTGTAGGCAACAGACGAAGAGATCAAATACATACACAAGTGAGTATGTATGCAAGCTACCATACAACAGTTTTCAGAGCCATTCCATCTAAAAGAAATAGAAATATTGCAACGCCATATGGCAAGATCCAAATATCATAGATAGAGATAATAGTTTAGGATAGCTCCTCATACATCAAACATCAGAGTATCAGGCGGAAGCGGAAAACAAGATCCGAGTACGGATAAGAAGCAAATCAGCATAAGATGCCACATAAATAAACACATCCTGCCCACAGATCTCACGGATCCCCATCCCTGAAATCTGTACACCGCGTGATCGTTGCCAACATCATCTGTCTCCGCCACCTAGTATCCATCTTGTGAATACACCTATTTATCTGAGTCAAAAAATTTATCGTGTGAGACCCTAGGGGTACTCAGCAAGTCTTTATGCCTCTAAAGGGGACATATACCTGGGGTGACGCAATTGCAGCAAAAGATAATAACTAACAAGTCTATAGATACTCGCTAACCATCCACCTAACCAAAGATAGACGGATGTCCGTTAATTAGTAACAATAGTTATAACAGTATAATTAATAGATCCATCCTCCTTCTCGCTTACCAACGAGAAAGCGGACGAACAACCCATCAGTTGGCAGTTTTATTAACCATTCCATGAGTATTGTACTATTTACTAGTATGGTATTTAGTCAGATTAAAAGCGGTACTTTAGTTATACTTGTCTATGATCGAGAAACTGTGCTCCAAGTCCTCCATAACCGCAGACACGGCTTTCAGAAAGATTTACCCTGCATGGGTGCACAAATAGCAATACACACTCGATCAACCTCGGAAAAACCAAATCAAAACGCAACGAGGCATTCACGACAAAGCGATCACAGGATTTAGAAATATTTCAGAGGGCCACCCCATTAAGCTACCCGCAACGAAGTTGGCCGACTCCGAGACGGACCCAAGGTTTGCGCCAATGGCTGTAAATGACTGGGAACCCGAAAATGTGACTGGGCTTGTCGATACCGTGAAAACACTCCGCAATCCAAAACAGTACATGTGCTCCATGCACAATCTTAATAAACAATAACATGGCATAAGTACAGGATAGTAAATAAAACCCCAAACTAGTTTGTGGCCCCAAGAAATAGAAATGAATCAAGCTCTGGCTCAGGGGGGTCCATAAGGCCTCCCGGATGTGGATAGTGCGACTAGTCAAGGAACAGGAATCAAGTACTCGGGGTCCTACGGGACACAAGTGAGCATGAAAAACCAAATAGCAGATATTGCTCACCGGTGCCTCTTTCATTAGTTATCCCATTACTACTCAGGTTAAGTTGTTTAGGTACCTCGTTATCCATTAGACACACACATACCCTACACATGCTGTTCTACGACTCGCATGGCTCAAACAACTCATGTAGTAATGGCTCATGGGATGGAGGAACACGCTTCGGTGGGGTTTAAAAGTAAAGGCTATGTAGTACTTGGGATTCAATTTAATGCAGTCGCGACTCAATGATGCAAGACTAAGATAGAGGCAATAGGTACTATATGTATGCAAGCATGTGGTAGTGCTTGCCTGGTAGCTCAGTTGTCGCGAGAGATGGATCTGGGTAGAACTCCTGTGATTCCTGATAATTCCCCTGCTCGGCGTCTATTCGAGAAGAACCAAACACACAAGGGATAATATAAATAAAGTGCGCAAGCATATGAATAAATGCGAAAAGAAAACAAGCATGCTATGATGAATGATGCACAATTTACATGGTATAACTTAGCATGGCATGGGTGAGGTGTGGGGTACAAGATTAAAGCATTTTATTAAGTTTTTAGTCCGGTTTTTCTCTCATATAACTTGCTGTCCACTTAATATTTATATGAGGCATGCTTCAAATCAGAACATGGAAAGCATAGTTAGAACGGGTTCGTCGCGCTGATCGATTTAGACATATTACTTGTCGAATTTGGAGTTGTAGAATTAAAGTTATTAAGAAAAGGTATTTTTATTACATTTAACCAATTTCGAAATTTTAAAGTGCCCAAATAATATTTTGAAAAGCATATTTGAAATCCTCACATTTTTCTGATTCCAAAACATAAATTATTTGTATTATTTGGATTTTCTAAAAAGTTATTAAAAACAGAATTGAAATCATATTAAAACATTTCTGAAATTGTTTTATTTAAAACAGACAAACACCCAGACTTTTTATACACAGGCGAGCTAGCCACAACCACAGATGGGTGGGACCTGCGCTGACGGTGCACAGCCGCGGATTTTCTCACCGCAACGGACGTGAGCCACGGCGACTGACAGGTGGACCCGGCGCTCGAGCGGGCCCACGCGCCAGCGGGTGAAAAGGGGGGTTGCCACGTGTGGAAGCTAGGGACTACGGGTTGGGGGAAACAAAGTGCGGGAGCCTTTTTGTAAAAAGGCCACAACGGATGACAGGTGGGGTTAGGTGAAGCGCAGGTATAGAAAACGAAAAGGTTGGGGGGGATTTGCAAAGTGCGCACGGGCTACTATTTCTCTTCCCTGAGTTTACTGACGAAACTGACGGAAAAGTTGCGCGGCATGGCGGGGGATTGAACCCACAATCTGGTGCAAGCGCGCGGCAGCGTCGACCGCTACGGCTCGGAGGGGTTGTTGGTGGGTTGCTGTCGCGCAGCTAGGTAAGGTGTTGCGAGGCGCGGCGACGAGCAGACACTCGTGCACGCCGGCGCACAGAGAGCGTTCGTCGGAGTGACCGGCGTGTACAGGAAACAACAGCGCACGAGAGGTTGTCAAGGGGGCACAGGGGCTCACCGAGGTGCTGTTGGTGGTGATGGAACGGCGAGAGGCGCAGAGGATCGACGGCATTGCATATGCACAACCGGCTAGGGTTTCAGCGTTGTCGGCGTGCAGTGGGTTGCAGGGGACCGTCTCCTCCTCGCTGCCGTGTACGGGGGCGACGCAGGGGACTCGCTGGGCTTCCTCGACACCTCACACACCACGCCCGCCTCCTCGATCTGCTGGTGTACGCCGAAGCCGACGGTGGTGGCCGGAGTTGGAAGGGGAGGGGAGCTGGGGTAGGGCTGCGGCGTAGAGGCCCGAGGTAGATGTGGCAGAGGAGAGAGGGGGTAGATAGATAAGGACGAGGGAGGGAAGCACATGGGGAGGCTCGGGTGGAAAGGTGGTGAGCACCTTTTCCTTCCCTCCTCGCTCATGTGCCCGGCGAGGCTCGGCCTGGGAGGTGGTGTGGCTGCAGGTGGGCCAGGGGGCGCAGGTGGGCCAGGGGCGTAGGTGGGGTCGGGTGGGACCTGGCTGGCAGCGAGAGAGAGAGAGAAAGAAGATAGGGGAGAGAGGGCTAGTGTTGGAGGGGATGGTTAGCTAGGGTTGGGGAGTAGCTCGGCATGGGGTAGAGAGGGAGGCTATGGTGGGTCCCTGCCAGCGGAGAGAGGGAGAGGTGCTCGGCATGGTGAGGGGAAGGGTGTAGCCGAAGCTAGGAAGGTAGGGTTAGCTTGGAATGGGTGAATAGGGTTAGGGTTTAGCATGATCAAGCATGGGGTAGAGATGGTTAGAGTTTTAACATGATCCCAAGCAAGATCAAGCAAAGAGGTGAAAGGAGATGTGGTGAGGGTGAGATGGAAGTGAGTGATGAGGTAAGTGATGCACATGGCAAGGAGGGAACAAACAAGAAGGTGAGGGTTGAGAGAAAAAGGGGAAGCTCACAAAAGAAGAACATTCAAACCAAACAAAGAAAACCAAAGGAGCTCAAAATGGTGGTGACTTGCATGGCCCATGCATTATTAATAAATGCCATGCTCATTTTGTTAAAACAATAATAAGGTCTCATGGCATTTATTCACATGCATTCCAAAATATGGAGCTAAGGCCAAGCTAATAGAATTGGAAAAGGATGTTCCATGTGGAGTAGATGGAGAAGGTCATATTTGAATATAACTAGGACTTTCTAGTGTGTTTATTCCACTAGGTGCATTATATCCTCAACAATATTCCAACATGAGCAATTATTCCAAACCACTCCATATGGAAGCTAGAAAAAGGGGTACCACTCACAAGGCATGCAAAGGTGGCTCCACAAATCCATAATGTGAAAACAACATGATGCTAGTGTGAGGGCATGTGGAAAAATAGAAGTGGATCCATCCCAACCCACATGGGCTAGATTTAAATGCTAAAGGAAAAGTGTAAAAGCTCATGGGTAATTAGGATGGTGACAAGGAAAAGGTGGTGGAGTTGAATAAAATATATACTCCCAACTCAACTTGGGCATCAAGCATTTATCAAGAACCAAATACAATATATTCATAACCAAATACAATTACTAATGCATATGAGAGAAGAACCAAATGAAAAGGGTTTTATATGATGCTCAAATGCAAGGTGGCATGATGACATGAGCATGATATAATTTGATGCAACAATTATATGTAGGAAGTAGCAATTATATTACTAGACCATGTAGCATTACATATGTTAGACAAATGGGATGCTACAGGGAGGAAGTGGTCAAAGGTATTCCCTCTCAAGCAATCCTGCAATCAAGATACAAGAAGTCTCTTGTGTCCCCAACACACCCAATACACTTGTCAGGTGTATAGGTGCACTAGTTCGGTGAAGAGATAGTGAAATATAAGTGGTATGGATAATTATAAGTGGTAACGGTGATAGAAAATAACTTGATGGCGTGGAAAAGACTAAAGGCAAACTGAAATAAAGATGGAAGCAAGCAAAATGTAACAGATCTAGTTGCAAACAGTGTATCAATGCTTAGAAACAAGGCCTAGGGATCATACTTTCACTTAGTGAACACTCTCTCATAAATATATTATCTTCATGATACTAATCTTAACTACTCTCCGGTTGGACACTCTAATCGATGGTAGGGCTATAACAGGACACCTCAAAGTAAGCCTTTCCCAACTAGATAACCCCACACTGTCACCTTGAGTACTAGATGAGTCCAACAAACACCACAATTTCATAGAAACATCCAACTCCAAATATAACTCATAACAGGTATTTGTAATCTCTAGCCTAAGTCCCACCTTGGTGAGCACGCTATCACTTTCACACACAAGGGGAGAGCAGAGATTCATTAAAGCACTTGAGTAGCAGAATAGATCTATAGATTACAAGCTCATGATCTCAATAAGATCATGCATAGAGAGAGAGGGAGATCAACACATAGCTACCGGTAGAACCCTTAGCCTCGAGAGAGAACTACTCCCTCCTCATCATGTGAATCAGCAATGGTGATGGAGATGGCGGTGGAGATCGATGGAGATGTCTCCGGGGGCGCTTACCCATCTCGGCAGGGTGCCGGAACAGAGACTTTCTGTCCCCCAAATCTCCCCTTCGATGGTGGTGGCGCTGCGGAACTTTCCGTGGCTGGAGGCTTGATGATTTGGGGTTTATGCATTGGGAGGCTTCTTATAGGCCAGAGGGCAAGGTCGGTGGGCGGCCAGGGGGCCCACACCATGCCGTGGCGCGGCCTGGGGGGACCCATGCCATGGGGTGGTGTGGCCACCCTATGGCCCCTCTCCGACTCTCCTTCTGGCTCCGTGAGTCTTCCGGGAAAATATCAACTTTGGCTTTTGTCCAGTCCAATTCCGAGAATATTGATTTTCTGACTTTTTAGAACCAAAAACAGCAGAAAACAGGCAACTGGCACTATGTCATCTTGTTAATAGGTTAGTCCAAGAAATCATATGAAATGTACTCCAAAGTGTGGATAAAACATAAGAAAGTAGATAAAACCAAGCATGGAACATCAAAAATTATAGATACATTTGTAATGTATCAGCAGCATATCCGACATCTTCCAGCGGTGTGTCGACATGGACACGGGCTACTGGCTACTGAAGGACATCCACCAGGGTGAGTGCGGACATCACACTTCATCTCGGTCAATAGTCTCCAAGGCGTTTCGCCACGGCTTCTATTGGCCCACCGCCTCGAGGACGCTGAGCAGCTGGTCCGCGCATGCAACAGATGCCAGCGCTTCAGACAGTTGAGACGCATGCTGGCTACAGTACTCAAAACCATACCGATTACCTGGCCTTTCACCGTCTGGGGGCTCGACATGGTCGGACCCTTCAAGCGAGCAGGCAAGGGCATGACCCATCTATTGCTGGCGGTGGACAAGTTCACAAAGTGGATAGAGGCCAAGCCTATCCGGAAGCTCGATGGGGCGACAGTCATCACCTTCTTCACCGACATCATCAACCGGTTCGGCTACCCCAATAGAATCATCACGGATAACAGCACAAACTTCACCAACGGGGCCTTCGCCTGGTTCTGCAGCAACAAGGGCATCCGGCTGGACCTGGCATCCATCGCCCACCCGCAATCCAATGGGCAAGTCGAAAGGGCAAACGGCCTAGTGCTAGCCGGCATCAAGCCACGCCTCATCGAGGCTTTGGAGCGGTCACCCGGATGCTAGATCGAGGAACTTCCGGCTGTGCTATGGAGCCTCCGCACCACGCCGAATCGATCAACTGGCTTCACCCCATTCTTCCTCGTCTACGGCTTGGAAGCCATCCTCTCCGCGGATATCGAGTTCAACTCACCGTGCAAGTTCCTCTATGATGAAAAGGCCAATCAGGAGGCAAGGGAGGACGGCGTGGACCTCCTAGAGGAAGCCTACGAGCTAGCACTCTCCAGATCAGCACTATACCAGCAGCGCCTATGCCACTACCATTCGAGATGGATCTGACCTATCTCGTCTCGCGAGGGTGATCTGGTTCTCCGGCTGGTGCAGGACACAAAGGGCATGCACAAGCTGTCACCACCTTGGGAGGGTCCCTTCATCATCAGCCAGGCGCTGCACAATAATTCCTACTACCTCATCGATGCACAGTAGCCGTGCAATAACAAGATGGACAAGTCGGACAAGGAGATGGAACACCCCTAGAACGCAACCCTGCTCTGCCCGTTTTATAGCTAGTCTTCAGATAGTGTATGTATCCCACGAACTCTATGAATGAAAAATGCGGAACCCCGAGAGATACTCGGGGGGCTCCTTGCCAAAAAATTTCCCGGCTCCGGCAACCCCTACCTAGGGGCTCGCCTGCTGGCTCGGCCTGCTAATTCTATAAACCGGCTGAGTAGTGTGCGACGGTGTCAGAGACCCACTCTTCATCTCAGCTACAGACCGCAAGGCTGTCCGGCTAGCAAGAGCAAAAGCCTAAGGCGTCCGACATGAAAAACAGGGAAAAGATGCGACAGGTCGGGTGCTCCGGCCTTGCGCGTAGTTTGAGATGATCCGGCTACTAAGCCTCCAGTACCGTGCGCAATGTATTGTCAGCTCCCTTCGATTCCGGCTGCAGACCGCAACCCGGCTGCCTAGAAAGGACGCAGCGTAAACAGCAGAGCGCACGGGAAAGTGACTAAGTGTCCAGAGAAGCACAAGCTAGTTTTCAAAAAAAAAAAGCTATTCTCCGGCTAATAAGCACTACCTTAACCGACTAACATATTAACAAATGAGCCTATATGTGTGTTTGTTTTGTACGACTACAACGAGTCGGTCATCAAAAGGAGAGAAGATTCGAAGTCCTTGCCTTTATCAAGCGCTCCGAATCTCGGGGGCTACACGCACTAGGTACACTCGCGCGTCCCCAGTAAAATCACGTAGTTCCGACTGGCTAAAGAACTTTACCTGGATATTCGGGCCCAGGTGATGGCAAGGGCAGGAAAAGAAGAGATGATTCGTAGCACTTGGCTTCGCCAACTCTCTGAATCTCGGGGGTTAAACCCAGTGGGTGCACTGGCGCGCCCCCATTGTTGGTTGTGGTTAATTGGTTGGTCCGAGCAAGGTCGGGATATCCGGCTAGAGGCATCTACCGGAGGAACCTAAGGGTTGAAGAAAAGGACAGAGGAGTCGCAGTCCTCGGCTTCACCAAGAACTCTGAGCGATCTGGCTAAGGGAATTTACCCGGACAGGGAGAGTCGAATGATGCTAATTGGGAAAAGAGAAAAACATCACAACACAAAAGAGCATAAGGAAAAACGTGAGCAAGCAAACAACATATTAAGATAAAGGGAACCAAAGCTCCTAGAGGTTCAACCGGCATCAACAATAGCTGGTACAAACAAGATCAACAAAAGGACAAGCTATTACAATTCCACCCGACATCCCGGGGATCAAGTCTAGAAGGCAGGGCCTTTGCCATGCAAGAGATCTTGACCGGCCGTAGCTTCGGGAGGCGGAGGAGGCACGCTGGAAGTTTGGGCTCAGACTGTCGACTGCGATGACGCCTCAACCTCCATCTCTGGCTTCTCAGCAGACTCCGAATCGGTGATGACCTCGTCGACGTCGGCGTAGCCGGCGATCTTGATAGCGGAGGTGCGGAGCACAAGATGGGCTTGGCGGATCACGACAAGGTCGGCGCCAGCGCGTAAGCCCCCATCAATCTTCTCGACACGCGTGTCCTTGTACCAGGACATCATGAGTGCCAAGGCCATCTCCGCTTTGGCTCAAGCAGCCAGGTCCCTTAGCCGGTCGACAGTAGCCGGCACCTCCGCAACCTTGGTCGCCAGCTGGGCGATCATCTCCGTCATGGCCGCATCCGTCCAAAGGAACTCGAAGACCGCGTGAGCCACGTTGCGCAGCTCAGTGGCCTCCTCGCCGAGAAGGGTAACCAGCTCCTGCAAGGTGGGCTGCTCCCCAGGCCAGTTCTCCTAGAGCCGGTTATAGTCCAGCAGGTCTACGCCAGGATAAAATGCTGTCAGAAAAAGGAAAGTCAGGTCCGGCTACAGGAACCGAACAAGAAAAACTAGTCGGAAGAAAACTTACCCTTGGCGGTGCGGCCGATCTGCATCAGCTCCTCAAGGAGGGACTTCTCCCACTCCCCCAGACGATGGATCTCTTTCTCCTAATCTTTGTTCTAGGCATCGAGGAGATTGAAAGCTTGCGCCCAGCTGGCGAGGGCAGAGTCACGCTCCTTGAGGGTAGCCTCCAGCTGGTCCACCTTGGAGTGTCAGTCCTTGTTCTGCAACCAGAGGTTGGAGTTCGACTTGGTCAGCCGGTCGCTCGCCTTGTTCAGGCGATCAATCTCCCGCTAGGCGCACACCATGATGGCAACAAGAAACTGACTATCAGCAAAAAAAGGAACCGGTTAGGAAAACCGAGTTAAAGAACTTACTCTAGGAGGTGTTGTTGGCGGCAGCCAACTTCTGCTCCAATGTCCGGTTGCCCCCGGCCACGGCTTTGAGCAGTCGGATCTCCTTCACCACCAGCTCGAGGGTGGCGGCCAGATCCGCCAACGAAGCGGCTGGAGAGGAGTCGTCGTCAAAAACATTGACGGTCAGCGATTCCTTCGCCTCGCGGACCGCCACCTGCCACTCCCCCCCGGCTCGCCATCGGAGTTGTCATCCTAGACAACCACCAGCTCCTTGCCGGTTGCCGCTCTCTTTGCCCCTGTGGAGGAACTACCTCCACTTTGTGGATTCGCCGCGGCCGCGTCCGGCTGCACCACCATAGTCGATGGGGCATCCCAGGCCCGGGCTGTAGTAGCTGGATCGGCACGAGGCGACGGCGGCGGTGGAGCCTTGGACGTAGGAATGGGGGCGGCAGTAGCAACCGAGGGCGGTGCGGTATCCGGCATGGGGGCGGCGAGCCGGTAGGCGCCCGCGTCGGGCTGGCAGCGCCAAAGGAGACTAGTGAGCTAAAGAGACAAGAAGAAAGGAGCAAGTAAGAAACGCAAAAGACAGAAAAAGTTGCGCAAGAGGAAAAAGAGGAACAAACGCAAGGCGTGAACGGAGGCTACTTACCCCTGCACCACCGGCGGCGCCGCCTTCTTGCGGCCATGCCGGCTTAGGGAGAGGGTGCTGGTCCGGATCCTTTTGGGGCTAGCTCGTCCACCGTGGGTCGGCTAGACCCGCTCCGTCTGGCGTTGGACTGGCTAGACCCGCTCCCTCCGGCACCAGACCAGCCGGAGTCGCCGTCCATCGCGCGGTGCCGAGTCTGCTCTGGATCCAGCGCAACCTCCTCTTCCTGGTCAACTTGCGTGTGGGGGTCGTGCGTCGGCTTATCATTCCGGCTAGGGAAGACGTCGGTGTCCCCATCCGAATCCTTGCTGGACCAGCGTGCACGCGGCTCAGGAAGGTCAGGCGAGAAGTTTTGGAGGGGTGTCTCGCCCTCCTCCAGATGATGCACAAGAAGTTCTGTTAGAAGAAAAAGAAACAAGGAATTAGCTTGATGAAACGAGGAAAAAAATAAAGTATCTGGCTAAGGAGAAAACTTACCCGGGGCGCACGGTTGTCGCGGGAGTACGGGGCCTGCCCAAACTTCTAGCCCTCCAGCAGCCGCTCCTTGGTGATCATCCACACCCACTCCTTGAGGTTGTGGAAGTGGGGATCACGGCGAGATAGCAGGGTGGGGTCCATCCGGCCAGAGTAGTAGCACATGTTGTGTGCGCACTACTGCAACGGCATCATCAGCCGGGACATCTAGCCGAGCGTGATGTCCAGGTCGGTTAAGTCGGCAGTAACGAGGGAGCACATCTGGTGCAGCATCGCATCCGACTCTACCTTGTCGCTGTGGAACTTCAAGTCCTAGTTCTGCCAGCTAGACTCCACATCCTGGAATGCCGGCTAGTTGATCCGGTCGACATCGGTGACATTGCTGACGTAGAAGTACGACTACTGCCACAGCCGGAATATATCCTGGAGCTTGAACTTCGGGTAGCCGGTTTGGGAGCGGGAGTAGATGGAGGCGCCTCCGGAGGCCACCAGTGGCCCCTGCGTGAACTATACCTGTGGCCATACTCGAAAGAGCCAGCAGAAGAGCCCAAGATCCGGCTAGATCCCGAGGTAGCACTCGCAAAACACCACGAAGTGCGCGAGTGTGCCGATGGCGTTGGCACCGAGGTGGTGGCGGCGCAGATCGAAGAAGGCGACCAAGGTGAGGAAGAAGGGATGCACGGGTAGCACGAAGCCGCAAGCGAGATGGGAGAGGAAGATAACCCGCTCCCCCTCCATCGGGTGTGGCGACTCCTCCTCCGGCGGCACCAGCCGAACCTTCACCTCCGTCTCTGGCGGCAAGACGCGGGTGGCGTGGTACTTGGTGATGTGTTCTTCAGTGACAGAGGACCTGCACCATGCGCCACACTCGGAGGCCATCACTATTACGTCCACCATGGTGTCGAGAGCCGAATGACGGTGGCCCGTGTTGCCGGTGACACTAGGTTGGCGGTGCGGCTAAGTCCGGCAGCGGGAGCACGAGAGGCCACAACGAAGCAAGGGTGCAAGGGAGACAAGAGGAGGCGGCGAGAAGAAGTTGAGAGCGCATCCCCCAGGCAATCTTTTAAAGACCGAGGAGGCGAACCGTCTACGGCACCATGCGGCATCCACTGGGCCGTGCCCCAACCTTGCCATCGCTCCTAATCCCCTGTGCTGGCACCGAAGGTGCAAAGGATCCCGGGCTGGAAACCGAAACGCTAGATGCCGGTTCCCGAGGCGACGTCTGACGCAACGTTACACTGTGCGCCGTAGCGAAATGTTGGTGCGTGCGCATGTAGCCGGCATCAGCGCTGACGTCATGGGTAGCACAACCGTCAGGCGTAGGCAGACACAAATTTAAAATTCAAGAGGGAGCGCATGCACATTTTACCTAAGAGGGATATCTACATGTGCTCGAGGGCTAGTGTCGGGGGGATGACCCCCGGATACCCCATCAAGACAAGAACTAAGGCAGGCGGTTCGCGTCCAGCTAATAGATCGTAGCCGGACACGGGCAATTTGTACCGGCTACCAGACCATAGACGGAACTAGGAAGGGCGACAAGGTTCAAGGCCGGCTACTAGACCATAGCCGGACGCAATCAGGAGGACATGGCGACATGATGCATAGTGCACGGTATGCCCTGGTACATCGTCAAGACCCGCAGCTATGAGGCCATACCGAAGGCTTTGCGGATGACGCGGGCACAGCGGCCGGATGTTGATGATAGGCTTGAACGGCGTGCACTATACCCACGACGATCCACACCACATGTACTTTGACGGGACATACTGTACCAGATTCTGTAGATGACCAGCCGGCTGGGGCCCACCTATGGAACCCGCCAGCCAGACTGGCCAGTAAGACCGTTGCCCCTCTACCTATATAAGGAGGGGCTCTCATAGCAAGGGTTGGATTTAGTGCATTTAAGAAGGTAGCTAGATCATATAGCTCGAGGAGAGATTGTACCATGTATTATACCCATAGTAAGATCGGTAGGAGTAGGAGTTTTACATCACCACGAGGGCTCCAAACCTGGGTACTTCTTGTGTCGTGCTACGCTAGCTCGTACCCAATCCCGCCTGCGAACGCTGCCGAGAGCTTCGCTGCTAGTCCCCACACCTCTATCTAACCTTCCCAAGTATTGTTGTTCCCAATACAACGACAATCTATGTTTCCACCAAGCCAAACTTCATCCGCCCTTGAGTTCATTGAGTTAGCTTGTTACTCTTGGTTTTGTGGGAAACCTTAGGTGGCTAGGATCGCCCGGAGGCATTCATCTTGTGATTTGCTCCGTGGAAAGTTTGAGAGGGTTTGGAGACTACCTTAAAGTCTACCACGAGTAAGTGAGCTATTCCTTCATGGGATAGGCTCAGAGAAGAAGGTGAGACTTTGTGGCATTGGGGAATCCTTCATGGAACCTCACACCTCTCCAAAGTGATGTAGCCCCCTTCCGAAAGGTGGTGAACACGGTAATACATCTTCGTCTCCATGTGCTTTAGTTATTCCTTAACCAATCTCTTACTTGTGTTTTTTACTTTGTGATAGCCTTCGTGCTTGAACTATCTTGTATAATCATCTAGGTTGCCTCACCTAGTTTGCATTTAGGCACACTTATATTCCATAAAGCCTGAAACTTGCAAAATATTATAAAGAATTTTGTAGAAACCTATTCACCCCCTCTAGGTAAACCATCTTACACTTTTGATGTGTTTTGGATAAAGATGAGAGGGTACCAAGTGAAGTCATTGGATACCAATCCAGTTTTAGCGCACGCGGTCTATGTCCCTTGTTCTTTAGTTATTTTTACACGAATATCTATCAAAAGAATAGTCGCTTTTTCCTCCGGTAGTGAGGTCTGTGTTCCGAATTTGGCCTTTTAGTGGTCAGGGGACTTGCTGACCACAGCCCATTTAAATTTTTATCAAGGATCCCATGGAGAATAGCACATGGAGCATAGCCCATGGAGTATCGTAGATGTAGAATAGCCCAAAATCTTTAATTCGGTGTTTTTGGAGTTGCCCTTTAAACAAATCCGCCTACCCATGTTTTTAAGAAACTACTCTATTATGAGGCATTTAATAAATTGAGATGCCAGGATCGCTTCCCTCTTATTTTAAGAGAGATAACATGGACACATAAAATCTTTTTAAGAAGACTAATACATAAGTTATAGGTACTATAAAGCTTTTAATGATAATGTTCATGTTATTTGTTTTTCTTAGTAGCAACCCACACGGTTTATACGTGTTTTGAAGTCTTGAGTTCGATTCTCTATGCTTGACATAAAATTATCTTGGGTTTACATTTTTTATTCTAGCAATATTGCTTTATGGAGAGGCTAACATCGTGGACCCGCCAGCCTGCAGCGTCCCTCGAGTTTGATGGGCGGGTTTGCAAAAAGGTAAGTACTTGTATAGAGAGGCTGGCGTCGGGGACCCACAAGCCAGAACATACCAGGGAGGCTGACATGCATAAGCCAGAACATACTAGGGAGGCTGACATGTGGGCCCCATCAGCAAGACCATGCACGACTGCTGCATCGAGCAACATTGCCAAGGTCAAAACAGCACACATAGCCAAAACAAAAGTCCATTATACACACGTATAGAGATACTGACATGGGAGACCTAGTAACGAGACCTTATATAGGTGCTACATCGAGAAGCGTTGTGAAGTTTGAAACAGGGAGGAGCGAGTAAGAAAAAAGTCTAGCATGCACATGTTTCTTCTAATGAGAGGCTGGTATGGAGGACTGTTGACCAGAACCCAGAGAAATTTGAGAAATCAGACCATGGAGCATAGGCTTGAACATATTTTAGTTCGGACGTTTACAGGTCAAGGGACTGCTGAAATTTGAGAAAGGATCTCATGTAGAGCAACCCATGTAGGTAGTCAAACTCTTTTTAATTCAGCCTTTTGGGCATTGCTCCCCACCCATCAAAATAAAAAAATCTCTACCTACCCATGTTTTAAAGAAACTTCTCCATTATGTGACATTTTATAAATTGAGATGCCTGAGCGCTGCCATTTTATATTTTAAAAGAGATAACATAGAAACACAAAATATTTTTAAGAAGACTGATACATAAGTTGTAGTACTAATATTGGTTTAATGATATATATTATATAAACATCTTTGGTGTATTGGTAAAGCACTCGGTTTATGTCTATTTCATTTGAAAGGTCTTGAGTTTAAATCCCCTTCACGTACATACATATCTTGGGTTTACATTTTTTTCCTTTAATAATATCGCATTATGGAGAGGCTGACATCAGGGACCCACCAGCCTGCAGTATCCGTCAACTTTAATGGTCGGTTTTGAAAAAAAAGTTAAATACTTGTATAGAGAGGCTGACATCATGGACCCACCAGCCAGAACAAACAAGGATGCATTCGGGACCCACAAGCCAGAACATAGTAGAGAGGCTGACATGCAAGCCCCAGACAGCAAGACCATACAGGGTTGCTGCATTGAGCAACATTGGAAAGGTCAAAACAGCCGATGCGGCTGAAAAAATTCTATCATACACACGTTCCAATTAGGGAGAGACCGACATGTGGGACCCAGTAGCCTAAAAAGGCTAATGTAGCGAGCAACATTATCAAGTTTGAAACACTGAGGCCCAAGGAAAACAAAAATGTCAATCATACAACCAATCCTTCTAATGAGAGGCTGACATGGGGGAACTAGCTACGTGAACAAATGGTAGGTTCGTCGAGCAACGCTATCTACTCCTAGTTCAGAACGGGGTAGTGCTAGAGAAGAAGAAAATTCCATCATACAAACGATTCTTCTAGTGAGAGGCTGACATAGGGGACCCACCATCCTAAATAATACGCTGATGGAGCAGCAACGCTATCAAGTTCGGAACACGGAGACATGACCGAGGGCAAAAAATCCACCATACACACGTTTCTTCTAATGAGATGCTGACATGGGGGACCCACCAGCATGACTAAACGGTAGATGCATCAAGAAGCGCAATCAAGTTCGGAACAGGGTGGCACGAG
Source organism: Avena eriantha (assembly GCA_910589775.1). Classification (NCBI taxonomy): domain Eukaryota; kingdom Viridiplantae; phylum Streptophyta; class Magnoliopsida; order Poales; family Poaceae; genus Avena; species Avena eriantha. The sequence continues at coordinate 108,434,728 of OU342740.1, read as the reverse complement.
CGAAGGAAAATATTCCATCATACACACATTTCTTCTAACGAGAGAATGACATGTGGGCCCCAACAACCTGATTGAATGGTAGATGCATCGAGGAACGTTATCAAGTTCGAAACAAAGTAGCACGAGCGAAGGAAAAAAGCCATCATACACATGATTCTTCTAATGAGAGGCCAACATGTGGGACACAGTAGCCTGACTAAACGACAAACTCATCGAGCAATGTTATCGAGTTCAAATCAGGGAGGCGTGGCCGATAAGTATGGTCCACTAGAGACACTAACGTTCGGCACCCACACGCCTCAAAAGACTTCGGCAAGTCAACATCGCGCGAGGAAACCAAAATCTTGCTTCTGTCACGCGCTGGCCGAGCTTCCTCCATGTTTTTAGCTGTTCCGTTGCGGTAGAGGGCTGCGAAACTAGAAAAAAGTTCCCATTGGCCACGGTCGAGCCAAGAAATTCATCGCGGAAGACGCGCCTTCTATGACGACCGTCGGGCCAATTCGTTGGGGAAGGAAACATTGCTTGTAGTGCTTATAAGTTGCCTTTGATGTCAAGTAAAGGGTGTTTGAAAGGTTTTTGGTTGAGTGCAAAAATGTAATTAAAACAAGTAAAAGAAAGCAAATAACAAAGTTGTGTGAAAACATGGTTGAACTCACTAGGGCTAAAATATTCTCGAGGATGAAGGATATACCACTAGCATGATATTATTATTATTATTATTAATTAAGATACATACTTCTTGTGTCATCATATGTGTGGAAAGAGCTCCGTAATAAGATGTTCACTACAAGGGTAGTAGGAACCCACTTTGTTGAGCCAAGAATAAGGTCACCTCTAAATAACCACCATGATGTTTGAGAGCAATCACCCATACAGACCACCACAATTAAGGGTCTCCTCGTGGATATCGTAATTATCTTAGGGGTTCTTTTTTTATCCTCCTTTGATCGTGTAGGTTGCTAGCCGGCGCCAATTATCACGAAGCTCTCGGGACACACTTCTAAACACGTCCAAAGGATTTCTCCCTCACTTTAGTCCTGATGGCAAATAATATGTGGCCGACTACACGTACCATCTAAAGAGAGATCAAACCCAAATCATAAATCTATCATAAACCGGCCAGTCATATGGACACGAGAATATATCATCTTTATTACAACTTCATAATAGTGCTAGGGTTTCTCCATCTCCCCAAGAATGAGGGAAAACTACTCACTCATGGAAGAAATCAACGACATCATCATTATCAAATGGATGGATAAAAGTACGGAGATAAATCTAGTGCAAACCACAATTGAATTTGGAATTACAACAAGATCTAATATATGAGAGATGGGGGTAGTGATGGTGATGGAGATGCCGTGGTTGATGATGAACTGGATGATGCGATGTCCTCCAATGATCCTTGAGGCAGCAGGGATTTGTCCTTATCCAAGTTCCTCCTTCAGATCCCTTTCCGGTGTGGTTTTTCATGGTTCTAGGTTGGTGTCAATGTCGGATTTCCCTGCCACCTTTTCTAGGAGAAAGTATTTGACGAGATGGACGCGCTGCCGCGTGGTACGGGCGGGCGGTACGGGCAGGCTCAACTCGTACCACTGGTTGTTATCATGGCAGATGCTTTCCTCACGTTTGGTATTCTCCTAGGTGCAAAGGTAAATTAATAAAATGACTTGTATTACTTAAAAATATCATATTATAATATAATATGATAGTTCCAATTGATATGTTTATAAAAGACTTAGTAATTCGGGATCTTGTTGAAATAAGGATAAAAAGGTGCACGCAAACGCAATGAAATACCAAAATCCCTATTCTATTTATGCAAAAACAAAAGGTAAATATGCTTCAATTTGGACTCATTAACTCCCCAAGATAGACTCTCTCATCCCCGAGCAAGATGGTGGCTTATGGACAAGATCATCATATTCATGACGCATGAGTCGTTATAATAAATGAGGCAGATATTGAAATAGGAATACAATATCAGATGTAAAGTTACTGCGGGGGTATTATAATACCCTTACACATCACATTACTTAGAGGCTTCCACATCCTTTTAGTATCAATGAAGTTATAAGAAAATTTTAGTGATTCAACATATTACATAATTATAAAGTTAAACTAATTGAGCACTTGATTTTAGTAATGCAGATTCATGATCATTATTTTTTTGTATCTTTCCCTTTTCCTTGGGATTATTTTGATAGCTATTCTTTTATTTATCTTCTCTTATTTTTTTTAATACACACTTGATCATGCTCACTAGTTTTATGGATTTTTAAAATTCATGACTATAATATGCTACCAAAATTCTTTTTATCATTGTTTAATCAATACTTTTGTTGGTGTGGAAGTCCCTAAAATCATGACAGTTGTATAGGTATCATAACACTCAACGTAATTCAATCATCTAATATAATAATCTTGAATCAAAAGATAACTTCAAATATCATAAAGTCTCTAAACTCAATGGATATAAATCTTCTCTTGGACAAAAGGAAGCTTGAAGCTGATGCAGCTAATGCAAATTCTGAATTAAAACTTAACATGCGTGCATGAAAGTAAACATGGTAAAACTGTAAGCTAGATTACATGGTCCTCACAGATCCCCCCAAGCTTGGAATCAAGCTGGTGGGATCAAATAATCCATTGTGATTATTCGATACGGTGGCGTTCTTCATGGTGAGGTAGTTTTGTTGGAGACCGCCGCTCAAAGCTTCTTATTTGTCTCTTCCAGGGCAGATATGCTACGAGGACACTTCTACATATCTGAACATAAGAGGAACATCCCATCAACGACCTTGCTCATCATGTCATCGAGTTCCTTCTTGCCATCAAGATCCAAGAGACGCTTGCACACAATCTCCCTGTGGACGAGTTATCCCTTCTAATACTTATCTATCTTGTGAATACGATGTTCAGTTCCTAGAACACGCGAGCTAATGGGCACGTCCAAAAGTTTGAACCCCCAATCCTCTTGTGGCTTCACGCTTGCACGTTCATGCTGATCTTATTTGTTGTTAAAGAATGCACCATAGTCTCCTAAAGTTCCTGCATCGGGATGGTTAGCTTTCTTACGCTTTGGTGAGGAGTAGTTGACAGTGATTCTGTGCACCCGTTCCCATGAGGTTTCTTAGTTTCTTCCTCATCTGCAGGCTTCACCATAGCCAGGTAATTCGGTTGCTTCCATCCACTCTTTGTTTGCTCCATGAAGGTCTCAAATTCCTCATCATCGTCATCAGAGTCATAACCATACCACTTTTTCTTCCGGCTTAGGACTTGAGCTTGAAGGTTATCAGCTTCACAGGAGGAGGTCTAGAAACTATCCCATGAAGGAGCCATGAGGTTTAGAGGCTTGCCTTTCCTTAGAACTGGGTAACACATCAAGTAGATTGGATCTATTAATATATGAGGGAGGAAGACCTCTAGGGAGGCTTATTTAGGGTTAGAAATAGGGGGAAATTCCTACTAGAAGAAAAGGGTCGGCCAAGAAAAGAATCCCAACAAATATGGAAAAAAATAAGTGAAAAGGGAAGAAATCGTGATCGTAACGACCACATGGTACGGACGGACGCCCGTACGGCGCGCCCGTACAGGGTCATTTCCAAAAACTTGCCAGATTTAAGTCGATAAATAATCAAACGACTAAGTGGTACGGGCAAGTCCCATCCGTACTGATTGTTACCGACTTTTTTATGGACATAATCGAACAAATAAGAAACGAAAGGGGAAACACAAAGTTGGTAACGACCAGCCATACCGGTCGTATCGATGTGTGGAAAACATCAAAGAATATTGCCGCCTTAACGACCAGTGATATGGGCGGGTCCATAAGTAGCGCCCGTCCGTACCGACCTCGCAAGACCGACAGGGAACTCATAAAAAAAGGAAAACGAATATGCAAAAAGAAATGGCAGATAACCATCGAGAACAAAGATGTTTTCAAGATTTCAAATGTCTTGCTCATCGAGGGGGAATGAGTTTATTCGTGTACCTTCTCTTTCTTTAATTCTTAGATCAACCTTTTCTTTTTACCTTTGAACAAGGTTGGTTGTAGAAAATCACTAAAACCATTGCATCAAAAATTTCCTTTTAGGAATTGTAGTTCCCGAGGGTATGTGTATGGATGACACTACCCCAAATGGATCAACCTCCTCAATGTCCATGGATGCCTCCTACTGTTCCTCTTTTCTTTGGAGAATCTATAAATCACATTCTTGCAAAAGTAAAGTCCAACGAATCATTCTTGGCTTAACGTCGGTCCTTTCAAGAATCTATTTAAGCCAACACGATCAGTATGCACTCTTACTTTAGAGTCAATAATATAAGATCTAAACTTGTAATAGGAGAAAACCACAACGAAAAATTATTTTTCTACCATATGGTAATTATTTTGGGTGTTGTTTAAGGTACGACTAACACGATGAATGATATTAAGGTCATGACCATCATACTAGCAAAGAATTTATCCCATAGATTCATGGCTAGCCTCACAGAATAGATCAAAAGGTTTCTTCCAATTAGGTGGTTTTGTAATAGGAGCTTCAAAAAGGGCTTGTTTTAATATATTGAAAGCGGTGACACAGTTTTCACCAAAATCAAAAACAACATCCTTTTGAAGAAGGTTAGTTAAAGGTCTAGCAGTCTTTGAGAAGTTTTTAATAAATCTTCTATAAAATCCAGCATGGCCTAAGAAACTCCTTATACCTTTTACATATCAAGGAGGGGGATCCTTTCTATTGCTTCAATATTTGCTTTATCAACTTCTATACCCTTACCTGATATTTTGTGACCAAGCACTATACCATCTTGAACCATAAAATGACATTTTTCCCAATTCAAGACTAGGTTAGTCTCTTCACATCTTTGCAAAACTTTATGAAGGTTGTGGAGACAGTTATTAAAGGAAGTTCCATAAACAGAAAAGTCATCCATGAATACTTCCATAATACTTTCACCATAATCATAAAATATAGCAGTCATACACCTTTGGAAGGTGGTAGGGGCATTGCAAAGACCTAAAGGCATATGGTGATAGGTGTATAGGCCGTATGGACAATAAAGGTTGTTTTAAGTTGCTGGTCATCAGGGTGAACAACAATTTGAGAAAAGACGGAATAACCGTCTAAGTAGCAAAAATGAGAATGCATAGCGAGCCTTTCTAAAGTTTGATCTGTAAATGACAAAGGATAATGATCCTTTCTAGTTTCTTTATGAAGTTTTCTATAGTCAATACACATCCTGTGACCAACAATAGTTCTAGTAGGTATCATCTCATTGTGTTCATTTTCAACAACTAGGAACACAATGAACAAGACTTACCCATTCACTTTCCTCCACATGAAATATGATCCCTGCATCTAGTAAACGTATTAATTCCTTCCTTACCTCTTATTTCATGTGAGGTTTGAGTCACCTCTGAAAGTCTGCAACTTGCTAGGCTCCTTCTTCCATAAATATTCTATGGGTGTCTATCAAGGGACTGGTCCCTTTAAAGTCACTCATCGAATACCCAAGAGTATTCTGATGCATCTGGAGGACCATCATTAAAATTTCCTCCTCTTTTTTGCAAGGTTAGATCTTATAATAATAGGGAAGTTATTAGTTTCATCAAGAAACCTATATTTTAACTCCTTGGGTAAAGTTATGAGAGTAGGAGGTGGAGGTGCATCATCTCTATTTCTTATAGGTTCTTCATATTTTTGATTCATCTTGGGATCCACCTCAGGTGCGGAGTCAAGATAATCGTCCATTTCAATTTCCCTATGTCTTGAATAATATTATTATTGTTGACTAAACTCCTTGCTAAATCATCATCAAGCATCTCAATGACTACTGAAGCTAGACTAATGATATTATCTTCCTCTTCTTGTTCATACTCATAGTCGTCCAAATCTTTAATAGCTGCCTTATGGTCAAATTTGGAGAAGTGAAAGTCCATTTTCACTTCACCAAACTTGAGAGATACAGTTTGTCTCTTGCAATCAATGTTTGCTCCTGTGGTGTTTAATAAGGTTGTTCCAAAAATAATGGGACAATAAACATCAGTAGGCATATCAATAAGCACAAAATTGATGGGATACTTATATGGTCCAACATAGATTGGAACATCTCTAGTTATTCCCATATGAACTCTGAGAGTCTTATCTGCAAGCATTATAGTCATATCAGTATCCTCTAATTCAGCTAGGGTTATTTCATTTTGGATTTTAAAATGAAAATTAAAGGTGATTACGTTAACAGTTGTTCCAATGTTGCAAATGCCGTAATAAGAAGTTCCACCAAAAGTACAAGGAAGAATAGGTTTACCAACTCCTTTAGCATTTATCTTTCCTTTAACGAACTGTGAAGCTTTGGTGTCCAGCTCTATCATGTTGGAATGTGCAAACATGGTTAAAATATCCTCCTTCCTTCGTTCCCATGTCTCCTGTATAATTTGTTCGTCAGTTTTTCTTGTTTGTGCCTCCTCCTCTAGCATCTTGAGGAAAAACCTTTCTTCTTCGCGTTGATCTTTGAGCTACAAGTCCATCATATGTTTTCTCGTTGTCCTTGGAAAAGGAAGGGGTTGAACATATTGCGGTGTCTCCCATAATGGCTCAACATGAGCTGCAATTATTGGATCATCTTCTTCAACTGGCTCGGGTGGAGGAATATATTGAAGCCAATCTTTCTTAGGGGCTTCAACATGTTCTATAAAAGGCTGAAGGATATGCAGAATAATATAATCATCAAGTTGAAGTTTATCAGTAGTTTCTTTCGCTTTACTGTATTCTTTATAAGCATTGAGACAATCATATTCAATTTATATACCTCCTTTGCCGCCCAAATCAAATCCCCAGGTTTCTCTATTATGGAGAATTTGTTCTAGAAGTTCCCACTGAGGAATTCTTTGATGAGTCCTCTATTAACCTTCCCGAGGTGTTTAGTTGCATCGAGTTGATTCATCAGTCCGAGTGCAGTCATGATGCTTACCTAAAACTAGTAAACAACTTTAGTAAAACAATTAGTAGAATAAGCAACTAAGGAAAAATACCAAAAGCACTTAGCTCCCCGGCAATAGCACCAGAAAGTAGCTTGATGGATGCAAGTGCACAGATCAATTGTAGCTAGTTTTGAAATAAGAGTATCGTACCCACATAGAGATATTTGGTTAAGGTCTTTACGCCCCTCGTCCCTTTCCACCAAAGGATACTTATAAGCTTCCTTTGATCTCAAGTAGAAAGTGTTTGAAAGGTTTTTGGTTGAGTGCAAAAAATTAACTAAAACAAGTAAAAGAAAGCAAGTAACAAATTTGCGTGAAAACATGGTTGAACTCAATAGGGATAAAATAGTCTCGGGGATCTAGGATACACCACTACCATGATATATTATTATTAATTAAGATAACACACTTCTTGCTTCATTATATGTGTGGAGAGAGCTCCATAATAAGATGTTCACTACAAGGCTCGTAGGAAACCACTTTATTGAGCCAAGAATGAGGTCACCTCTAAATAACCACCGCGATGTCTGAGAGCAATCACCCATACAGACCACCACAATTAAGGGTATCCCCCTGGATATCGTAATTAGCTTAGTGAGTCTCTCTTTATCCTCCTTTGACCGTGTAGGTTGCTAGCTAGCGCCAATTATCATGAAGCTCTCTGGGCACACTTCCAAACACGTCCAAAGGATTTATCCCTCACTTTAGTCCCGAAGGAAAATGATATGTGGCCAACTACACATACCATCTAAAGAGAGAGATCAAACACAAATCATAAATCTATCATAGACCGATGAGTCATATGGACACAAGAATAGATCATCTTTATTGCAACTTCATAATATTGCTAGGGTTTCTCTATCTCCCAAGAACAAGGGAAAACTACTCACTCATGGAAGCAATCAATGACATCATCATAATAAAATGGATGGATAAAAGTACGGGGATAAATCTAGTGCAAACCATAATTAAATCTGGAATTACAACAAGATCTAATAGATGAGAGATGGGGGTAGTTGCGGTAACCCAGTACCCCTGCATGATATAGTACACTATAGTCGTTGACATAACACCAATGAAACACCGTTCACTAGTATTACATCCCTCAGAGTGGTACAACAGAAACACAACAGGTCCAAGACATGACTATAGATTACAAACTCGACTTTTTACAAAAGATCCAGAGAACACTCTAGGTTAAAGAGAGAGAAAGAAACTTCTTACAAGGAAGAACCAGAAATAATAACTCAGAATTATCTAGTAACTAAGACTAGCATCTAAACTATTTGGCTTGCAATTGCTTCTATTGCAATGCTCTACAGAAGTAGGTTTTATGGCTAGAGAATCTACTCCTATCTACTCAAGAACTTTTTCTTCACTTCAGTTGATGTATATGTTGACTTCATCGACTCTGTTGAAGAACTTGAGCTGTCGATGATGGTTTCTTGAGAAGAAATTGATGTCGATGTCGTCTTCAACGGCTTAGAACCTAGCAAGGGTTAAGAAGGTACGGTTGAGTACGAGTGTACTCAGCAAGTTCACTAAAAAGGAGTGTTTGATGCACTATCTTTATAGCCACAGACCATAGGTCGTAGGTAATGGAGGTTTTCGTAAACATTTCTTCAAAGGTTGCTTTTATTCTAAAAACTATGTCTGACAGCCTTCACAGGTTGACCAGAACCTTCATGGGGTTCCTTTCCTGTAGCGTTCGTAGCTCCTTCTCGGAACATGGAGTAACATGTCACAATTCTTACACTCTACAGAGGTGCGTCACTTTTCCCACAAGAGACCTTAAGCTTTGTTGCACAGCCGAGAGTATGTCCCCGTTCAAACTTCCATGGTTTGAGTCCCAACCTAAGATCCAAGCCAATCACTGCCCCCTTCGTGACCCCGCATGAAGACACGGTCCTTCGGGGCTGACTACATCTCCGTTAAGCCCCCTTTCGGGCAAGCTACAACCCTGATGAGTTCTCAAAGACTCTGTAAGCAGCTCTGTCTGGCGGTCACCATCAGCTATGTTGAACTTAGACCAAGACAGCTATGCATAGATAATCTAGACACCTAGCTCGCGGGGAACTAAGGGGTCCCACCCATGTGCTGGATTCTTTGGAACTCCATGAGAAATCAACATCCTCACGATAAGGTCATCCGTCCATGCGAAAGGAAGAAGATACAACTGACTTCTCCGTCCCAATCCAAATCTCATGGTTGACGTGTATTATACGGCGCTAGAATCACTGGCGACATTGGTTGTTAAGTACTAGATAGTATGCTCCTTTACCACTGGAACTGTATCAATAGATTATTACCACTTGGTAAATAATCCATAATCATATTACTATGAAAATAGTATTTTCTGTCCTTTTTTAATTGCAGGTGATGACAACATTTGAGTTACAAGCATTTGATAGAAAATAATCAAAGGACATGAGAAAATGTGAACTTGCCTTTTGTGATTGCAAGATTATGCACTCACGGTCTTCGAGATAATAGAAGATCCAAATTCTGTAAATAGCATCATTGGTCCGATAAGGACTAATGTTTAAAGAAGCTAGATGCAGCGATGCATAAGTATTGTAATGTAATTTGATAAACGTGAATCCCTGAAATAGTTGTATCTGATCTAGGGTTTAGAGTTTGTGATGAGTTCTTTGGAATGTTTTGCACTTTTATACCAGTTTCACACTTGTGCTTCTTATTAAGGCTTGTGAGAGTGTGTGAAACAATATGTAAACACAACAAGTAGCATATAGTACTAAAGCACTCAACTGGGTCATGGTATCGAAAATATTTCTTAAGCAAGATTAAGAATCAATTAGAGCTTTTAAAGAAGTGTTCAAGGATCACTTTTAATGTTTCTTAAAAGAATAACTTTTGAGGAAAGATTACTTTTACAAAGTAAAAAGTATTTAAACTTAAGGCTAACACTTTAAGGTTTTCTTATTAGCTAAGATTATTAAAGAGGAAAACATTACTACATTAAACAATCATAGTATAAGTGGATGCATTTACTTTCTACCTTAAAAAACAATGGTTATACTTAATAAGTAAATAATAGGTATTACTTCAATTACTTTGGAATTTGGTTTAAATCTTTAAGTGGTTTTCTCAAACTGGTGAAAGAATTAGTAAATAAGAGTTTGGTGATTTTATAAGTGCATAGGATTCTTGTGATAAACAATATACCATTTTAGTTGATTTATAATTAGTGAAAATCTTTTTAGGAAAACTAAAATACCCTTAATTTGAGATTATAGTTTTAGTAGATACATTTAAAAATGGTTTGACCTATGTTATATTCACTTAAACATTAATTGACTTGGTATTACATTTTTAGACTTTCAACAAATAATGCTAAAGGCAATAGTAAATATTTACATATTTTAATGAATTAAAATAAAAGAAATGAGTTAAAATAAGATTTATTAGACCTTTACGTTTTATTTAACGTCAATTAAGAAAGAGGATATTTTTTAATGTGTAGAATTTAATTTTGTGATCATTTTGGTATATTATATGTATTTTTGTGATTATTAAATAATAAGATATGATTTTAGTAAGTTTTATCACTTTATAAATACTAAATAAATAATAAATACTTAGTTAAGTGATATAATATTTTAATTTTATAATTTTACATTTAAATTCTTATTTTTCCAAAAGAATTAGTATATTATTTATATTTTTCTTATTTACCAATACTAAAATATGAATTTTCAAAGTATTATTACTAATCTTTATTAAATAATAATTATTTAAAAAGTTAACATATTAAGATTTGATAATAAGGTTAAATTATAGACTTTATTTTTCTGTAAATTTTTGTATATTAAACATATTTTCTGAATTATAAAACAAAAAATATTCAATTAATAAGATTTAATCATTTTCTTAATTGCTAAAAATATATTTATATTAAAACTTATATTGTTTTATCTAACTACTAAACAGGGATACACTTTTCTCAATTCGACCTAACTTAGCATGGGTCACTGTCTAGTGGGCCAGTGACCATGTCGGTGAGGACTAGTCAAACGGCTGACGTGGCCGAGGTGACGCCAACACGGCATCACACTGACGCCAGCTTGCCCTCCGCCACCGAGAAATGTTCGCCGGCGGCGAACCAGACATCATCGGCAAACACGGATGGCTCAGCTCGACTCAGTGCGGTGTGGGGAACCTAATACGGGCGGCGTTGCTAGCAAATGTTCACTGGAACAGTAACTACAGCGACGACCAACGACGACGAGTGGTGGCGTATGGCCCTAGTGAGATGCAGACCGCGGGGAAGCAAAACAAGACCACGATGAGGATCAACAGCTCACCGTGAAGCCCAAGGGGCGGTCGGCGTACTCGGGGAGGGTCGGAAATGTCCATGGCAGCGGTGATCGGAGTCAGGGAAGGACATCACGATTGAGGTGATGGAGACCACCTCCGCTTGCATAGTTGGTACGAGAAGAACGAGAAAAGCTAGGAGGTTCTTCTGGTGGGTTTGATTGAAAAAGGGGAAGTACGGAGCGATGGCGACGAGCGGCTCCAGCGAGCTAGTGTTTTGGTGTCCTCTTCAGGAGAGAGGATAAGAACGAGAGTAGTGGCGTCTAGGGTTGCTCCACCGCGACATTGTCGCTTCTTGTAGGTCCTGAATTGCAGCGGCGCGCATCTTGGCGCAGACGACGATGGTGTGGATGCCAGCGAGCCGCTTGCTGCATCGGGGGGTCAACATCACGGTGAGGAAGACGACGAACAGATGCGTCGAACCGGTACGTTGGCTTGGGCCGGAGTTGGGCTTTGGCCGAGCGAGCGGAACGCTCAGGAGGGTGCACACGGCGTCAGTTAGCGCTGAAACGAACTAGGCCGTGGGCCGATAATGATGTACTGCTTTTCCTTTTTCCATTTCAGTTTTATGTTTCCGCAAACTATTTTCAACTCAGTTTACTTTTAAATCTGATTTTTAATCTATTTATTCATTCAGAAAGTTTGTGAAATCTTAAAGTGAGCTTTGAGACTAATTGATGCTTATATCTTTCATGTTTCTTTATAAATTTTAAACTAGTAAAGAACCTAGTTTATTGATGGAAACAATTATTCCTTAGGGTTTGATATTTTGTTCATTATCCAGAAACCTTATAAAAATGATTTGTTTTCACTTGATAATTTTTTAATGGCAATAGTTTAAAATGTTGAATGATATAGATAGGATCTGATTCATACCTAACCTCCCAAAGAAATTGTATAAATAACCTTATAATGAATGAAAGCTGAGGGTTCATAAAATGGTGGTTTTAGTTTCATCATTCCATATTTGGTGATTTGCCAAATCCAATTCTACTTGGTTTGTAAAGTTTAGAATTACCACATAACACTTTTGGTTAGGTAATGATGAATTAATAATAATCATTGGTAGAGAAATATTAAGGTTTATTCAAATATAGGTATATGGGTTTTGAAGGGATTTAATAACTCATATTCAATTAGAGACATGGATGATTAGTAAGGCTAGACATATTGCCACCATGTTTTGTGATCCTGAATAACCTCTCCACTTAAATTGAGTTATTGGGATTGCTTTCATAATGTGATCTTAATAATCCTATGAGAGTAGGTTCTTCATATGGGTTTAAGACAATAAGATAGACAAGGCTTTCTTCCATAAACTCTCAACTGGTATTCTACTTATCTCTTAGACATTTCATTTAACTAAGAGATACTATCCACAGGCTGACTAAAAATAGGAATTGGTTTAACTGCCTTCTTTATTCTAGAGTTTAAATCAAAGAGATATGCATGGGTTTTGTCATGGCTTGATATAATATTGGTTAAGTCTTCTAAAGAATTCCTATCCTTAATACCTCACTAAGATTATCTTAAGATAAGGAATTCCTTTCCTAAATATACTCCATATATCTTTCTTATCTTATTCACAAAGATCACATCTTCCTAACTCCACCATATCCATCATCATATGATGTCATTGTCTTGTCACTTCAACATTAATCATTCATTCTTCTCCTAGTATCTATATAACTTCCATGAACTCCATCTTGCAACTTCTTCCAAGGCTTGCAAGATATAGTTCTCTCTATACATCACATGTGATAACAATCCCCTGGAATAGGTATGGTACTACTCTCCACAATACAAGTTTGTTTTTGTATTACCTTGGTTAAACTATTATACTTCCAACTACTCCTACAACTTATGTTATATACTTCATTATACTCTAGCTTGACTTCTCATAATCCAGCTAGATGATTCTTCTTACGAGGGATTTACCTAATTTGGTATACTCACAACTCTTCTTCAACACCTAGTCATCTATTCTCAAGTGACTTGAGAATAATGACCACCATCATTTGATCAAACTAGGCTTAGGATTCTAATTGTTTGATCAAGATCTACCATCAACTAAGTAGTAGACTTGTACTAGTATCTCTATAAGCTTATCTTGTTAAGCAAGATTACTCTAAGTCTATATCCACTTGTCCTAACAAGATTATTATTTAATGTACTAATACTACTAGCTTTTTCATAGCTTCATAATTACTATCTAAACTCTTGGGTTTAGGTACTACTTCTAGTTAACTCATGAGTGAGTTAACTCCTCCAATATCAAATGGTTTGGTCACCACGAAGGATCTCATTACATTGATGATGGCATACTTCACCATAGCTAGTTCCTTATTCTTATTATTTACTTAAGATCTTTGGACGGTCAATATAATAGGTCAAATGTTATGGGTCAATAAGTTCTAGGTCAAGAATTGATTACTCAACAGTGATGACCAACTGAGACTAGGACTTGGCTAAACAGGAATGACACCTCTTAATATCATATTAAGGGTATGTGCGGGATGGTCTTAACTTGACTTCCCATTTTCTCTATATTTGATAAGATTTAATGTTTAAAAACTACCATGATACCCATGGTAGGAATAACTATGGTAAACAAGTGTTTCAACATGTAGTTATGAGTTTCTTCACTTAAGTTATATACTTGGTATTCGGGGTTTGTTGTTGGGAATACCTTGATATCATTTTGAGAATATTAAGTATTCATCCTTGAGTTGTTGTATGGAATACCATGTAATGATCTCTAGAAGATCAAGTACTCCTTATTAAGTAGTGCGTTGTGACTTAGTTTTATTACATTTGATCTACCCTTGGATCAAATTATATTCCCCAAAGATAAGGTTTGAGCAAAGGTCATATTAAAACTTATCACGGTCAACTTGATGATCTACTTCAGTTCCACCAAGTTAAGAGAAGCTTCAATCTCTTTAACAAGTTTTATTTAAAAGCGCGAAAATTATTCGGATTTTCTATGCATGAATGCAATGCACACATCTGTGTTCAGCTTATTTCTAAGCTCTAATGATGGGGTGTTACAGTAGTGATGGTGGTGGATATGCAGCGGTTGATGATGAAGGGGATTGCGATGTCCTCCAATGATCCATGAGGCAGCAGGGATTTGCCCTTCTCCAAGTTCCTCCTTCAGATCCCTTTCTGGTGTGGTTTTTCATGGTTCTAGGTTGCTATGTGAGGGAATATGCCCGAGGGGCAATAATAAAGTTGTTATTATCTTATTCCATGTTTATGATAAAAGTTATTTTACATGCTATGATTGTATTAATTATAAACGTAATACATGTGTGTTTAATAAACAAAATACAAGGTTCCTAGTAATGCCTATCTATAAAATAGCTTGTTGATTAACAGGATGATCAAGGTTTCCTAATCATGGAAATTGGATGTTGTTAATAACGAGGTCATAGCATTGGTGAATGATGTGATGAACATTCATCTGAAGTACAGCATTACGATCAAAGTCATTATGTTTATATTGCTATAGCATCATACAAAGTAATATTTATCCTTAGACCATGAGATCATGTTAATTGCTAACACCGGAAGAAAACTTTGATAACATCAAACATCACACCGTAATAGGGTGACTATAAAGATGGGTTCGGGTATTCCGAATGTGTTATGTTGAGGCTCGTGGATCAGGAGTGGAATTTTTCAATCTCGATGATGGATATATATACTCTGGGCCCTCTCAGTGATATCACATTGGTTAGCTTGCAAGCAACTGATGAGATCACTAGAATGTTATATCACGAGAACGAGAAAAGAGTGCATGTCGGCAATGAGATCAAACTAGGTATGGAGATACCGATGATAGAATCTCGGACATGTAATATATCGCGAGACAAAGGGATTTAGTTACTAGCGTTAAATGTTCTCACGATCACAGAAGTCATCGTTGAATGTGTGGGAGTCGGTATGGATCTCCAGGTCCCGCTTCTGATTATTGATCTGAGAGGGGTCTTGATCATGTCTGCATTATTCGCGAACCATAGGGTGACACACTTAAGGGTTTCCAAACACCATTTGGGGCAAATATGTTCTAGACTCAAGAATTATTTCAATAGACACCGAAATTGTTTCGGGTGAAATTCTTGAAATTGGTTCTGCGTGTAATATTGAAATTTTGCAAGGTGTTTTATGTGAATGTTTATTAATTAAAGTAATTAACAAAATTCTGAATAAAATAAATAAAGGAGTTTTATTAAATGAGAGAGTATTAAATTTGGAGAAATTTTAATGCATTTAAGTGGAGACTTAAGTGGAGAATGTGAAGGGGCATATTTATGTGGAGGGAATTACCACCAGATGAATGAGGGAGGTGAAGGGGCACCCCCATGGGGCGCCGACCATGTGGAGTGGCACCCCGTCCTTCTATAATAGGACCCCCTCTCCTCACTTATCACTCACACCTCCTCGTGAAGGATATCTCGCCCCCTCCAGTATTATTTCCCCATGGTCTCGGATTAGTGAGATACATGTTCCCGGTGGAATTTCATCTAGAAGGAGTTGCTGCTTCCGCTGCATCGCTGGAGCGAGGAGGTGGAGGTTGTTCGGTGGCCAAAACGTGTGTGCGAGGACAGATGCGCTGCTGATTTGTGGCGCTAGGACTTTGATGCGCTCGACTTTTGACGTAGAGCTCGTTGGGAACCCCAATAGGAAGGTACGATGAGCACATCAGTAAGTTTAACCTCAGTTATGAAACCAAGGTGAAAGGGCATCTATGCCCCATGTGTGGTTTTGGTAATTAATGACAATCCCTATGGACTAATGTGCAAATTGAGTTTCACCTGTAGGTTTGTCCATTGGCATCGCTTGGACCATGTGTTGGTTTCAAGGATGAAAAAGAAGAAGCATCGTCCAAGGGCTTTGTGCCTATTGGAATCTAGTAGAAGAAGAAGAAGATCAAGTTTGTCTTGAAGAAGAAGAAGAAGATGGAGTTCCTCATGGCTATCTTCAAGACATCATCAAGAATTGAAGTGCAAGCTCAAGATGTGTCATCTCTAGAAGATCTCATGCTTGAAGCTTGCCATCCTCGGCAATCATGGAATGATGAAGACAAGTTCGAAGAAGAGGCTTCCCCATGGAGTATGGGGGAGCATGTCTCAAGACTTCATCAAGCAAGTGCAAGCAAGTGCAATCAAGAAAGGTGTTCCATGCTCAAGGCAAAGGTATGATCTTGATAGGGTTTCTATCTTACCGGTCTCTTGTAGTGTTCTTGTAGTGCTGGGAGACCGGGTTTAGGATAGATAGCCGTACTATCAAGAGGGGCTCTCGAGTGGGTGACTCGTTCGTATCTTTCGGAGAGAGCTCAAACCTTTGCATTCATAGCATCATCTTTCTTGGTTGTTATTTAGTTCTTGTCCATGTGAGGTTCTAGAGCTTGTGGTTATCTTCATAACAAGCTCTAGTTCATCAAAAAACGGATTTCCCTTGCATATCTTATTGTGTTTTTGATCTTGCGGGTTTTCCGGCTCCACACCTTGGGAGGTATCTCACATATATATTCATGGTATTTTCTCCCTTGGTGATACCCAATATTTCGATCTCGCGGATTTCCCTTGTTTAGTTATTGTGTTTTTGATCTTGCGGATTTCCCTTGTTGGATTCTACACGTCGTTATCTTTCCTACAAAATTGGTTTCATCTCATTTGGAGTTCGGATGCAAAAGTTGTGGCAGTTCTGGTTCTGAAGTTTTTGCCTGACCGGTAATTCCGGTGGGCCACCGGTAGTACTGGCTAGACGCCGGAAGTACCGCTCGGGCAGAAATGCCGCCGGTAGTACTGGTGTTAATTCCGGCCCAACTTCCGGAAACCCATATTTTGGTTCAGTACCCTCTCTGCCTGGTTAGCGCTATTTGACGGAACTTGGATCGGATTTTCAGGCGGTAGTACCGCTAGGATATTCTTTCTACCGGTAGTTCCGACGAAGCAGCGGTAGTTCCGGCCAAGCTCGCATTTTTGATCTTTGCCTCGCTGTTTTCTGACCGTTGGCTGGGTGCCACTGGTAGTACCGGCCACCCACCGGTACTACCGGCCGTGCGCGAGTCTGTGGGTAACGGGAAGATCGGGGAGCCCTTTAAAAGGAGCTCCCCTTTCCCCTTCGGCCCCCATCTCTTGTTCTTCTCGGTTTTTGGCTTTCTCTCTCCTCCATTGTTTACCTTGAAGAGCTTGCTCTCTCCCCTTCTCCCTCCTATGATTCTTGCATCTTTTTGAGGGATTTGAGAGACGAGATCAAGATCTACAAGCCCCACCAAGAAAAATCCCTTCTTTGTGAAGGAATCCTTGGGAACTAGATCTTGGAGAGTTTTGTGTTCTCCTCTTGTGTTCTTCCTCCCTTATTCCCCCAATAGCTTTTGTAGCTTTGGTGGATTTGAGAGAGAAGGACTTGCCTCTTGCGTTTGGTGCATAGGTTTGAGTTCTCCTCAGAGATTCGGCGAGTTCAAGCCCTTGGGCTTGTTTCTCTTGGGTTCTTGGAACCCTAGACGGTTGTGTGTTGGATTGTTGACCTTTTGTGGTCTTGTTGCCTTTTGTGGCTTTGTAGCCTTTGTGGCATTGTTCTTGGGGCTCCAATTGAGTTGTGGAGGTTCCCCAAGCTTGTAGGCCTTTTGTGGCATTGTGGAGCCTTTGTGGCGTTTCTTGGGAGTCCTCCAATTGAGTTGTGGAGATTGCCCCAAGCCTTGTAAGTACTCGGTGACCACCCTCAAGTGTCCCATAGTGGAACGTGAGTTTTGTGGCGAGCTCACGGGAGAATAGGGTGAGCCTTTTGTGGCGTCGGTGAGTTGCGTGGCTTCACATCCTTGGTGAGGCCTTGTGTGGCGTTGGGTGAGCATCGAGCCACCACACCTCGAGGTGAGCCATTTGTGGCGTTCGAAGTACATTGCGCCCCCGCACCTCTCCAATAGAGACGTAGCTTCTTTGGAAGTGAACTTCGGGAAACAAATCATCGTCTCCGCGTCCATCGGTTATCTCTCAATCGAGCCCTTTACCTATGCAATTTACATTGTGATAGCCTTCGTGCTTGAAGTACTATATCTTGCTATCACCTTGTTGCTAGTCTTGCTTAGCATAGGTTGTTGGTGCACTTAGTGAAACTAGTGGATATAGGTTTTGGCTTGATAAATTAAACGTTAAGTTTTATTCCGCATTTATTAGAGCCTAAACTGCAATAATTTTAAAACGCCTATTCACTCCCCCCGTCTAGGCGACGTCCATTTCCCTTTCACAAGGTTTAATCGAACCAGTAGGAGCAAGGAAACACCCCAAAGGTGTTACTAGCTGAGCTTTGGCAGGGCGTACTACTGGTGCTAGTAGAAACGTGGAGACCTGCACAACACAACCACAAAACTTTGTCCCCAACTTACGATGAGGTTGTCAATCTCACCGTGTTTTGCGAAAAACAAAGGATTAAACGTATCGAATGGAAAGAAGTAAAAGTTTGAAGAAAGTAAACACAAAGCAGTAAAAGATTGTAGATTGTATGTAAAGAAAAAGGACCAGGATCCATAGTTCACTAGAGGTGGCTCTCCTTAGATAAATAACATGCTAGGTGAACAAATTACAGCGGGGCAATTGACAAACACCGAGAAAGCAATACATGCATATACTAATCATCTTGACTCCTTTGAGACTTGATTGGGCATTACAACATAATACATAGACCGCCATCCAACTACATCTATGACTAATAATCCACCTTCAGGTTATCATCCGAACCCCCTCCAGTATTAAGTTACAAGCAATAGATTATTGCTTTACGAACTGCGTGTAAAGTAAACAATACGATTGTTCTATGAATAAAGGATTGTTGTTTTCTCCCTAGTAGCAATAGAACATCTAGTACCTTAGAGATTTTTGTCACTTCCCTAGATTACCAGAGGCATGAACCCACTATCGAGCTTAAATACTAACTCTTGGAGTTGCTAGCATCTACTTGGCCAAGATAGCTACTAACAACGGAAAGCATGCAAGATCTCAAATAACAAAGACATGATAGAATCAATAATCAATCCGAAATAGCATCTCAATATCCATCAGATCCCTGCAAACACAACATGTATGAATTACAAATAGATGATCTTGATCATGAACGGAGCTCACAAGATCTAAACATGAAAGCACAAAGGAGGAGAAACCAGCCATCTATCTACTACATGGATCCGTAGTCCAAGGATGAACTACTCACGCATCACACCGGAGGCTTGCATGGTGATGAAGATGGCCTACAGGGTGAATTCCCCTCTCCGGCAGGGTGCCGGGAAGAGCTTCAGATCCCTCCCAATCTAGGTATGGAGATGACGGCGGCTACAGACTCTTTCGTGGATTTTTTTACCGGATACATATGGTTTTCGCCCCGAGGGAAACTTATAGGCGGAAGGAGAGGCCGAGGGGGTGCCGGGAACCACCACACCACCCCCTGGCGCGGGCCTAGCCTGGCCGCGCGGCCAGGTGGTGTGGCCGGCCCCTGGCCCTTCTCCGTCGCGTATTCTGGCACTTGATCCCTTCTAGAAAAATGGGCACTTTGGCTTTTGTCCCGTCCAATTCCGAGAATATTCATTTTCTAACTTTCCTGGAACCAAAAACAGCAGAAAACAGGCAGCTGGCACTGTGGCTCTTGTTAATAGGTTAGTCCAAGAAATCATATGAAAAGTACTCCAAAGTTGGAACAAAACACAAGAAAGTGGATAAAACAAGCATGGAACAAGAAAAATTATAGATACATTTGCAATGTATCAACATCCCCAAGCTTAACTCCTGCTCATCCTCGAGTAGGTAAGTGATAAAAAGAAATAATTTTTGAGGTGGCATGCACCATCAAAGACTTGATCAAAGTATTTGCAAAACATTCAAAGCTGGTATCATAGTACTTCAATCATAACATGAAAGACAAAGTTCTAGCAATAGGCAAAGAAACTATGATGCAACATGAAAAGGCACAAACAAAAGATTCATGAATAACAATGCTTTGCAAGACGTTTGTCTGTTTCACATAAAGAAAAGATATCATAAAAGTATTCAACTTGTCCCTCAATAGAGTAGAAAATATAAATGCATAGGACACCTTCAAAGTTCATAAGAGTGACTAGATACAATAGTTTAAAACAAGCAATAACAAGTTATGCATCAATCAACTAGTCTTGGGACAATGCACATAGAACTAAGAATGGCCACTATGCTCTCAAAGTAGGTGCATAAAGATAGAAGGTGGAGACTCAATATAATGGTGGAAGAAAAGCCTTTTGTAAAAGGAAGTAGGGATTCAAGTCTCATAAAGATCTTCCAAAAATTATGGTACTTGTAGTTTTCAGCTCTCATTGCCCCTATCATAAGCATCTTGAAGGTGATTAAGGTTAAAGTGACACAACTAAGAGGATATGCTTGACAAGTTATAAACCGAAATCTCATGCCCCTTACTTACGAAGACCAATCCTCATGCTACTCAACTTCACTCACGAGTAAGCTCTTGTCATTGTAAGTATATGTGTATCATTAAGAACCGCCAACGGGGTACCCCTTGCACATGATACGGGAGCTTTCCCATAATCAAAATGGCAAGGCAAGCAGGCAATGAGCATCTCAGCGATCTTTTTATTTTCTATTTGCATAGGTTTTTATTGAGGATGCTTCATAGAGTGCTCATTATGGTGATGCTGCAAGTTTCCACCATGATTAGGCATGGCTTAGGCTAGCGGCCCAGGCATTTCTCTAACACACATACAAACTCCATGATCTTACAAGTTCCACTTTTATTTCACACCGTCGGGATCTGTAAGCAAAAGAACATGATATCAACGGGGTACAAAGTACAAGTGCAATGTTGAAAGCGTTCCCCATGGTACATGGTTCTGCTAATTTCAACTTATAAAGCGGAAGCATATACGCAACAAAGAAGGACCCAATGGTTCAAGTTCATTGGAGGCAAAAAAGTAAAGTGTGCCATCAAGTTCGTGAGGCTTTAATCACTAGTTTTCTCATAACAAGTGGAAGGTAAACAAAAGCATGAATATACTTGGAATAGCATAAGCTAGTAGGTAGGTATGGTGGACTCTTTGGAATAACTTGGTTTAGGGAATTGGATGCATGAGTGGAACTCATACTTTATTGTGGACGCTAGCAAAAGACTGGGAGTGACAAACTAAAAGAGCAATAATGTCCATAATCATGCAGAGCGAAAAAACATCATTGATGAAAGCATAAAGTGATACTACAAGTTGAAAACTAAAGGATCATACAGGCTATGGTGACTGTGGATAGTCATAACATGGTGTGAGCATGTGCCAAGTCAACCCAAATAAAGCATCAAAGCAGAATACCACTATACTATGCTTTAATATGCTAAAACAACGCATGATTCATCCAAGGCACATTAATCAATATCAATTGTTTATAACAAGTCATGCTACAGCAAATAATACTAAGCATAAAGCCAAAACAATATCAAGCATGGCATGACAAAGCATAGGCCACAGTCAAAACAAGCTCTTTTTACCACATAAGCATGAACTTTCCTACTCTTTTCCAAATCAAACCAAACTACTTGCAAACCAAAGTATGAAAGAGGGGGTCCAACCAATTTATTCAGCAAACTAAGAAAACCAACAAAACTAAAAACCAAAACGAAAAATAAAAAAGAAGACGCTCCAAGAACAACACAACTGTGCATGAAACAATAAAAATGAAGCGTTTGGAAGAAACCTGGGATTTTTATTGATGAACAAGGGGATGCCTTGGGCATCCTCAAGCTTTAACGCTTGTACTTCTTGGATATTTCTTGGGGTGACATGTGTGGCATCCCCAAGCTTGAGCTTTAGTCCATCCTTCATCTCATTACTCATTCCTTCCATACACCTAAAATTTTTCCTTCATACAAAACTTCACACAATCTCATTAGCAACATTAGTGCACTTAAGATAAATAAGTCTCAAGGTTCAGTTCTAATACCAAATAAACTTCCATTAGAACATTAGATACTGTAGCACTTCCCTCAAAACTATCAATTCCCCAAAAGAACTCAAGAAGGAACCAACAAGAAGCAAATGCAGAAAATTGCAAAAATCTTTCAAAACGACCAGTAGGTAAAGACGAATTTTTTCGAAGACCTTCTGTTGCTCAAATCAAAAAGCGTTGAACTAACAACAGTTAGATAACAACCTGGGGCAGAAGCACAAACAATTAAAGATCAATCCGACATACAGAGCTCTCTCACGAATCTTTACGGTGAAGCACAAAAATCTGTTTCGGGACAACAACTTTCCCAATCATTACTTCTCTCTCATTAGAGGTTACTCTTGGCACAAAAAGCAAATAAAAAGGATAAGGAGAGGTTATTACAGAGGTAATAACTTCCAAGACTCAACTAAAACTCTTAGTTTATCTCCCAACAAGTTCTTTTCTTTAACGCCTTTAAGTTAGGCATAAGAAGCAAAGAAAGAATCAAGTGTTCTCAAATGAAGAAGCATTAAGACCAACTTTCTTGCCCTTACCTCTCTTACTTTTATTCTTAACCTTGGGGAAAATATGATTGTTTGGTGGAGAAGAAAGGTGCATGGTCCCCTTTCCCACATCTATTATTGCTCCAAGGAGTTCTAATAGGGACCTTCCAAGTGTAATTTGTCCTTTTCCTGCACATTCAATAATAAGATAATCAATAGAAATCGTTTTCCAAGGATCTTTGTAAACACTCCTTCAGCTATTCCAAGAGGTAATATGGTAGTATTATTATTAAGAGATATTTCTTTTCCTCCTTCAATGAGCCCCAAAGTATTCAGAGATTTATAAATATCTTTGGGCATAACGCAAAATTTAGACATGATATCACAGCGAGCTTGAAAAGTTTCATTGTTCATCTCAATCTTTACCGTAGGGAACCACTTTGATGGTTCAGTGTTTTTTGGAACATAATCATGATGCTCCCTAAGCGTATTATAGCAACTCTCTAATCTAGTAATGCTAGCCTCAAGAGTGTCCACCCTAGCCAATATTTTTGCGAAAGAAGTATCAGTTTGGCTAGTCAAGTTGTAAGTGAGGATAAATTTCTTTATAGCATTAATAGCATCATCCTCATTACAATGAAGGAAATCTCCTCCCACAACAGCATCCAAAGCATATCTATAGAAAAGAGAAATTCCAAGGTAAAAACTGCTAAGGAACAAGCTTTGAGTCATTTTAGACTCAGTTTTTTCATGTAGATCAGAGATTCTAGACCAAGCTTCCTTAAAACTTTCCTCAATTCCTTCTTTAAAAGTGAAAATCATATTCTCGGGTGACATAGTGACTAGAGCAAGGCTAGACATAGTGACAACTTAGGAAAGGAACTAATTTTTTTGTGTTTTTCAAATAAGAAAGCAAACTTGTAAAACTAAAATTTTTGTGTTTTTTGAAGAACAAAACAAGCAAACAAAGCAAAACAAAAACAACAAAGTAAAGAGATTGGTTATGAGGGAATCCCCTTGTGAAGATGTCCTTGACTCCCAGCAACGGCGCCAGAAAATCTTGATGCGCTCGACTTTCGACGTAGAGCTCGTTGGGAACCCCAAGAGGAAGGTACGATGAGCGCAGCAATAAGTTTTCCCTCAGTTATGAAACCAAGGTTTAATCGAACCAGTAGGAGCAAGGAAACACCCCAAAGGTGTTACTAGCTGAGCTTTGGCAGGGCGCACTACCGGTGCTAGTAGCAACGTGGAGACCTGCACAACACAACCACAAAACTTTGTCCCCAACTTGCGATGAGGTTTTCAATCTCACCGTGTTTTGCGGAAAACAAAGGATTAAACATATCGAATGGAAAGAAGTAAAAGTTTGCAAAAAGTAAACACAAAGTAGTAAAAGATTGTAGATTATATGTAAAGAAAAAGGACCGGGATCCATAGTTCACTAGAGGTGGCTCTCCTTAGATAAATAACATGTTGGGTGTACAAATTACAGCGGGGCAATTGACAAACACCGAGAAAGCAATACATGCATATACTAATCATCTTGACTCCTTTGAGAATTGATTGCGCATTACAACATAATACATAGACCGCCATCCAACTGCATCTATGACTAATAATCCACCTTCCGGTTATCATCCGAACCCCTCCAGTATTAAGTTGCAAGCAACAGATTATTGCTTTACGAACTTCCTGTAAAGTAAACAATACGATTGTTCTATGAACAAAGGATTGTTGTTTTCTCCCTATTAGCAACAGCACATCTAGTACCTTAGAGATTTCTGTCACTTCCCTAGATTACCAGAGGCATGAACCCACTATCGATCATAAATACTAACTCTTGGAGTTGCTAGCATCTACTTGGCCAAGATAGCTACTAACAACGGAAAGCATGCAAGATCTCAAATAACAAAGACATGATAGAATCAATAATCAATCTGAAATAGCATCTCAATATCCATCGGATCCCCGCAAACACAGCATGTATGAATTACAAATAGATGATCTTGATCATGAACGGAGCTCACAAGATCTAAACATGAAAGCACAAAGGAGGAGAAACCAGCCATCTAGCTACTACATGGATCCATAGTCCAAGGATGAACTACTCACGCATCACACCGGAGGCTTGCATGGTGATGAAGAAGGCCTCCAGGGTGAATTCCCCTCTCCGGCAGGATGCCGGGGAGAGCTTCAGATCCCTCCTGATCTAGGGATGGAGATGACGGCGGCTACATACTCTTTCGTGGATTTTTGATCGGGTACATAGGGTTTTCGTCCCGAGGGCAACTTATAGGCGGAAGGAGAGGCCGAGGGGGTGCCGGGAGCCGCCACACCACCCCCTAGCGCGGGCTCAGCCTGGCCGCGCGGCCAGGTGGTGTGGCCGGCCCCTGGCCCTTCTCCGTCTCGTATTCTGGCACTTGATCTCTTCCGGAAAAATAGGCACTTTGGCTTTTGTCCCGTCCAATTCCGGGAATATTCATTTTCTCACTTTCCTGGAACCAAAAACAGCAGAAAACTGGCAGCTGGCACTGTGGCTCTTGTTAATAGGTTAGTCCAAGAAATCATATAAAAAGTACTCCAAAGTTGGAACAAAACACAAGAAAGTGGATAAAACCAAGCATGGAACATCAAAAATTATAGATACATTTGCAATGTATCAACATCCCCAAGCTTAACTCCTGCTCGTCCTCGAGTAGGTAAGTGATAAAAACAAATAATTTTTGAGGTGACATGCACCATCAAAGACTTGATCAAAGTATTTGCAAAACATTCAAAGCTGGTATCATAGTACTTCAATCATAACATGAAAGACAAAGTTCTAGCAATAGGCAAAGAAACTATGATGCAACATGAAAAGGCACAAACAAAAGATTCATGAATAACAATGCTTTGCAAGACGTTTGTTTGTTTCACATAAAGAAAACATAGCATAAAAGTATTCAGCTTGTCCCTCAATAGAGTAGCAAATATAAATGCATACGACACCTTCAAAGTTCATAAGAGTGACTAGATACAATAGTTTAAAACAAGCAATAACAAGTTATGCATCAATCAACTAGTCTTGGGACAATGCACATAGAACTAAGAATGGCCACTATGCTCTCAAAGTAGGTGCATAAAGATATAAGGTGGAGACTCAATATAATGGTGGAAGAAAAGCCTTTTGTAAAAGGAAGTAGGGATTCAAGTCTCATAAAGAGCTTCAAAAAATTATGGTACTTGTAGTTTTCAGCTCTCATTGCCCATATCATAAGCATCTTGAAGGTGATTAAGGTTAAAGTGACACAACTAAGAGGATATGCTTGACAAGTTATAAACCGAAATCTCATGCCCCTTACTTACGAAGACCGATCCTCATGCTACTCAACTTCACTCACGAGTAAGCTCTTGTCATTGTAAGTATATGTGTATCATTAAGAAACGCCAACGGGGTACCCCTTGCACATGATACGGGAGCTTTCCCATAATCAAAATTACAAGGCAAGCAGACAATGAGCATCTCAGCGATCTTTTTATTTGCTATTTGCATAGGTTTTTATTGAGGATGCTTCATAGAGTGCTCAATATGGTGATGCTGCAAGTTTCCACCATGATTAGACATGGCTTAGGCTAGCGGCCCAGGCGTTTCTCTAACACACATACAAACTCCATGATCTTACAAGTTCCACCTTTATTTCACACCGTCGGGATCCGTAAGCAAAAGAACATGATATCAACGGGGTACAAAGTACAAGTGCAATGTTGAAAGCGTTCCCCATGGTACATGGTTATGCTAATTTCAACTTATAAAGCGCAAGCATATACGCAACAAAGAAGGACCCAATGGTTCAAGTTTATTAGAGGCAAAAAAGTAAAGTGTGCCATCAAGTTCGTGAGACATTTAATCACTAGTTTTCTCATAACAAGTGGAAGGTAAACACAAGCATGAATATACTTGGAATAGCATAAGCTAGTAGGTAGGTATGGTGGACTCTTTGGAATAACTTGGTTTAGGGAATTGGATGCATGAGTGGAACTCATACTTTATTGTGGAGGCTAGCAAAAGACTGGGAGCGACAAACTAGAAGACCAATAATGGCCATAATCATGCAGAGCGACAAAACATCATTGATCAAAGAATAAAGTGATACTACAAGTTGAAAACTAAAGGATCATACAGGCTATGGTGACTTTGGATAGTCATAACATGGTGTGAGCATGTGCCAAGTCAGCCCAAATAAAGCATCAAAGGAGAATACCACTATACTATGCTTTAATATGCTAAAACAATGCATGATTCATCCAAGGCACATTAAGCAATATCAATTTTTTATCACAAGTCATGCTATATCAAAGAATACTAAACATAAAGCAAAAACAATATCAAGCATGGCATGACAAAGCATAGGCCAAATTCAAAAACAAGCTCTTTTTACCACATAAGCATGAACTTTCCTACTCTTTTCCAAATCAAATCAAACTATTTGCAAACCAAAGTATGAAAGAGGGGGTCCAACCAATTTATTCAGAAAACTAAGAAAACCAGGCAAACTAAAAACCAAACGAAAAATAAAAAAGAAGATGCTCCAAGAACAACACAACTGTGCATGAAACAATAAAAATGAAGCGTTTGGAAGAAACCTGGGATTTTTATTGATGAACAAGGGGATGCCTTGGGCATCCTCAAGCTTTAACGCTTGTACATCTTGGATATTTCTTGGGGTGACATGTGTGTCATCCCCAAGCTTGAGCTTTAGTCCATCCTTCATCTCATTACTCATTCCTTCCATACACCTAAAATTTTTCCTTCATACAAAACTTCACACAATCTCATTAGCAACATTA
Source organism: Avena eriantha (assembly GCA_910589775.1). Taxonomy (NCBI): domain Eukaryota; kingdom Viridiplantae; phylum Streptophyta; class Magnoliopsida; order Poales; family Poaceae; genus Avena; species Avena eriantha. The sequence goes on along the minus strand of OU342740.1, from coordinate 108,407,123 downwards.
GTGCACTTAAGATAAATAAGTCTCAAGGTTCAGTTCTAAAACCAAATAAACTTCCATTAGAACACTAGCTACTGAAGCACTTCCCTAAAAAAGCTCAATTCCCCAAAAGAACTCAAGAAGGAACCAACAAGAAGCAAATGCAGAAAATGGCAGAAATCTGTCAAAACAGACCAGCAGGTAAAGAAGAATTTTTTTGAAGACCTTCTGTTGCTCAAATAAAAAAGTATTGAACTAACTAAAGTTAGATAACAACCTGGGTCATAAGCACAAACAATTACAGCTTAATCCGACATGCAGAGCTCTCTCAAAATTTTTTACGGTGAAGCACAAAAATCTGTTTCGCGATAGCAACTTTCCCAATCATTACTTCTCTCTCATTAGAGGTTACTCTTGGCACAAAAAGCAAATAAAAAGGATAAGGAGAGTTTATTACAGAGGTAATAACTTCCAAAACTCAACTAAAACTCTTGGGTTATCTCCCAACAAGTACTTTTCTTTAACGCCTTTAAGTTAGGCATAAGAAGCAAACAAAGAATCAAGTGTTCTCAAATGAAGAAGCATTAAGACCAACTTTCTTGCCCTTACCTCTCTTACTTTTATTCTTACCTTGGGGAAAATATGATTGTTTGGTGGATAAGAAAGGTGCATGGTCCCCTTTCCCACATCTATTATTTCTCCAAGGAGTTCTAATAGGGACCTTCCAAGTGTAATTTGTCCTTTTCCTGCACATTCAATAACAAGATAATCAATAGAAATTGTTTTCCCAAGGATCTTTGTAAAAACTCCTTCAGCTATTCCAAGAGGTAATATGGTAGTATTATTAGTAAGAGATATTTCTTTTCCACCTTCAATGATCCCCCAAGTATTCAGAGATTTATAAATATCTTTGGGCAAAAGGCAAAATGCACACATGATATCACAACAAGCTTGAAAAGTTTCATTGTTCATCTCAATCTTTACCGTAGGGAACCACTTTGATGGTTCAGGGTTTTTTGGAACATAATCATGATGCTCCCTAAGCGTATTATAGCAACTCTCTAATCTAGTAATGCTAGCCTCAAGAGTGTCCACCCTAGCCAATATTTTTGCGAAAGAAGTATCAGTTTGGCTAGGCAAGTTGTAAGTGAGGATCAATTTATTTATAGCATTAATAGCATCATCCTCATTACAATGGAGGAAATCTCCTCCCACAAAAGCATCCAAAGCATATCTTTAGAAAAGAGCAATTCCAAGGTAAAAACTACTAAGGAACAAGCTTTGAGTCATTTTAGGTTCAGTTTTTTCATGTAGATTAGAGATTCTAGACCAAGATTCCTTAAAACTTTCCTCAATTCCTTGTTTAAAAGTGAAAATCATATTCTCAGGTGACATAGTGACTGGAGAAAGGCTAGACATAGTGACAACTTAGGAAAGGAACTAATTTTTTTGTGTTTTTCAAATAAGAAAGCAAACTTGTAAAACTAATTTTTTTGTGTTTTTTGAAGAACAAAACAAGCAAACAAAGCAAAAAGAAACTAAGAAAAACAAAAACAACAAAGTAAAGAGATTGGTTATGAGGGACTCTCTTTGTGAAGATGTCCTTGACTCCTCGGCAACGACGCTAGAATATCTTGATGCGCTCGACTTTCGACGTAGAGCTCGTTGGGAACCCCAAGAGGAAGGTACGATGAGCACAGCAGTAGGTTTTCCCACAGTTATAGAACCAAGGTTTAATCGAACCAGTAGGAGGAAGAAAACACCCCAAAGGTGTTACTAGCTGAGCTTTGGCAGGGTGCACTACCGGCGCTAGTAGCAACGTGGAGACCTGGACAACACAACCACAAAACTTTGTCCCCAACTTGCGATGAGGTTGTCAATCTCACCGTGTTTTGCGAAAAACAAAGGATTAAACGTATCGAATGGAAAGAAGTAAAAGTTTGAAGAAAGTAAACACAAAGCAGTAAAAGATTGTAGATTGTATGTAAAGAAAAAGGACCGGGATCCATAGTTCACTAGAGGTGGCTCTCCTTAGATAAATAACATGCTAGGTGAACAAATTACAGCGGGGCAATTGACAAACACCGAGAAAGCAATACATGCATATACTAATCATCTTGACTCCTTTGAGACTTGATTGGGCATTACAACATAATACATAGACCCCCATCCAACTGCATCTATGACTAATAATCCACCTTCTGGTTATCATCCGAACCCCTCCAGTATTAAGTTGCAAGCAACAGATTATTGCTTTACGAACTTCCTGTAAAGTAAACAATACGATTGTTCTATGAACAAAGGATTGTTGTTTTCTCCCTAGTAGCAACAGCACATCTAGTACCTTAGAGATTTCTGTCACTTCCCTAGATTACCAGAGGCATGAACCCACTATCGATCATAAATACTAACTCTTGGAGTTGCTAGCATCTACTTGGCCAAGATAGCTACTAACAACGGAAAGCATGCAAGATCTCAAATAACAAAGACATGATAGAATCAATAATCAATCTGAAATAGCATCTCAATATCCATCGGATCCCTGCAAACACAGCATGTATGAATTACAAATAGATGATCTTGCTCATGAACGGAGCTCACAAGATCTAAACATGAAAGCACAAAGGAGGAGAAACCAGCCATCTAGCTACTACATGGATCCGTAGTCTAAGGATGAACTACTCACGCATCACACCGGAGGCTTGCATGGTGATGAAGAAGGCCTCCAGGGTGAATTCCCCTCTCCGGCAGGGTGCCGGGAAGAGCTTCAGATCCCTCCTGATCTAGGGATGGAGATGACGGCGGCTACAGACTCTTTCGTGGATTTTTGATCGGGTACATAGGGTTTTCGTCCCGAGGGCAACTTATAGGCGGAAGGAGAGGCCGAGGGGGTGCCGGGAGCCGCCACACCACCCCCTAGCGCGGGCTCAGCCTGGCCGCGCGGCCAGGTGGTGTGGCCGGCCCCTGGCCCTTCTCCGTCTCGTATTCTGGCACTTGATCTCTTTCGGAAAAATAGGGACTTTGGCTTTTGTCCCGTCCAATTCCGGGAATATACATTTTCTCACTTTCTTGGAACCAAAAACAGCAGAAAACTGGCAGTTGGCACTGTGGCTCTTGTTAATAGGTTAGTCCAAGAAATCATATAAAAAGTACTCCAAAGTTGGAACAAAACACAAGAAAGTGGATAAAACCAAGCATGGAACATCAAAAATTATAGATACATTTGTAATGTATCAGACTTCCACACGATCTTGAGATCGGCAAGGGTTCGACTACATCATCCAGTTCCATCTCGTTAACAAAGCTTTATCGGTCTACGAGGGTATGTTCTCTATGGGTGTATATCCACCCGTTGCTTATATCTAGTAGATAGATCTTGGCGTATAATAGTTTCCATCGTAGGAATTTTTTGTTTTCTATGCTGCGAACCCAACAGTGGTATCATAGCCTGATCTATGCGTAGGTGCTTTGCATGGGTAGAACACATAAGAGTATGTGGGCGGTGATGATCATCTTATTGCATCTTCTATGTATTTTGAATATTGGTGGCATAGTGGGATGAAGCGGCCCGGACTAACTTTACATGTCCTCGCACATGAGACCTATTCCACGCTTGACATCCAACTAGTTTTGCATAACTAGCTAGCGGGTGTCTGTCTCTCCTATTATAGTCAATATCTGATTTACGACGAGTTGCTAATAATTTGGGTATCATCGTTGTGGTTCCATGTTCGTAGGTAAGAACAGTTCTATCTTCGAAAGCCCCCAGTCACATAAAACTTGCAATTGATAAATTAGAAGTGTCTAGTTTAGATCGTTGCTGGGCTAGTGTCATGATATGGTAATGTTATAATTTCAAGTATAGTTGATTCTCTTGGAAATTATAGCATACCTAAACATGTAAGTTCCATAGACCTTGGCCTTACACACAAAGGAATGATAAAGATCATACCACGATGCACATGATAGTGATCAAGTGCAAGAACCATATCATTTCACTTTACACATATGATGTTTGTTTCCATATTATATTGCGTGTTTGGCGTTTTAGTAGCATTATAAGATGATCCCTCATTTAGATATCAAGATAAAAATGTGTTCTTCCTTAAGTACACACCGTTTTATGTTTCGTCTCTTCAAGACATCACGTGATGATCGGGTGTACTTGAATCCACTTTTGCATAATGGGTGTAAGACAGTTTTACACACGCGAGTACTAAGGTTCTTACTTGGCGAGCCTAGCATGTATAGACATGGCCTCGGAATACGTACCGAAAGGTTAAGCATGAGTCATATGGTTGATATGATGCCCATATAGATGCTCACCTTTGAAGCTACACCGACTCACGTGATGATCGGACTTGGTGTAGTGGATTTGGTTCATGTAATCACCAAAACAACTCGAGCGATGTTGGTTTTGAGTGGGAGTTCATGTAGTAATATGATTAAAGTTGAACTCATTTTATCATATACTAAAAGAGTGAATTTGCATAATTTGTTGTAGTCATTGGCATATGTTTACTACCTTGTTCTTAGTTGTAATTGAGATAATAGAACTATAGAATTTTGGATATTTACTTTATGAACTGGTATCGTATTGTTTTGAGTGTTAATCTAAAGTTTAATAATCGAATTACAAACTTTCAGCAAACTCAATTTACTCCATGAAGTTTAATAAGTAGTATCAACCAAAAGTAACAATTCTAGTGTTGGTATCTAAGTATCATACTTGCTTCCGTGATTCTTGATATTCAAAAGTTGTTTTAATATCAAGGTTATCTAGGAGCTGAAAGAAATGTTTCAGAAACCATCATGTGTGGAAGATATTGCGATATCTGAAAATATGTTTTTGGTTGCAATATGATAGAGTATAATTTAGCAAAATACATGTTATCATATTTTATTAGAATTTGTGAAGGATGGATATTCTAGGCATCCGGATCTCCCAAAAAGGTTTCGGGAACTAACATTATACTCGCGATTCTTCCTTATATGCTATAGTAGCTTGATCGTGAAAGTTGTCATGATAAGGATGAATAGAAGATGTAAGTAAAATGTTTACTACACTAAAAGATTACTAATGAATGGATTTTTGAAACAATGCCAAACATTTGATGATGGTGATCCACTTCAAATTGCAAGTCCAAAGGTATTAGTATTTAACTATATACACTTTGTACTATGTGTCATGTGAATGACACCACTATTGATGTTGATAAATTCTTTTAATGGAAAAGGAATTGCTGAAAGAGAATCTATAAAATATTTGGTAGAAAAGAAAAGTTGGAGATGTCCAACTTAGGTATATAGAAGATATACATTTTATGGCTATATTATTTCCTTGTTAAACAATGTGGTTCTTAGGTATTGGATACCGGTATTGGATACCAAATTGGTTGGTGTGAGGTGTCATACAGAATAACACAATTCATGAACTGCAACGGCCTAAGTAACTAGCAAGAGAATAAGTGATGATGTTCATCGAAAACAAATAAAATGTTATTATGTTTCTCATTATCGTCAAACCTAGCCTTTTATTTTGTTCCGGTATTACGAGAACATTGGTTGTTCAAATAATTACTGTATTCCATAAAGAATGGATTAACTTTTACAAGTCTAGTTGGAGAAATCACATCCATAAACACTATTCCTAAAATGTCGTAAGACAAATGATTGAAAGATCACTTATGAAGTGACATCGCTGTATGAATTATATTGGAAAGAAAAACATGAAGAAACTCCATGTTGATGGATTTTTGGAGTCTTTGATTTTGATCAATTGACGATTGTGATACTTTCCTCGAGATAATTGAAACTCCATTCATAGGCCAAAGAGGAACAAATGACTAACTTATTGGACATCATACATGTTGATGTATATCGGCCATTATGTGTAGACATGTGTGGTGGATCTTTCGACTTCATATGATTTCTTCGAAAATTTGGTTGAATATATATCTATATTTACTTAACAAGGAATAAGTATGAAACATTTGAAATTATTCAAAGACTTTCAAGATGAAGTGGAAAATCATTGTAACGAGAAAATAAAAGAGTTTATGATTGGATCATAAAGGGAGATATTTGAGTTACAAGTTTAGCAAAAACACCTAATATTCGAGGAATCATTCCATGGATCTGTGTTTCCTGATAAACCATAGGAGTATGTTATGTTCGAGAGATCAAATCTAACCTTGTTTGACATGGTAAGATCAAAGGTGTCATTTATAAAACTACCATTATGTTTTAAGGATTAAAACTTTAGAGACTACCGCGTTTACACTAAAAAGAGCACCATCGTGATCCGTTGAAATGACACCATAAAGGTTATGGTTTGGGATAAAACCCGAGTTGTCTTTTCTCAAATTTTGGTATGCTTGGCATAAGTAAAATGTTTACAATCAAAGTCAGATAAGCATGTCTTTGTAGGTTATCCCAAAGAAACAGTTGGGTATTCCTTCATAACACTGAAGACAAAAGAGTTTATCACTTTGAACGTCAAGTTTCTTGAGAAGAAATTTTTCGCAAAAGTTAAGTGGGAGGACAATAGAACTTTGATTAGGTTGATGAACCTAAGCAACATGTGCTAAGTAGCGCAACGTCGGAAAGTGTCCCGGAGGTGGCTATAATGCTCATGGCTACCGTGATTACAAAGGTTCTGGTCTTGGAGATTAGAGTTCCTATTGAACCATGTGGGTCGGTAAGAATCAAATAGTAAGATTTGAAACAGAAGTTATTATTGTTTTGACAATGATGAACCGACTACATGCAAATAAGCGATGATGGGCCCTGACTCCATAAAATGACTAGAAGTCATAAAATCCGTGATAGTATCCATACATGAAAATCAAGTTTCTGAACTTGGAAGACCCTTTGGAGAGGTGTGAAGCCTATCGGTCGTATTTGGATCTATAAAGAAATAGACATGGATGTTTTACATATATGAAATAGTCGACATGTCAAAAAGGAGTTTACGACAATGTTCAAGGAGTTGACTATGACAAGATTTGATCTTTCATAGCGATATTTAGTCTTGACGGATTAATGTAGCAAACACTACATATAATTTGGTATATGGTAGTTGAACAAACAAAACAATGTTCTTATAATAGAATGGTTACCTAGGACGTGTACATGACATGGTTCAGAGAGTTTTATTAATTCAAAGGATGCTAAAAGGGCGTGCAAACTTCAATGGTTGAAGTGAGTATAGCGAAGTTGGAAATCTTCACCATGATGAAAATGTTAAAACAATTTAATTTCATTGGAGACGATGAAGATGCTTGCATTTCCAAGAAATTAAGTGGGAGCGCTGAGACATATTTCTAATTATATTATGTAGAAGACATGGTGTTGATTGGAAATGATGTATCTTTTATTGACACAAGTTAAGAATTTCATTAAAATTAGATTTCGATGAAAGATTGGGCAAAACCGGAATATTTGGCATCAATGTATATATGGATAGATTGAGGCGCTAATATGGTTGTGCTATACGTACATATATGAGATATTGAATGAGTTCAATATGGAAACGACAAGAAAGGTTCTTGCCGCATGGAAAGGGTTGAATCAAGATTCAAGTGTATCAACACTTAGTGAGTGAAATCACATGAATATTTTGATCAATAAAGTATACCATGATATGTACATATCTAGATATGTCCTATGCTCTAAATGTTATGAGCACATATCAGAATGATTCATAAGATGATCATTGGACGATAGTAAAGATATTCTTATGAGCTTTGGAAGAATTAAGAATATATCATGTATAAGTGACAAATAGTTAAAGTAGTTCATTGTAAAGTGTTACATTGATACTAGTTTTGTCACAAGATACAAATTAAATTTATCTCAATTTAGACTGTGGGTGGCACAATGTAATGGAAAGGTGTTCCATGATGGATTTGGATGAGTTCCAAAGTTGAGACATTGTGACGGATACTACAACAAAAGGCTAAGTATATGACTGCTATAGTAGCAGCAAAGGAGGGCATTTGTGTTAAGTAGTTTGTTATCAAACTAGGTGTCGTTCAACGTGGGCTAATACTATGAATATATATTGTATGACAATATATCAACATATTTTAACTCAAACGAACTAAAGGTCTCACCAAAGGACCAAATTTATACAATGCCATCTCATTTGAGAATGAGTGATGCGTAGAGATGCAAAGACATGCAAATACACACGGACATGAAAGTGTCAGATCCAGAGATTATGTTCACCACTAGCAAACGCGTATATACAACACCAGAAAGACATAAGTGTTGAACGCAAGTTTAGAAACTTGATTATTGACTCTAGTGCAAGTGGGAGACTAAAGGGAATATGCTTGAGAGGCAATAATAAAATTGTTATTATCTTATTCCATGTTTATGATAAAAGTTTATTTTACATGCTATAATTGTATTAATTGGAAATGTTAATACATGTGTGTTTAATAAACAAAATATAAGGTTCCTAGTAATGCCTCTCTATAAACTAGCTCATTGATTAACAAGATGATCAAGGTTTCCTGGTCATGGACATTGAATGTTGTTAATAACAAGGTCACAACATTGGTGAATGATGTGATGAACATTCATCCGAAGTATAGCATTACGATGAAAGTCATTATGTTTATATTGCTATAGCATCGTACGAAGTAATCTTTATCCTTAGACCATGAGATCATGTTAATTGTTAAGACCAGAAGAATACTTTGATAACATCAAACGTCACACCGTAATAGGGTGACTAAAGATGGGTTCAGGTATTCCGAATGTGTTATGTTGCGGCTCATGGATCAAGAGTGGAATCTGTCAATCCCGATGATGGATAGATATACTCTGGGCCCTCTCGGTGATATCACGTTTGTTAGCTTGCAAGCAAGTGATGATATCACTAGAATGTTATATCACGGGAACAAGAAAAGAGTGCATGTTGGCAACGAGATCAAACTAGGTATGGAGATACTGATGATCGAATCTCAGACATGTAATATATCGCGAGACAAAGGGATTTAGGTACTAGCGTTAAAGGTTCTCACGATCACATAAGTCATCGTTGAATGTGTGGGAGTCAGTATGGATCTCTAGGTCCCGCTTCTGATTATTGATCTGAGAGGGGTCTCAATCATGTCTGCATTATTCGCAAACCATAGGGTGACACACTTAAGGTTTGCCAAACACCATTTGGACCAAATATGTTCTAGACGAAAGAATTGCAAAGCGCTGGAATTATTCCAATAGACACTGAAATTGTTTCGAGTGAAATTCCTGAAATTGGTTTTGCATGTAATATTGAAACGTTGCAAGGGTTTTATGTGAATGTTTGTTAATTAAATTATTTAACAAAATTCTGAATAAAATAAATAAAAGAGTTTTTTTAAATGAGAGAGTATTAGATTTGGAGAAATTTAATGCATTAAAGTGGAGACTTCAGTGGAGAATATGAGGGGGCATATTTATGTGGAGGGAGTTACCACCACATGAATGAGGGAGGTGAAGGGGCACCCCCATGGGGCGCCGGCCATGGGGATTGGCACCCGCCTCCTCCTATAGAAGGACCCCCTCTCCTCACTTCTCACTCACACCTCCTCGTGAAGGATCTCTCTCACCCTCTAGTGTTATTTCCCCATGGTCTTGGATTAGCGAGATACATGTTCTTTGTGGCATTTCGTCTAGAAGGAGTTGTTGCTTCCGCTACATAGCTGGAGCAAGGAGGTGGAGGTTGTTCGGTGGCCTGAGCGTGTATGCGAGGGCAGATGCGGCGCTGATTTGTGGCGCTAGGACGTCCACACGATCTTGAGATCAGCAAGCATTCCACTACATCATCCACGAGTTCCATCCTGTTAATAAAGCTTTGTCGGTATATGAGGGTATGTTCTCTATGGATGTATATCCACATGTTGCTTGTATCTAGTAGATAGATCTTGGCGTATAATAGTTCCCATCATAGGAAAAAATTTGATTTCTATGGTGCGAACCCAACACTATGTGTGGGGCCCCCGAATTAATCCTCCGAGAATCCCAGTTATGCATACAACCACGATCCCATGATCAGTTAGTCGTGGCACATAACCGACAAGTATCATTACAACATCCGAGATATACCAAATTACAAGACTTACATAAATGTCGTTAAGGCTACATCAATAATCATCAGCAGAACTTCATCAAACGTAGAGCCCGATCCATGCCTTAACCTACAGGCAACTGACTGGGAGAACGTCCTAGCTCGCATAGCCGTCAACTTCATCCTCTTCTTGATATCTGACCAAGTTAATAGCCAGGGACAATGCCAGTGAGTACTTTGAATGTACTCGCAAACCACCTCTAGAAGGTAATAATAACAAGAGGATATGCAATATAGTTGTGGTAGTAGGAGGGCTCCAAGGGAGGTTCTTTTCTCAATTAGTTTCTCTTGTAGATATAGCATCTACATATCTTTGTTGAAAACTTTTATAAACCATTTTGGAAACCTTTTGAAAAGTTTTTGTAAACACTAGGATTGGGGTACCCATTTGTTCCCGTATTCAGGTCGTCTCACGACCAAACTCCTTTCTCCTCCTTCCCACCTATGGTCAAAACCTTTCTCCTTTGCGACAATCCCATGGTCAAAACATTTCCAAAGCCATTTCTTTTCCGAAAATTCTTTTTGAAAACAAAACCAGCACCGCTCTACAGAAGTTTGTCCAACCCGTCCTTAACCACGGACACGGCTATTCGAATAGATTTACACTCTGCAGAGGTTGTACACTTTACCTACACCATCCAGGTACACTACCCTGATCTACACCGATCGTGGGTCGAGTAACCGATCAAGACTCTCCGGATGCCCACTCCAATATAAGTGCCTACCCCATGAGTGTTGTTCCCGTCAACACCGGGACGCCCTATATAGTTCCCAGCCAACCGGAGCGTTTTTTCCACTTCACGAGTGTGCACATCAATGAGGGGCTCAGAGTAACGCGTGGAGGTCCGTATACCCTTCGTTCCTTCTCTCGGTCGATGTTCCACATGGAACGTTTGTCCAGAGAAGGCCCACCCTCCAAGGAGTTTCATCCCCTGTAGTAGTTGCGAGGCAGCTTATACCAGAATAGACAAATATCAAATCCAGCCCTGTCCCATTCTAGAGTAATGTGGTTGCACAGGGTTAAGTTGTTATAGCTAAACTGCAAAGAACCGGGTGCGTTTTTGTAAACCTTTTTCCTCCAGATTTCCTTCATCATTTTGTAAGGCAAAACCTTTTTCTTTCACAACACTCTTGGGAGGTCCCACCTCACCAAGGTTTTATCATAAAACATTTGGTAAAACTTTTTCCGGGGTCTTCCCATCCTCTAGATTTTGCTTCGGCTAAAACAGGATCTCTAAGGGGTGTGGTGTAATACACCATCTATTATACTAGGGACAAGTAGGTGTCACCAACGGGGTTGTACCTAATAGTACAAAAGTGTAATAGTTTGGAGGAGCCAAACCACTACCATATAGATACATCAATATATAGTAAAACCATGCAGATTTAAATAAGCAGAAGATAAAACATGCATAAGTAAAACAGTAGGGCAAGGCTTATGAGCAAGAATGTGGCTTGCCTGCGATCAGCAATATGGCATAAATATCCCCGGACTTCTTCTTTAGATAACCCAGAATACCGATACCAATAATAAATACCACTTCTTTTGCTCTCCGATTTCATCGCAACAATCGTCGTCCCGACAGCACATGCAAGCAAACCAACCCACAATCAACACAAGGCATACAAGCACCAATACGTACAGCAAACAATGAATAATAAAAGTTCACAATTCATTAGGTCTTAGGAGGAATGGATTTAATAAGATTGGCCTTGTCTTGAGAATATGGAAGAAAATCCCCTTAGGATTCATAGCCGAGGAACTACCTAAGAGGGGTTTTGGACCAAGGACATACTATGTATGATTTCATTGTAGGAAAAAGGTACCATCAGATAGGTATTGATAGAATGAAACCAACAAAAGTGGTTTCACTATTTTACCACTTTTCTTTAATTTCTTATTAATTTTCTAGTGATAAAGGCTCTAGTTTTAGGAAATAATTCACCAGAAATGTTCTGTACGTCCTACCATTATTTCCTTGGGTCGTTAAGTAAGTCTTGATGTACTTGTTCACAGAGATTTGGAGTCCTGTCAAAATATTTAGCAGAATTCCCTTGGTAAAATCCCAAAGTCAGTTCTGCAGTTAATTTGTCTTTTTCATCAGATTAAATATATAGAAGCTTTTGATATGATTCCAAGGGCACGGGATGGGTATTTGAATTATATTTCTGTAGGTATTGGAATCACCCAATTTGGATTTGTAAAACTTCTGGAATGATTTATCTAGTGAGATTACCACTTACAGAAGTATTTAATTCACTATAATTCAACAGAGGATCAATAAATCATTATCTCATGGTTTTAGATAGGTATTGATGTACCACTTCTCTGGGAGTTGGAGTTAGCTTAATAGGTGCTGTAGATATGCCTAGCAAATTTTTATAAGGCAGATATGCTCTATTTTTGTTATTTTTACTACAGATAAAACATTGATCCTTTTGGGACGGGGTCAAAGTGACAAGCTAGGTTTACTAGAGTTCTACCATATAGAGTTGGAATTACCCGGTTTGGGTTTACCAAACTACCATAAAGAAATATATAGTGAAAAATATATGTTCTGGTATTATATTTATAATAAAATAACAAGAGATTATTTTCATACAGCACTTGTTCTGCATGCTTAATAAAACCCTATGTTTCATGTACAAATTTAGAGAGGGTTATTTCTGGCCATTTTTCATTTTGATTTTGATTTAAACTAGGGTGCCTAATTTTAGATCTGGAAATATAACAAAAGGAACGAAAAAGGGAAAAAGGCTCAGACGGGCTGGGAGCAGCATATCTGGCTGGGCCATACTGGGCCGGCCCAACCGGCGCCTCAAGCCACACGGGAGAGGCAGGGTTCAAACACTCTAGGCGGGGCCCATCTGTCGGCGTCAACGAGACGGTGAAGGGGGTACGGGGCGATGACAGCCGATGGATTGGAAGGGCCATCGACGGCGGGGAGCTCGTTTTCCATCTCCGAGGCGCGGCGGTGCGCGAAAACCCTAGGGGAAACGGGGGTGGCGCGGAGAGCTCACTTGGTGGCGCTCTGATGACGGAGAGGAGGCTGGGGTAACGCGGCGTGTCATGAAGACCTCGGGAAGGGGAGGCAACGCCCGCTTCGGTGCGGATCTAAAGGATCCTGCGTCGAGCCGAGGTCGGCAGCACCCGAGCAGTTCTGCGGCGGCGCCTGGGAGTGGACCTAGCCAAAAAGGAAGGCCGGGTGAGATGTATATTGACCGGAGAGAGACATGCAAGCATAGAAGGAGAGTGGGGGAGGTCGGGGTCACCTATAAACTTGCATGCAAACTCGAGCCCGAGAGAGCTTCTTCTCCAACGACTCAGACATGCAAAGAGGGAGGTTGGGTGAGGGTTTGCAGGGGATCTAGAGGAGAGCTTAGGGGTGTAAAGGAGGGGCTGGGAAAGGTCGGGGTCGACCATGAACTACACTACTCAAAGGAGGCCGAGAGGAGCATGCTTTCCTCTACTTGGCGATGGAGAGCCAGGGATCTGGATCTGGGGCTTGAGAGAGGTAAGAGGAGGAGAGGCAGATGAAATGACACAGAGAGGAGGGCTGCCTGGCCTTTGGGCTCTTTTATCCCGAAGAGGAGGGGTGTATGATGCACCAAGTGCATCCATGGCTAGGGCTGGTCCCTGTCCCTCCTATTGGCTGTCAGGGCGGTGGGTAGATGTGAGAGAGATGGGTCTGTTCGTGCATAAAGTGAGAGGGAATAGGGACCTGCTGCAAGAGAGTTAAAGAACGGAGGAAATGACCTTAGCCTATGTCTCCTTCATGGACAAGCACAAAAGACAAAGAGGAGTAAGGTGGCTAAAGATCCATGCTAGAGTGGTGACGACCACAGGGGTGTGGTGGTGGTGCTGGGGTGAGTGATTGAGAGCCTTGGTGATGACTTTATTTTGGTCTAGATTAGTAATCTCCTAGTTTGCCATATTTGATCAATTTGATGTTTATAAAGGAGGTTTTATAATTTGCGTTGGGACAGGTGGGAATATGGTACTGGTAGATGGATATGGTCTATATACAACTCTAGGAATTATTTGAGATTTTTCAAAGGATTTGAAGTCCACTTTAGATCATTTATCCAAAAAGTGCAGAAGTAGTTTCTAGAATCTCATTTGATATTTTTGTATTAGACAAGTTGAGTTTTTGAGGTGAGATGGTCCCAAATGTGAATACACACTTAGGGGAATTTTCCCAAGATTTATTGAGGCTTAAAAGCATTTAAAACAATTATTACTCCATTTCTGCCACTTAAGAAAAAGGGAAATAAGAAATAATAAAGGATCCCAAAAATATTTATTTTTGAGAGGGGAGAGTAGGGTATGATATATGGATCTCAATTGAGCCAAAAGTTGAGGAAGTGTTTTGGCAAAAACAAAACTTTCCATTGTGGATGAAGTTTTGGGGATTTTGTCTATTAAAGGAATTAAATAGATTTGGGGCCATAATAATTATGGATAATATTTGATAAATCTTTATGATCAAGGTATATGATCTATACAAGGTGTAGCAATCATTTGAAACCTTGGGAATTGGAAATCCAACTTGAATTAGATGGAAAAACAAGGAGTTCAGGATCTAGGGTGATGTTATTTTCATACCACCAAAACCTTGTTGGATCTTGGAGCTCAAAGGTCTCCTTGAGGCAAGGGATAGATGTATAGTTAGACCAAGACATATAGAAGATCATGGCAGAAGGATTTTGGATTGGTTACATTTGAGTTGGTCTAGAAGTGATGGCAAACTTTGTTGAAAATAAGGCTGCCATACTAGATGAGTCATGATGCCTTATAAACCATGTGGGTTTAATAAGCACAAAGATCCACTTGGAAAACGTGAAGTAGATGTTGATACACCTATATGAGTAGAACACAACCATGCAAAGATTTGGTCCAGAGAAGGTGGGATGGTGGTGTGACCTTCTATCAAAGTAGGCATGATGACTAGATTTGTAGGAGTAGTTATTTTATTACCTGCAAAACCATCAATAACAAGTGGGTTGGAGGATGATCTATCCCAGGGAAAGAGTGTTCCTTGGTAGTCCTTAGGATGGTTAACAAGATGGTTCAAATGCATTATCAAAAATGCACAAGGGTTGAGAAAAGGAGACATTCAAAAAGGGGATGTTGGAAATAGTTTTCCAGACAGCCAATTTGGCAGACTTAGGGTTTTTGACTAGAATGTGGGTGGTGATGATTTTGAGGGGTTGTAAGGTACCAAAGCATCATCTAGTGTATGATGTTGAAGTTTAGATTGGGTAGAATATATCCATGCTTTATATTGGCCTTCATTGACTTGGAAACTTCTAGAATGGATCAGTTCAGAATCGCTTTGGTTAAGGGTTTTAGACGATCCCCTGGTGGCTAGAGATTAGATCCAGATTGAAATCTTGCTTAGGGTTTGGTGATTTTAAAGTATCTTGATCCTAGTGGGTGAGCTCCTAGAGTATCTCATACTACTTCTAAGCAATCAAGTCAAACAGGAGATCAAGGCAATTCATCTTATACACTAAGTAAATCCACTACTAGGGTTACCATCAAGTCTAGCTTGAGGTAAGGTTGAGGCATTTTGAAGAGGTTGGATTTTGAATAAGATGAGAGTCCTTGGTATCTCTACCAAGATTAGAATTCAAAAGCTTACTAAAAGGTTTTGGAGATCCTAGAGGTAAGAGTAGTTGAAGGTTCTGTCTTGAAAACATAAGGAGATAGTATTCTATAGCTCTCCATAGTTTGATCAATAGAAGCTACTAAAGTAGTTGGTTTGCAACAGCTTCTTGGCTCAGGTTATGGAATGCTAGAACATTTGAGAATATGGAAATTAAGCCAAGACAGTTTTGGGAAGTAGCTTTTGTCAACTGGTGTTGAGGTAAGGAGTATATCTTCTAATACATAAACATAAGCATAAACATAGTCAAACAACAGGCCAACACTTCATCACTAAACAAGAAAAAGTTTATGTTCCCCCTGATTTTTGCATTCGGGGCAACTAATCAGGGTTGCTAGAATTGGGATGTTATAGACCTTTCTCCCTTAAAAGAATCTCTTCCTGAGATTCAGGAGAGTAGGGTTAGGGATTTTCGAGTCAAGGGTAGCGCTACTGGTTTCGAGCGTACTATATTACAGACTCCGTCGTTGGAAGTGGCTACTTTGTCGATGAAGTTGGGCTTCAGTCTTCCGGGATACACAGAGAGTTGAGTAGAGTCCAGTCCCGATTGTGAGGTATGATCTTATATTCCTTCGGGGCTCGATGTCTCGAGGGCTTAGGATGGGCATACTATCTCGATGCTGAACTTCACGGAGTACTCATCGGAGGATAGAATCTATAGCTGGGAGTACCTCTGTCTAAGGATCCATAGCTCTTCCTTAGGGTCGTAGAGTATCCTATTTAACGATGTTAGGGTTGGGGCTCCTGAGTTTGCTTCAGCGAAGGGTTACCCTATTCTTGTAGGAAAGACGCAGTCTTTCCCCCTTAGGATTAAACTAGGGATAGATCGGAGAGTTCACATGGTTCTTCCTTCCTGAAGTCATTGAATGGGGTTTTTGGGGATTGTTGTCCATCTTTCTTGTGGAGTAGCGACCTTCGGAAGGTTGTATCTTCCCGGAGTCTTGAGCTGAGGTCATCGAGCGATGCCCTACTTTATCAACCTTGGCGGGATGGTTTCCGAACATAGCCTTTAAGGGGTTAGCTCAAGGTAATTTAGCGGTTTACGACTCTCCTTGCTAGTAGTTAGTCAGGGTTGAAGCAGTCAGCGTCGTGTAAGCGTTCATCATTTGCATATCTTGCATTGCTTCTGCTCGAGGGCGGGGTAGACTCGTTGTCTTCAGGCTTCCTAATCATCTGATTTTGGGGTTGGTTCTGACCTTCTAGGGAGGATCATTCCGTTAGTTTGGGTATGGTCAATTAGATTAGTTAGTCTCCTTAGGCGGTCAGAAGCTCTAATACACTAAAGTTTAGTGTGGTTAGGTCTTCACTTCTTGTCTTGGTAGACATTTCTGATGGTTTCTTGAGGGTATTCAGGATCCTTCAGTGATTGACTTCCGGCTTCAACGGGATTCTTGCTGTAGTAGACTAAGGAACAAGGGAGTGTGGTGCTATTGAAAAGTCTCGCGAGGTGAGTTTGACGAGGTATGTCGTCCTGCTGAGGTGAAATCTTCCAGTTTGTTCTTCCTTGACGATGTTGAACTCCTGGTTCTTGCGATTCTTTTCCTCTCATATACTCTCGAGGTTAGTCTAGGTCTCATTACCGACAGCTAACACAGGGGTATCCTGAGTTACTAGGTGGGTTATCGCTCCTCGAGACACATTTTTAAGAAGGTCAAGGCAAACCAGAGCATATAAACAAGGCAAACAGAGCGAGGGGATCGCAATGTCCTCGGCAGACAACACACATCAAGCCACACATAATGCACTTAGGCAAGCAAACACGGTCAACGCTAGGGACCAAGGAGTTAACTACTGGCGAGGTAGGGGAATCCTATTCTTAGGACTATGGACCCTACATATCGTATTTCTTTAGGTCGGAGTCACTATCTTGTAGATGAAGCCTTCATCGTATGTTGGACGCTTCTTTATAGTGCAACACCTGCTGTCTTCTAATTTTGAGGATTCCGCTGGTAGTGCTATATTGTAGTCTCCTTGTGTTTTCTGGTAGTTGCTTATCTTCATCTTGTTCTCATTGTCTTCGTCGGGTTCTAGATCCTAGTTATTAAAATCTGTAGGTTTGAAGTTTGGACGAGAGTTAGAGGAAACTATTTTCGAAAGCATTTACTTAGAGTAAGAGAAGAAGTAGAACTTTTGAAACTCATTGGGAAACTAGTTTTCGAAAGCCGAGGTTTTCAAAATAATGTTCATGTATAACGACCATGCTAACTAGGGTTCTCCTACAATCAGGATGGCTCTGATACCAAGTCTGTGGGGCCCCCGGATTAATCCTCCGAGAATCCCAGTTGTGCATACAACCATGATCCCATGATCAGTTAGTCGTGGCACATAACTGACAAGTATCATTACAACATCCGAAATATACCGAATTACAAGACTTACATAAATGCCATTAAGGCTAAATCAATAATCATCAGCGGAACTTCATCAAGCGTATAGCCCGATCCATGCCTTAACCTACAGGCAACTGACTAGGAGAACGTCCTAGCTCGCATAGCCGTCAACTTCATCCTCTTCTTGATATCTGACCAAGTTAATAGCCAAGGACAATGCCAGTGAGTACTTTGAATGTACTCGTAAACCACCTCTAGAAGGTAATAATAATAAGAGGATATGCAATATAGTTGTGGTAGTAGGAGGGCTCCAAGGGAGGTTCTTTTCTCAATTAGATTCTCTTGTAAATATAGCATCTACATATCTTTGTTGAAAACTTTTATAAACCATTTTGGAAACCTTTTGAAAAGTTTTTGTAAACACTAGGATTGGGGTACCCATTTGTTCCCGTCTTCAGGTCGTCTCACGACCAAACTCCTTTCTCCTCCTTCCGACCATCCCATGGTCAAAACCTTTCTCCTTTGCGACCATCCCATGGTCAAAACATTTCCAAAGCCATTTCTTTTCCAAAAATCCTTTTTGAAAACAAAACCAGCACCGCTCTACAAAATTTTGTCCAACTCGTCCTTAACCGTGGACACAGCTATTCGTATAGATTTACACTCTGCAGAGGTTGTACACTTTACCCACACCATCCAGGTACACTACCCTGATCTACACCGATCGTGGGTCGAGTAACCGATCAAGACTCTCCGGATGCCCACTCCAATATAAGTGCATACCCTATGAGTGTTGTTCCCCTCGACACCGGGACGCCCAATATAGCTCACAGCCCACCGGAGCGCTTTTTCCACTTCACGAGTGTGCGCTTTCAATGAGGGGCTCAGAGTAACGCGTGGAGGTCCGTAGACCCTTCGTTCCTTCTCTCGGTCGATGTTCCACATGGACCATTTGTCCAGAGAAGGCCCACCCTCCAGGGAGTTTCATCCCCTATAGTAGTTGCGAGGCAGCTTATACCAGAATAGACAAACATCAAATCCAGCCCTGTCCCATTCCAGAGTAATGTGGTTGCACAGGGTTAAGTTGTTATAGCTAAACTGCAAAGAACCAGGTGCGTTTTCGTAAACCTTTTTCCTCCAACTTTCCTTCAGCATTTTGTAAGGCAAAACCTTTTTATTTCTCAACATCTCTTGGGAGGTCCCACCTCACCAAGGTTTTATCATAAAACATTTGGTAAAACTTTTTCCGGGGTCTTCCCATCCTCTAGTTTTTGCTTCGGCTAAAACAGGGTCTCCAAGGGGTGTGGTGTAATACACCATCTATTCTACTACGGACAAGTAGGTGTCACTAAGGGGGTTGTTCTTAATAGTACAAAAGTGTAATAGTTCGGAGGAGCCAAACCACTACCATATAGATACATCAACATATAGTAAAACCATGCAGTTTTAAATAAGCAGAAGATAAAACATGCATAAGTAAAACAGTAGGACAAGGCTTATGAGCAAGAAGGTGGCTTGCCTGCGATCAGCAATATGGCATAAATATCCCTGGACTTCTTCTTTAGATAACCCAAAATACCAATACCAATAATAAATACCACTTGTTCTGCTCTCCGATTCCATCGCAACTATCGTCGTCCCTACAGCACATGCAAGCTAACCAAGCCACAATCAACACAAGGCATACAAGCACCAATACGTACAGCAAACAATGAACAATAAAAGTTCACAATTTATTAGGTCTTAGGAGGAATGGATTTAATAAGATTGGCCTTGTCTTGAGAATATGGAAGAAAATCCCCTTAGGATTCACAGCCGAGGAACTACCTAAGAGGGGTTTTGGACCAAGGACATACTCTGTATGATTTCATTCTAGGAAAAAGGTACCATCAGATTGATATTGATAGAATGAAACCAACAAAAGTGGTTTCACTATTTTACCACTTTTCTTTAATTTCTTATTAATTTTCTAGTGATAAAGGCTCTAGTTTTAGGAAATAATTCACCAGAAATGTTCTTTACGTCCTACCATTATTTCCTTGGGTGGTTAGGTTAGGCTTGATGTAATTGTTCACTGAGAGTTGGAGTCCTGTCAAAATATTTACCATAATCCCCTTGGTAAAATCCCAAAGTCGGTTCTGTAGTTAATTTGTCTTTTTCATCAGATTAAATATATAGAAGATTTTGATATGACTCCAAGGACACAGGATGGGTATTTGACAAGCTAGGTTTACTAGAGTTCTACCATATAGAGTTGGAATTACCCGGTTTGGGTTTACCAAACTACCATAAAGAAATATATAGTGAAAAAGATACATTTTAGTATTATATTTATAATAAAATAACTAGAGATTATTTTGATACAACACTTGTTGTGCATGCTTAATAAAACCCTATGTTTCCTGTACAAATTTAGAGAGGGTTATTTCTGGCCATTTTTCATTTTCATTTTGATTTAAACTGGGGTGCCTAATTTTAGATCTAGAAATATAACAAAAGGAAGGAAAAAGGGAAAAAGGCTCAGACGGGCTGGGAGCAGCATATCTGGCTGGGCCAAACTGGGCCGGCCCAACCGGCGCCTCAGGCCGCGTGGGAGAGGCGGGGTTCAAACCCCCCGGCGGGGCCCATCTGTCGGCGTCAAGTGGACGGCGAAGGGGGTACGGGGCGATGACAGCCGTTGGATTAAAAGGGCCATCGACAGCAGGGAGCTCGTCGTCCAACTCCGAGGCGCGGTGGCGCGCGAAAACCCTAGGGGGCGACGGGAGCGGCGCGGGGAACTCACCTGGCGGCGCTCTGAGGACGGAGAGGAGGCTAGGGTGACGCGGCGTGTCATGACGACCTCGGGGAGGTGCGGCAGCGCCCGCTTCAGTGCGGATATAAAGGATCCCGCGTCGAGCCAAGGTTGGCGGCATCCGAGCACTTCCGCGGCGGTGCCTGGGAGTGGACCTAGCCAAAAAGGAAGGCCGGGTGAGATGTATATTGACCGAAGAGAGACATGCAAGCATAGAAGGAGAGTGGGGGTGGTCGGGGTGACCTGTAAGCTTGCATGCAAGCTCGAGCCTGAGAGAGCTTCTTCTCCAACGACTCAGACATGCAAAGAGGGAGGCTGGGTGAGGGTTTTTAGGGGATCTAGAGGAGAGCTTAAGGGTGTAAAGGAGGGGCTGGGAAAGGTCGGGGTCGACCATGAACTACACTACTCGAAGGAGGCCGAGAGGAGCATGTTTTCCTCTCCATGGCAATGGAGAGCCAGGGATCTGGATCTGGGACTTGAGAGAGGTAAGAGGAGGAGAGGGAGATGAAATGAGACAGAGAGGAGGGCTTCCTGGCCTCTGGCCTCTTTTATCCCGAAGAGGAGGGGTGTATGATGCACCAAGTGCATCAATGGCTAGGGATGGTCCATGTCCCTCCTATTGGCTGTCAGGGGCAGTGGGGAGATGTGAGAGAGATGGGTCTGGTCGTGCATGAAGTGAGAGGGAGCAGGGAGCTGCTGCAAGAGATTTAAATAAGGGAGGAAATGACCTTAGCCAATGTCTCCTTCATGGACAAGCACAAAAGACAAAGAGGAGTAAGGTGGCTATAGTGCCATGCTACAGTGGTGACGACCAGAGGGGTGTGGTGGTGGTGCCGGGTGAGTGATTGAGAGCCTTGGTGATGACTCTATTTTGGTCTAGATCAATAATCTCCTAGTGTGCCATATTTGATCAATTTGATGTTTATGAAGGAGGTTTGATAATTTTCGTTGGGACAGGTGGGAATATGGTACTGGTAGATGGATATGGTCTATATACAACTCCAGGAATTATTTGAGATTTTTCAAAGGATTTGAAGTCCACTTTAGATCATTTATCCAAAAAGTGCAGAACTAGTTTCTAGAATCTCATTTGATATTTTTGTATTGGACAAGTTGATTTTTTGAGGTGAGATGGTCCCAAATGTGAATACACACATAGGGGAATTTTCCCAAGATTTATTGAGGCTTAAAAGCATTTAAAACAATTATTACTCCATTTTTGCCATTTAAGAAAAAGGGCAAAAAGCAATAATAAAGGATCCCAAAAATATTTATTTTTGAGAGGGGAGAGTAGGGTATGATATATGGATCTCAATTGAGCCAAAAGTTTAGGAAGTGTTTTGGCAAAAACCAAACTTTCCATTCTGGATGAAGTTTTGGGGATTTTGTCTATTAAAGGAATTAAATAGATTTGGGGCCATAATAATTATGGATAATATTTGATAAATCTTTATGATAAAGGTAGATGATCTATACAAGGTGTAGCAATCATTTGAAACCTTGGGAATTGGAAATCCAACTTGAATTAGATGGAAAAACAAGGAGTTGAGGATCTAGGGTGATGTTATTTTCATACCACCAAAACCTTGTTGGATCTTGGGGCTCAGATCTCTCCTTGAGGCAAGGGGTAGATGGATAGTTATAACAAGTCATATATATGATCATGCAAGAAGGAGTTTGGATTGGTTACATTTGAGGTGGTCTAGAAGTGATGGCAAACTTTGTTGAAAATAAGGCTGCCATACCAGATGAGTCATGATGCCTTATAAACCATGTGGGTTTAAGAAGCACAAAGATCCACTTGGAACAAGTGAAGTAGATGTTGATAGAACTATATGAGTAGAACACAACCATGCAAAGAGTTGGTCCAGAGAAGGTGGAATGGTGGTGTGAGATTCTATCAAAGTAGGCATGATGACTAGATTTGCAGGAGTAGTTATTTTATTACCTGCAAAACCATCAAGAACAAGTGGGTTGGAGGATGATCTAACCCAGCGCAACAGTGGTCCTTGGTAGTCCTTAGGATGGTTAACAAGATGGTTCAAATGCATTATCAAAAATGCACAAGCGTTGAGAAAAGGAGACATTCAAAAAGGGATGTTGGAAATAGTTTTAGACGATCCCCTAGTGGCTAGAGATTAGATCCAGATTGAAATCTTGCTTAGGGTTTGGTGATTTTAAAGTATCTTGATCCTAGTGTATGAGCTCCTAGAGTAGCTCATACTACTTCTAGGCAATGAATTCAAACAGCATATCAAGGCAATTCATCTTATACACTAAGTAAATCCACTACTGGGTTACCATCAAGCCTAGCTTGAGGTAAGGTTGAGGCATTTTGAAGAGGTTGGATTTTGAATAAGATGAGAGTCCTTGGTATCTCTACCAAGAATAGAATTCAAAAGCTTACTAAAAGGTTTTGGAGATCCTAGAGGTAAGAGTAGTTGAAGGTTCTATTTTGAAAACATAAGGAGATAGTATTCTATAGCTCTCCAAAGTTTGATCAATAGAAGCTACTAAAGTAGTTGGTTTGCAACAGCTTCTTGGCTCAGGTTTTGGAATGCCAGAACA
Organism: Avena eriantha; assembly: GCA_910589775.1. NCBI lineage: Eukaryota > Viridiplantae > Streptophyta > Magnoliopsida > Poales > Poaceae > Avena > Avena eriantha. Next base: position 108,383,666 of record OU342740.1, on the reverse strand, counting down.
TTTGAGAATATGGAAATTAAGCCAAGACAGTTTTGGGAAGTAGCTTTTGTCAACTGGTGTTGAGGTAAGGAGTATATCTTCTAATACATAAACATAAGCAGAAACATAGTCAAACAACAGGCCAATACTTCATCACTAAACAAGAAAAAGTTTTTGTACCCCCTGATTTTTGCATTCTAGGAAACTAATCAGGGTTGCTGGAATTGGGATGTTACACTATGAATGACGGATCTCCCCGCTGTCTTTGCTAGGAGAAAGTATTTGATGAGGCGGACGCGCTTCCACGTGGTACAGGCGGACGCTACGGGTGGGATATTCCCGTACCTCTGCTCGTTATCACGGCAGATGCTTTCCTCACGTTTGGTATTCTACCAGGTGCAAAGATAAATCAATAAAATGACTTTTATCACTTGAAAATGTTCATAGAAGACTTAGTAATTCAGGATTTTGTTGAAAAAAAGAACAAAAAGGTGCGCGGAAACATAGTGAAATACCAAAATCCCTATTCTATTTATGCAAAAACAAAAGGTAAATATTCTTCAATTTTGGACTCATCATCCAACAAGTTCAACACCATTGACCGCGATACAAACTTGCTGAGACCTACAGCTTAGCCTAAAGTACTAGGAAGATAAATACAAAGCCGAGTACTATGGGGCAGTAGCCCTAGAATAAGCTAAAATAGTCGAAGTGCTAGGCGACTATGCATCACCGCTTCCTAGTGCCATCTTGATGTACAACGAATTTAGTTTGCTTGCCATCCATTCGAGACCATCCTTGACCTTTACCTTTGCGTTTAGTTTAGTTTCCACAGCTGTAGACAAATAACCATTTTGTAAAGCATGTCAGCTAGATGACAAAGCACCTTTGATTCGGTCAACAACTTGTTTCGAATAAGCCAAAGCGACCAAGATTGTGCGATGAAAAAAGTCCAAAGAAGATGCTAGGTTGCCTTGAAAACTGTTAGAGAATATCATAAAGTGGGAAAATTAGTGGGTTGCTAGTTGCACCCCAGGATTTGGCAAAGCGCACCCCAAGCAAACCTCGCCATGGAACAAGTAAATGAAATGTGTGAGACATTTTCCCCTGCCCCACGCAACGTGCAAGTGCCATTAGAGGGGCCATGTCGTGATGCAATCCGTTGGTTTGATGAAAGGAGATCGAGGGCAAGCTGCCAAGCGAAAATCTTGTTCTTTAGAGTGATTTTTGTCGTCCAAATATCCTTGAAATGCACCACCGACACCCTGATAGTTGTGAGATTCGACACATTTTTTATGGCTTTAATTGATGGTTTTCTCCCAAATTTGATCGTTTTCTAGCTTTACCTAACGTTAATACTTCGGTAGCAAAGAAAACTTGGATTTTAATGTGTGTTTCAGTTCTGGACATCAATAGAAGGATTTAACTAGAGAAATGCAATATTCTAGAGAAAACAAGCATGTCTCAATTTGGAAGCACACGAGGGGAGCTCAAAGACGGTTTAACGACCAACTATACGACGGGAATGACCACATAGTTCCCGCCGTATAGTCGCCGCCCCCTCTGTCTTGTCAAAAGGGACAACTTCTGTGAAGGGACGGGGGACGAAAACACAACACAACAGCCGCCACACCATCCAGAAGGGAGAAAAAGGGATCCGGAGAAGAAGGAGAAGACGTTTTTTTATCTCACTCCACGATCTTCAACCTTCTAGCCAATACACCCCCATATCCGCTACTTGTACTTGAGAGAGAGGGATCTCCACCTTGCAAGACTAGGGTTGAGATTGTTTCTTCCCATCTTGAATTGTGGTGGATATTTTTCAATTCTTATTGTGGATCTCCACGGTAATGATCCGTTCTTCTCTCATGTGTGAGTAATTCCCTTGGGCGTGGAAGATGTAGGGGACTGGTGAGATTTGATGTGCCTTCATATATTTTCCATTAGTTTGTGATTGATTCTAATTACTATATTATGTGTGCTTGACTATCTGTGAGATGCTTAATGCTTGTTGTCCAATTAAGGGCCCACACAACATGATACCTTGTTCTACATAGATAAGATCTTGTTCGCTACTGGACCAGCGACTCCTGGGTGACACAGGGATATCAATGGAAAGCTAGTTGACTCGAGGATAACGAGTAACCACTGTGCTTATTGCATTAGTCCGATCCAAGGAGCTTAATCGCTAAGAGACCTGAAGGGTCTTAATCGTCTAGTGTCTAACCATGGTTTTGGTTGCAGGCTAGTAGGATTATTGAAGTTGGGATGAAATCTACCAAGAGGAGTTCTGGCTAATTATGGGTTGCTCAACTACACATATATCTATAAGATTATAATTGCTCCCCGCGCCATCACTATGACCATGAACTCAATCTCTCCGCGCCATCTTTCACCATCTACAGAAACCAACAAATAAACAAAGTCGTTCTTTACTTTTATGCATTTTATTTCTGAAGTTTACATTTTAGTATTATTTAAATCTATCACATTTAATCAAATCCTGTTCTTATTTCAACACTTGCAGTCAATTCACTCGAAGACCTGTGACAACTTTGAGTGTGATAGAGACTTCACCAATAAACACATACCTTTGGGCTCCCTGCGGGATTGATATCTGAACTTCGAAACTAGCTACAAACAATCTGTGCACTTGCAGACATCAAGCTATTTTCTAGCGCTATTGCCGGGGAGCTAAGCACTAAGTGTTTGTCTTTTGACATTTCAGGTGTTGCTACTACAAAATGTTCTCCTTAGGATACAAAGGGTCAACACGCTCTAGTAGGACCTACCTGCCGGATTATATTGAGCGCGTGCCTGCTCAAAGGCGTGAAGAAATTGTTGAAAAACTTTTAAGATCAAATAAAGTTGAAGTTGAAAACCTGAGTGATATTATGGAAATCATGTCTATTTACAGGACAACTCCCTGAAATCCGAGAAAACTCTTAGGGAATACTGTGCTCCAACTTCTGAATTTATTAAACAACCAATAGAATTCCCTAATCCTAGAGTTTGAGAATATCGATTTGATGGTGGAATTATTAAAATTTTGCAGGAAAATGCTTTCAATGGAAGGGAAGATGAAGATCCAGGAAGGCATATAAGAGAGTTTGACGATGTTATAACATCGCTTGGACCAAAAGGTTTGCCAAGAGACTTCTCTCGTCTTAAATTATTTCGATGGTCTCTTAAAGGTAAAGCACTAGACTGGTTATATTCTCTCCCTCGCCATTACATTAAATGTTGGGAAAACTGCATTACGATATTCATAAACATGTTTCTTCCTTTTAAAAAGGTAACTGAACAAAGAAAGAACATAGGCAACAAGTGGGAGAAAACTACCCACAAGCCTAGGAAAGATTCTTTGGAATGATCAATAGTATTCCTAATCATGGCTATTCTGAACTAACAATTTGCCATTTATTTTACCATGGTCTCAATACTCAATGTAGAGAACTGCTTGACTTTTCAATAGGAGGATCAATAAATACCTTAAGTATTAAAGAATGTTTGGAATTAATGTCTACTAGGGCTGAGAATGATTCTTTATGTAATCCTGATTTTGGCATTAAGCCAGAAAAAGGGATGCTTCGAATAACTCCTGATCGTATGCCTGAGGTACGTAAAACTATGAAAGAAAAAGGTATACCTTCTAAACTTGCTAAAGAAAACAAAGAGGATTTGTTACAAGTCTTAACTGAAGAAGATGAAACTATAAAAGTAAAATCTCATAATAGCTTGTATAAGCATTTCCAAAAACAAAAAAACATTTTGGCAGAACTCACTGAAAATTATGATGAGATTGGCCAAGAAATAAAACTATTTCATAAGTATCTTAGTATGATTGAAACCCAATGCAAACAAATAGCATCTGGTTATCAAATTTTCCTTCATGATGATAATGATATTTCTGTTTCTATTAATGTTGTCACAGGACCCTTAGGACCACCGAAATACGAAGCTAAAAAAGAGCGTAAGGAAAAAGCCTTGCTTGAAGAAAGTCAAGAAGATGATACGTTGGTGGATACTCAAGATGAAACTGGGATGCAAGAGCAAACCCAGGAGGATCACAATGATGCACATGAAGATCATCATGACCCTGATGCAGAAATGGTTGATCCAAGAGAAGATAAAGAAATAAGTAAAGATGATGAAGTTGTTGTAGTAGAGAAGAAGAAAAGCAATAAACAACAAGAAAAGAAAGCAACAAAAAGAGCCTGGCCCCCCGAAAAAGGTGAAAGACAAGAGTAAGTCAGGTGAGAAAAAGCTTCCTTATCCAGATCGAAAAAAAGAAAGCACCGGAGGAGGTAATTTATAATTCTTTTACAAAGGAACTTATGGTCAATTCCTTTGTGATATTCTTAGTAGAAAGAAAGAAATAACTGAAACGGTTGCTATGGTAACTAGCTATCCTACTAACGGAAAGCAATTATCTAAGTCTGGAGATCCTGGAATACCAACTATATCATGCTCAATAGGTAAAACAGATATTCATAATACCTTATGTGATCTAGGAGCAGGAGTTAGTGTAATACCATACTCCCTCTATAAAACATTGGGACTAGGGGAGTATTCTCCTACTACTATCACTTTACAGATGGCTGACAAGTCCACTAAATAACCTGTTGGTATGATTGAGGATGTCTTACTTAGGATAGATGAGCATGTTATTCCCACTGATTTTATCATTCTTGAAATATCAGAAGATGAAAGATTATCTATAATAATTGGAAGAACCTTCCTCAGTACTGCAGGTGCGTTAGTAGATTGTGCAGAGGGGAAGATAATCTTCAACGTTAATGATGCTGAAATCATCCGGTATTTTCCAAAGAATTTGGAAGCATGAGAAAGATGTGTTCCACCGGCAAAACGAGTTCATGTGGTAAGTGCCATTGATAAGGGGCAACCAAAGGTAAGAATTCGAGAAGAAAGAAGAGGTTGAGTTATTCAACCATTCTTAATAAAAGCTTAATGGGAGTCAATCCATATTCGTTAATTTAGTAGAATAGAGAGTAAAGATTTCATCGTATTCTCACCCCCTTTTCATAGACATTCTTCTGGAAGCGCGCCCATGAAGATGCAGTTGTCAAAAAGTAGTAGAAATATCGATTGAATGAGTAGAGAATAATAATTAGAATAAAAGTTTGAGTTTCCTATTTACAGAAGCTAAAAAAATTATTTTAATATTCTAATGTTGGTCGACAGTTTTACTATCAATTTTTTATTAAAACTTGGTATTTCGCTAAGTTATGGAATTAGAAGGTATCTTCGAAGAAACAAAAAAAATTGATGATTACTGATCGTTTAACGACCAACTATACGCCAGTAATAAAAATTCCGGCCGGATAGTTCCGATCGTATAGTTATCTTTGCAATCAACAAATTTTCTTCGAAGACATAGACGGTTTAACGACCAACTATATAGCAGGAATAAAAAATTCCGGCCATATAGTTCCGGCCATGTAGATATCGATGCCTTCGTACAATTTTATTCCAAAGGTACTGAGAGTTTAACGACCAACTATACGGCGGGAATAAAAATTCCGGCCGTATAGATATTGATGCCTTTGTACAATTTTATTCCAAAGGTACTGAGAGTTTAATGACCAACTATACGGTGGGAATAAAAATTCTGGCCGTATAGTTCCGGCCGTATAGATATCAATGCCTTTGTACAATTTTATTCCTAAGGTATTGGGAGTTTAACGACCAACTATACGACGGGAATAAAAAATCCGGCCGTATAATTCCGGTCGTATAGATATCGATGCCAGTTTTAGAAATCTATCTCGAAAGACAGACAGTTTAACGACAGACTATATGGCGGGATCAATTTATTCCGTCTGTATAGTTGCGCCCGTATAGCTATTTCCCTGTATAAAGAAACCCTAGTTGGCGGCACCGCTGCAACTATACGGGCGGAGCACCATCACCTGCCCGTATAGCTCCGACCGTATAGTTCGGTGCGACCACAAAATCACACCGGGATGGCTAGGTCTTCCTCCTCTCCTCAGTATTTCTCTCATATTCTCTCTCCAAACCTCTCAAAATCCACCTAGAACTCTTGATTCTTCGTGGATTTCATTCGTTTGAGTGGGGGAATCAACAGATCGGTATGTTTCTTTCCCTATCCATGCCTTATTTTCAGATTTCCATAGTTGAAACTCTCACATTGATCTAGTGGATGAACACAAGCTTATCTATTTTTCCCTATTAATTTCTCACATTAGGATTGAATTTTTCCATGTAGAATTGTTCATATATCATATAGAAACTATATGCCTAAGGTTTTATGGTGAAATTTTTCAGTACATCACGATGAACAAAATCGGTAGCCTCTTTCGTTCTAGCAAGCGCCAACGGGGAGAGGGCTCAAGTTCGGGGGCCTGAGCCCTGCGCAACTCCAAGATGGACATTGTCGCATCGAGGAGGGTGATGCCCACATGTTGGGCCGACCACAACTTTCTCACCGTGGCCGGGTTGAAGACGGACTTCGACCTCATGTGCAGCAGGACAGGGCTAGCGGTACTTAGCTTCGCAAGCCACGACACCTACGCCGAGCTTGCCCATTAGTTCCTTGCCTCCTTCCAAGACGACCACAGGGAGTGCTGGGCCACGCAGAGATAAACAAAACTTTTTCCCTAACGCGGTACTCCCAAGATCCAGCTCAGGTAATAGGCCATGAGATTACCGCTAGACGCGTAGATGCGGAAGTTGATGTAGCACGTCGAAGCAGTTCGAATGATCCCACGGACAGCCCTCCGAATCCCACGGACAGCTACACCGGATCCCACGAACTCCTTCGCCAAATCCCCACGAGCTTCCCCGTCTCCAGCACCGCACGTGTAACGCCTCTACCGGTATCCACACATCCAGGAAGGAGCTTCGGACAGAGGATTGCTAGATCATGTCTAGCCCAAAATGGAAGTGGAGAAAGTGACGGCTAGGTCAGGGACTATCCCTTGTCACTCCACTTAAATACACTCCTAGTTGGTCTCAACACTTGAGGCCCATCTAGGCCGTATTCCAATCTCCACATGGATCTAATCCACATGGGCTCCTTACCCTTAAGTGTGTGACCCTGTAGGTTCACGTACACCTGGACACGACATGAGCTACTCCTCCAAGTATCATGTCATGGCTTTGAGTCCAACTCACTCCCATGAACACTCGGTCTCAACTCGATAGATGGTAGCGTGCTCTAGCAAGACGTGTCAACTCCCAAGTGTCGTAAAGTCAGAAGACGAACCTTCAATGTGACTTTCGTCCAAGTCCCTTTGCCACATGATATATCTGTTAAGCTATAGGAGAGTAGTTGTCATCCCTTTAATAGCTTAACTCTCTTCTCGTACCATGATATGTGATTCACTGGACTAACTCTTAGTCCGACTCCTCAGTTAACACTTAACTGAGTAGCACATGGTCATGCTTCCGAATCATATCACACGAGAGGGCCCAGAGAATATATCTCCATTACGGAGGGGAAAATCCCATCTTGGTAATCCATGTCACGCAGCTTGCTTCACAACCAACCCGAACTCTACCTTTATAACTGCCCATTTACGGAACAACGTTTGATAGAACCTAAGTTGGCAATCCACAACTCGAATCATGCAATCACCTCAGGTCAAAGGATTCCATTGCTTGAGACTGCAATTGACAACATGCTCGTTGCATCTCAACTGTGGGCCAGTCTGACTCGCTAAACTCTTTAGCCAAATCAGTATAAGTCGGAATAGCATCACCATGCCCATGACAAGTGGAACCGTGTCATCAGCCAACTTGCACATTGGTCAAAGTAGTGTGTCTAGCACAACCTCAACAACCAAGGACAATCTAGTATGAAAAATCATGAATATATAGTTCCACAACTGAATCACGTATTCAATGATACATATCTGATGTTCATACAAGGACAACTTTACTTTATGAATACTTTGGGAAATATCATCAACCATGATTGCCTCTAGGGCATATTCCCAACAGTCTCCCACTTGCACTAGAGTCAATCATCCTGACATCACATGTATAGGCATCTAATGCCCATGGCTCTTACGTGCGCCTCATGCTTAGGCTATGGAAATGGCTTTGTCAACGGATCTGCAACATTTGCATCCGTGTGTACCTTGCATAACTTCATATCACCATGATCCACGAACTGGCGAATCAGGTGGTATCGTATGAGTATATGTTTGTTCTTCTGGTGTTTTCTAGGTTCCTTGGCTTGTGCAATAGCACCATTGTTGTCACAATACACGTCTAATGGATTGGACGAGCCCGGAACCACACCAAGATCAATAAGGAAGTTCCTGATCCAAACAGCTTCCTTTGTTGCCTCCGAGGCAGCAATATACTCAGCTTCTGGTGTAGATGCAGACACAGTCTCTTGCTTGGAACTCTTCCAGCTCATAGCCCCTCCGTTCAAAACGAACACGTACCCAGATTGTGAACGAGAATCATTAGATTTAGTAAGGTAACTCGCATCCGTGTAACCCCTTACACTGAGTTCAACCTCACCTCCATAAACTAGGAACACATCCTTAGTCCTTCTCAAGTACTTAAGGATGTTTTTAACTGTTGCCCAGTGGATTTCTCCAGGGTCAGCCTGGTATCTGCTCACAACACTCAGAGCATACGAAACATCTGGCCTAGTACAAATCATGGCATACATGATGGATCCGACTGCCGAGGCATACGGAATCACACTCATCCTACTTCGCTCATCAGTTGTCAAAGGACACTGAGTCTTGCTAAGTCTTATGCCATGGGACATCAGTAAGAACCCCTTCTTAGACGATTCCATGTTCAACTTCTTCAACACTTTGTCCAAATATGTACTTTGGCTCAATCCAATGAGCCACCTGGATCTATCTCTATAGATCCTGATTCCTAGTATGTAAGTTGCCTCACCCAAGTCCTTCATTGAGAAACTCCTTTCCAATGACTTCTTGGTTTCTTGCAATATCTGGACATCATTTCCAATCAATAATATGTCATCCACATATAAGATCAGAAAGTTTACTTTGCTCCCACTAAACTTCTTGTATAAACAAGAATCATGATCACTCTTTATGAAGCCAAACAATTTTACTACCTCATCAAAGCAAATGTTCCAACTCCGAGATGCTTGCTTCAACCCATAAATGGATTTCTGAAGTTTGCATACCTTGTTAGCATTAGCCGGATCGACAAAACCCTCGGGATGTATCATATACACGTCCTCGGTTAATTTTCCATTAAGGAAAGCCGTTTTGACATCCATCTTCCATATCTCATAGTCGAAATAGGCTGCTACAGCTAACATGATCCGAACTGATTTAAGCATCGCTACAGGTGAGAAAGTCTTATCGTAGTCAACTCCTCCAACCTGCCGGAACCCCTTCGCTACAAGCCGTGCTTTATAGATAGAAATGTTTCCATCCATATCAGTTTTCTTCTTAAATACCCATTTGCACTCGACGGGTCTTGCACCGTTTGGCAGATCAACCAAGTTCCAAACTTGATTTTCATCCATGGACTTTAATTTGGATCTCATGGCTCCAAGCCATGACTCAGAATCAGAACCCACCATCGCTTCCGAATAAGTTGTCGGCTCATCACTATCTAACAACAATACATCACGAACACTTCGCAATCTGGCCGATCTTCGCAGTGTAGGTGCAGCTGCCAGCTCAGCTACCACGACTGGCTCAACCTCCAAGGCTTTTGCCAAATCGCTACTGACCGGTTCCTCTTAAACTTATTCGAGTCGCACCGTACTCCCACTAACTTCCCAACTGAGAAACTCTTTCTCAAGGAAGACACCGTTCTAAGCGACAAACACTTTGCCCTCTTATCGGTTGTAGAAGTAGTAACCCAAGGTTTTCCTTGGATACCCAATGAAAATGCACTTATCTGACTTAGCTGTAAGCTTGTCTGACTGAAGTCGCTTGACAAATGCTTCACAACCCCAAATCTTAAGAAAAGACAAACTCGACTTCTTGTCAGTCCACATCTCATGTGGTGTCTTCTCTACCGATTTCGATGGTACTCTATTTAGTGTGAACGCCGTCGTTTCTAGACAATAACCCCAAAATGATAAAGGTAGATCTGTCCGACTCATCATTGATTGTACCATGTCCAATAAGGTCAGATTCCGCCATTCTGACACACCGTTCCTCTGCGATGTACCCAGCGGAGTGAGCTGAGGAACTATTCCACAACTCTTCAGATGGTCATCAAACTCATGGCTCATGTACTCGCCTCCTCGGTCCGACAGAAGAAACTTTATTTTCTTGCCGAGTTGATTCTGTACTTCATTATGGAATTCTTTGAACTTTTCAAAGGCTTCCAACTGATGTTTCATCAAGTAGACATATCCATATCTACTCAAATCATCAGTGAAGGTAATGAAGTACTCATAACCACCCCTGGTTGTCGCACTCATTGGACCACATACATCACTATGTACTAGTCCCAACAAGTCAGACGCCCTTTCACAACTCCTTGCAAAAGGTGTGTTTGTCATCTTGCCCAGAAGGCAGGATTCGCATGTCTCGAATGACTCCAAGTCGAACAAAGTTAGGAGTCCATCATCATGGAGCTTCTTCATGCGTTTCCAACTTATATGACCAAGTCGACAGTGCCAAAAGTAAGTCATATTCAGATCATTTGGTTTCAACCTTTTCACATTTACGTTATAGACCGACCCACCATCAAGATTCAAAATAAATAACCCGTTCTGAACGGGTGCAAAGCCGTGAAACATATCATTCAAATATAAAGAACAACCATTGTTCTTAATATTAGACTCATAGCCTTGTCTCATCAAACATGAAGCAGAAATGATGTTTCGACTAAGCACTGGAACATAATAACAATTATTTAGTTCCATTAAGAATCCTGAAGGTAAATGAAGTTGCATCGTGCCGACTTCCAATGTAGCAACTCTTCCTTTGTTGCCGACCCGAATGTCAACCTCGCCTCTTGCTACGCCCCTAGTTCTTACCAGTCCATGCAACGAGTTGCAGATATGAATGACTGATCCGGTATCATATACCCAAGAACTACTGGTGCATCAGCAAGATAAAGGTCTATAACATTGCAAACAAGGGTACCTGAGTTGGAAGTCACACCTCCACTCTTGGCTTTATCCGCCAAATACTTGCTGCAATTCCTCTTCTAGTGGCCATCCGTCTTGCAATAGAAGCAAGCGGATCCGGCTGAAGGAGATGACTTAGTCCCTGAGGAAATGCTTGGGATCTCATCCTGAGCATTACCTCTTGACTTAGCCTTCTTCTTCTTAGTCCAAGAACTCTTCTTAAACTTAGCCTTATTCTGTACCACCAACACTTGGCTAGTACCTTTCTTGAGATCAACCTCTACCTGCTTAAGCATCCCATGTAATTCAGTGAGCTTCTTATCCATACCATGCATGTGGTAGTTCGATATGAACTAACCATACACACTAGGAAGAGAGTTCATAATTATATCCGTAGCGAACTCTTCGCTAATGGGGTATCCAAGCCTTTCTAGAGACTGCACATAACCAACCATCTTGATTACATGCGGACTCAGTGGATCACCATCCTTAAGCTTACAACTCAGCAAAGCTTGAGAGACTTTATACCTCTCGGTCTTTGCCTGAGCCTGGAACATACTTTTGAGGCTTTCGATCATATCGTAGGCCTCAACATTCTCGAATTGCTGCTGCAAGTCCGGTTCCATGTGAGCAAGCATAAGACGGTTAATTTCTGTAGACTCATCACATGTTCTACGATAGGCATTGGTTGCTGCGACACTCGCATTCTCATTCGGCACATCTGGAAGCGGGTTGTCTAGAACATGGTCCCTCTTTTCTTCTTTGAGAACAATTCTCAGATTACGATACCAGTTGGTGAAGTTTGTCCCATTAAGTTTATATTTCTCTAGAATGGTCCTCAAAGAAAAACTGGATAACTGAGGGAGACTTCTACTAAGGTGTCATTATCTACAACAGAAATATGTAACACACTTAAGACAAGTATTCATAAAAGAGCAGGCATATTAAACATTTTAATACTTATGCTCCCACTAGAACCAACATCCCTCCGATGGTTACTTAGTGATTCAGGACCCTAAATAAGCAAGCCGACTAGTGAGCTTTAGCATCACCGCTAGTCGTCAAGTGATCTAGGTAGGCAACTCCTTGCCAATCGCATCTCATGTGACTCCTGTTGGTCAGGTGGCATCACATGCCCCGGCTCCTGACCGCCCTCTCCCTGAGCCCCACAACCGTTGTGATAGACCCGTCTATCTTACCAAGTGCTTCCGCTGTAAGAGTCCGACTCAAACCCATCTAGTCGAAAAGAATTGGTAGCACCTCAATTTTATGAGCCCACTACCAAGAACGTCCGACTTGTGATGGTGCAACACTGGCGGGGAGACCGGCTAGACCTTCTTTGAGGGATTAAAGTTCTACCAACTATCTCATAGAGGTAAAACTAGAGACATAACAATCACACAAAATAATCCAATTATAATGTGAAATGGTATGGCTCTCTTCATGGTGATCTCCATATCCATGAACCTGTTCATCATGCCTTTGGCTGCAGTGTCCTTCAAGTCCTCCAAACATGCTACTCTAGCACTAAGGAATATACAAGAAGATGGAATCTCATGCCGACACGTAGGTCGTTATACAATAACAGTGACAGCACTTTGGCTCCAGTCGGCTGACAAACCCGTGATACACAGATCACGTATGGATTACACACATCACATGTACATAAGCCATACCATTCACAACTTCCTGCAAAAACAAGTTATGCATAGATACGATATCTACCGGTGTTGTGAACCTCGCAACGACATCTAATGCGCTACGACAGGGCGAAGCTGGCGGTCCCGCTAGCCGGATAGCGGGCGGGGATCAAAGGGGCAGCGCCCCTTGCGGGTGCGGGTAGCGCCCTATGATTTTTCTGAAATCGCAAATTTAATCTGCATTCTGAACCATGGATTCCTTCATTGGATAAAACACTTTTACCCAAATCTGATCCCTGTGCAGATCTAACCGATCTCATTGATCATCCGCACCTGATCTTCCATGCACCCCCGAGTGCGATTGATCCAATCAATCTTGCACAAAACTAATATATCTCATAGATCGACCACCGAAACCCTAAGTGTATCTCATCCACCACCTCATGCATATCACATACGCACAGATCTAGAGCCTAAAACCAGAAGCTTTCGCTCTGATACCACTACTGGGCCACGCAGAGATAAACAAAACTTTTTCCCTAATGCGGTACTCCCAAGATCCAGCTCAGGTAATAGGCCACGAGATTACCGCTAGATGCGCAGATGCGGAAGTTGATGTAGCACGTCAAAGCAGTGTCGAATGATCCCATGGAAAGCCCTCCGAATCCCACGGACAGCTACACCAGATCCCACGAGCTTCCCTGTCTCCAGCGCCGCACGTGCAATGCCTCTACCGGTATCCACACATACAGGAAGGAGCTTCGGCCAGAGGATTGCTAGATCTTGTCTAGCTCGAAATGGATGTGGAGAAAGTGACGGCTAGGTCAGGGACTATCCCTTGTCACTCCACTTAAATACACTCCTAGTTGGGCTCAACTCTTGAGGCCCATCTAGGCCGTATTCCAATCTCCACATGGATCTAATCCACATGGGCTCCTTACCCTTAAGTGTGTGACCCTGTAGGTTCACGTACACCTTGACACGATATGAGCTACTCCTCCAAGTATCCCGTCACGGCTTTGAGTCCAACTCACTTCCATCAATACTCGTTCTCAAGTCGATAGATGGTAGCGGCCTCTAGCAAGACGTGCCAACTCCCAAGTGTCGTAAAGTCAGAAGACGAACCTTGAATGTGACTTTCATCCAAGTCCCTTTGCCACACGATATATCTGTTAAGCTATAGGCGAGTAGTTGTCATCCCTTTAATAACTTAACTCTCTTCTCGTACCATGATATGTGATTCACTGGACTAACTCTTAGTCCGACTCCTTAGTTAACACTTAACTGAGTAACGCATGGCCATGCTTCTGAATCATATCACACGAGAGGGCCCAGAGAATATCACTCCATGACGAAGGGGAAAATCCCATCTTGGTAATCCATGTCACGCAGCTTGCTTCACAACCAACCCAAACTCTACCTTTATAACTGCCCATTTACGGAACAACGTTTGATAGAACCTAAGTTGACGATCCGCAACTAGGATCATGCAATCACCTCTGGTCAAAGGATTCCATTGCTTGAGACTGCAAATGACAACATGCTCGTTGCATCTCAACTATGGGTCAGTCCGACTCGCTAAGTCTTTAGCCGAATCAGTGTAAGTCGGAATAGCATCACCATGCCCATGACAAGTGGAACCGTGTCATCAGCCGACTTGCACATTGGTCTAAGTTGTGTCTCCAGCACAACGTCCACAACCAAGGACAATCTAGTATGAACAATCATGAATATATAGTCCCACAACTGAATCACGTATTCAGTGATACATATCTGATATTCATACAAGGACAACTTTACTTTATGAATACTTTGGGAAATATCATCAACCATGATTGCCTCTAGGGCATATTCCTAATAGGGAGAAAGGTAACGCGTGCACCATAAGCTTCACCATGAACCGTACGCACTACGATGTGAGTTTCGAGCAATTTTTCCATGCTTTCAGCTTCCCTCTTACTGGGGATCCCAATATTACTAACCTCTGTAGTGTCACAAGTGGAGAGACTTGGGAGGTTACTTCTGCTAATGGTGGTAGTCACTTCTATCAGAAGAAGATGTCCACCATTCAGAACCCAACCATTTGCTACTTTGCTATGTTCCTCGACAACACAATGGTGGGAAGGGGTGATACTGGATCCATGGCCAATGCGAACATGGCAATGATCACCAAGGCCCTCTTCCCAAATGCCACGCAAAGCCCCAGTCCTGCATCTCTTCTCATCCAGCACTTTCTCCACCAAAGCAACAACACCAAAGGTGATATTCACATTGGTGGATTGGTAACCCACCTTGCCTATGCATTAAACATTGCACTACCTGTTATGGAACCTGTTGACGGCTCCAAACTTATGGATGTCAAGTATTTGACTGCTTGTGGCTTCCTTGGTGTTTACCATGCTAACCAGAGGCTCTGAGCATATTAGTTTAGTTATCTTGATGATACACAGATTGAGCTAGTTCAGTTGCCATGCCCTGAGGCCTTCTTGATAGTGGAGAAGGACACTTGGATCCTCACCAAGGACCAAGTGACGGAGATCCTGGTCGAGCACCAGGCCGGGGAGGAGAAAGATGAAGGGCAGAAGGATGAGCAGGAGCAGGAGTAGGAGGGAGAGCAGGGGCACAACCCTACTTGGGAAGGACAGCAGCAGCAGCAGCCAGGAGGAGCCTGGGAATCGTGTACCAACCAGCCACAGTAGGGGTACGACTACGTCCCCTATCAAGAGTTCCAGCAGCTCAACCATTGCGTTGGGGAGATCGACCACACTCTCCAGGATGTGAATGAAGATGTGAAAACTTTGACTCACAACTCCAGACACTTCATGACCCACTTCCCCGATTTCTACCAGCAGTATCCGCACCAGCCGCCAAATGACGGCAACAACTGAGTCTGGCAATAGCCTAAGATTGGGGGAGGTTTTAAACCCACCAAACTTTGCATTCATGTTATTATTTCTTCAAAAAAATTGCATGTTTATTTTCAGTTTTGCATTCCTAAACCAAAATACAAAAAAATTAGTTGTAATTTTATTTGCAAGTTCGTTTCTTTGTTTCTCGGAGATTGCTTAATTTAAGGTGACTTGGCAATATGGAAATCTAGGAGAGTTTCGACTTGAATACAAGAACGAAGCAAGCAAGAGGAGGTATCACATTCCTTTCATCACACTTCTTGCAACCTTAAATTGTTCCTACAATTATTTACTTGCTTGCACTGAAGTCACTCCCCACTTAGTTTGTTATCCTACGAATTCTATTCCTTTGCTAGTGTATCCTTTTTAGCTTGGAAACAATGAGCAATGAACTTGGTTAAAATACTTCCTACATTTTTACAACAAGAAAAAGCATCTGAAAGATGGCTTGAGTCCATGTTTAGCTCAAAAGAGTTTGATTTTAGAACTACTCCATCCCAATTGTACTTAATATAAATAGACTCGATAGTACCCTTGATTGAAATTGTTTGATTAAATGGATGCTTCGAAGTAGTAGAAATTATGCCACTACTTTTTCTAATAATTACCGTAAGATATTGCTTTACGTGTGTCATTACAACTTTGTCGTGCTCCATGGGGAACTAGTAACTCTGCAGGCCAACGAACGATCTAAATGTGGGAAACTACTTGATTTAGGCTATTGAGTTATGTAAACGTCTGTAGCAGCAATGCTATGACGTGTAAATTTTTTAGTCTCCTCATGGTTTCACATTCCAAGTGAAGTTGTAGTACTCCTCTAGCCCACTATTGCTCAACATTATTTATTGGCATGTTCACGAGTGCACAACTGATACATTGCAAATGTATCTCCAATTTTTGATGTTCCATGCTTGGTTTTATCTACTTTCTTATGTTTTGTCCACACTTTGGAGTACTTTTCATATGATTTCTTGGACTAACCTATTAACAAGAGACACAGTGCCAGTTGCCTCTTTTCTGCTATTTTTGGTTCCAGGAAAGTCAGAAAATCAATATTCTCGGAATTGGACGGGACAAAAGCCAAAGTCAATATTTCACCGAGGGGAACACGGAGCCAGAAGACGAGACGGAGAGGGGCCAGGGGCCAGCCACACCATAGGGTGGCGCGGGTCCCCCTGGTTGTGCCACCAGGCGGTGTGGGCCCCTTCGGCGTCCATCGACCTTGCCCTTTCACCTATATATTCCTCCCGATGCGAAAACCCTAAATAATCAAGCCTCAGCCACGAAAAGTTCCGTAGCGCCGCTGCCACCGAAGGGGAGATTCGTGGGACGGAAAGTCTCAGTTCCGGCACCCTGCTGGGACGGGGAAGTGCCCCCGGAGCCATCTCCATCGATCTCCACCGCCATCTACATCACCATTTCTAATTCCCATGATGAGGAGGGAGTAGTTCTCTCTCGAGGCTAAGGGTTCTACCGGTAGCTATGTGTTCATGTCTCTCTCTATGCATGATCTTATTGAGATCATGAGCTTGTAATATAGATCTATTCTGCTACTCAAGTGCTTTAATGAATCTCTGCTCTCCCCATGTGTGTGAAAGTGGCAGCGTGCTCACCATGGTGGCACTTAGGCTAGAGATTACAAATACTTGGTATGAGTTATATTTGGAGTTGGATGTCTTTATGAAATTGTGGTGTTTGTTGGAACCATCTAGTGCTCAAGGTGACTGTGTGGGATTATCTAGATGGGAAAGGCTTACTTTGAGGTGTGTTGTTATAGCCCTACCGTTGATTAGAGTGTCCAACCGGAGAGTAGTTAAGAGTAGTATCATAAAGAAGAATATATTTATATGAGAGTGTTCACTAGTGAAAGTATGATCCCTAGGCCTTGTTTCTAAGCATTGAAACAACGTTTGCAAATTAGATTACATGTTTGCTTGCTTCCATCTTTATTTCAGTTTTCCTTTAGTCTTTTCCCACGTCAACCACACGCCATCAAGCTATTTTCTAGCACCATAATTTTATATCCATACCACTTGTATTTCACTATCTCTTCGCCGAACTAGTGCACCTATACACCTGACAAGTGTATTGGGTGTGTTGGGGACACAAGAGACTTCTTGTATCTTGATTGCAGGGTTGCTTGAGAGGGAATACCTTTGACCACTTCGTCCCTGAGTTCGATAAACCTTGGGTGATCCACTTAAGGAAAAACAAGCTGCTGTTCTACAAACCTCTGCACTTGGAGGCCCACTCAATTGTCTACAAGAATAGAAGTGCATAGACATCAAGCTATTTTCTGGCGCCGTTGTCGGGGAAGTAAGGTAAAAGGTATTCACACTGGAGGATTAAAGAAGAAGAACCTCCCACGGCAAACGCCTATTTTCTGGCGCCGTTGCCGGGGAGGTAAGGTAAAAGGTACTCACATCCTCCGGTGTGAGTGCTCGAAGTTATATCCTTTAGATTCTGCAATTTTGTCTTTTTTTCTTGTTTTCACTAGCTAGGCTTAATGGAAAACAACAACAAAATTAGAGAGCTTTATAGTATTTATCTTGAGTTAGGACATGAAGTGTTTGAAGAGAAAATTAAAAAACCTATGGAAATTTATTTGCATGCTAATAGCAATGTTGTTAGTATGAATTCTTTGGACACCATTATTGCTAATGCTATGGAAAAGTCTAAGCTTGGGGAAGCTAGTCTTTATGAAAATGATCTTTTTAGTTCCCCAGCTTTGGAAGATAGCTATTCTATTGCTTATGATGGTACAAAACCTCCAATATATGATGATTACAATGATGAGTATGATATTTTCAGTCCACCTACTATTGAGTAGAAAAATAATTATGATTACAATATGCCTCCTATATTTGATGATTATGGTGATGAGAATAATAATGATAGCTATTTTGTTGAATTTTCTCCCACTACAATTAACAAGAATAACTATGCTTATGTGGAGAGTAATAATGATTATATGCATGTGGCTCATGATAAGAATGTTTTATGTGATAGTTATATTGTTAATTTTATTCATGATGCTACTGAAAGTTATTATGAGAGAGGGAAACATGGTTTTGTGTATCTCAACAATATTAGGTTTCCCCTCTTTATGTTTAAAATTTTGAAGTTGCACTTGCTTTGCTTTCCTATGCTCGTTACTTTGTGATTTCATGACTTGTTTCTTTACAAGATTCCTATGCATAGGAAGTGGGTTAGACTTAAATGTGCTTTGAATTTGCTTCTTGGTGCTCTCTTTTACTTCAATTCATATTTATTATATGAGCATCTTCTCAAACTATCATGCCTAACTTAAAGGCGTTAAAGAAAAGTACTTATTGGGAGATAACCCATAAGTTTTAGATGAGTCTTGAAAGTTATTACTACAGTAATAACCTCTCCTTATCCTTTTTATTTGCTTTTTGTGCCGAGAGTAACCTCTAATGAGAGAGAAGTAATGATTCGGAAAGTTGCTGTCCTGAAAAAGATTTCTGTGCTTCACCGTAATTTTTTTTGTAAAATCGCTGTACGTCCTTTGGAGGTGTGAATTTTTGTGCTTCTGCCCCAGGTTGTTATCTAACTTACGTTAGTTCAACACTTTTCGATTTCAGCAACATAAGGTCTTTGAAAAAATTGGTTTTTACCTGCTGGTCTGTTTTGACAGATTTCTGCCATTATTTGCATTTGCTTCTTGTTGGTTCCTTTTTGAGTTCTCTTTGGGGAATTGAGCTTTTTGAGGGAAGTGCTACAGTAGCTAGTGTTCTAATGGAACTTTATTTGGTGTTAAAACTGAACCTTAAGACTTATTATCTTGAGTGCACTAATGTTGCTAATAAAGATTGTGTGAAGTTTTGTATGAAGGAAAAATTTCAGGTGTATGGAAGGAATGAGTAATGAGATGAAGGATGGACTAAAGCTCAAGATTGGGGATGCCATGCATGTCACCCCAAGAAATATCCAAGAAGTACAAGAGTCAAAGCTTGGGGATGCCCAAGGCATCCCCCTCTTCATCAATAAAAATCCCAGGTTTCTTCCAAACGCTTCATTTTTATTGTTTCATGCACAGTTGTGTTGTTCTTGGAGCGTCTTCTTTTTCGTTTTCGTTTTGGTTTTTCATTTGATTGGTTTGCTTAGTTTGCTGAATAAATTGGTTGGACCCCCGTCTTTCATACATTGGTTTTCAAATAGTTTGGTTTGGATTGGAAAAGAGTAGGAAAGTTCATGCTTAAGTGGTAAATAGAGCTTGTTTTTGACTGTGGCCTATGCTTTGTCATACCATGCTCGATATTGTTTTGGCTTTATGCTTAGTATTCTTTGCTGTAGCATGACTTGTTATAAACAATTGAGATTTCTTAATGTGCCTTGGATGAATCATGCGTTGTTTTAGCATATTAAAGCGTAGTATAGTGGTATTCTCCTTTGATACTTTATTTGGGTTGACTTGGCACATGCTCACACCATGTTATGACTATCTCAAGTCACCATATCCTTTATGATCCTTTAGTTTTCAACTTGTACTATCACTTTATGCTTTGATCAATGATGTTTTGTCGCTCTATATGATTATGGCCATTATTGCTCTCTTAGTTTGTCGCTCCCAGTCTTTTGGTAGCCTCCGCAACCATGAGTTCCACTCATGCATCCAACTCCCTAAACCAAGTTATTCCAAAGAGTCCACCATACCTACTGAAAGTATAGAGATGTCGCCTAGAGGGGGTGAATAGGCAATTTCAAAACTATTACGGTTTTGGCTTGATAGAATGCGGAATTAAACTAACGTTTATTTTACAAGCACAAAACCTAAATACACTAGGCTCAACTAAGTGCACCAACAACAAGATAAGCTAAGCAAGATAGCACAAGATAAATATACCACAAGTGATAAGCAAGATATAAGTACTTCAAGCTCAATGGCTATCATAAGGAAAGTAAGCTCGGGTATAGAGATAACCGAGGCACGCGGAGATGAAGATGTATTCTCGTGTTCCCTTACAAGTAAGGTATATCACATTGGAGAGGTGTGGGATTCGAAGAAGGATTTCCCAACTCCACGAAGGCTCACCTTCTTCTCCGAGTCTATCCCAGGAAGGAATAGGCCCTTTCCTTATGGCTAGCTTTTCCTCCACTCCCGAGATGGAAAGCTCCACTACCACTTCACAAGCTCCAAGAAGGAGAAGCCCGGGTCTCTTCACAATCTTCCACGAAGAGGACACCGCGGCACCAACCGCCAAGCCAACTAGGAGGTCTCCCTCCAAGAGCAACAAGCTCACGATCTCTCACTCGAACAAATAGTAGTGGAGAGCTCAACACTTATGCAAGAATGCAAAGCAAGAACACCAAGGGGATTCAAATCCCTCACTCTCAAACCCACCAAAGCAACAAGTGCTAGGGAGGAATTAGAGAGGAAGAACAATGGTGGAAGTCAACCAATGACTCCAAGATCTATCTCCAAAGGGTTCCCCTCACTTAGAGGAGGAATTGATTGGTGGGGATTGTAGATCTAGATCTCCTCTTCCAAAGCCCTCAAAAAGATGCAAGAATCATAGGAGGGAAGGGGGAGGAGGCAAGCTCAAGAGGGTCAACAATGGAGGTCAATTTCGTGGTCAAGAACACCCAAAAACGTTGGGGGAAGAACCCCCTTTTATAGGAGAAAGCAAATATGACCGTTGGGAGAAATCTGCGCGAACCCGGTTTGAAGTTCGGTTGAACCGGCCCAAAAACCAGACGGTCCGGTATCAGGCTCGGTTGAATCCCGGTTTGAACCCGGTTTAATCCCGGTTTGAACCCGGTTGAATCCCGGTTGAACCGGATCTAACCGGGAAGGGGTACAGAGAGTAATCCCAGTTAGACTCGGTTGCGAAACAGGGCATCCCGGTATGAATCCCGGTTGAATCCTGGTTGAACAGGATCTAAAACAGACTTCACGAAAAACGCAATAACTTTTGCATCCGGACTTCGATTTCGATGATCTTGGGCTTGTTTTGACGAGGACAACAAGCTCTACAAGATGGTGTGGAGAAACATCATAGTCCAACAAAGGAGGATAGAACAAAATGAATAAAGGTAAGCTTCCCTATAAGAAGAACCGGTAAAACCTTCAAACTCGAAAACGCCATAGAAGATGCATACGAATTCTGTTTTCGATTAACTTGGGCTTGTTGAAGAGCTAGAAACAAGCTCAAGAAACTCACATGGAGAAACACCAAGAAGCAACAAAATAGGAAGATTAAAAGTATGCAAAGGATTGAGCTCCCTATAACGATGTGATCAAGTTACCCAACCGAACGCCCCTCTTGATAGTGCGGCTATCTATCCTATAACCCGGTCTCCCAACAACCACCTTGAGACCGGTAAAAGGAAAACCTATCAAGTCCATACCTTTGCCTTGTGCATCCCACTTGATCTTGATGACAACGCTTCAAGCTTCATCCAAGCCGGAATGCATCACTTGATCATTGTTGCTTCGTGAAGACTCATAATTTCCTCCCCATACACCACTATGGGATAGCTTCATTAAGACACATCTTCACATGTCCATTATCACCAATATGGACGGCAAGCTTCAAGAAAATGATCTTCTCGAGATGCTTATCTTGAACTTGCCCTTCTCAAAATTTGATGATGATCACCACTTGATGTCATCCTATCATGGGCTATATGAGATCTTCACTTTTGAAGCATTTCCATGGAAAGATACCTATACCATATAGAAAACATAAAGGCAAATATATGATGGGTTAGTTCATGATGCATAAATGAAAAGGCTTACCATACCATAAGATCCATGTGGTACATTCTCTATGCTTCATGTGTTGACCAACTTGAAACCACTCTTCACTCTTTGTAATGGTCAACCAAGTATCTTCTCATAATCCATCTCAATATCTTGAAGTACATAAAGAATTCTTCATTTTATTACATGCTCTAAATCTTAGTCAACCATAGCTCAACTAATGAGGCTATCATGACACCGGCTTAGAGCCATATCTTGAATTCTTCTATTGAGATCACACTCTCGAGATCTTGAACATATCATATTCTTCTCTTTAATTTGATGATCTTGATGCCAAAACTCAAGGTATATCTTTATCTTCATAGCATCCATACTTGAATCCAACATATAGACTACAAGCATGACCTATGGAATCCCTTCATATAAAACTCAATGAAAACATTAGTCCACAGGGATTGTCATTAATCACCAAAACCACACATAGGGGTAATTACCCTTTCAATCTCCCCCATTTTGGTAATTGATGACAATCACAACAAGAGGGTTTATATAATGAATATTAGAAACAAGTACGCCACTTATCCGAGAATAAGTTGTATACAAGAGGTTGTATTCGATATGGTTAAGTAACACAAAGATACTAGCCCATATCAAAACCAATTCTACTCACACAAACTACAAATAATGTAAGAGATGTGAGTAGAACCAACATATATAGAGCAAACTCCCCCACAATATATGCACGTGTGATGAACTTGAATTTCATTACATATATTGTCAAGCATAACCTTTGGGAGAGTTTCCACTATATATTCAACCATGAAATACATAATAAAGATGAAATGCATGAAAGTCAAACACTTAAGAACAAACCAATCTTAAGTAGAAAACCATTTCCCTAAAAACCCTCTAAACTTCTCCCCCATTGACAACAAGTGCCAAAATGGATGACAAAGTTAGAAGGCCAATATAGTTCAAGTTCCTCCCAAGGTGTGCATTTCATATAATATGAGTGAAATCATATGCACATATCCAATGACAAATACTTGGAGGAAATCAACTATATTGAGGATCAAATATTGCTAAAAGGATAACAAGGTGAAGAAACTTCAACGGATGAAGCAAGCAATCAAAAGATCCAAATAATCAAATGGACAAGTAGTGATATAAATGAAATAAGGAAGCTCCCCAAGGTTTGTGCATAAATGAGTTGTTTCATTTGAATACAATATGCACAAACATGGAATCCCCACTCCCTCTATATCATTTAGAACACAACCAAGATACAAGGAGTAGAGATATAAATCAATACACTTGTCAAGACAAGCTTAAGTCCAAAAGAAATCTAATATGAGATATGAGTGCGTGGAGATGCAACAAAAGTAAACCGAGCACTCATAAATCAAGACCTTACCAAAACCATTAAAAACTAGATAAGTGAGATGGTTGGCAAAAGGTGAGGATATCAAGGCGAGACATTAACACTCTTGTGTGTATAAGTTTCTAGGTGGGAAAACATGAGAATAATCCACAAAGAAACATCCACACATAAGAGGTTAATAAAAATAAGAAAACATGATATCCAAGAGGAAGTCATAAGATATAACAAAAAATGATATTTTGCTTAAGTGCATATATAGCCCATGGCTCTATTTTCTCTCATGGTATATCAATGAACTTCACCAAAGAAAAATAAAAACCTCAAAAACATCACAACTAACACTAAGGGAACTAATGCTAGTTGGGATATTTTGAGAAAGGCAACAAGTATCAAAAGGAAGGATTCAATGCAATTTTAACAATATTGCACATGAGAGTACCATGAGGAATTGATATGCAATAAATTTCTAGAAGGCATATTTGGAATTGGTGAATCATGAACATGATTTTATATACTCCCCCAAATATGCATCATCTCAAATTACTCACATAAGCAATAAGGATAGAGAAGTCTTTAAAAGATCCTTGCAAGAACCACAACATTTACAAACAAATAAATCCATGCCAAGATGTAACCTACAAGAGATTGGATGGAACAATAGTATGCATGAATAAGATACTTGTTACCGAGATAGCAATGGTATGATGTAGTAGATAAGAATTCTTCAATCATCCTAGCTTGGCTCCAATTATCATGTGGTGACAACACCTTCCTTATAGATAAGACACGCATCCATTGCATCTCCAATGTACCTAAAACAACATTCAAGTACATCTTGGTCCCCAAACTAATTGGGTCCAAAGTGGTTAGACTAACCACAGCACATAGGACATACTCCATAAAAATATGTCCATATTTAGAGATGAAATTTGAATTTCATGTACATCATAGCCGTTTAAGGATTTGATGGAGTATACCCTATATATTGGATCAAAGAAAGAAAAACATGATATAAGATATACATTTAGTAAACATGCATGCACAAGACTTTCAAGAACCAACGAAAATATAATTTGGACAAACACCATATTCAAGAAGGCATACAAGGTGTGACAAAACACATTTGTTGTCCAAACTATATCAAAGAATCAAATCAACAGAAGATTTGTTCAACAAATGAACCAAGCAAAAACTATTGAGCATAAAAGATGAGATAAAAACCGAAATGCTCAAAGATTTATCTCATTCAAGCAAATAACATAGAGAAGAAAGAATGAGATAACAAACTCCCAAAAGAGCAAGGTTTCAACAAATAAATCAGACCCTTAACACTCTTCACAATGGCACAAGGTTCCAAGAAGAAAAGGTTTGTCTTCCACTAAAAGCACATTTGATAATAATCAAAAACACCATCAAAGAGATGTTAAAAAGCCAAGGAAGACAATGGGAGACACAAAAAAATTGGAAAGGAAAAAAGGCAATAGCAGGTGAAATCCAAGGTGAAGATGATCCACAAATGCTACCACACCCAAGTATATCAATTGTCAAAGACAATGAGTGTATTGGAATTTATTTCTAGTGGTATATTGCACGGATATTAAAGATAAATCTTCACAATAAAAAGCATAGGATAGGAATAAAAAGATTAAGAACTATGCAAAGATAGAGATTATCGGTAGCTTCAAATAGTCACACAATCATGCAAAGCAATGATTATAATAACTTGAAGCAAATGGTCTCCCAAATAAGATATAGATATATGCATTTGAGGAAGGTCCACACCAAGAATTTCTTACTCAAGCAAACACCGAAAAGATGAGCAATAAAAGCTTCTAACAAAAATTAGGACCTTGTTTGAGATAACATGCCACCTAGATACAAGATAATCAATAATATCAACTCTAAGTGGCACCACCTCATATGTTCACATTTCCTAGGATTTTGATGTGCAAAAGTAGCATATTAATCCCCCATAATGTGGTATTCATTTTTTCTTAATAAGAGGAAAAATAACCTCTACTAGATATAATTAATGGACATTTAGAACTTGAATTTCTCATGAGTATGACACACCACATAGTGACTAGATATTCTTGTAATATCAATACTAAGTGGTAGTACTCATGTACACACATTTTAAGGTTTGAGAGATGCGTGAGGCATATCACTCTCCCAAATGTGATGTTCCATTAATCACTCGAAAAGAGCCCAAAAAGATATCATCAAGATGCATTAGAGGCTCAAAGAAAAACACACAAGTAAATGATGTGCCAAACACATATACATACTTGAATACACAAAATAATCAAGCATGAGGCACAACAAATAAAACACATACTTGGTACAAAACCAAAGCATGTAAAGGGTCAAATAACTTTCAATACAAAAGAGTTGAATTCGAGTTACCGAAAAGAGGCGCATTGGGTATATGGTAGGGAGATGATAATCCTTATAACTTGGCTTGATCAAATATAGTATATGAAGATCCCTTAATTCTTCATGAGTTAGCCAAGTCTCCAATGCCCTCCAATAACACCTATTGATCAAGTTTGACCTTGTTGGTCCCCAACCAAGTTGGGTCCTAAGAGGTTAGTCAGAATAGGCTTGGCAACCCAAATGGTTCGTTTCTTGACACCAATTGGAGTTCCAAAAAACTTGGAAAACACATTGTCATCCTTATCCTTCCCAAGAGAATAATAATCATCAACAATGATAGGGTTATATAAGGTACCATTTGAACATGAAGAGGCCAAGTGCCCCTTCTCACGACATATGTAGCAACAAGTGCTCCCCTTTCTCTTCTTTATTGATTTCTTGTCTTGGGGAGCCTTATCTTGATTCTTCTCGGGAAGTGGCCTAGCTTCAACTTGAGGTTGAGATTGGGCTTGACCTTGAACTTGTGGCTGCTTCCCTTGTTGCTTATCATGCAAGTGCTTTTTCTTCAATGGACAAGATCTTACATGATGTCCTACAACCTTGCACTTGAAGCAAATAATCTTAGACGAATTCTTGACTTGGTCTTGGATCTTCTTCTTGTTTCTCTTGGACCTGTTCTTGTTATTGGAGTTGAATCCAAGTCCACTTTTATCATTGGGGCATTTTTGCACACTCAAAATATTATCGAGTGTGGATTTACCTTCATGACTCCTTTCCAAGTCTTTCTTCAAAGAAGTGACTTGGGCCTTGAGCTCTTTGATTTCCACTACATGGTTAGTATAAATAGAGGTACTAGAGGAAGTGGAAGCGTCATTGTTGGAGCAACAAGGCAAAGCAAGTAATCCAACACAAGTTTTATCAATAGTATGACAAGAAGGATCACTAGGACTAGCACATGGCAAAATAGCATTTTGAGTAGAAGTTGTGCTAATGTCCAAATGAGGCTCAAAAGATATTACCTTAGTGATACTTGCCTCACGAGCTAACTTTAGCGCATCATAGGAGATTAGAAGATCATTATGAGAGGCCAAGAGCTTTTCATGACTTTCTTCCAATTTCCCATAATTGCTAGTTAGCAACTCAGGTTGAGCCCTTAGCTCAACATTCTCCTTTAGGGTAGATGCTTCACAAGAAGTAGAGTTAGTAGCACTAGCATCATTAATAGATTTTTTTTTCAAGCTCATAAGATTCAATTTTTTGTATGAGGAGACAATTAGTGTGCTTCTCCTCGACAATCTATTGCTTAAGGAGATTGAATCTCCGACCCCCATCATCAAGTTGGAAATCCAACTCCTCTATGGTTTCCGTTTGTTTAGTTATGGTGTCCATAATGTGTTTGATACAAGCAACGGCCTTATTATTACCACGAAGAGAGGTACACAAAAAGGTCAGCTCAAGCACAAGAGCTCTAGTATCCTCATCAAGGTCATCATCACTGTCATCATTATCATTGCTATTATCTAGAGAAGATATCTTGGGATCCAAAGTAGGAGATACCTTTGATCCTCTTTCCATAAGGCACATGTGAGCACGGGAGGGTGAAGATGAGGATATTCTTGAATTTTCATTCATGATTGTGTCTTGCTCCATAGGGTGTTTGATTTCCTCTACATTGTTAGATACACAACTAGAGGAAATAGAAGCATTTTGTTTATTGGAACAAGACAAATCAAGCATATCATCTACACTAGTACTCAAATAATTTCTAGACAATATGCAAGGACTAGCAACACAAGGGGATATATAATTATCATTGCAAGAAGTTCTTAAGTCCAAACTCTCTACACCATTAGCATTTATAGAACATGAATCATTGGTCTAAAGAGAACCACTACCATCATTACATATGATTTCTCCACTCACCATGCCATTACCTTGTGACTTGTCACATGTAGGTGAAGTGGAGGGAATTGAAATCTCATCGCGTCGGAGGTGGAAGCCACTTGGAGATCTTCATGATGTGAAGGAGAAGAGAGCTCCTCGGAGATACCACCGACCCTATGAGAAATGGACCCACCAAATATATCTTTAAGCTTGGTCCACATCTCATGAGATGACTTGCCCTTTACATTTGTCAAGAACAAATTAACTATGGGGCTCAAAGAGAAAATAAGCTCATTAGATACGTGAGCTAGGAGATGTAAATTTTTCTCATCCTCTAAAGATAGATTTTGAGGATCCATCAGAGGAGAAAAACCTACATCTAGAGATCGCTCAATATTTGGACACAAGGTCCGAAGATTACAAAGCAAGCAATTTCTCCACAAAATATAATTTGTGCCATCAAAGATAATTATGTCATTGTGCACTATACTACTAGCCGACATCTTTACACTCTAGGCGGTGAAGCCTAAACAAGGAGAGACCTTGATCTGATACCAATTGAAAGGATAGAGAAGTCGCCTAGAGGGGGTGAATAGGCAATTTCAAAACTATTACGGTTTTGGCTTGATAGAATGCGGAATTAAACTAACGTTTATTTTACAAGCACAAAACCTAAATACACTAGGCTCAACTAAGTGCACCAACAACAAGATAAGCTAAGCAAGATAGAACAAGATAAATATACCACAAGTGATAAGCAAGATATAAGTACTTCAAGCTCGATGGCTATCACAAGGAAAGTAAGCTCGGGTATAGAGATAACCGAGGCACGCGGGGACGAAGATGTATTCCTGTGTTCCCTTACAAGTAAGGTACATCACGTTGGAGAGGTGTGGGATTCCACGAAGGATTTCCCAACTCCACGAAGCCTCACCTTCTTCTCCGAGTCTATCCCACGAAGGAATAGGCCCTTTCCTTATGGCTAGCTTTTCCTCCACTCCGGAGATGGCAAGCTCCACTACCACTTCACAAGCTCCACGAAGGAGAAGCTCGGATCTCTTCACAATCTTCCACGAAGAGGACACCGCGGCACCAACCGCCAAGCCAACTAGGAGGTCACCCTCCAAGAGCAACAAGCTCACGGTCTCTCACTCGAACAAATCGTAGTGGAGAGCTCAACACTTATGCAAGAATGCAAAGAAAGCACACCAAGGGCATTCAAATCCCTCACTCTAAAATCCCACCAAAGCAACAAGTGCTAGAGAAGAAGAACAATGGTGGAAGTCAACCAATGACTCCAAGATCTAGATCCAAAGGGTTCCCCTCACTTAGAGGAGGAATTGATTGGTGGGGATTGTAGATCTAGATCTCCTCTTCCAAAGCCCTCAAAAAGATGCAAGAATCATAGGAGGGAGGGGGAGGAGGCAAGCTCAAGAGGGTCAACAATGGAGGTCAATTTCGTGATCAAGAACACCCAAAAACGTTGGGGGAAGAACCCCCTTTTATAGGGGAAAGCAAATATGACCATTGGGAGAAATCTGCGCGAACCCGGTTTGAAGTTCGGTTGAACCGGCCCAAAAACCAGACGGTCCGGTATCAGGCTCGGTTGAATCCCGGTTTAATCCCGGTTTGAACCCGGTTTAATCCCGGTTGAACCGGATCTAACCGGGAAGGGGTACAGAGAGTAATCCCGGTTAGACTCGGTTGCGAAACCGGGCATCCCGGTATGAATCCCGGTTGATCTGAAACAGACTTCACGAAAAACGCAATAACTTTTCCATCCGGACTCCGATTTCGATGATCTTGGGCTTGTTTTGAAGAGGAAAACAAGATCTACAAGATGGTGTGGAGAAACATAATAGTCCAACAAAGGAGGATAGAACCAAATGAACAAAGGTAAGCTTCCCTATAAGAAGAACCGGTAAAACCTTCAAACTCGAAAACGCCATAGAAGATGCATACAAATTCTGTTTTCGATTAACTTGGGCTTGTTGAAGAGCTAGAAACAATCTCAAGAACCTCACATGGAGAAACACCAAGAAGCAACAAAAAAGGAAGATGCAAACAATGCAAAGGATTGAGCTCCTTATCACGATGTGATCAAGTTACCCAACCGAAAGCCCCTCTTGATAGTGCGGCTATCTATCCTATAACCCGGTCTCCCAACAACCACCTTGAGAACGGTAAAAGGAAAACCTAGAAAGGCCATACCTTTTCCTTGCACATCCCGCTTGATCTTGATGACAATGCTTCAAGCTCCATCCAAGCCGGAATGCATCACTTGATCATTGTTGCTTCGTGAAGACTCGTAATTTCCTCCCCATACACCACTATGGGATAGCTTCATTAAGACACATCTTCACATGTCCATTATCACCAATATGGATGGCAAGCTTCAAGCAAATGATCTTCTCGAGATGCTTATCTTGAACTTGCCCTTCTCAAACTTTGATGATGATCACCACTTGATGTCATCCTCTCATGGGTTATATGAGATCTTCACTTTTGAAGCATTCCCATGGAAAGATACCTATACCATATAGAAAAAATAAAGGCACATATATGATGGGTTAGTTCATGATGCATAAATGACAAGGCTTACCATACCACAAGATCCATGTGGTACATTCTCTATGCTTCATGTGTTGACCAACTTGAAATCACTCTTCACTCTTTGTATTGGTCAACCAAGTATATTCTCATACTCCATCTCAATATCTTGAAGTACATAAATAATTCTTCATTTGATTACATGCTCTAAATCTTAGTCAACCATAGCTCAACTAATGAGGCTATCATGACACCGGCTTAGAGCCATATCTTGAATTCTTCTATTGAGATCACACTCTCAAGATCTTGAACATATCATATTCTTCTCTTCAATTTGATGATCTTGATGCCAAAACTCAAGGTATATCTTTATCTTCATGGCATCCATACTTGAATCCAACATATAGACTACAAGCATGACCTATGGAATTCCTTCATATAAAACTCAATGAAAACATTAGTCCACAGGGATTGTCATTAATCACAAAAACCACACATAGGGGCAATTACCCTTTCACCTACCTACTAGCTTATGCTATTCCAAGTATATTCATGCTTTTGTTTATCTTCCAAATTAAACTTGTTATGAGAAAACTAGTGATTAAATCTCTCACGAACTTGATGGCACACTTTACTTTTCTTGCCCTTAATAAAATTGAACCATTGTGTCGTCTATGGTGTATATGCTTGCACTTATTTGTTGGGGATTAGCATAACCATGCTGTCATGGGTAACGCTTTCAACATTGCACTTGTACTTTGTACCTAGTTGATATCATGCTCTTTTGTCTATTGATGTCGTCGGTCTGAAATGAAAGGGGAGCTTGTAAGTCCATGGAGTTATGTATATGTGTTAGAGAAACGCCTAGGCCGCTGGTCTAATCGATGCTGACATGGTGGAAACCTGCAGCGTAACTATAACGAGCTGTCTATGAAGTATTCTTCTTATACAAAAAGAGTCCTATATTGAGAAAAAAGAGAAAAAAAAAGGAAAGAGATTATGAAAAGAGGAAAGAGAGAAAAAATCACCATATTCCCATGGTAAATAAGAAGATTGTTGAGATGCTTGTTGTTTGCTTGCCTTGTTATTTTGATATGGGGATTCCTCCGTATCATCGGGCAAGGGGTACCCCGTTGGCGGTTCTCTATGATACACATGTACTTACAATGACAAGAACTTACCGGTGACTAAACTTGAGTAGCATGAGGAGCGGCCCTCGTATTCAAGGGACATGAGATTTCTAACTTATACTTCGTCAAGCATGTACACCATAGTTTGCTCACTTTAAGCTTAATCACTTCAAGAAGCTTATGATAGGGGCAATGAGAGCTGAAAGCTATAAGTACTATAATTTTTGGAAGCTATTTATGAGACTTGAATCCCTACTTCCTTCTATGAAGGCCTTTCTTTCACTTATATATTGAGTCTCCACCTTCTATCTTTATGCACCTACTTTGAGAGCATAGTGGCCATTCTTAGTTCTATGTGCATTGTCCCAAGACTTGTTGATTGATGCATAGCTTTGATATTGCTTGTTTTAAACTATTTGTATCTAGTCACTCTTATGAACTTTGAAGGTGTCCTATGCATTTATGTTTGTTACTCTATGAGGGTCAAGCTGAATGCTACTATGCTATGTTTTCTTTATGTGAAACAAACAAATGGCTTGCAAAGCATTGTAATTCATGAATCTTTTGTTTGTGCCTTTTCATGTTACAACACAGTTTCTTTGCCCTATTGTTAGAACTTTATATTTCATGTTATGATTGAAGTACTATGATCCCAGCTTTGAATGTTTTACAAATACTTTGATCAAGTTTATGATGGTGCATGTCACCTCAAAAAAAATTCTCTCTTTTTATCACTTACCTACTCGAGGACGAGAAAGAGTTAAGCTTGGGGATGTTGATATATTGCTAATGTATCTATAATTTTTGATGTTCCATGCTTGGTTTTATCTACTTTCTTATGTTTTGTCCACACTTTGGAGTACTTTTCATATGATTTCTTGGACTAACCTATTAACAAGAGCCACGGTGCCAGTTGCCTATTTTCTGCTGTTTTTGGTTCTAGGAAAGTCAGAAAATCAATATTTTCAAAATTCGACGGGACAAAAGCCAAAGTCAATATTTCACCGAGGGGAACGCGGAGCCAGAAGACGAGACGGAGAGGGGCCAGGGGCCAGCCACACCATAGGGTGGCGCGGGTCCCCCTGGATGTGCCACCAGGCGGTGTGGGCCCCTCCGGCGTCCATCGACCTTGCCCTTTCACCTATATATTCCTCCCGATGCGAAAACCCTAAATAATCAAGCCTCCAGCCACGAAAAGTTCCGCAGCGCCGCCGCCACCGAAGGGGAGATTCGTGGGACGGAAAGTCTCAGTTCCGGCACCCTGCCGGGACGGGGAAGTGCCCCCGGAGCCATCTCCATCGATCTCCACCGCCATCTCCATCACCATTTCTAATTCCCATGATGAGGAGGGAGTAGTTCTCTCTCGAGGCTAAGGGTTCTACCGGTAGCTATGTGTTCATGTCTCTTTCTATGCATGATCTTATTGAGATCATGAGCTTGTAATCTATAGATCTATTCTGCTACTCAAGTGCTTTAATGAATCTCTGCTCTCCCCATGTGTGTGAAAGTGACAGCGTGCTCACCATGGTGGCACTTAGGCTAGAGATTACAAATACTTTGTATGAGTTATATTTGGAGTTGGATGTCTTTATGAAATTGTGGTGTTTGTTGGAACCATCTAGTGCTCAAGGTGATAGTGTGGGGTTATCTAGATGGGAAAGGCTTACTTTGAGGTGTGATGTTATAGCCCTACTGTTGATTAGAGTGTCCAACCGGAGAGTAGTTAAGAGTAGTATCATAAAGAAGAATATATTTATATGAGAGTGTTCACTAGTGAAAGTATGATCCCTAGGCCTTGTTTCTAAGCACTGAAACACCGTTTGCAAATTAGATCTGTTACATTTTTGCTTGCTTCCATCTTTATTTCATTTTGCCTTTAGTCTTTTCCCACATCAACCACAAGCCATCAAGCTATTTTCTAGCACCATTGTTTTATATCCATACCACTTGTATTTCACTATCTCTTCGCCGAACTAGTGCACCTATACACCTGACAAGTGTATTGGGTGTGTTGGGGACACAAGAGACTTCTTGTATCTTGATTGCAGGGTTGCTTGAGAGGGAATACGTTTGACCACTTGCTCCATGAGTTCGATAAACCTTGGGTAATCCACTTAAGGGAAAACTTGCTGCTGTTCTACAAACCTCTGCACTTGGAGGCCCAACAACTGCCTACAAGGATAGAAGTGCGTAGACATCAACAACACAGCCCCAATTAACATGTTAAAAATAGTGGCATGATTTCTCTATGAAAGAGCTGAAGTTTTTGAAAGACAAGAGAAATAAAAAGGTGCTTTGAGAGTCTTGAAATTTTGACATGGGAGTAGATGAGTTGTTCTTAAATTAAATATTTTGATGCCAACTTGAGTACTCTTAATTGGTTAAGTGAGCAAGAACAAAAGGTTTTCATCTTTCAACAAAGAGAGGCACCAAGAGAATTTGTCTCACCTTCCTAGCTAAAACTTCCGACACTTGTTTGGGAATATGATTTATTTGCTAGAAGGATATACGTGGTTAGGAAGTGGACTCAGTGCAATCTTGTGAATACTTTTATGATCATATTTAAGATTGCACGAATTGTGAAGAAAAGAATTTGACACTAATTCAAACTATTAAGTTCCTTTATTTTTAGTCTCGAATATCTGCTATTCTTCCTTATTCCCTTGTCACTCGAGGGCGAGCAACATCTAAGCTTGGGTGAGTTGATAGCTGTGAGATTTGACACATTTTTATGGCTTTTATTGATGGTTTTCTTCCGGATTTGATCGTTTTCTGGCTTTACCTAACGCTAATACTTCGGTAGCGAAGAAAACTTATTGATGGCTTTTATTGATGGTTTTTTTCCGGATTTTAATGTGTGTTTCAGATTATGGACATCAACATAAGGATTTAACTAGAGAAATACAATATTCTAGATAAAATAAGCAAGTCCCAATTCGGAAGCACGCGGGGGGAGCTCATAGACGGTTTAACGACCAACTATACGGCGGGAATGGCCGTATAGTTCCCGCTGTATAGTTGTCGCCGCCTTTGTCTTGTCAAAAGGGATAACTTCCATGAAGGGACGGGGGACGAAAACACAACGCAACAGCCGCCACACCATCCAGAAGGGAGAAAGAAGGGATCCGGAGAAGAAGGAGAAGACGTTCTTCATCTCGCTCCATGATCTTCAACCTCCTAGCCAATACACCCCCATAGCCACTACTTGTACTTGAGATAGAGGGATCTCCACCTTGCAAGTCTAGGGTTTGAGATTGTTTCTTCCCATCTTGAATTGTGTTGGATATTTGTCTATTCTTATTGTGGATCTCCACGGTAATACGAAGACGAATTCCCTTTATTTGATTATATTGATGATCCGTTCTTCTCTCATGTGTGAGTAATTCCCTTGGGCGTGGGAGATGTAGGGGATTGGTGAGATGTGATGTGCCTTCATATATTTTCCATTAGTTTGTGATTGATTCTAATTACTATATTATGTGTGCTTGACTATCTGTGGGATGCTTAATGCTTGTTGTCCAGTTAAGGGCCCGGACAACATGATACCTTGTTCTACATAAATAAGATCTTGTTCGCTAGTGGACCGGCAACCCCTGGATGACATAGGGATATCAATGGAAAGCTAGTTGACTCGAGGATAACAAGTAACCACTGTGCTTATTGCATTAGTCCGATCCAAGGAGCTTAATCGCTAAGCGACCTGAAGGGTCTTAATCGTCTAGTGCCTGGCCATGGTTTTGGTAGGAGGCTAGTAGGATTATTGAAGTTGGGATGAAATCTACCAAGAGGAGTTCTGGCTAATTATGGGTTGCTCGCCTACACATATATCTATAAGATTATAATTGTTACATTCACACTCATCCACCTGGCACATTCACTATCACCATGAACTGAATCTCCCCGCGCCTTCTTTCACCATCTGCAGAAACCAACAAACAAACAAAGTCGTTCTTTACTTTTATGCATTTTATTTCTGAAGTTTACATTTTAGTATTATTTAAATCTATCGCATTTAATCAAAACCCCATTCTTATTTCAACACTTGTTGTCAATTCACTCAAAGACCTGTGACAACTTTGGGTGTGACAAAGACTTCACCAATAAACACTTACCTTTGGGCTCCTTGTGGGATCGATATCTGAACTTCGAATCTAGCTACAAATGATATGTGCACTTGCAGACATCACACCCCTTGGGACAACAAGTTGTACATGGATGTAACCGAGAAATTCTCCTGACAATTCTGGGTGCCATATGATCTTGTTCTGTCTTGGACGAAGGGTCATAGATTCAAGCTCGTCGACCAGCGCAAGCCAGGCCTCTACACCCCCTTGGTCTACAGTCCGTCGGAAGTTGAGATTAATTTCGGAGTGAAGGCAGACCTCGACCATGGAGGCCGATGGGTTGTCGCGAATGGCGAAGAGCCTAGGGTATTTTTGCTAATGGAACCATCCCCAAACCACCAGTATAGCCAAAATAAGGTCCACACATCGTCAACAACCTGATGTTTGGCCCCTGCCTTGAAGTGGTGCTTGACTCTATGGAGGCTTTTCTAGAATTGGGATCCCCCTTGTCTCGTTTCTGCAAAAATATTATTAGCCTCCCCATACTTGGTTCTTATGATGGTAGCCCAGATAGAGTTGTCGTCTTGGTACAGTTTCCAGATCCATTTTAACAGTAGCACAATACTCATTTACTTGGTATTAATCAAACCCAATCTTCCATGTTCCTTGGGGCGACAGATCATTGGCCAGTTCAGTAGATAATATTTGTGCTTGGGGACCGTCTCCACCCAAAAGAATTTGGACCTGATCGAGTCAAAAATTTCATGGATGTTGTCTTGTAGCAGGAATAACCCCATCGCAAACAAGGGGAGGCAGTCAAGGTAGGAGTTTGTCAGAATTAGTATCCCTCCCGAGGAGAGACATCGACTGAGCTAGGGCTCGATTCTGCCCCCAAGCTTCCTTACCAGGAACAACCATTGTTCCAGAGTAAGTTTTTAGTCAGAGATAGGAAGGACGATGTACACGAATGGGAATCCCCCCAGCTTGCAATTGAGGATGTTGGTGATTCTATATTGTTCTTCAAGAGGTTCTCCCATAACCACTACTCGCTCTTGTAATTGATTTTAAGACCGGACATGTCCACAAGCACATGAGCAAGAACTTAAGGTTAGCTAGTTCACTGTCGTCTTGTTGGATCATGATGAGCATGTCATCCGCGTACTGCATGTCATGATTCCCCCTAGAATCAGATGACAAAACCACTCCTCTGATGTGACCTGACACATTTGCCACAGAAATAATGGTAGAGAGATCCCCACCAATGAAGTTGAAGAGCAGCGGTGAAGGGGTCCCTTTGATGCACCCCTCGCTTGCTGAGGAACCACTCCTCTAGGGCATGTTCGATAGGCAAAACGGCTGTTTCCCGCATATGGCCGATAGAAATAAGCCTGTTTGTAGAATCGCACGATGGGCCGAACTTGCACCGCATGGGTTTAAAGCACCCAAAAACTTGGCCCACTAGGAACGCTAAAATAGGGCATTTTTGCGGGGACATGCCTTGGGGAGCCAATATGCGGCACGCGGATGTACGCGGGGAGAAGAGCGGAAGACCGCGCGACGCATCGAGAACACGCGCCATAAATCCCCTCACCGCTCTCTCATCATTTTCACTCTCTCCTCGTTCATAACCGCTCTTCCTCTCGTCTCACCATCGACAGTTCCTCTCCCACCGGAAGTTCGAAGACCACCACGAGGGCAGCGGACGAAGGTAGATCTAGGCAAGAATTGTGCTTCTCTTGGCTACAGTAGATCTTCTACTGCAACTACTTTCTTCTTCCTCGGCAAACCCGAAGCTCCAAACCTGCAACAATGGTGGTAAGGCCTCGAACCACCAACTCTCTAAGCCTTTAGAAGCGCAGATCTATCTTTTATTATATAATTCTCCGAGTATGATTGACATGCACGGTAGATTTGTACCTATTTGTGCTAGTTTTGGTCGATTTGATGGGTTAGGTTCTTTTCTTTCCTTGTTGTGCCTTTGTAAGCACATATCTATCGATACATTGGTTCCATCTATGCTTGTTAGTGGCTAGATGTATGCAGATTTTTGGGTTTAGGGTTTCACAGACATTGAAAATTGGGGATTATTTCACTATTCATGTTCTTCTTATAGGCCGATGATTACTCTGCATTCTGTGGCCAAGATCCCAATAGGTTGCTTCATAGCATGCCTATTATGATTCATCTTGGACACACAATGCCTAATATGAGGCAAATAAATTAGTTGTTCATTTATGCAACTGCCGATGATTACATACGCACCACAAAGAAATGGAAGCGATGATCCTTTCGAACCTGGTTCTACCATTTATTCAAGCTAATTGAACTTGGTTATGTAGGATCATCGCTTCATGCTGTAAATGCTGTGAACTATGAGGCAAATGTTGTACATGATGTGAACCCAGCTTGTGATGACACTTAGTACAATTCATTCATAGAGCTATTGATATAGGAACTAGATAGTACGCACAATAAAATTGGTTGTGCACCTCCTCTGGACCCATGTAGCACCAGCTCTACCTTATTTTTGCTAGTTATTCTGAAGCTGGGCATTGGTTAGGTCATTATGTTTTGCTTCTTTCGGTCGATGATTACTAAGTAGCACAATGAAATGCAAGGGGATCCTCTTCATGAACAAATTTATGTGCTAACCAAATTCATTGTTCATTTGTGTTGCTCATGCAGAGAATCCCTTTGCATTTGTGCCATTGCATATGAGGCCATGTTTGATTGTTCATGTATGATCACCAAAATGTATGTGCTTACATGTGTTGTTTCTTTTTTTCAGTGCTCGAAGATGATGATCGGAGGTGTTATCCCTACCAATGGAGGATCATGCTCCAGGTGTTATCCCTGGTGAGGGTAGTGCCTCCAAGAGGGCCAATGATGGTGGTGAGGGTAGTGGCGCCAAGAGACCGAGGGTAGGCCTTTGAAGATTGGGCACTTCCACGACTAGGTAGGTCTAACCCATTTTTCCAAGGTGATTTTGGCACCTGGGTTAGACCTGCTTCCAATCCCTAATGGCTTCAGGCCTTTCCTCGGCACTGTGCCAAGAACAATCGTGTTTAAGACAAACAGCGGATGCAGTTGGATGGTGAAGCTCCGGGATGTCAGTGGTAGGATTTACCTTTACCAGGGGTGGGTTGGCTTCGCCATTGCCCACC
Organism: Avena eriantha; assembly: GCA_910589775.1. Lineage (NCBI taxonomy): Eukaryota > Viridiplantae > Streptophyta > Magnoliopsida > Poales > Poaceae > Avena > Avena eriantha. The sequence goes on along the minus strand of OU342740.1, from coordinate 108,344,782 downwards.
AGATCAAGATCGGGTATGTCAACACCCGGATTTTTAATCCCAGATGCCTGTTATGCCATACATTGCAATCCCAGGATTACCATTTTTGCGAGACATAACAGAATTGGTACCACGGTACATCATCCATTACCAACCATAATAAAGGTCTTACAAATAAAGGATCTCATGATCCAGTCTTAATACAAATCAAGCAGCGGAAATTAAACGTAGTAGGGGCTCCATCTTCAAGGTCACAGGCAATGCTGGCGATGGGAGATGATCCAAGTTGTCGTAGATCTCCTGCTGTCCATCATCCTGGTAGTCCTCCTCGTAGTCTGGCCACGGGAATAACCAGGGACAAAGCCATGAGTACTCTTTAAGTACTCGAAAACAATCACTAACAAGTAAGGTAGTTCTAGTAAGAATCTTAAGCTCTAGGTTTATTTGCAAAAAGGCAGGTTTATCTCAAACTAAGTTTAGAAGTAAAAAAACTAATTTAATGTTCTAAAGCACTTAAGTGGGAACCTAGTTTTCATATCCACAATCCTGTTGTGCTCAAGTCAAAGGCGTAGTTCAAGTCACAAATCATTTTGAAAACATCTGATGACGGAACAGTATGGCCACTCCAACTGTCCATGACCGCGGACGCGGCTATTCGAATAGTTTGACACTCTACAGAGGTGGTACACTTTCACCACAAAATTCGATACATCCGTTAGGGATAACCCTGAATCAGTCATACTTAGTATGCGGATAATCGATCATAACATTTCAATTACACACCCTAGTATAGGAACCTCCCCTATGAGCTTGGCCTCCCAGCCATGGCCATCTGCCATCCTGGGCACTCCATAGGTGGACATTCACACGAGGTAGCCTCAGCTCAACTTCTTCCGCAAGGGAACCCATACTAAGGCATATAAACTTCCAGTTAAGCCCTACCCAATTCAGGTATTGTGGTTGTACGGTAAAATTGGAATGGTATCGCATCCGAACCCAACCATCAGTTTTTTTATAAAAGGGCCAAGGCTCATGCCTCAACATTTTCATCATCAAATCATTGTGTTTCTCAACACATGTCAAAACCTCTCAATAGAATGAAACATCATTCTAAGGTTTTCATAATCATTTTCACCAAGTATTCCCATCTAAAGTGATCAACTATTATTCTTAGCACTAGCCACTAAAGTTGAGGGTATTCACTAATAAGGGGTGCTAATCAAGTATAACTATCCAACTCTAGTGTTATGCCTTTTGATGACATCTAAGTATAACTAGTTAGGCCTAGTTTTATACTCTTTATGGTATCTATCCTATTTGTCCAATACTCATAAATCTAACTAAAGTTAAAGAACTTTGGTAAAAGTAAAAGAATAAAGCTTGTAAGTAAAACTTGTGATGGGTATAATCAAGGTTGCATAACCAAAGCATGCCTAATGCATCTTGCATAGGTTATCTTGCACCATTCTAGCTTGCAAATGTAAGCTTTCTCGGTTTACTTGAAGTGCTAGGCTTGCAATTAGTGATGGCTTGCCTTGAGTAGTGCAGTGGTTGAAGTTTTCTTCTTCTCCTTCTTGGTAGTACTCCTCCTCCTCGTATCCCGGGTTGGTACTATTGTCTATAAATGAATACGAGGTACACAATCACCAAACAATACATAACTACTTCTATTCAGCACACTAAGGTTCACACTTGATGATCTAGCATTATCACTATCATCACATGAAATAAAGACTTAGTCTTATTTATTTTGTTTTAGAAAAGTAATTTCTACTCATTGAAAATACTTAAGATTTAATATTCTCCAATTAAATATGGGATCATGTTGACAGATGTCATCACCACATATTCTAATACATGGGAATGTAATTTAAAGTGGTGGTCATATTTTATAAACTTTAAGATTACTTTTTAATACAATTAAAGTGACTAGAAATGCCCATATAGCATTCTTTTGGTACTAGTCCAAGGTCACTACATGTAAACTTAAATATTTTTACATATTCAGATAGGTCTTGTCAAATGTGATTTTTGAGAGTAAGAATCAACTCAAAAGCATTTATGGTTGATTTTTGAAAAATGCTTGAAGTTGGAAAAGTCTCTATCTTGTTATTTTTACTATAGGTGATCTCTAAATCCAAATGGTTTGAATCCAATGGGCTTGGATAGATATTTTAAATACATTTCTAACAAAATTGGAATCATGTAATTTGGTTCAGTGAATCTCTTTGAATTGATTTTTGAATCTACTGATAGAATCTGGTTTAAACTAAAATGGAAAATAACTATTTGAATCACTATGCTCTGCACGGGAAACTAACTGGGCTGGCCCAACTGCACTGCGCGGGCGCAGCAGGCTGCTGACAGGGGCGTCCCACTAGTCAGTGACTCTATCTAACCAAAACGGTATCTTTCAATCTAGGCCCTACGATTAGAATGCGATCTAACGGCTGAGGTTCATCTCCTATGTCGAACAGCTCCAGCGAGGACTGAACCCTAACGCGGCGGTGGGGGTCGTGTGAGGCTCACCAGGGATCCAGCTAGGGTCGACGATGGGGGCAAACGATGTTGTAGATGATGGTGGTTCAAACAGTGGTCATGGCGGCTCCTAGGGCGGCTCCAATCGACGTCTCCTCTGCAGTGGCGGACTCCGGCCAAATTCCGACGAGCTGGTGCTCGCCTTGCTCCGGGGAAGGGTGTGGGAGGCTCTGTGATTAGTGGGGAGTGAGGTGGTGTGGAGAATTGAGGCGGAGGGGGCCTCAATTTATACAACGGCGAAGGGATATTGCGGCATGAGCTGGGATCGTCGGTGACGATGATACAGGGGGCTATTGGCATGGCTGAGGGTAGGGGGAGACGCGGTGCTCCCTGGCGGTCATCGCAGGCTTAATGGCGCGGCGCGGGGCGGTCTGGAATGGTCGGGCGTGGGCGGTGCTCTGCGTGGAACTGGCGATGTTCGAGACGGTGCACGGGGCAACGCGTCACGCGGTGGTGAATGGGGATGTCTAGGAGCTAGCTAGGGTCATTGCGAGCGTGTGCATGCGCGGAGAGGGCGAGGCGCGGCGCGTGCGAGCTGCTTGGCTGCGGCGCTCTGGCGCGCTCTCGACACGGTGCAGAGACAAAGGGTGCGGCGGTTCTCTAGTGGTCCCGGCTTGCCAGCGGTCGAGGGTTGGACAGGGGGTGGTGGTGGACGGTCTCCTGTCTCCTTGTCATCGTGGGAGAGGGCGGCGTGGTCTGTGGTGAGTTGTCCATGGTCGGCCGGCGTGGGCTGTTTCGGGCAGCGGCGCACTGGTGCAAACGACAAAGAGGGGTGCTGGTCTGGTGCATGGTTAGACACTGGGGGAGACAGGGGAGTGAAATAGGGGCAAATGGTTGAGTGATCAATGCTCCAAACAGTGAAGTTAGGCTAGGTTTGATTTGTGTCTGCCAAGTGTTCGACTAAATGGCCGCATGAACACAAGGTTTGAATTTTTTGCCAAATTTTGGTGAGTGTTTTGATCTTATGCTTGAGTGTCTATGGTTGCTTGGAAAGGTCAAGCTGAATTGATTTGAGGGGCTTTTGCAAAATGGTGATCTTAGTACATACACTTGATTCAATTTTGAATTATCCTTTAAATATATTTAAAAATAGTTTCTGTGAGTTTCTAAAGTGGGCTTGGATACACTTTTACTTGGTCTAGCAAGGGGTGAAAAGAATTGGAATTGTTTCTGTTAGAAATCTTTTACTAGGAACACCCAAAGTTGCCTAGTGGTTAATCTTGGTCAAAATGACCATTTGATCATATGATCCTTATTTGATTTTCTTTTCTTTTGATTTTGTTTGTAATTGGCCTAGATGATGTAGTATTCATCTTTAAAACATTTCTTATCATTTATAGCAATCAAACATGGCAATTACACTCAATTCTACACTAATGCAAATCACACATACACTCATATTCAATTTAATAATAAAAGTTTTTATTAACCCTAAACTTGGGTGATTAGAACTTGATAATCTTGCTTAATACTTTTGGGGTGTTAAAAACCTTCCCTCCTTAAACAAAATCTCGTCCTGAGATTTAAGAAAAACTAGGAACTAAAGAGAATTGGAAATTCAGTCCTATTGTAATCTTCTCGCTCCCAAGTAGCTTCTTCTTCAATATCGTTTCTCTATTGGATCTTGAGAAACTTGATACTCCGGGCCCTGGTGGTTCTAAAGGCTTCTTCCAAAATACAAATGGGCACTTCATGATAAGTTAGATCCTTATTGATATCTATGGCTCGGTGATCGATGTTCTTGAAAACTTCGGTCTTCTCTGGAACTTCTAGGCATTTGCGAAGTAACGAGATATGGAACACATTATGTATGGATGACATCTCCTCCGGCAGTTCCAGGTGATAGGATACTTCTCCTTGGCGATTCAAAATCTTGAAGGGTCCAATATATCTGGGGGATAACTCCCCTTTCAGCTGAAAACGTTGCATTCCTTTCAAGTGTGACACTTTGAGATACACAAAATCTCCGACATTGAAGGTCAGGTCTCGACGTCTCTTGATAGCATAACTCTTCTGTCTGGATTGGGTGTTGAGGTGCTCACGGACTTTGTGAACTTTTTCTTCAGCTTATCATAAAAAGTCGGGTCCGAAGATCTGACTCTCTTCTACTTGCGACCAATTCAAGGGGGTACGACACTTCCTTCCATACAGAAATTCAAAGGGGGCCATTTGCAAACTGGCTTGATAACTGTTGTTGTATGAGAATTCTACGAAAGGAAGACAATCTTCCCATTTTGATCCATACTCTAGAACATAAGCTCTCAACATATCTTCTAATATTTGGTTGACTCTTTCAGTTTGTCCATGTTTTTGCGGGTGATAAGCTATGCTGAAGTTCAGCTTGGTTCCTAATCCTTCTTAGACTTTCTGCCAAAATCTTGAGGTAAACTGGGTTCCTCGATCCGACACTATGGTCTTAGGGGTTCCATGCAAACTGATGATTCTAGCAATGTACAGCTCTGCTAGCTTCGAACTCTGGTAGGTGGTCTTGACAGGTATAAACTGGGCTACCTTGGATAGTCTATCAACTATGATCCAAATAGAGTCATTTCCCCTACTAGAAGTAGGCAAACCGGTGATGAAATCCATTCCGACATAATCCCATTTCCATTCTGGAATCTCCAATGGTTGCAAAAGTCCCGCGGGTTGCTGATGTTCCGCTTTGACTCTCTGATAGATATCACACTCGGCTATGTAACTTCCGATTTCTCTCTTCATCTTGTGCCGCCAAAATTGCTCCTTCAAATCCTGATACATCTTCGTTCCTCCGTGATGGATAGAATAAAGAGTATCATGAGCTTCTTGCATTATGACTTGTTTCAACTCGGAATCTGTTGGCACACAGATACGTCCTTTGTACCACAAAACTCCTTCTTCATCCTCGGTGAATCCGGGTACCTTCCCTGTACCAATACGACGCTTGATTCTGTCGATACTTGCATTTCCTTTCTGCGCTTCCTTAATCGGACTGATCAAAGTGGGTTGAAGTTTTATGCTAGCTAAAAATCCTTTGCTAACTAACTCCATTCTAAACTGCTCCAACTCTTCATGCAAACTTGGCTAGATTTCCTTAATCATGGTGTTTAATCTACACGGCAATCTGCTAAGAGCATCAGCTACCACATTGGCTTTGTCGGGGTGATAGTGAATTTCTAGGTCATAATCCTTGATTAACCCTATCCATCTCCTTTGCCTCGTATTCAGATCCTTCTGGGTGAAGATATACTTCAGATGTCGTCGGATTAATGACAAGTACCCCATGAGGGGGTCCTCGAGGTGTGTGGAAGAGAGGGGTGTGAGACGTACGGTGTTCCGGGACGGTGAGCACACAAGTTTACTCAGGTTCGAATCCGCCCGCTTTGGACGGATCCTACTCCTGCTAGCAATCTTGTAATACGGGAGAGCCGGAATATGGGTTACAAGGGTTTGCCTGTGCGAGTTGAGTTTGTAGACTATTGAGGTGTTTAGAGTGTTGCCCTAAAGGCTCTCCCTAGGGCGGCTTATATAGATATCCGTCCTAGGGTTTACAGGAGAGATCTATCCGGCTGCGACTAAGAGTCGGTTACAGAGTACATCTTGAACTACAAGTAACACTATGGGCCTAAGTCGGTAAGTCTCCTGGGCCTTCCCGTAGCCGGATTGGACTCCGTCTTCTCTCCCTGACTGGGCCACCTGTGAAGCAAAGCTCTAACCCGAAGTGGGCCACCCTGGTCAGTGAGGAACTATGAGGATACCCAGAAAGTATATCCCCAACAGTAGCCCCCGGAGGCCTCCAAGATCCAAAGTCGGATTCATCATTGTCTAGCTTGATCTTCGGCTTGTAGAATCTTGAAGGGTTCCTGAAACTTCACAAAAAATACGATCCAGGTCTTAAAGATAAGTCGGACCTATCAAAAGGTTACTCGGATTTTCCAGCTTGATTTCAAACTAAGACGGAACTTGGTCTCTAATGCCACCTGACACAAGTCATGGTCCAGTCACGTCATCTGACAGACATCCTGTCAGCACGACCATTGGTGGGTCCGCAGTTCGCAGAACCGAGGCGCCGTTTCAATGCATAGGCGGAGATTGAGGCGACGTAATCATCGCGTGGGTCCTTCCCAGTTCCTTCCACGACACGTGGCGGTTACACTGTAGCATTTGCACGAATCTTGGCGCGGTTAGGTGGATATAAGGGGTGAGGATTCTTCTCCTCTTCTCTTCACCTGTCATTTGCCTTTTCCTCTCCTCCAAATCTCCCCACGCGCACAGAGCTCCTTCGCTTTCCCCCCAAAACTCCCAGTGCCGCCCATCTTAGGTCATCTGCCCACCGGAGAAAATGGCCTCTTCGTCCTCTTCCGGCTTGGCAGCAGCGACGGCGACGGAAGCGGCGGCAGAGAAGGAAAGCTTCCGCGGGGTCTGGATCCCCTGCGTCTTAGATGATGAGAAGCTCCGCGGTGTGGAGACAGAAGGGCTCCTCCGCGTCGGCGACTGGTGGAGCGGCATCGGCAAGACCGTCCCCAACCCGGGCGACGGCGAGCGGGTCCACTTCGGCACCTACCTCTACAGAGGTTTGTCATTCCCTCCATCGGAGTTCTTCTCTGAGGTGATTAACCATTTTGGTGTCCAACTCCACCATCTTCCTCCCAACTCTCTTCTAGAGATGAGCGCTTACGCTTCTTTGTGTGAGGGATTTCTCGGCATTAGGCCGAGTTTGACCTTATTCCGGTACTATTATCATGTCCGAAGAAACTCTATCACTGCCGGTGTTCCTTACATCACCGGTACCATTAGTTTTTCACTTAGACGCGAGCGCACATATCCCAAAATCTTAGCTAGTGACTCGGTCAAACAGTGGCCAGCCACATTCTTTCATCATAAGGATATTCCGGCTCCCGGCAAAGCTACTGCTTTGCCGGCTTTCAACGACGGAGCTACCACTACCCAACCGTCTTGGGACGAGGCTGCTCCGGCTCTCACTGACGATCTGATCCTCGCTAAGAGGCGGATCGAATACTTGATCAAACACAAAGGACTGAAGGGATCCGACCTGGTCCAATGTTGGGTATCACGTCGGATCCAACCCCTTCAGTACCACGGAGATCAACTGATGCACTCCATCACGTCATCCAAGGAAGACTCCCTCCGCTTCAGCCCCAAAGCCTACACCACATAGGGCTATATAAGCCAGATTAAGTGGCTGATCAGGGAGCGGATCGAGAGGAGGATCCCGGATATTTCTCTGGATATGCATACGGCGGAAAACCCCGTAGTGCCAATAAGCTTCTATCAGTACACCTTTTTATGTGTTTCAATCTTTGAGTTATACTGCAATACTGATATGTTTTCTTCTTTTTAGCTTGCTGACCTCCCCGAGTCGGAATTTGCTCCGCTCGAAGGATATCCTCTAGAGTTTTCTCAGGAGACAGAACTGGTACCATTGCCGGACCTTGCGCTGAAGAAGCACAAAGCTCCGACAGTGGCTGTTGGTATAAAGGAGGGGCCCGTCGTGAAGAGGTAACTTTCAATCACAACTTCCGCCTTTGTACTTTACTCGAATTTTCTTCCGAGATGTAATGTTTCCGGCTTTATTACATTCTCAGAGCTAAACAGCTCATCAAGGGCAAGGGGAAGGGAACTTCTTCGAAGCCCCTGCGGCAGACGAAGCTTACCATAGCTTCTCCTGTCGTGGCTCCTCCAACTCCTGCCCCTCAACCTTCTGCAACGCCGGTGATAATTCCTTCTCCGGCTGTCGCAGAAGATCCGGCTCCTTCAACGGAGCCTGCGATCCTTGAATCGCAAACTGACGTCACCATTGGTGAGTCGGGTTTAGATAACGGTGAACCCTCTTTGGTTAATGATCCCTCGGTATAAAATTTTGCCGAAAACCTTATCAGCAATCCGGGACTTGCCAAGTTTGGCCTATCCTAGAAATCTGCTGAAGAGATCCAGCGGCTAGCCAGGCAATGCCTGGAGAAAACAAGCTTATCTTCCAAAGAAGAAGCACAAGAAGCAGAGGACGTCAAGCACTCAAATCTTCTTGAACAAGTGCGTCTTCACAACGAGAGGATCAGGTCCGGGGAGCTTCCAACTGCTCCTGTGACCCCTCTGACTCTCGCTGAGAAGGTTGTAGTTGAAGTGAACGCGAGTTTGGATAAACTCACTCGTGAACAATATGTAAGTCGGAATTCCAACTCCTGTTTTTCCTTTATTTCATATCATATCCTCTAGCCCCCAAGCATGAAGTAGGATAAATAATCCGGGTTTATGCTTCCTTAGGATGCCAAGCATGAAGTAGGATATTAGCAAAAATATTAGCCCAAGTCTTTAGTAGTTTTCTGACTTTGGGTATTCTGACTTACAGAAAGTATATTCCTATAACCAGGATTTGTTGAAGAATGTCTGTGATAAGCGGAGAGAGATCAAAGCTCTCCGACTTAAAAATGCTGAGCTAAAAGTTGCCAAGGGTGAGGCCGAAGGTAAACATTTCCGAGACTCAAACCTTGTCTTTCATGTTTTCATAGTCGAATTTTTGCTGAACTGTTGTTCTTTTTTGACTTACAGCGCTGGTAAAATAATCCTACGCCATGATTGAAGAGGCCGAGAACCTCAAGACTTTGGTGGTGGAGAACAAGGAGCTTCGCCAAGAGCTGGACCAGCTCAAGGCAGATCATGAAAAGAGCATTGCTCAAATCCTTGAGTCCTCCTCCATGGCTACTAATGAGCGTGATTGCAAGATTGATGCTCAAGATAAAAAAATCTCGGACCTCAATAATGAGCTTTGCATAGAGAGGGACCTTTCCGAGGCTCTCCGGGCTGAACTCCAGAGTCTTCGGGAAGAGAAGACCAAAATTGACGACGTCATTTTCGGTACGTTCCATCTGTCTGACTTGTCTATTTTCTTCGACTTGTTTCGATGTCAGATTTTCTTTAACTGTCTTTGTTTATAGGTCCTCTGAACTTGACGGACTCCACCTCCACTGAGCCCCGCACCCACCGGCTTACCTAAGTCGGTGACCTGCTTCATGACTTCCGCCAATCCATTGAGGACATTGGCGAAGCTCTCAAGATTCCGGACATGCATAGCATGTCGAATTTTCAGGTGTGGGACAAGGCAAAGGAGATGTCGCAGCTTGTCCAGGATTGGAACATGTCCTACATGCGGACAGCGGCGCAGAACGCTCTCACCATGGTCATGAGCCATCATGGAAACATGGAAATATGGCAAGTGACCAGAGGGTACTGCAAAGTATATGAAGACGGCCAGGACCAAGACATCCAAGCCATCATGGACTCCTGTGCCGGATATGGGTGTCACGTGGCTGATTTGACCAGCTACGAGAACCCTTTCTTCACCCGCGTGGACACTCCGCCTCCGCCTCCAGAAGATTCAGTAGAAGTTTCCGACGATGAACGCATCACCTCGGATGTGGACATCTCGGAACGATATCAAGGCGACGTCTCCAGCGAGCCAGCTCCTTCATCTCCTCCTGCATCATAAATTGCCAGAAATATTTGTATTATCCAGAAAAAATCATGATGCGTCTATAATTATGAAGTACTATAATTTTTCTAGTGCTAAGCTTTTGATCTATTCAGCACTTTTGGCTTTAAATTTTTTGCATGCCTGAAATGTTTACATAAGCACTTGTATTTTTTCGTCTATACTTATCGTTTATCTGGCTTTCTGCCTCGTCCCTTTCGTGAGCCGGCTAAACCTTCTGTCGGAAACTTTTTCGAGCAACGGAGCTCAATTGCTAAACTAGTTTAAACTCGAAAACAAAGTCGGCTTCTAGTACCAACAATTCACTACTCGGAAAATGCCCGCATCCAGCAATTAGACAAATAACCAAAGTAAAGACTAGAAACTTTAGAGTTATACCCGAGGGTAGCAGTTTTAGAATCGAAAATCTAAACCAGAGCGAACATGAGCATAAAGTACTTTCACGCATTCTGGGATTTTCGACTATGACATGATCATTTGGAAATAAGACGGTAAAAACTTCTCAGAAAAACTTGAGGCAACCAAAACTTTTATTTCTCACAGAACATGAACATATATATGATTACAAAGAAGGATAAACTAAGAATAAAAGGGACGTAGCTGAGCAATATTCCATGGTCTGTCTAAGTCATCCGGATTTGTACTGCCTCCAGCTCTCTTTCTCTTCTTAGTAGCAGGTCTTTCTTTGACTGGCCTCATGTCAGTTAAGTAGTATGATCCATTGTGCAATACTCGACTAACTAAAAAGGGCCCTTCCCATACTGGGGAAAGTTTGTGCTTTCTTTGTTGCACAAGCCGAAGAACCAAATCACCTTTATTGAAAGATCTATTTCGGACTCTCTGGCTATGATACTTGCGTAACTTCTGCTGATAGGCTGTAGATCTCATTTCAGCAATGACGCAAACTTCTTCGACTAAGTCGAGATCATTTTGTCGAGAAATCTCGGCATCCTCTTCAATATACGCGGCCACTCTAGGAGAAGTATGAATAAAATCACTAGGAAGAACTGCTTCTGTGTAGCACCCTCAAATCGGCCCTATGCAAGTTTTAGCCCTTTCCGCCAAACCCGCATAGAAACGATTCAAGGACGCCCACCAGGCACTTTCGTGCGGGTGGAAAACGAAGTAATACCATTACACAACAGTCCTCGATGGGACCCACAAAACAGATATATATACAACAACGACTCAACGAGTCAAGAATACAGATATACAATACAAAGATCCAAATCACCTTGAAAACGTTACAGCGTCCGAGTACGGACAAGATGCAAATGGGGCTAAGAGCCCTGAAGCATAACCAATGGCGTCCATAACCCTGCCCAGGCCAAGCCGTAAGGGTAACCCTACTAACGACGTCGAACTTAAACCTACTAAAACAAAAGGGGTGCCGACAAAGGGCAAAGGAAAAAGAGGAGCGTCAGTACTGAGGCCAGTACACGGCGAGGCTAGAATTTCGGCGGCTCTCGCCTACATAGGTATGGTGGACTGAAGTGGCAGCGAAGCATGCACTAAACAACCTATAGAGACTCGATTCATCTGTTGGCTATTAGAGAGGGATAAGAGAGACCTATTCGGATCCAACCTAATACTAACAACCAAACATACCCATCCTGGCGTTTCCCCCTCGATACCAAATCAAGGAAGTCAAACCGAGGAACTCACATGGTTGGCAGTTATCCATTCCATTATAGTTGAAGCTCTTACTAATCAGATATAGATAGCATGAGTCATCCTGAAGCAAAAGTAGTGGGCAGTTTTAATTACCATTCTGTTATAGTCGGAACATTTACTAGTCAGATATAATTGTCCTGAGGAATCCCAAAACCCAGCAGTTGTTGGCACTTTTATCACATTCCATTGGAGTTGCAATACTTAATAGGCAGGTATAGTATGACACAGATCACCACCGATCCACCAGTTGTTGGCATTTTTATTATCCATTCCATTGTAGTGAAGCTGAATTACTAGTCACATATTAAGTCAAATTTATAGCACTACTTTAGTTATGCTTGTCTATGATCGAGATATTGTGCTCCAAGTCATCCATAACCGCAGACATGGCTTTCAGAAAGATTTACCCTGCAGGGGTGCACAAATAGCAACACACACACGATCAACCTCGGAAAAACCAAATCAAAACCCAACGAGGCTTTCACGACAAAGCAATCACAGGATTCATAAATTATTTCAGGGGGGCCACCCCATTAAGCTACCCGCAACGAAGTTGACCGGGTCCGAGACGGACCCAAGGTTTGCGCCAATGGCTGTAAAGGACTGGGAACCCGAAAGTGTGAGTGGGCTTGTCGATACTGCGAAAACACTCCGCAATCCTAAATAGTATAGGTGCTCCACGCACAATCTTAAATAAAGCAGTAAAGCATGGCATAAGTACAGGATAGTAATAAAGCCCCAAACTATTTTGTGGCCCCAAGAAATAAGAAATGAATCAAGATCTGGCTAAGGGGGATTCATAGACTCTCCCGTATGTGGATAGTGCGAATAGTCAAGGAACAGGTATCAAGTACTCGGGGTCCTACGGAACACAAGTGAGCGTGGAAGAACCAAATAACATCTATTGCCCACCGATGCCTCTGCATTAGTTATATCTAGCATTTTAATAGTTGTATTTAAAGTCATGATCATCTCCACCATTTATCATGTGTCAACTTGCCGCCAACGGTGAAACAACAACGACACGAAGCAACACATAATCAAGCAACTACGACTCACGAGGCTAACTATCTATCAAACAATAGGCAATAGGATGTGTCCATGGCAATATAGAGGCTGCAAGGAGTATAAATGGTGCACGGAAACTAAAGCATCGCAACACGGATAGCAATAGATCAATAGGAGGAAATAAAGACTATAAAAGCAAAATAGGTAGAAAGGGGGAGATGCTCGCCTGGGAAAACAGTGTCGAAGAGACATATCCGGAGAACTTGTCGATACTCGCATCAACTCATCGGCCTAATCCGCGAAGAGGCAAACACTAGAAGAAACACCGGATGCAATACTTAATACTACGGCAGAAGATCCATCATGATTATGATATTATGCAGATGTGGTGCAATTAGGCAATATTAAGCGGAACCGGGGTCCCGATAATTAATTACACGGTTCAAGTTATTTAGAACCCCTGCAATTTAAATGTTGAATTAACAAGGAGAATCATGGCATCGGTTCGCTATGCAAGTTTAAATGGAGTCCGGAATAAGATAAAGATATCCCGCAGATAGACTCCATATTTAATCATGCGGTGAATCAGTAGAATGCCCCCAAACCACAGACATGGATGCATGGATGAACAATTTAATATGCGACAGGATATATGTCATATTATAAAAATAGGGGCCTCGGAAAGGGAATCACACACTGGGGTCCGACGAACTTGGGGTTAAAGGGGTTCGGACTCCGGGTTCAGGGCGCCGGGATCTAGGGTTCGGCGAGGTTCGGGTACAAGGAGAACTTGTCGTGTCATGACGGAGAACTTGGGTCCCAATCGGTCGACCTTGTCGTCGATGGCGAACTTGAGTGGATCGTGTACTGGGGTCTCGGCATCCGAATTCGGGAAGAAGAACTTGTCGGTCCCAGGTTCCATGTCGGCGTACTCGACGTCCGTGGCGGAGAACTCGGTGTTCCGAGATGAAGCGCTTGTCGTTCCGGTGGCGATCTTGGCGGTCTTCTAGTGGAACCATGTACATCCCTTGAACCCATCGGCATTGAGCCGGTCTTGTCGGTGAGCATCCCTGTGCGAAGGTCTTGGTGTACCGGTTTCATTGACGATGGTGATCTTGGTTCCACATCCTCGCGGTCTTTGGGTCTGTGTCATCGTCGCTCCGGGGAGGAGGTCTTGGCACACCGAGGGGTCTGGGCTTGGATCGGTCATCGGGTTCGGGTCTTGATGTCCGAGGGGGAGAACTTGTCGCATGGGAGCTTGGAGGCACTCGGCCCTTGGCTCCTGACTTGGGCAGCAACGATACCTCGCGGGCATCTTCTATTAGACCTACACCTGCAGAACCGAAGCAGGCAGAGGCAACCGACGAGGGGCCTGCACGGGCAAGCAAAGGCAGAGGCCGGCCTCGAGCTGGACAATGGCGAGCGGCAGGAGAAGCCATGGTGGCGCTCTCGCACGAGGAGAGAAGGCGCAACAGGACGGCGACTCGGGGGTGCAGCCGGAGGAGGATGGCGGAGGAGATCATGGGTTCCTATAGGAGGCAGTGGTGACGGAGCTCTGCGGGGCCAGGACGAGCTTGTGCGACACGGGATGCCCACGAGGGAGAGGCGCGTCGGCGATCTTGAGGGAGGGACAGCCGTGGATGTGGCGGTGGCGGCGCCAGCAGGAGGTAGGGTGCTCGCGAGACAGAGGAGGAGGTGGGGCCGAGGCATGGCCACGTCGGCCGGAGATAGCGGCGGCAAGGCGCCCGCAGGGCTAGGAAGGCCGACGGAAGTTGAGGCAGAGGGGCGGGGTTCCGGCGGCGGCAGTCGGTGCAGGGCGCGGAAGCGAGGCAGTTAGACGAGGAGGATCTCTGCGGCCGCGGGAGAGGACAAGGGCGACGACGCCTGCAGGGCTCGATGGAGGCAGGGTCGATCTAGAGAGGGAGAGACCAGCGGTCGAAGAGTGCAGCCAGCGGCGGCGGCCCGAGCTTTGGGGCGAGGTCGGCCGGCTCGGGGTCGGAGCAGGGGAGGCGGCCGAGGCGGGGAATGAGGAGGATGGGAAGGGAGAGCAGCGGGGTAGGTGGCGACCGCGTCTCCTGCGAGTGGGGCCAGGTGGCGGGGATCCCGAGGTGGGGCCAGGGGAGGGAGGTTGTCGGTAGATGGGTGGTGGGGAGGATTCAGCGCGGCTGGCGGTGTGCGCCTGACGGGTGGGGGTGGACAGACGGCATGGGGACGTGGGAGTGCGTGGTGTGTGTTTGTTTGCGTGTGTGTGCGGGTTGGAGCAGGTGAGGTGGAGCCAGGGAGGTGAGGTGGAGGCCTGGAAGTGGGCGGGGTGAGGTGGAGGGTGGAGGCAGTGGAGGCTGGTGGTGCAGCATGTCCTGTGGTGGTTGTGTGTGTTGTGTGCGTGTGTGGGTTAGGGTAGGATAGGGTTGGGTTTAGACAGGTTTGGGTAATTTTGGGGGTGGCCGGCTGGGTCGGTTCGGCCCGGTTCGGCTGCCCCCTAAAAATAATATAAATATTTTATTATCTAAAACGGGGCTTTTGAAATCCGATTGTAGACGAAACAAAATATTCTGGAGATCTGGGTTTTAATTTGAAATATAGACGGGGCGTTTAGAAAACAAAACCTGGGTTTTTTTCAAAAATAGTTTTTAAACAAACCATGCAAGATGATGATGATGCTCAAATGCAATGTGGCATGATGACATGAGCATGCGGTCATGATGATGCGCAACACAGAAACATAGCGATTTTCTAGTAGTGGTTTTAGCGGGGTGCCACAATTCGACACCACTAACAATGGATCTCGCCCTCGAGATCCGCCTCATGGTCCGAGGAAGAAGGCCGGTGATCTGAATCTTCTCGCTTCGTGTAGGTCCTCGCGACACCACTAACAAGAGGTCGTTGTCCGTGATCATCGAGAGAACACTTCGGGAACAAAGGGTGAAGGTAGAGGTATCAACAAATAAAGCCACCTCTAACTTTGATAGAAGGAGAGAGACGATGCATTCTAATCCACTACAATGTACAAGAGCGAATAGAGCGAGTAGTTGGCATGGGGGCCAATCCATCACGCACCCAAACTATTACTCCGCACAATCAGTTGAAAAGCGTGCAACCATTCTCGAAATCAGACTGGAGATCTCGACAAGCGAGGTTTGGAACAAAGGAGTGATGCAGGCTCTGCATCTGATCTGGCGTAGATGATGTCGTCGCGTCGGAAAACACCGGAAGGCACAAACAAGGAACAAAGAATGGTACCATAGATAAAGGATCACTCAGATAGCATGAAGTCTGGAGGTAGAAACATCATTGCCAAAGGAGGAAGCGAAACCCTGAAGGTTCGACGGAACCCAACCGAGAGAAATCCTGGACTTGAAGAAAGATAATAGGGTAGAATCAAAACACGCAGAGGTAAGAGGAGAACAGCAGAGGGGTAAGGAGTAAAATCAAACCTAATGAGATCTATCCAACCAATTTTGCAAAATAGTTTTGACACTCTAGTTCGGCCGTTAGCTAGGTTATCCTACAGGCTGGACCAGTGGGGTATCGTAACTGCTGAGTTCTGAACCACTCTGTAGCACCCTCAAATCGGCCCTATGCAAGTTTTAGCCCTTTCCGCCAAACCCGCATAGAAACGATTCAAGGACGCCCACCAGGCACTTTCATGCCGGTGGAAAACGAAGTAATACCATTACACAACAGTCCTCGATGGGACCCACAGAACAGATATATATACAACAACGACTCAACGAGTCAAGAATACAGATATACAATACAAAGATCCAAATCACCTTGAAAACGTTACAGCGTCTGAGTACGGACAAGATGCAAATGGGGCTAAGAGCCCTGAAGAATAACCAATGGCGTCCATAACCCTGCCCAGGCCAAGCCGGAAGGGTAACCCTGCTTAAGACGTCGAATTTAAACCTGCTAAAACAAAAGGGGTGCCGACAAAGGGCAAAGGAAAAAGAGGAGCGTCAGTAATGAGGCCAGTACACGGCGAGGCTAGAATTTCGGCGGCTCTCGCCTACATAGGTATGGTGGACTGAAGCGGGAGCGAAGCATGCACTAAACAGCCTATAGAGACTCGATTCATCTGTCGGCTATTAGAGAGGGATAAGAGAGACATATTCGGATCCAACCTGATACTAACAACCAAACATACCCATCTTGGCATTTCCCCATCGATGCCAAATCGAGGAAGTCAAACTGAGGAACTCACACGGTTGGCAGTTTTATCCATTCCATTATAGTTCAAGCTCTTACTAATCAGATATAGATAGCATGAGTCATCTTGAAGCAAAAGTAGTGGGCAGTTTTAATTACCATTTTGTTATAGTCGAAACATTTACTAGTCAGATATAATTGTCCTAAGGAATCCCAAAACCTAACAGTTGTTGGCACTTTTGTCACATTCCATTGGAGTTGCAATACTCAATAGGTAGGTATAGTATGACACAGATCACCACCGATCCACCAGTTGTTGGCATTTTTATTATCCATTCCATTGTAGTGAAGCTGAATTACTAGTCACATATTAAGTCAAATTTATAGCACTACTTTAGTTATGCTTGTCTATGATCGAGATACTGTGCTCCAAGTCGTCCATAACCGCGGACACGGCTTTCAGAAGGATTTACCCTGCAGGGGTGCACAAATAGCAACACACACACGATCAACCTCGGAAAAACCAAATCAAAACCCAACGAGGCTTTCACGATAAAGCAATCACAGGATTCAAAAATTATTTCAGGGGGGCACCCCATTAAGCTACCCGCAACGAAGTTGACCGGCTCCGAGACGGACCCAAGGTTTGCGCCAATGGTTGTAAACGACTGGGAACCCAAAAGTGTGGCTGGGCTTGTCGATACCGCAAAAACACTCCGCAATCCTAAATAGTACAGGTGCTCCACGCACAATCTTAAATAAAGCAGTAAAGCATGGCATAAGTACAGGATAGTAATAAAGCCCCAAACTAGTTTGTGGCCCCAAGAAATAAGAAATGAATCAAGCTCTGGCTAAGGGGGATTCATAGACTCTCCCGTATGTGGATAGTGCGAATAGTCAAGGAACAGGTATCAAGTACTCGGGGTCCTACGGGACACAAGTGAGCGTGGAAGAACCAAATAACATCTATTGCCCACCGATGCCTCTGCATTAGTTATATCTAGCATTTTAATAGTTGTATTTAAAGTCATGATCATCTCCACCATTAAGCATCTCCACCATTTGTCATGTGTCAACTTGCCGCCAACGGTGAAACGACAACGACGCGAAGCAACACATAAGCAAGCAACTACGACTCGCAAGGCTGACTATCTATCAAACAACAGGCAATAGAATGTGTCCATGGCAATATAGAGGCTGCAAGGAGTATAAATGGTGCACGGAAACTAAAGCATCGCAACACGGATAGCAATAGATCAATAGGAGGAAATAAAGACTATAAAAGCAAAATAGGTAGAAAGGGGGAGAAGCTCGCCTGGGAAAACACTGTCGAAGAGACATATCCGGAGAACTTGTCGATACTCGCATCAACTCATCGGCCTAATCCGCGAAGAGGCAAACACTAGAAGAAACACCGGATGCAATACTTAATATTACGGCAGAAGATCCGGCATGATTATGATATTATGCAGATGCGGTGCAATTAGGCAATATTAAGCGGAACCGGGGTCCCGATAATTAATTACACGGATCAAGTTATTTAGAACCCCTGCAATTTAAATGTTGAATTAACAAGGCGAATCATGGCATTGGTTCACTATGCAACTTTAAATGGAGTCCGGAATAAGACAAAGATATCCCGCAGATAGACTCCATATTTAATCATGCGGTGAATCGGTAGAATGCCCCCAAACCACAGACAGGGATGCATGCATGAACAATTTAATATGCGACAGGATATATGTCATATTATAAAAATAGGGGCCTCGGAAAGGGAATCACACATTGGGGTCCAACGAACTTGGGGTCGAAGGGGTTCGGACTCCGGGTTCAAGGCGCCGGGATCTAGGGTTCGGCGAGGTTCGGGTACAAGAAGGAGAACTTGTCGTGTCATGACGGAGAACTTGGGTCCCAATCGTTCGACCTTGTCGTCGACGGCAAACTTGAGTGGATCGTGTACTAGCGTCTCGGCATCCGAATTCGGGAAGAAGAACTTGTCGGTCCCAGGTTCCATGTCGGCGTACTCGACATCCGTGGCGGAGAACTCAGTGTTCCGAGATGAAGCGCTTGTCGTTCCGGTGGCGATCTTGGCGGTCTTCTAGTGGCACCATGTACATCCCTCGAACCCATCGGCATTGAGCCGGTCTTGTCGGTGAGCATCCATGTGCGAAGGTCTTGGTGTAAAGGTTTCATTGACGATGGCGATCTTCATTCCACATCCTCGCGGTCTTTGGGTCTGTGTCGTCGTCGCTCCGGGGAGGAGGTCTTAGCACGCCGAGGGGTCTGGGCTTGGATCGGTCATCGGGTTCGGGTCTTGATGTCCGAGGGGGAGAACTTGTCGCATGGGAGCTTGGAGGCACTTGGCCCTTGGCTCCTGACTTGGGCAGCAACGATACCTCGTGGGCATCTTCTACTAAACCTATACCTGCAGAACCGAAGGAGGCAGAGGCAACCGACGAGGGGCCTGCACGGGCAAGCAGAGGCAGAGGCCGGCCTCGTGCTGGACGATGGCGAGCGGCAGGAGAAGCCAGGGCGGCGCTCTCGCGCGAAGAGAGACGGCGCAACAGGACAGCGACTCGGGCGGAGGTGCGGCGGCTCAGCGGTGCAGCCGGAGGAGGATGGCGGAGGATATCATGGGTTCCTGCAGGAGGCAGCGGTGACAGAGCTCTGCGGGGCCAGGACGAGCTCGTGCGACGTGGGGTGTCCACGAGGGAGAGGCACGTCGGCGACCTCGAGGGAGCGACGGCCGCGGATGTGGCCGTGGCGGCGGCAGCAGGAGGTAGGGTGCTCGTGAGACAGAGGAAGAGGCGGGGTCGTGGCATGGCCGCGTCGGCCGGAAACAGCGGCGGTAGGGTGCCCGTGGGGCGAGGAAGGCCGGCGGAAGTTGAGGCAGAGGGGCGGGGTTCCGACGGCGGCGGTTGGTGCAGGGCTCGGACGCGAGGCGGTTAGACAAGGAGGATCTCGGCGGCCGCGGGAGAGGACAAGGGCGACGATGCCTGCGGGGCTCGATGGAGGCGGGGTCGAGCTGGAGAGGGAGAGACCGGCGGTCGAAGAGTGCGACCAGCGGCGACGGCCCGAGCATTGGGGCGAGGTCGGCCGGCTCGGGGTCGGAGCAGGGGAGGCGGCCGAGGCGGGGAACGAGGAGGATGGGAAGGGAGAGCAGCGGGGTAGGTGGCGACCGCGTCTCCTACGCGTGGGGCCAGGTAGGGGATCCCGAGGTGGGGTCAGGGGAGGGAGGTTGTCGGCAGATGGGTGGTGGGGAGGATTCAGCACGACTGGCGGTGTGCGCCTGGCGGGTGGGGGTGGCGACACGGCATGGGGACGCGGGAGTGCATGGTGTGCGTGTGTTTGCGTGTGTGTGCGGGTTGGAGCAGGTGAGGTGGAGCTAGGGAGGTGAGGTGGCGGCCTGGGAGTGGGTGGGGTGAGGTGGAGGGTGGAGGCAGTGGAGGCTGGTGGTGCAGCGTGTCGTGTGGTGGTTGTGTGTGTTGTGTGCGTGTGTGGGTTAGGGTAGGATAGGGATGGGTTTAGACAGGTTTGGGTAATTTTGGGGGTGGCCGACTGGGTCAGTTCGGCCCGGTTCTGCTTCCCCCTAAAAATAATATAAATATTTTATTATCTAAAACAGGGCTTTTGAAATCCGATTGTAGACGAAACAAAATATTCCGGAGATCCGGGTTTTAATTTGAAATACAGACGGGCCGTTTAGAAAACAAAACCTGGTTTTTTTTCAAAAATAGTTTTTAAACAAACCATGCAAGATGATGATGATGATGCTCAAATGCAGTGTGGCATGATGACATGAGCATGCGGTCATGATGATGCGCAACACAAAAACATAGCGATTTTCTAGTAGTGGTTTTAGCGGGGTGCCACATTCTGCGCCATAGACCAAGAAGAAAGGTGTGTATCCTGTTGACATGTTTGGAGTTGTTCGTAAACTCCATATTACAGAGGGTAATTCCTCTGCCCAAGCCCCCGCAGCACGTCGTAGTGGTGCTTCGAGTCTCGGTTTTAGGCCTTGTAGGATTAAACCATTTGCTCTTTCGACTTGTCCGTTAGACTATGGATGTGTGACTAACGCAATGTCAAGACGGATATTTTGCTCGTTGCAGAATTCAGCCAATTCTCCCATAGAGAAGTTACTCCCGTTGTCTGTGATAATGGTATGTGGATAACCATACCAGATTACAACATCCTCGACAAATCTTTTGGCTGTTGCTCCATCACAACTTGTGACGGGTTTAGCCTCTATCCATTTGGTGAATTTATCCACCATCACTAAGAGGTGAGTAAATCCACTTGGAGCTCGTTTAAATGGTCCTACAAAATCAAGCCCCTAGACCGCAAAAGGCCATGTTATAGGTATTGTTCTCAGCTGATCAGCCGGAACATGAGCTTGTTTGGCATACTTTTGCAGCCTTTGCACGTCTTGACTAATCGTTCGGCATCTGCCTAAGCTGTAAGCCAGAAAAATCCGTGGCTAAAAGTTTTTGCCACTAAAGATTTGGCTACAACGTGGTGACCACACTCGCCTTCATGGATTTCCCTTAAGATTTCCACTCCTTCTACCGGAGATACACAGCGCTGAAAAACCCCAGAAAGACTCCGCTTATAGATCTCACCTTTAACTACAGTATAGGATTTTGCTCGTCGGATGATCTGCCGGCTCAGCACCTCGTCTTCGGGCAATTTGCCATCTACCAGATAATCTAGGTAAGGTTGAGTCCAGCTAGGAATTACAGCTAGAACTGCTATTAGAGGTGAGTCGGATTTGGTCGGATATTCCTCGTCTACTCCCTTTATTGAGGGAACTTTGAGGTGCTCTAAAAACGCGCCATCTGGGACTTCTTTCCGCGCAGAGCCTATCCGAGATAGTGCATCTGCTTCCTCATTTTCTGCTAGAGGGATGTGTTGTACCTCAAACCCTTCGAATGATTTAGATAGATCATCCACGACAGCTTTATATGCTGCCATGTGTTTATTTGCATTACAAATATCTAACACTTGTTGGGCAACAAGATCCAAATCTCCGTAACACATCAAACTTCGGATGCCAATATCCTTAGCAATCCGGATTCCATGCAGCAGTGCTTCATACTCGGCAATATTGTTTGTCGTTGTGAAGTGGATCTGCAACACGTATAAAAGTTTATCTCCTTAGGGTGATTTGAGCACCACGCCAGCCCCCGAGCCCCCGCGAGCCTTAGACCCATCAAAGTAGAGGGTCAGATATTCCGACTTAGGGAGGATCATATTTTCCTTCGTCTCTGTCCAATCAGCGACAAAGTCAGCAAGGATTTGGGATTTGATTGCTATACGGGGTTTATACTCAATATCGAAAGCTAAAAGCTCTATGCCCCATTTGGCGACGCGTCCTGTGGCGTCACTGTTGTTGATTATATCTCTCATGGGAGTTGTGCTCACCACGGTAATTGGATGCTCCTGAAAATAGTGTCGTAACTTACGAGATGCTAGAAAAACACCGTAAGCCAACTTTTGATAGTGCGGATACTGCTCTTTTGATTCTGTCAGGACCTCACTGACAAAGTAAGTCGGACGCTGCACCAGGTGTTCCTGGTTTTCCTCTGGTCTCTCCACCACCATGACGATACTAACGACCTTATTTGTCGCAGCAAGATAGAGAAACATCGGTTCCTGAGGTTCCGGTGCTGCAAGGATAAGAGCAGATGAGAGTACTTTCTTTAGGTCTTGTAGTGCAGCTTCAGCTTCGTCAGTCCAAACAAAATCCTTGGTATTTTTCAGGAGTTTGTATAATGGTGCGGCTCTTTCACCAAGCCGGCTTACAAATCGACTGACTGCAGCGATGCAGCCAGTTAATCTTTGTACGTCCTTCAGGCGAGTTAGCCTGGAAATATTGAGTATAGCCTTGATTTTGTCCCGGTTCACCTCTATGACTCTTTGAGACACGATGAAACCTAACAATTTTCCGGCTGGTATTCCAAAGAAGCATTTCTTCGGGTTAAGCATGATGTTGTATTTTCGTAGATTGGCGAACGTTTCCTCCAAGTCGGAAATCAGCGTTTCCTTCTTTTTGAACACCACCGCAATATCATCCACGTATGCATGTACATTGTGTCTGAGTTGGTCGTGGAGGCAACGTTACATCGTGCGCTGGTACGTAGCTCCTGCGTTCTTCAGCCCAAAGGGCATCGTAACAAAATAGAAGGTTCTGAAGGGGGTTATGAATGAAGTTTTGACTTTGTCAGATTCCTTCATCCGGATTTGGTGATAATCGGAATATGCGTCGAGAAAACAGAGGTTCCGAGCCTGCCATAGAATCGATAACTTGATCAATTCTAGGTAGAGTGAATGGATATTTTGGACAAGCCTTGTTCAAGGAAGTATAATCAACACACATCCTTAAATCAGTGGTGTCCATTTTAGGGACCATTACAGGATTGTCCGACCACTCAGTGTGGATGTCCTCTTCTATGAATCCGGCTAACTCGGGCCGTGCTAGTTCCTTAGCTATTGCCTTACACTTTTCATCGCCAAAACATCGTAGGGACCGTTTAACGGGTTTAGCATTCGGGTTTACATTTAAAGAGTGCTCGGCGAGTTCCCTAGGTACTCCAGTCATGTCAGATGGCTGCCATGCGAAGATATCTTGATTTGCTTGGAGGATCTTGAGGAGCGCGCTTTCCTATGCGCTACCTAGGCCTACACCTATCTGGGTCACCTTGGAGGGGTCATCATCCTTCAACGGCGTCTTCTTCGTCTCTTCTAATGCCTTGAACTCCGGATTTGGCTTTGTCACCTCTTTCTTTGTTGTGGGCATCTCGGACGGATCTATGCTCTTCTTGATCTCCTGGTACTTCTGGGCATGCAGCACGGCTTTAGCAAAGGCGGCATTTCTGTCCTCGCACTCTCGCGCTTTCTTCGGGTCTCCCCTGATGGTGATCATGCCGTTGGGACCTGGAATTTTTATCATATTGTAAATGTAACACGGACGAGCCATAAAAGCCTAGTAAGCCGGACGTCCGAATATAGCGTGGTATGCGCTCTTGAACGGGACCACTTCGAAGGAAAGTGCCTCCGTCCGATAGTTCTTTGAAGTTCCAAAGGTAACATCCAAAGTGATCTCTCCCAGGGAATTGGCTTGTCTTCCTGGGACAACGCCGCGAAAAATCACAGTGATGTGGTTCAGCTGAGTCTCCGATCTTCATCCGGCGTAGCATTTCGACATAGAATATTGATGCTGCTACCACCGTCCATGAGGGTCTTGGAGAAACCATAACCGTCAATAAGTGGATTGACGATTAAGGCTGTTTTCCTCGCCTGCGCAACTTAGGCGGATGAACAGCGCGGTCAAATGTGATTGCCACTTCCGACCAGTCCAGAAATTGGGGGACAGCTGGAACTGTTGCATTGAGCTCATGTAGAACTGCTTTCTTGACCTTTGCTGGTTGAGATCCGAGGAAGGTGAGATAAGTGTCTTTCTTGGTCGGAAAATTTTTCTTCCCTTCTGGCTTGGGATTTGAAGCGTCAGCTTCCTCCATGTCGGAATCTTCCTTGGTCTCTTTGTCTTTTTCGGGATTTTTCTTTCCCTTCTTCCGCTTAGCTTTGTAGCCCGCGGTGTCATCTCTTTTGATGTCGTCATTGAAATGACACTCAGCGTTGGTGTGGGACGAGCCCCCATTGGCGTCTAGGTGATGCACACATGGGTTATTGGCAATGTCGGCCCAAGAGTAGATTTTTCCTGGTTGTTGCTCTCTTCTACCTTGGACTCTTGAAGTTCCACGCCCACGCCCGTGGCCTCCGCCGCGTCCTCCTCGTCCTCCAGACCCGAAAGTAGCAGTGACCACTGCTGTTTCTGCATTGGGTTTTTCTTCCGAGGTATTTTTGCGCTTCTAAGCTTGTTGCTTTGGTTGTTTTGCCGACTGAGGCACAGCTAGGGCATTGAGAAATCCCTCTGCATCGTCGTCAGCATCTGCATACTTGCTCGCTGTTTCTATCATCTCTCCCAGATCAGTGACCTTGTCACACTTCAAGCGATGGCGCAGTAGACCAACTGGGAGTCCTGCGATGAAAGCTTCAATCGTAGTTTGATCGTTTACTCCTTCGCGGGAGTTCTTGGTGTCGATCCATCGTCCGAGGAAATCTCGTCAAGTTTCTCTGGCCTTCTGGGTGCAAAGCTGTAGGTCTCCAACCGTACAGGGCCTCTGATATGTGCCTTCAAAATTCCGGAAGAACACAATTTGCATGTCATACCAGTTGTGGATGGTGTTCTCCGGAAGTTCATTGAGCCATGATCGTGCCGTCTTCCGCAACATAAGTGGGAGATATCGGGTTGCGACCAGGCTGTTTCCGCCTTTGGTGATGCAGCAAGCTTGGAAAAAATCCTGTAGCCAGGTATCTGGCCGAGCAATGCCGTCGTAGGCTTGGATATGCCTTGAGATAGAAAATCCTTCCGGGAATCTTGTAGCTCTGATGCATGGTCCGAAGCATTTTGGGCCCAGGTAGATATCATCATTTTCGTAGCACCGTGCCTCTATGTTGGAGTTTATCATGTGCCTTGCGTCGTTCGGGGATAGAGATCATCCCAAATGTCGGCTGTGGCTGCGGTGCCTTGGAGCCGGACTTCGGCTTCTGCCACCACCTCCTCCGCCACGTCGTCCTCCTTGTCCCCCTAGAGAGCCGTTGTGATGACTACTTGGTGGAGAGGGTGGGGCAGCTGAATTGTTTCCGGCTGATCGCCGGCCTCCGTCCGGAGCGTCATTATTTCGGTTCCGGGGAGGGTCTTCACTATGACGAGCCCCCTGTCGGCTTGTGCTAGCATGGTTTCCGTCATTCCTTCGTCCGTCGTTCCCACCACGATGAGGGTCAGCCGGACAGCTTGCATGTCTAGGAGGTGGCATTTTTTGACGATCCTCCCCCTGACGTTTCTCTTTATCTTCTCCCCTTTGATCGTTCGACTCTTGTCGGGGAGGATTCCTTGGATACAGTGCAGCAATGGCCTCTTGCTTGGCCGCTGGAGCGACGTCGCGCCAGCTACGTGTAGGTTTGTGATGCTGCCCTGATGATCCGGTTCTAGAGTAGTTGTCTTCCCATCGGTCGGAACGGCGATGCTGTTCCAGAACGCGCTGGGGCCTTATATCATTCCAGGCTGAGTCCGTGTGACATTGGTCAGATTTGGATACCAGTTTTCCACTTCCGGATTTCGCAGCCATCTGTTGCTCCAGACCCTTGGTGAGTAGCTTGATGCCCAATCGAACCTATTCTGGGCCTGGGTTATTTGACAGGATATCCCGAGCTGCGACAGTGTTCTGTACCGGTGTCGGATACACCAGATCTCCTTTGCTATCGAGACGAGGCATCCCTGGGTCTCCTTCAAAGAGGACCCTATTTACTTCCGAAAACTGCCCATCACACGTGTAACGTTTCCGGGTCTTCTGATCCAACCGAGACATGTAATCCTTGGTTGACATGCGTTTCTTTTCCTCCTGGATGTTCTTGGCTTCATGCAGGAGTTGTTGTCGACGCGCTTCTAGGGCTTGAGCCCTTTCGTCCAGCTCTTCAGCAGTAAGTTCTGCAGCTGTAGGGATAGGTGTGGTTAATGCAGCATCGATGAGTTTACGCGCGCCTTCAGTGATCACGTGCCCATCCACCGATTCTTCTTTTTCGGCTCTTCTGGGATAAGTGCTCCATCCGAGTATTCTTCATATTCCTCAGCAATCACCTCCTCTGTCAGAGGTTCTTTTGCTGGGGTCTTGTTCTTCTTATTCTTCTTCTTTGCCTTCTTGGCAGCGCCGGTCGCAAAGATGGCTTTTGGGTCCGTTTCCCAGAGTCAAACTCTGATCGGTACTTTCGGAAATCTGGACCTCGGGATTATCTCTGACGTCCATGTCATCCTACGCTTTGGGAGAGTGTTCCCCGGATCCTTCATCCATGGCTTCTCCTTCTTATGCAGCCTTGGAGTTATACTCCTCTTCATATTCCGCGGAGAACTTTCAGAAGTCCGCTGACGTCATCAATTCATCCGAGGATGCGGGTACATCGGCGTTTGTTCCAATTGCCTCCAGCACAGAGTCAGTGTTTTCTCCAGCATCGGCAGAGCCGGATCCGGATCCCACGTATCCGACGAAGTGCGACGCGTGCTTCCTGAGGTACCTACGGCTCTCGCGATCAGCCATGTCGAAACTTTTGATGGTCTCGAGAATTGCATATGCGCTTGCGCCTTGTAGTATCATACGTCGCAGTGTGTACCTCAGGAAAGGCATGTCTGTCCCGGCGTCATCAGAGCCGGAATCAGTGTCGTTGACTTGCTCCTCCTGAATTTTGACTTCCACAGGTGGGTCGATCTGGGATCCGGCTCCTCCAGGGAGATCGACTCCAGATTCGACTCGGACCGCTAGGTCTTCTTCAGGCTCGGATTTCTCCACTATCTCCACAACTGGTGTGGGCTGGGTGGGATTAGAGTTTTCTGAGATTCGGAACTCTGCCGCCTTCGTGGACAAAGGGGACCCAGAAGATTCTTCTGCTTCTATCATCACCGCTTGAGTGGGTGGGGCGGGTTCAGCGAAACCGATGTAAACATCGATCTCGCCAAAAGACATGATTGAGTAGGCAGTCACGGCCGCCCTAGCCGGAATCCAAGTCTTGTCGAGAACAATGAGAGGGACGTCGCTGGCGTAGAGGATGCGACCGACGGTGATAGTTTCGCCGATTCCGATTCTCGCAGATTCTGCTCGGAACGCGGATCCGAAGCTCACTTGCCCCACTGTGGGCGCCAACTGTCTTCGGATTGATGACAAAGTACGCCATGAGGGGGTCCTCGAGGCGTGCGGAAGAGAGGGGTGTGAGATGTATGGTGTTCCGGGACGGTGAGCACACAAGTTACCCAGGTTCGAATCCGCCAGCTTTGAACGGATCCTACTCCTGCTAGCAATCCAGTAATACGGAAGAGCCGGAATATGGGTTACAAGGGTTCGCCTGTGCTAGTTGAGTTTGTAGACTATTGAGGTGTTTAGAGTGTTGCCCTAAAGGCTCTCTCTAGGGCGTCTTATATAGATATCCGGCCTAGGGTTTACAGGAGAGATCTATCCGGCTATGGCTAAGAGTCGGTTACAGAGTACATCTTGAACTACAAGTAACACTATGGGCCTAAGTCCGTAAGTATCCTAGGACTTCCCGTAGCCGGATTGGACTCCGTCTTCTCTCCCTGACTGGGCCGCTTGTGAAGCAAAGCTCTAACCTGAAGTGGGCCACCCTGGTCAGTGAGGAACTGTGAGGATACCCGGAAAGTATATCCCCAACATCAGACTCTTGTGATCTGAATAAATCTCACAGCGGTTACCCATAAGGTAATAGCGCCATGTCTTCAAAGCTAAAACTACGGCTGCTAGTTCTAAGTCATGGGTAGGGTAGTTTTGCTCATGTTGCTTCAGTTGTCAGGACAGATAGGCTATAACCTTGCCTTCTTGCATCAACACACATCCAAGACCAATCTTGGATGCATCACAATATACATTCAAAGGCTTCTTGATATACGGCATAATCAAGATTGGGGCTGAAATCAATCTCTTATTGAGCTCTTGAAAACTTGCTTCACATTTGTCCGTCCATTCAAACTTCTTGTCTTTCTTCAACAATTGGGTCATTGGTCTTGCAATGCTCGAAAATCCTTCTACAAACTTGCGGTAATATCCGGCTAATCCGAGAAATGTGCGGACTTGGGTTTGAGTGGTTGGGGCTTTCCATTCTTCAACATCTTTGATCTTGGCGGATCGACAGCGACTCCTCCTGCCGACACAATATGTCCTTGGAATCCTACTTCCTTTAACCAGAACTCACATTTGCTAAACTTGGCATACAACCGATGTTCTCTAAGGGTTTCAAGGATGGTTCTTAGGTGTAGCTCATGGTCTTCTTCTGACTTGGAATAGATCAGGATATCATCGATAAAAACAACAACAAACTTATCCAGAAAGTTCATAAAAATCTTATTCATGACGTTCATAAAATAAGTGGGGGCATTGGTTAATCCAAAAGACATGACAGTGTACTCATACAATCCATATCTGGTGGTAAAGGCGGTTGTTGGGATATCCATTGCACGAATCTTGAGTTGATGATAACCAGTTCTAAGATCAATCTTAGAAAACACTCTGTCCCCAGTCAACTAGTCAAACAGATCTTCTATCTTCGGCAGTGGGTACTTGTTCTTGATGGTGACATCATTCAGCTTCCGGTAATCCATGCACAAACGATTACCTCGATCTTTCTTATCCACAAACAAAATAGGCGATATCCATGGCGATGTGCTTGGTTGAATAAAACATTTCGCCAACATAGAATCAAGTTGTTTCTTCAGCTCCACTAGTTCAGATGGGTTCATACTATAAGGTCTCTAAGCTATGGGTCTAGTTCCAGGAATTAGTTCAATGATGAACTTGATATCCCGATCTAGGGGCATACCGGGCAATTCCTCTGGGAACACGTCGGGGTATTCACAGACTACTCTAACTTGGTCTAGGGTTGGTTGGGCTAGACTCTTGTTGCACTTGAATTGACGGGGCAAGGTCTCAGATACATGCTCTACTGATACTCCAGTGCTACTGGTCATGGTTATGGCTTTCTTGGCACAGTCGATTAATCCTTTATGTTTCGACATCCAATCCATTCCTAGTACTACTTCCAAACCTTTGGTTCCAAGTACTATTAGATTAGCATAAAAATCTATGCCATGGATTCTAATAGGTACAACCTTGCAAATTTTTCTAGCTTTGGTGGTTGAACCAGGTATTTGAACTATCATAACATGCTTCAATTTTGTTGGTTGAATCTTACTAGTGCATGCAAATTATTCTGTAACAAATGAGTGCGATGCTCCAGAATAAAACAACACTCTTGCTAAATCTGAGTTAACAGAAAACATACCCAGCACGACATATGGCGCTTCCTGGGCTTCTTCAGCATTCATGTGGAACATACGGCCGTTGCGATTGAGCGAGTTCCCTAGGGAAAATCTCCTTCCAGGATGAACACGGTGTTGCTGCTGAGCGGGTGCATTCACATTGGTGGCTACTGCAAGATTCTTGGGACACTCGTTGGAGTAGTGACCCTTGACTCCGCACTCAAAGCAAGTAATCTGGGACTTGTCTTTTCCTGCGATTGGCACTGCATTGCTTCCAGTCCTTGGGGCAGTATTGTTGTTGTTGGTGTTGTTGTTGTTGGACTTGGGTGGTGCACAATTGAAGTTATTGGAGTTGTCGGGGTTGTTGTTGTGGTTTCCTCCAGACTTCAAGTTTCCTCCACTACGATTGGGATAGTTGGGACGGGACATAGGGGGCCTGTTGTTTCTTGGGGCATATCCTGCAGATGGGTTGGGGCGATACTTCTGGGTATTGTGGGATCCAGTCTGGTGCATCATCCTGCGCTTG
Source organism: Avena eriantha (assembly GCA_910589775.1). Classification (NCBI taxonomy): domain Eukaryota; kingdom Viridiplantae; phylum Streptophyta; class Magnoliopsida; order Poales; family Poaceae; genus Avena; species Avena eriantha. The sequence goes on along the minus strand of OU342740.1, from coordinate 108,314,548 downwards.
CGCTTGTCATTGGCTTGGTTGATCTTCCCTTCCATCTGGATAGCAAAGTCCACAAGTTCTTCTAGATTTGCAAAATAGATGTTGACTAACACAGTCTACATCTCATCATGCAATCCATTTAGGAACCTTTCCTTCTTCTTTACTTCGGTGTTAATCTCATCAGTGTACCTATCTAGGGACATAAATTTGTCATGGTACTCAACTACCGTCATCCTTCCTTGCTTCATTTCCCTGAACTCATCCCTCATTCTGGTGACCAAACCTTGGGGCACATGGGTCCAACTAAACTTGATCTTGAATGCTTTCCGAGTCATCATCTGACCTTCGTTCATGGTACAGGTGCTATTCCACCGGGCTCTTGCATCTCCTGCCAGATAGTGGGTAGCAAACAGTACTTTTTCATTGGCCTCAACTCCTGCGACCTCCAAGTTGTTCTCCATGGTTTGCAGCCAATCATCAGCATCTAAGGGATCCTCAGACTTACTAAAGATAGGTGGGTTCGTATTCTGAAAGTTCTTAAGTTTGGATCCTTGATGATCTTGGTTTCCATGGATTGATTGTTGTGGGCCATCTGAGCTATCTGTTGCGGAGTGGCTAAGTTGGCTTGGTTCGGCTCTACTAGCTTCACGGTCAGAAACTAGCATTTGCAGAATCAGCAACATTGGGTCCTGAGATGAACTGCTTCCTCCGGGGTTTCCACGAGTCATCTGAAGATTGCGATAGGTAATGAGATAAGAGGGAAATCTCTAAGGTTCATAGTTTTGTTTCAAAAGCTTTAAACTTTGAGTTTGACTCGGGTTTTGCAAACTAACAACTTTCTCTCATCTAGTCATTCAAAGCACACCATACAAACACACACCACAACACAAATAGAAAACAGATGGTTTTAAGAACCATTCTGTGACACTACGATACAGAGGGACCGATACAACTCATTCCTACGGTAGTGCTCAAGTGCATATAATCATCACCAATGAAGTCAGAATTATCATCATCAGTGTGGAACTCCATGGCATCATCATCCAGGTAGTCGTTATCATCACTGAGGTAACAGTAAAGATCTCCTTGGATATCTTCACCTTCCTCCTCCTGCTTCGCTTCAAGCTGGATTTCCTATTCACGGATGGTCTTCTCAAGAGTGGCCACCTTCTTGCGAAGACGCTCGATGGTGCGATCCTTCTTGTCGCGCTGACGACCAAGTGATTGACGCTCCTTACAGAGGATGGCGAGGGTCTAGTCCTTCTTGACTGCAATGGCATGGTTTTGGTTGGCGTAGGCACGAGCGTTGTCCAACTCCTTCTATCTATCATACAACATGAAGTCAAGATTGTCCACTTGGTGCTTCAGCTCCGGGTGTCCTGGCATCTCCAAGGGCATTCCCATAGAATCATGCCTTGCATAGTGAGCAAACCGAGTTCCCTGGATCTGGTTTATGTTTTGTCCACACAAACGGGCGAGAGCTTCATGCAAGGCCCTGGCTAATCCATTGATGGCTCAATGCACGGCGCCCAGAAAAGTGCTTGGTGCCTGGTTGATGTAGAGCTCGTTGGGAACCCCAAGAGAAAGGTATGATGACCATAGCAGCAAGTTTCCCTCAGTTATGAAACCAAGGTTTAATCGAACCAGTAGGAGCAAGAAAACACCCCAAAGGTGTTACTAGCTGAGCTTTGGCAGGGCGCACTACCGGTGCTAGTAGCAACGTGAAGACCTGCACAACACAACCACAGAACTTTGTCCCCAACTTGCGATGAGGTTGTCAATCTCACCGTGATTTGCGGAAAACGAAGGATTAAACGAATCGAATGGAAAGAAGTAAAAGTTAGCAGAAAGTAAACACAAAGCAGTAAAAGATTGTAGATTGTATGTAAAGAGAAAGGACAGCGATCCATAGTTCACTAGAGGTGGCTTTCCTTAGATAGATAACATACTGGGTGAACAAATTACAGCGGGGCAATTGACAAACACCGAGAAAGCAATACATGCATATACTAATCATCTTGACTCCTTTGAGACGTGATTGGGCATTACAACATTATACATAGACCGCCATCCAACTGCATCTATGACTAATAATCCACCTTCAGTTTATCATCCGAACCCCCTCTAGTATTAAGTTGCAAGCAACAGATTATTGCTTTACGAACTGCATGTAAAGTAAACAATACGATGGTTCTATGAACAAAGGATTGTTGTTTTCTCCCTAGTAGCAACAGCACATCTAGTACCTTAGAGATTTCTGTCACTTCCCCAGATTACCAGAGGCATGAACCCACTATCGAGCATAAATACTAACTCTTGGAGTTGCTAGCATCTACTTGGGCAAGATAGCTACTAACAACGAAAAGCATGCAAGATCTCAAATAACAAAGACATGATAGAATCAATAATCAATCTGAAATAGCATCTCAATATCCATCGGATCCCCGCAAACACAACATGCAGAATTACAAATAGATGATCTTGATCATGAACGGAGCTCACAAGATCTAAACATGAAAGCACAAAGGAGGAGAACCAGCCATCTAGCTACTACATGGATCCGTAGTCCAAGGATGAACTACTCACGCATCACACCGGAGGCTTGCATGGTGATGAAGAAGGCCTCCAGGGTGAATTCCCCTCTCCGGCAGGGTGCCGAGAAGAGCTTCAGATCCCTCCCGATCTAGGGATGGAGATGACAGCGGCTACAGACTCTTTCGTGGATTTTTGATTGGGTACTTAGGGTTTACATCTCGAGGGCATCTTATAGTCGGAAGGGGAGGCCGAGGGGGTGCCTGGGCTGGCCACACCACCCCCTGGCGCGGGCCAGACCTGGCCGCGCGGCCAGGTGGTGTGGCCGCCCTCTGGCCCTTCTCCGTCTCGTATTCTGGCACTTGATCACTTCCGGAAAAATAGACACTTTGGCTTTTGTCCCATCCAATTCCGAGAATATTCATTTTCTGACTTTCCTAGAACCAAAAACAGCAGAAAACAGGCAGCTGGCACTGTGGCTCTTGTTAATAGGTTAGTCCAAGAAATCATATGAAAAGTACTCCAAAGTTGGAACAAAACACAAGAAAGTGGATAAAACTAAGCATGGAACATCAAAAATTATAGATACATTTGCAATGTATCAACATCCCCAAGCTTAACTCCTGCTCGTCCTCGAGTAGGTAACTGATAAAAAGAAAGAATAATTTTTGAGGTGACATGCACCATCAAAGACTTGATCAAAGTATTTGCAAAACATTCAAAGTTGGGATCATAATACTTCAATCATATCATGAAAGACAAATTCCTAGCAAAAAGCAAAGAAACTATGATGCAACATGAAAAGGCACAAACAAAAGATTCATGAATAACAATGCTTTGCAAGACATTTGTTTGTTTCACATAAATAAAACATAGCATAAAAGTATTCAGCTTGTCCCTCAATAGAGTAGCAAATATAAATGCATACGACACCTTCAAAGTTCATAAGAGTGACTAGATACAATAGTTTAAAACAAGCAATAACAAGTTATGCATCAATCAACTAGTCTTGGGACAATGCATATAGAACTAAGAATGGCCACTATGCTCTCAAAGTAGGTGCATAAAGATAGAAGGTGGAGACTCAATATAGTGGTGGAAGAAAAGCCTTTGTAAAAGGAAGTAGGGATTCAAGTCTCATAAAGAGCTTCCAAAAATTATGGTACTTATAGCTTTCAGCTCTCATTGCCCTATCGTAAGCATCTTGAAGTGGTTAAGGTTAAAGTGACACAACTAAGAGGATATGCTTGACAAGTTATAAACCAAAATCTCATGCCCCTTACTTACGAAGACCGATCCTCATGCTACTCAACTTCAGTCACGAGTAAGCTCTTGTGATTGTAAGTACATGTGTATCATTAAGAACCGCCAACAGGGTACCCCTTGCACATGATACGGGAGCTTTCCCATAATAAAAATGACAAGGCAAGCTGACAATGAGCATCTCAGCAATCTTTTTATTTCCTATTTGCATAGGTTTTTATTGAGGATGCTTCATACATACAAATACAAACTCCATGATGATTAGGCATGGCTTAGGCTAGCGGCCCAGGCGTTTCTCTAACACACATACAAACTCCATGATCTTACAAGTTCCACTTTTATTTCACACCGTCGGGATCCGTAAGAAAAAGAACATGATATCAACGGGGTACAAAGTACAAGTGCAATGTTGAAAGCGTTCCCCATGAAACATGGTTCTGCTAATTTCAACTTATAAAGCGCAAGCATATACGCAACAAAGAAGGACCCAATGGTTCAAGTTTATTAGAGGCAAGTAAAGTAAAGTGTGCCATCAAGTTCGTGAGAGCTTTAATCACTAGTTTTCTCATAACAATTTTAATTTGGAAGGTAAACAAAAGCATGAATATACTTGGAATAGCATGAGCTAGTAGGTAGGTATGGTGGACTCTTTGGAATAACTTGGTTTAGGGAGTTGGATGCATGAGTGGAACTCATAATTTGTTGTGTAGGATAGCAAAAGACTGGGAGCGACAAACTAAGCGAGCAATAATGGCCATAATCATGCAGAGCGACAAAACATCATTGATCAAAGCATAAAGTGATACTACAAGTTGAAAAATAAAGCATCATAAAGGCTATGGTGACTTTCGATAGTCATAACATGGTGTGAGCATGCGCCAAGTCAACCCAAATAAAGCATCAAAGGAGAATACCACTATACTATGCTTTAATATGCTAGAACAACGCATGATTCATCCAAGGCACATTAATCAATCTCAATTGTTTATAACAAGTCATGCTACAACAAATAATACTAAGCATAAAGCCAAAACAATATCAAGCATGGCATGACAAAGCATAGGCCACAATGAAAAACCAGCTCTTTTTACCACATAAGCATGAACTTTCCTACTCTTTTCCAAACCAAACCAAACTATTTGCAAACCAATGTATGAAAGAGGGGGTCCAACCAATTTACTCATAAAACTAATCAAACCAAAGCAAACGAAAAACCAAAATGAAAACGAAAAAGAAGACGCTTGATACATTGCAAATGCATCTATAATTTTTGATGTTCCATGCTTAGTTTTATCCACTTCCTTGTGTTTTGTTCCAACTTCGGAGTACTTTTATTATGATTTCTTGGACTAACCTATTAACAAGAGCCACAGTGCCAGCTGCCTGTTTTCTGCTGTTTTTGGTTCCAGAAAAGTCAGAAAATGAATATTCTTGGAATTGGACGGGACAAAAGCCAAAGTGCCTATTTTTCTGGAAGGGATCAAGTGCCAGAATACGAGATGGAGAGGGGCCAGGGGCTGGCCACACCACCTGGCCGCGCGGCCAGGCTTGGCCCGCGCTAGGGGGTGCTCTGGCCGACCCCAGCACCCCCTCGGCCTCTCCTTCCGCCTATAAGTTGCCTTCGGGACGAAAACCCTAAGGACCCGATCAAAAATCCACGAAAGAGTCTGTAGCCGCCGTCATCTCTGTCCCTAGATCGGGGGATCTGAAGCTCTTCCTGGCACCTTGCCGGAGAGGGGAATTCACCCTGGAGGCCTTCTTCATCACCATGCAAGCCTCCGGTGTGATGGGTGAGTAGTTCATCCTTGGACTACGGATCCATGTAGTAGCTAGATGGCTGGTCTCTCCTCCTTTGTGCTTTCATGTTTAGATCTTGTGAGCTCCGTTCATGATCAAGATCATCTATTTCTAATTCATACATGTTGTGTTTGCGGGGATCCGATGGATATTGAGATGCTATTTCAGATTGATTATTGATTCTATCATGTCTTTGTTATTTGAGATCTTGCATGCTTTCCGTTGTTAGTAGCTATCTTGGCCAAGTAGATGCTAGCAACTCCAAGAGTTAGTATTTATGCTCGATAGTGGGTTCATGCCTCTGGTAATCTGGGGAAGTGACAGAAATTTCTAAGGTACTAGATGTGTTGTTGATACTAGGGAGAAAACAACGATCCTTTGTTCATGGAACAATTGTATTGTTTACTTTACACGCAGTTCGTAAAGCAATAATATGTTGCTTGCAACTTAATACTGGAGGGGGTTCGCATGATAACCTGAAGGTGGATTATTAGTCATAGATGCAGTTGGATGGCGGTCTATGTATTATGTTGTAATGCCCAATCAAGTCTCAAAGGAGTCAAGATGATTAGTATATGCATGTATTGCTTTCTCGGTGTTTGTCAATTGCCCCGCTGTAATTTGTTCATCTAGCATGTTATCTATGTAAGGAGAGCCACCTCTAGTGAACTATGGATCCCGGTCCTTTTACTTTACATACAATCTACAACTGTTTACTGCTTTGTGTTTACTTTCTGCAAACTTTTACTTCTTTCCATTCGATACGTTTAATCCTTTGTTTTCCGCAAAACACGGTGAGATTGACAACCTCATCGCAAGTTGGGGACAAAGTTCTGTGGTTGTGTTGTGCAGGTCTCCACGTTGCTACTAGCACCGGTAGTGTGCCCTGCCAAAGCTCAGCTAGTAACACCTTTGGGGTGTTTCCTTGCTCCTACTGGTTCGATTAAACCTTGGTTTCATAACTGAGGGAAACTTGTTGTTGTGCTCATCATACCTTCTTCTTGGGGTTCCCAACGAGCTCTACATCAACACCGCCATCAAGCATTTTTCTGGGTGCCGTGCATTGAGCCATCAAGCATTTTTCTGGCGCCGTTGCCGGGGATCGAAGAAGAAAAAGAAAATCCCGCGTCAACCAGACGCCATTAAAAGATATTTTTCTGGCGCCGTTGTTGGGGAGTCAAGGACATCTTCACAAGGGGAGTCCCTCATAACCAATCTCTTTACTTTGTTGTTTTTGTTTTGCTTAGTTTATTTTTGCTTTGTTTGCTTGTTTGTTCTTCAAAAACACAAAAAAATTAGTTTTACTTGTTTTGCTTTCTTATTTGAAAACACAAAAAAATTAGTTCCTATCTTGAGTTGCCACTATGTCTAGCCTTGCTCTAATCACTATGTCACCCGAGGAAATGATTCTCACTTTTAAACAAGGAATTGAGGAAAGTTTTAAGGAAGCTTGGTCTAGAATCTCTGATCTACATGAAAAGACTAAGCCTAAAATGATTCAAGGCTTATTCCTTAGCAGTTTTTACCTTGGGATTGCTCTTTGCTATAGATATGCTTTAGATGCTATTGTGGGAGGATATTTCCTCCAATGTAATGAGGATAATGCCATTAATGCTATAAAGAAATTGATCCTCACTTACACTATGCCTAGCCAAACTGATAATTCTTTCGCAAAAATATTTGCTAGGTTGAACACTCTTGAGGCTAGCACTACTAGCTTAGAAAGTTGCTATAATACGCTTATGAAGCATCACAATTATGTTCCAATAACTTCCAAACCATCAAAGTGGCTCCCTACAGTAAAGATTGAGATAAACACTGAAACTTTTCAAGCCCGCTGCGATATCATGTCTGAATTTCGTCTTATGCCCAAAGATATTTATGAATCTTTGAATATTTGGGGGCTTACTGAAGGAGGAAAAGAAATATCTCTTGCTAATAATGCTACCTTATTTCCTATTGGAATAGCTGAAGGAGTGTTTACAAAGATCCTTGGGAAAATGATTTCTACTGATTATCTTGTTATTGAATGTGCAGGAAAAGGACAAATTACACTTGGAAGATCCCTATTAGAACTCCTTGGAGCAATAATAGATGTGGGAAAGGGGACCATGCACCTTTCTTATCCACCAAACAATCACATTTTTTCCCTAAGGTTAAGAATAAAAATAAGAGAGATAAGGGCAAGAAATTTGGTCTTAATGCTTCTTCACTTCAGAACACTTGATTCTTTCTTTGCTTCTTATGCCTAACTTAAAGGCGTTAAAGAAAAGTACTTGTTGGAAGATAAACCAAGAGTTTTCATTGAGTCTTGAAAGTTATTACCTCTGTAATAACCTCTCCTTATCCTTTTTATTTGCTTTTTGTGCCAAGAGTAACCTCTAATGAGAGTGAAGTAATGATTGGGAAAGTTGTTGTCCCGAAACAGATTTCTGTGCTTCACCGTAAAAATTTCTGAGAGAGATCTGTACGTCGGATTGAGCTGTAATTTTTTGTGCATCTGCCCCACGTTGTTATATAACTTTAGTTAGCTCAACACTTTTTGATTTGAGCAAGAGAAGGCCTTCGAAAAAATTCGTCTTTACCTGCTGGTCTGTTTTGACAGATTTCTGCTATTTTCTGCATTTGCTTCTTGTTAGTTCCTTCTTGAGTTCCTTTGAGGAATTGAGCTTTTTGAGGGAAATGCTACAGTATCTAGTGTTCTAGTGGAAGTTTATTTGGTGTTAGAACTGAACCTTGAGACTTATTTATCTTAAAATGCACTAATGTTGCTAATGAGATTGTGTGAAGTTTTGTATGAAGGAAAATTTTCAGGTGTATGGAAGGAATGAGTAATGAGATGAAGGATGGACTAAAGCTCAAGCTTGGGGATGCCACGCGTGTTACCCCAAGAAATATCCAAGAAGTACGAACGTCAAAGCTTGGGGATGCCTAAGGCATCCCCTTCTTCATCAATAAAAATTCTAGGTTTCTTCCAAACGCTTCATTTTTATTGTTTCATGCACCGTTGTGTTTTTCTTGGAGCATCTTCTTTTTCGTTTTTGTTTTGGTTTTTAGTTTGCTTGGTTTTCTTAGTTTTCTGAAAAGTTTGTTGGACCCCCTCTTTCACACATTGGTTTGCAAATAGTTTGGTTTGGTTTCGGAAAAGAGTAGGAAAGTTCATGCTTATGTGGTAAAAAGAGCTTGTTTTTGACTGTGGCCTATGATTTGTGATGCCATGCTTGATATTGTTTTGGCCTTATGCTTAGTATTCTTTGCTGTAGCATGACATGTTATAAACAATTGAGATTTCTTAATGTGCTTTGGATGAATCATGCGTTGTTTTAGCATATTAAAGCATAGTATAGTGGTATTCTCCTTTGATGATTTATTTGGGTTGACTTGGCACATGCTCACACCATGTTATGACTATCTCAAGTCACCATAGCCTTTATGATCCTTTAGTTTTCAACTTGTAGTATCACTTTATGCTTTGGTCAATGATGTTTTGTCGCTCTGCATGATTATGGCCATTATTGCTCTCTTAGTTTGTCGCTCCCGGTCTTTTGCTAGCCTCCACAAGAAAGTATGAGTTCCACTCATGCATCCAACTCCCTAAACCAAGTTATTCCAAAGAGTCCACCATACCTACCTACTAGCTTATGCTATTCCAAGTATATTCATGCTTTTGTTTACCTTCCACTTATTATGATAAAACTAGTGATTAAAGCTCTCACGAACTTGATGGCACACTTTACTTTATTGCCTCTAATAAACTTGAACCATTGGGTCCTTCTATGTTGCGTATATGCTTGCGCTTTATAAGTTGAAATTAGTAGAACCATGTTTCATGGGGAACGCTTTCAACATTGCACTTGTACTTTGTACCCCATTGATATCATGTTCTTTTGCTTACGGATCCCGGCGGTGTGAAATAAAAGTGGAACTTGTAAGATCATGGAGTTTGTATGTGTGCTAGAGAAACGCCTGGGCCGCTAGCCTAAGATATGCCTAATCATGGTGGAAACTTGCAGCATCACCATAATGAGCACTCTATGAAGCATCCTCAATAAAAACCTATGCAAATAGCAAATAAAAAGATCGATGAGATGCTCATTGTCTGCTTGCCTTGTCATTTTGATTATGGGAAAGCTCCCGTATCATGTGCAAGGGGTACCCCGTTGGCGGTTCTTAATGATACACATATGCTTACAATGACAAGAGCTTACTCGTGACTGAAGTTGAGTAGCATGAGGATCGGTCTTCGTAAGTAAGGGGCATGAGATTTCGGATTATAACTTGTCAAGCATATCCTCTTAGTTGTGTCACTCTAACCTTAATCACCTTCAAGATGCTTATGATAGGGGCAATGGGAGCTGAAAGCTATAAGTACCATAATTTTTGGAAGCTCTTTATGAGACTTGAATCCCTACTTCCTTCTACAAAAGGCTTTTCTTCCACCATTATATTGAGTCTCCACCTTCTAACTTTATGCACCTACTTTGAGAGCATAGTGGCCATTCTTAGTTCTATGTGCATTGTCCCAAGACTAGTTTATTGATGCATAACTTGTTATTGCTTGTTTGAAACTATTGTATCTAGTCACTCTTATGAACTTTGAAGGTGTCTTATGCATTTATATTTGCTACTCTATTGAGGGACAAGCTGAATACTTTTATGCTATGTTTTCTTTATGTGAAACAAACAAACATCTTGCAAAGCATTGTTATTCATAAATCTTTTGTTTGTGCCTTTTCATGTTGCATCTTAGTTTCTTTTCTTATCGCTAGAACTTTGTCTTTCATGTTATGATTGAAGTACTATGATCCCAGCTTTGAATGTTTTGTAAATAGTTTGATCAAGTCTTTGATGGTGCATGTCACCTCAAAAATTCTTTCTTTTTATCACTTACCTACTCGAGGACGAGCAGGAGTTAAGCTTGGGGATGTTGATACATTGCAAATGTATCTATAATTTTTGATGTTCCATGCTTAGTTTTATCCATTTTCTTGTGTTTTGTTCCAACTTTGGAGTACTTTTATTATGATTTCTTGGACTAACCTATTAACAAGAGCCATAGTGTCAGCTGCCTGTTTTCTGGTGTTTTTGGTTCCAGGAAAATCAGAAAATGAATATTCTCGGAATTGGACGGGACAAAAGCCAAAGTGCCTATTTTTCTAGAAGGGATCAAGTGCCAGAATACGAGACGGAGAGGGGCCAGGGGCAGGCCACACCACCTGGCCACGCGGCCAGGGGGTGGTTTGGCCGACCCTAGCACCCCCTCGGCCTCTCCTTCCACCTATAAGTTACCTTCGGGATGAAAACCCTAAGGACCCGATCAAAAATCCACGAAAGAGTCTATAGCCGCCGCCGTCTCTGTTCCTAGATCGGGGGATCTGAAGCTCTTCCCGCCACCCTGCCGGAGAGGGGAATTCACCCTGGAGGCCTTCTTCATCACCATGCTAGCCTCGGTGTGATGCGTGAGTAGTTCATCCTTGGAGTACGGATCCATGTAGTAGCAAGATGGCTGGTCTCTCCTCCTTTGTGCTTTCATGTTTAGATCTTGTGAGCTCCGTTCATGATCAAGATCATCTATTTGTAATTCATACATGTTGTGTTTGTGGGGATCCGATGGATATTGAGATGCTATTTCAGATTGATTATTGATTCTATCATGTCTTTGTTATTTGAGATCTTGCATGCTTTCCGTTGTTAAGAGCTATCTTGGCCAAGTAGATGCTAGCAACTCCAAGAGTTAGTATTTATGCTTGATAGTGGGTTCGTGCCTCTGGTAATCTGGAGAAGTGACAGAAATCTCTATGGTACTAGATGTGCTGTTGCTACTAGGGAGAAAACAACGATCCTTTGTTCATAGAACAATTGTATTGTTTACTTTACACGCAGTTCGTAAAGCAATAATCTGTTGCTGCAACTTAATACTGGAGGGGGTTCGGATGATAACCTGTAGGTGGATTATTAGTCATAGATGCAGTTGGATGGCGGTCTATGTATTATGTTGTAATGCCCAATCAAGTCTCAAAGGAGTCAAGATGATTAGTATATGCATGTATTGCTTTCTCGGTGTTTGTCAATTGGCCCGCTGTAATTTGTTCACCCAACATGTTATCTATCTAAGGAGAGCCACCTCTAGTGAACTATGGATTCCGGTCCTTTTACTTTACATACAATCTACAATTGTTTACTGCTTTGTGTTTACTTTCTGCAAACTTTTACTTCTTTCCATTCGATACGTTTAATCCTTTGTTTTCCGCAAAACACGGTGAGATTGACAACCTCATCGCAAGTTGGGGACAAAGTTTTGTGGTTGTGTTGTGCATGTCTCCACGTTGCTACTAGCACCGGTAGTGCGCCCTGCCAAAGCTCAGCTAGTAACACCTTTGGGGTGTTTCCTTGCTCCTACTGGTTCGATTAAACCTTGGTTTCATGACTGAGGGAAACTTGCTGATGTGCTCATCATACCTTCCTCTTGGGATTCCCAACGAGCTCTACATCAACACCGCCATTAAGCATTTTTCTGGGCGCCGTGCATTGAGCCATCAACGCTCCAAGAACAACACAACTGTGCATGAAACAATAAAATGAAGCGTTTGGAAGAAACCTGGGATTTTTATTGATGAAGAAGGGGATGCCTCGGGCATTCCCAAGCTTTGACGCTTGTACTTCTTGGATATTTCTTGGGGTGACACGCATGGCATCCCCAAGCTTGAGCTTTAGTCCATCCTTCATCTCATTACTCATTCCTTTCATACACCTGAAAATTTCCTTCACACAATCTTTATTAGCAACATTAGTGCACTCAATATAAATAAGTCTTAAGGTTCAGTTATAACACCAAATAAACTTCCATTAGAACACTAACTACTGTAGCACTTCCCTTAAAAACTCAATTCCCCAAAATAACTCAAAAAGGAACCCACAAGAAGCAAATGCAGAAAATGGCACAAATCTGTCAAAACAGATCAGCAGGTAAAGACGAATTTTTTCTAAGACCTTCTGTTGCTCAAATCAAAAAGTGTTGAACTAACGAAAGTTATATAACAACCTGGGGCAGAAGCACAAAACATTACAACTCAATCCGACATACATAGCTCTCTCACTAAGTTTTACGGTGAAGCACAAAAATCTGTTTCGGGACAGCAACTTTCCGAATCATTACTTCTCTCTCATTAGAGGTTACTCTTGGCACAAAGAGCAAATAAAAAGGATAAGGAGAGGTTATTACTGAAGTAATAACTTCCAATACTCATCTAAAACTTTGGGGTTATCTCCCAATAAGTACTTTTCTTTAACGCCTTTAAGTTAGGCATGATAGTTTGAGAAGATGCTCACATAAGAAATATAAATTGAAGTAAAAGAGAGCATCAAGAAGCAAATTCAATACATATTTAAGTCTAACCCACTTCCTATGCATAGTAATCTTGTAAGAAAATAAATCTAAGAAGGACATAGTAACAAGAATGGGTAGATCAAACAAGAGCAACTTTAAAACTTTCAGCACATAGAGAGGTGTTTCATGACCATAAAAACTTCTACAACCATATATTCCTCTCTCATAATAATTTTAAGTAGCCTCATGAATAAACTCAACAATATAACTATCACATAAAGCATGCATTTCATGATCTACAAACACTAGAGCTTTATTATAAATATTTTCAAAAGAATCCTCAGGAACATGACATTCGTCCTCCTTTGGTAAGCATGGGGGACAATCAAATAATGTAAGGGATAAAGAGTTACTCTCATTAGAAGGTAGGCATGGGTAGCTAATCCATTCTTCCTCCTTTTGTTCATCACTCTCTTCCTCTTTTTCATCTAATGAGATTTCAGGTTCATCAATTTCTTCTTCCATAGGATCCTGCAAGCCATTAGTTTCTTCCATTTGTGGAAAGCATCTATTAAAATATTCAAGAATATAGCCATTTTCATCCTTATAATTATCAAAGCAAAATTTAAGTATACTATAAACCTCATATTTGTAAGGTGAATCATCAATATTTTCAAGCAAACTAGCAAGTTCAAAAGCACCCTTCCAAGCAATAAATTATTCAATTTGATCGGCATCATAAAAGTCATAAATTCCTTTAGCATAAGAAGATATGGTATCATTATCATTATACTCACATTGAAAAGGGAGGTGTTTATACCTCTTTCTGCAACAAGATTTATCACAGCAATAAGTAACATTATAAGTAGAGCACACGTTTCTAGCAATGGTATACAATTTATCAATTAGTTCCCATAAGTGTTTCCCTTTTTGTGACAAGCGGTGTTCCATATAATAATATTTTTGATCTTCCGTGAACCCACCTTGCCAATAAGATTCAGTTTCAAAGAAACCAACCATTGACAACAAGCATGATAAAGCAAGACAATAACAGACCAAGTACAATAACAACTAGAGTAGGAACTAATTTTTTTTGGGGTTTTCAAATAAGAAAGCAAACTTGTAAAACTAATTTTTTTGTGTTTTTGAAATAAGAAAGCAAACTAGTAAAACTAATTTTTTTGTGTTTTTGAAGAACAAAACAAGCAAACAGAGCAAAAAGAAACTAAGCAAAACAAAAACAACAAATTAAAGAGATTGGTTATGAGGGACTCCCCTTGTGAAGATGTCCTTGACTCCCCGGCAACGGCGCCAGAAAATCGCTTGATGGCTCAATGCACGGCGCCCAGAAAAGTGCTTGGTGCGTGGTTGATGTAGAGCTCGTTGGGAACCCCAAGAGGAAGGTATGATGAGCACAGCAACACGTTTCCCTCAGTTATGAAACCAAGGTTTAATCGAACCAGTAGGAGCAAGAAAACACCCCAAAGGTGTTACTAGCTGAGCTTTGGCAGGGCGCACTACCAGTGCTAGTAGCAACGTGAAGACCTGCACAACACAACCACAGAACTTTGTCCCCAACTTGCGATGAGGTTGTCAATCTCACCGTGTTTTGCGGAAAACAAAGGATTAAACGAATCGAATGGAAAGAAGTAAAAGTTTGTAGAAAGTAAACACAAAGCAGTAAAAGATTGTAGATTGTATGTAAAGAGAAAGGACCGCGATCCATAGTTCACTAGAGGTGGCTTTCCTTAGATAGATAACATGCTGGGTGAACAAATTACAGCGGGGCAATTGACAAACACCGAGAAAGCAATACATGCATATACTAATCATCTTGACTCCTTTGAGACGTGATTGGGCATTACAACATTATACATAGACCGCCATCCAACTGCATCTATGACTAATAATCCACCTTCAGTTTATCATCCGAACCCCCTCTAGTATTAAGTTGCAAGAAACAGATTATTGCTTTACGAACTGTGTGTAAAGTAAACAATACGATTGTTCCATGAACAAAGGGTTGTTGTTTTCTCCCTAGTAGCAACAACACATCTAGTACCTTAGAGATTTCTATCACTTCCCCAGATTACCAGAGGCATGAACCCAGTATCGAGCATAACTACTAACTCTTGGAGTTGCTAGCATCTACTTGGCCAAGATAGCTACTAACAACGGAAAGCATGCAAGATCTCAAATAACAAAGACATGATAGAATCAATAATCAATCTGAAATAGCATTTCAATATCCATCAGATCTCCGCAAACACAACATGCAGAATTACAAATAGATGATCTTGATCATGAACGGAGCTCACAAGATCTAAACATGAAAGCACAAAGGAGGAGAACCAGCCATCTAGCTACTACATGGATCCGTAGTCCAAGGATGAACTACTCACGCATCACACCGGAGGCTTGCATGGTGATGAAGAAGGCCTCCAGGGTGAATTCCCCTCTCCGACAGGGTGCCAGGAAGAGCTTCAGATCCCTCCCGATCTAGGGATGGAGATGACGGCGGCTATAGACTCTTTCGTAGATTTTTGATCGGGTACTTAGGGTTTATGTCCCGAGGGCATCTTATAGTCGGAAGGGGAGGCCGAGGAGGTGCCTGGGCTGGCCACACCACCCCCTAGCGCGGACCAGACCTGTCCGCGCGGCCAGGTGGTGTGGCCGCCCTCTGGCCCCTCTCTGTCTCGTATTCTGGCACTTGATCACTTCCTGAAAAATAGGCACTTTGGCTTTTGTCCCGTCCAATTCCGAGAATATTCATTTTCTGACTTTCCTAGAACCAAAAACAGCAGAAAACAGGCAGCTGGCACTATGGCTCTTGTTAATAGGTTAGTCCAAGAAATCATATGAAAAGTACTCCAAAGTTGGAACAAAACACAAGAAAGTGGATAAAAATAAGCATGGAACATCAAAAATTATCGAAACATTTGCAATGTATCATCCATCTAGCCAGTTGTTCTCCCGCAAAGTGAATTGGATCTTCTCTGAAGTGGGCGCTTCCATCTTGCCTCTGAGATCTGCAACTATCAACCATTGTAGATCTCCTCCTACGTGATCGTTGAGTTGTGCCCCGAAGAATTCCGGGTGCAGGCGCTCAAGATACTCTGACAGTGCATCTAGATCCCTCTCAAAGATCAGGTGGCCTCCGTTGCCCAGCTGGTAGAACTTGCAATACTGGACCTCCATCCATAAGAATTTAGGGTGAGCAAGTTAGTGAGGTGATCAAGTGTGTCAAATTTTTATGTAGGTTTGAAAGAATTTTTGAGGAACATGAATCTTTTTGAAAGAATCTCAAGGATAATAGTGGGAATAGGTTTTCATAAATACTCACTTTTTTGTTTTGAAACTAAGTTTTTGTTCGGACGTCCATTCTAACTAGGGTCTCCTATGGTCAGGATGGCTCTGATACCAACTTGTCAACACCCGGATTTTTAATCCCAGATGCCTGTTATGCCATGCATCACAATCCCATGATTACCATTTTTGCGAGATATAATAGAATTGGTACCATAGTACATCATCCATTAACAACCATAATAAAGGTCTTACACATAAAGGATCTCATGATCCAGTCTTAATACAAATCAAGCAGCGGAAATTAAACGTAGTAGGGGCTCCATCTCCAGGGTCACAGGCAATGCTGACGATGGGAGATGATCCTAGTTGTCGTAGACCTCCTGATGTCCATCATCCTGGTAGTCCTCCTCATATGGCCACGGGAATAGCCAGGGACAAAGCCATGAGTACTCTTTAAGTACTCGCAAACTATCACTAACAAGTAAGGTAGTTCTAGTAGGAATCTTAAGCTCTAGGTTTATTTTCAAAAAGCCAGGTTTATCTCAAACTGAGTTTAGAAGTAAAGAAAACTAATTTAATGTTCTAAAGCACTTAAGTGGGAACCTAGTTTTCATATCCACAATCCTGTTGTGGTCAAGTGAAAGGCGTAGTTCAAGTCACAAATCATTTTGAAAACATCTGACAACGGAACAGTATGGCCACTCCGACTGTCCATGACCGCGGACGCGGCTATTCGAATAGTTTGACACTCTGCAGAGGTGGTACACTTTCACCAAAAAATTCTATACATCCGTCAGGGATAACCCTGAATCAATCATACTTACTATGCAGATAATCAATCATAACCTTTCAATTACACACCCTAGTATAGGCACCTCCCCTATGAGCTTGGCCTCCCAACCATGGCCATCTGCCATCCTGGGCACTCCATAGGTGGACATTCACACGAGGTAGCCTTAGGTCAACCTCTTCCGCAAGGGAACCCATACTAAGGCATATAAACTTCCAGTTAAGCCCTACCTAATTCAGGTATTGTGGTTGTACGGTAAAATTGGAATGGTATCGCATCCGAACCCAACCATCAGTTTTTTATAGAAGGGCCAAGGCTCATGCCTCAACATTTCCATCATCAAATCATTGTGTTTCTCAACACCTGTCAAAACCTCTCAATAGAATGAAACATTATTCCAAGGTTTTCATAATCATTTTCACCAAGTATTCCCATCTAAAGTGATCAACTGTTATGCTTAGCACTAGCCACTAAAGTTGAGAGTATTCACTAATAGGGGTGATAATCAAGTATAACTATCCAACTCTAGTGTTATACCTTTTGATGACATCTAAGTATAACTAGTTAGGCCTAGTTTTATACTCTTTATGGTATCTATCCTATTTGACCAATACTTATAAATCACTAACTAAAGTTAAAGAACTTTGGTAAAAGAATAAAGCTTGCAAGTAAAACTTGGGATGGGTATAATCAAGGTTGCATAACCAAAACATGCCTAATGCATCTTGCATAGGTTATCTTGCACCATTCTAGCTTGCAAGTGTTAGCTTGCTCAGTTTACTTGAAGTGCTAGGGTTGCAATTAGTGATGGCTTGCCTTGAGTAGTGCAGTGGTTGAAGTTTTCTTCTTCTCCTTCTTGGTAGTACTCCTCCTCCTCGTATCCCGGGTTGGTACTATTGTCTATAAATGAATACGAGGTACACAATCACCAAACAATACATAACTACTTCTATTCAGCACACTAAGGTTCACACTTGATGATCTAGCATTATCACTATCATCACATGAAATAAAGACTTAGTATTATTTATTTTATTTTAGAAAAGTAATTTCTACTCATTGAAAATACTTAAGATTTAATATTATCCAATTAAAATATGGGATAATGTTGACATATGTCATCACCACATATTCTAATACATGGGAATGTGATTTAAAGTGGTGGTCATATTTTATAAAGTTTAAGATTACTTTTTAATACAATTAAAGTGACTAGAAATGCCCATATAGCATTCTTTTGGTACTAGTCCAAGGTCACTGCATGTAAACTTAAATATTTTTACATATTCAGATATATCTTGTCAAATTTGATTTTTGAGAGTTGGAATCAACTCAAAAGAATTTATGGTTGATTTTTGAAAAATGTTTGAAGTTGGAAAAGTCTCTGTCTTGTTATTTTTACTATAGGTGATCTCAAACTCCAAATGGTTTGAATCCAATAGGCTTGGTAGATATTTTGAATACCT
This sequence comes from Avena eriantha, assembly GCA_910589775.1. Lineage (NCBI taxonomy): Eukaryota > Viridiplantae > Streptophyta > Magnoliopsida > Poales > Poaceae > Avena > Avena eriantha. The sequence goes on along the minus strand of OU342740.1, from coordinate 108,296,085 downwards.
TTCTAACAAAATTGGAATCATGTAATTTGGTTTGGTGAATATCTTTGAATTGATTTTTGAATCTACTGACAGAATCTGGTTTAAACTAAAATGGAAAATAACTATTTGAATCACTGGGCTCTGCGCGAGAAACTAACTGGGCCGTCCCAACTGCACTGCACGGGCGCAGAGGGATGCTGATAGGGGGTCCCACTAGTCAGTGACTCTATCTAACCGAAATAGTATCTTTCAATATAGGCCCTACGATTAGAATGTGATCTAAGTACTGAGGTTCATCTCCTACATCAAACAACTCCGGCGAGGACTGAACCCTAACGCGGTGGTGGGGGTCGTGTGAGGCTCACCGAGGCTCCAGCTAGCGTCGTCGATGGGGGTGAACGATGTTGTAGATGACGACGGTTCAAATGGTGGTCGTGGTGGCTCCTGGGGCGGATCCAATCGATGACTCCTCTTCTCCTCTGTAGCGGTGGACTTCGTCCAAATTCTGGCGAGATGGTGCTCGCCTTGCTCCAGCGAAGGGTGTGGGAGGCTCTGTGAGGAGTGGGGAGTGAGGTGGTGTGGAGAATTGAGGCGGAGGGAGCCTCTATTTACAACGGGGAAGGGACACTACAACATGGGCTCTGGCTCATTGGTGACGACGATACAGGGGCCTATCGGCGTGGCTGTTATGAATCTAGGCAATTTTCTGATAATATTAATCCAGGAATAAATCATGAACATGATGTGGACACGCTGATACTTGATTATGTAACTATGCAATACTAGGCAAATCGTAGAGACATCTACAGAAATCACTAGTACTATGCACATCGAAATTAGTAGAAGAGGAATAAGCATGTAGTACCCTCCAGTAGGCCAATTGGCCGAAGCAGCAGCGGTCGTGGCAGCAGAGGCGGCAGCCTCATCGGTTGCCCTCTTCTCAGCGGCAGCCTGCTCAGCGGTGGTAGCCATGGCGATGAAGAAGGCGTTGATGTAGTGGAAGCAGTCAAACGATGGCGAGCAGTCGCGTAGGAGACGCTCCCCAAAAACCTAATCGCCCCTCTCCCGTACAGGATCTTGAGAGGGCGTGGTTTTGGAGGCCTGCTCACCCGTCAGCCGTGTACGCCGCGAACGGGGTGGGATCACCGGAGGTAGCAGCAGTGAGAGGAACGACAAGGGGCGGAGGCAGATGGTTCTGTTCGGTATGTCCCGGAGAGGACGACCTCCTCCGTATATAGGCACAGGCCAGGACGGTTCAACGGAAAGAAACGCCCGCAATGAAGGACTGAAACGCCTGTAATAAAGTACTAGTAACGCCAGCACTTAAGACAAAACATTTAAGCCTCATTAGCATTTCAGTTACAACCGTTTGTATCCCATTTCCGTGCGACAAAAATAACACATCAGCTCGGCGAGATTCCCGCAACACGCGGCGCGCGCGTGCGTCGTGACGAGGCGAGACGAGGCGAGGCGAGGCATGGCGTGGCGTGGCGAGGCGGGCGGGCGTGCGTCGGAGGAGAAGCGCGCGTGTGGAGCTCCTCTTATTCTTCTCACACCACATGCAAATGGTAGAAGAACTCACCTTATATGTTGGTGCTCATCTCTCCCCACTAGCAATGTGGGACTAAACCCCCCCCCCCCACTTGCCTTGCCAAGCATGAATGGGCCCTTTGGGATTTTCAGAAATTGTTAGAAGGGCCTAGAGCCCACCCTATATTTCAACAATCCCCCACCAGATCCCTAAGGCCCATGGTATTGTCCTCTGTTCCCAACACTATTTTGATATACCGGTATTTTTAGTGGAGACCTGTTAGGGTTGAACATCCACCTAGAACAAATAGCTACACTCCTTTACAACTGAGCAATGGACTATGCCTTGAATTGTTAGTTTGGCGTAAAGGAGTTTCACTAAAAGTATTACCAGTACTAGGCTGCCGAAGGATGACCCCTCGGGTGGAGCATATTAGTCATACTCCTGGCCTATTCATGAGCTTACTAGAGATCACCCCAATCTCATAGACTGTGACCAGCAGTCGGGCTCATATAGGTGTGTTCCTCCAAAGATCGCTTTGTAGTATAGCATCTTGCTTATAGAAGCTTTGGAACACATTAAGACAAAAGTCAACCTGCCATACAGTTTCTGAGAGTATTGTATATCCAGCGGAGTGGGTTAGTAAACTACTCTCCTCAGTTAACCACTAGCTTGTTTTCCCAGATCCTACTTCACGGGATCTCCGATCACATAGGTTGGGTTACTACCATGGCAACTCATGTGGGTCTCATTCCCATCTCCCTCGATGCATTTTCTATCACAACACGTGATAGCCCTTTAGTAAAGGGATCTGCCAGATTCTTAGCCGACTGGATATAATCCAATGCTACCACTCCAGAGTTTCTTAAAGTTCTGACAGCTTTTAATCTCATTCTTATGTGTTTGTTGGACTGCTTGTTGTTCTTTGAACTTTTTACCTTGACAATTACAGTTTGATTGTCACAGTTCATAAGAATAGCCGGTACTGGCTTTTCAACCACTGGCAGGTCCATCAAAAGATCTCGAAGCCATCCTGCTTCGACACCAGATGTGTCTAATGCTGTTAATTCTGCTTCCATTGTCGATCTCGTTAGGATCGTTTGCTTGCAAGACTTCCAGGAAACAACACCACCTCCAAGGGTAAACACATACCCCGTTGTGGCTTTCATCTCATCAGCATCAGAGATCCAATTCGCATCACAATACCCTTCAAGTACTGACGGTTGCCCGGTATAGTGAAGTCCGTAGTTCATAGTACCTTTCAGATAGCGCATAATTCTTTCAACAGCACGCCAATGATCATCACCCAGATTAGAAACAAACCGGCTCAGTTTGCACACAGCAAACGTGATGTCAGGCCTTATAGCGCTAGCTAGATACATGAGTGAACCAATGATCTGAGAATATCTCAGCTGATCCATACCTGTGACTTCAAACTTTCGGATTCACACACTAGGATCATATGGTGTTGGAGAAATTTTGCAGTCCGAATATCCAAAACGACTCAAAACTTTTTCAACATAATGGGATTGCAGAAGCGTAATCCCACCCTCATTATCTCTCAGTAGCTTAATGTTTAAGATAACATTAGCCACACCAAGATCCTTCATCTCAAAATTCTGAGATAGAAATGACTTAACCTCCTCGATGACTTGGAGGTTTGTCCCAAGTATCAGTATGTCGTCGACATACAAGCATAGTATAACTCCTTCGCCTCCACCATAGCGATAGTATACACATTTGTCGGCTTCATTAGCAACAAAGCCGACAGATGTTAAAGTTATGTTGAACTTCTCATGCCATTGCTTAGGTGCTTGTTTCAGGCCATATAAAGATTTCAGTAACTTACACACTTTTCCTTCCTGACCATCTATCACAAAGCCATCGGGCTGTTGCATATAGATTTCCTCGTCTAGCTCTCCGTTCAGAAAAGCCGTCTTAACATCCATCTAGTGGACAAGAAGACCATGCGAGGCCGCCAACGAGAGTAACACTCGAATGGTGGTCAGTCTGGCCACAGGTGAATAAGTATCGAAGAAATCTTCCTCTTCTTTCTGGGAATAACCCTTAGCCACAAGTCTAGCCTTGTACTTTTCAATAGTACCATCCGGCCTAAGTTTCTTTTTAAACACCCACTTACATCCCAATGGTTTACAACCATAGGGACAATCAGTGATTTCCCATGTTCCGTTAGCCATAATGGAATCCATCTCACTACGGACCGCTTCTTTCTAGTAGTCAGCATCTGGAGATGCATAGGCTTCCGAAATGGAAGTGGGAGTATCATCCACAAGGTATACGAGGAAATCATCACCAAAGGACTTTGTAGTCCTTTGTCTCTTACCCCTACCAAGGGTTTCCTCGTTGTCCTCCTCAGGATTTTCATCAGGTGTTTCTTCATAATATTCCATTGGAATGGCAGGCTCAGGAGTCTCTTTTGATTCCTGTCTAGAAGTGCTTGGCATATCTCTCATAGGAAAAATATCCTCAAAGAATGTAGCATCTTTAGACTCTATAATTATACCGACCTCCACGTCAGGTACCTCAGATTTCACTACTAGAAATCTATAGCCGACGCTTTTCTTAGCGTAACCCAAATTAACACAATCCACAGTCTTTGGTCCAAGCTTACGCTTTTTGGGGATCGGCACATTGACTTTCGCCAAACAACTCCATGTGCGTAAGTATGAGAGTGTTGTTCTTCTCTTCTCCCATTGCTCATAGGGAGTAATCTCATTATCTTTTGTCAGAACTTTATTCAGGACATGACATGATGTCAATATAGCCTCCCCCCACCATGCCTTGGATAAACCCGATGTATCTAACATGGCGTTAACCAAATCTGTTAGAGTACGGTTTTTCCGTTCGGTAGCCCCATTTGAATGAGGTGAATAGGGAGGCGTCCTCTCATGAATAATACCATGTTCCGCACAAAAGGAATCAAACTCATTAGAGAAATACTCTCCACCACGATCTGACCGGATTCGTTTAATCTTCTTTTCAAGTTGATTCTCAACTTCTGCTTTATAGATTTTAAAGTAGTGTAGAGCCTCACTTTTAGTGTTTAACAGATATACACAGCAAAATCTAGTGGAATCATCTATTAGTGTCATGAAGTATCTTTTTCCAGCTTTAGTCAACACACCATTCATCTCACATAGATCAGAATGTATGAGTTCTAATGGTGCCAAGTGTCTCTCCTCCGCAGCTTTATGGGGCTTGCGAGGTTGTTTTGCTTGCACACACGAATGGCACTTAGAACCTTTGGCTAAAGTGAAACTCGGGATTAAATTCAGTTTTGCTAACCGTGTCATAGAACCGAAACCAATGTGACAAAGACGTGAATGTCAAACTTCTGTTTCATTAACATTCGAATGAATATTGTTCATGACTTTATTACAAAAATCCGCAAGGGAAAAGCGGAACAGACCTCCACATTCATAACCTTTTCCAACAAACAGTCCATAATTCATAACAACTACTTTATTAGGCTCAAAAACCAACTTAAAACCTTCTCTGCAGAGAAGGGAGCCACTAACGAGATTCTTCTTGATGGCGGGGACATGCTGCACATTCTTGAGCTGCACGATCCTTCCCGATGTAAACTTCAGATCGACCGTGCCAACACCATGAACAGAAGCAATCGCGTCGTTCCCCATCAGTACGGAGCCTTTCCCTGTGACCTGATAAGAAGAAAACAATGAGATGTCAGCACACACATGAATATTTGCACCTGTGTCAATCCACCAATCAGTAGACTGGCTAACTGAAAATACAGTAAATAGATTACCGTACCCATATGCTCCACTTTCATTGTTGCTCACGATCATGTTGGCAGTCTTAGAGTCCTGCCTTGGCTTCTTGAACTTGTGTGGGCACTTGTTAGCCTAGTGTTCCTCTGAACCACAAGTGAAACAACCACTCTTCTTCTTATCCTTCTTGAAGGTCTTGTTACCCTTCTTCTTGAAGTCGGTATTCTGTTGGACACCCATCTTCCCTTTGGACTTGTTGGAGTTGAAGTTCTTCTGTACCACATTGGCAACTGAAATCCCTTCTCCTTTTCCATGCGAGTCCTTTGCCCTGGAATTCTGCTCAACACTCAAATGGTCGATGACATCCTCTACTGAGAATTCACGCCTCTGATGTTTCAGAGTGGTGGAAAATTTCCTCCAGGAATTTGGGACCTTAGAGATTATGCATCCCGCGACAAATTTGCCCGGTAACTCGCACTTCAGGAGCTCAAGCTCCTTTGCGATGCATTATATTTCATGAGCCTGTTCCAATATAGAACGGTTTTTCACCATTTTGTAATCGTCGAACTGCTCAATAATATACATCTCGCTCCCAACATCAGTTGCACCGAATTTGGATTCGAGTGCCTCCCACAAGTCCTTGGCGATCCGCACATGTAAATATGCATCAACCAACTTATCACCAATCACGCTCAGAACGGCTCCAACAAAGACGACGGTGGCCTCCGTAAACGCCTTCTCCTGATCAGGAGCAATCGTTCTAGTGGGAGTGACACCGGCGACCCAGAACACGTTCATCGTCGTGAGACATAAGGTGGTTTTGGTCTGCCAACGCTTAAAGTACGTCCCCGTAAACGGGGCAGGTTTCAGTGTAGCAGCAAAACCTTGAATCGAAAAATGCCTACACATATTAGGTTTTTGGATTGTTATGAATCTAGGCAATTTTTCAATAATATTAATCCAGGAATAAATCATGAACATAATGTGGACACGCTGATACTTGATTACGTAACTATGCAATACTAGGCAAATCGTAGAGACATCTACAGAAATCACTAGTACTATGCACATCGAAATTAGCAGAAGAGGAATAAGATGTAGTACCCTCTAGTAGGCCAATTGGCCGAAGCAGTAGCGGTCGTGGCAGCAGAGGCGGCAGCCTCGTCGGTTGCCCTCTTCTCAGTGGCAGCCTGCTCAGCGGTGATAGCCATGGCGATGAAGAAGGCGTTGATGTAGTGGAAGCAGTCGAACGATGGCGAGCAGTCGCGTAGGAGACGCTCCCCAAAAACCTAATCGCCCCTCTCCCGTACAGGATCTCGAGAGGGCGTGGTTTCGGAGGCCTGCTCACCCGTCAGCCGTGTACGCAGCAAACGGGATGGGATCACCGGAGGCAGCAGCAATGAGAGGAACGACAAGGGGCGGAGGCAGATGGTTATGTTCGGTATGTCCCGGAGAGGACGACCTCCTCCATATATAGGCACAGGCCAGGACGGTTCAACGGAAAGAAACGTCCGCAATGAAGGACTGAAACGCCTGTAATAAAGTACTAGTAACGCCAGCACTTAAGACAAAACGTTAACCCAGCACTTAGGACCTCATTAGCATTTCAGTTACATCCGTTTGTATCCCGTTTCCGTGCGACAAAAAGAACACATCGGCTCGGCGAGATTCCCGCAACAGGCGGGCGGGCGTGCGTCGGAGGAGGAGCACGCGTGTGGAGCTCCTCTTCTTCTTCTCACACCACATGCAAATGGTAGAAGAGCTCACCTTATATGTTGGTGCTCATCTCTCCCCACTAGCAATGTGGGACTAAACTCCCCCCACTTGCCTTTCCAAGCATGAATGGGCCCTTAGGGATTTTCAGAAATTGTTAGATGGGCCTAGAGCCCACCATATATTTCAACAGTGGCTGTGGGTAGGGGCGATGCGGTGCTCCCTAGTGGTTATCGCAGGCTTAATGGCGCGGCACGGGGCGGTCTAGAATGGTTGGGCATGGGCGGTGCTCTGCACGGAACTAGCGGTGTTCGAGGCGGCGCAGGGGGGCTACGGGTCGCGTGGCGGCGAACGGGGATGTCTAGGAGCTAGCTAGGGTCATGGCGAGCGTGTGCACGCGCGGAGAGGGCGAGGCGCGGCGTGTGCAAGCTGGTCGGCTGCGGCACTCTGGCGCGCTCTCGGCACGGCGCAGAGACAAAGGGCACGGCGGTTCTCTGGTGGTCCACGGCTTACCAGCGGGGTGGCGGTGGACGGTCGCCTGTCTCCTGGTCGTCGTGGCAGAGGGCGGCGTGGTCTGTGGCGAGTAGTCCATGGTCGGCCGGCATGGGGTGTTTCGGGCGGCGGCGCACTGGTGTAAACGGCAGAGAGGGGTGCTGGTCTGGTGCATGGTTAAACACTGCGGGAGACAGGGGAGTGAAATGGGGGCAAATGGTCGAGTGATCAATGCTCCAGACAGTGCAGTTATGCCAGGTTTGATTTGTATCTGCCAAGTGTTCGACTAAATGGCCGCAGGAACACACGATTTGAATTTTTGGCCAAATTTTGGTGAGTGTTTTGATCTTATGCTTGAGTGTCTATGGTTTCTTGGAAAGGTCAAGGTGAATTGATTTGAGGATTTTTTGCAAAATGGTGATCTTAGTACATACACTTGATTCAATTTTGAACTATCCTTTAAATATATTTAAAAATAGTTCCTGTGGGTTTGTAAAGTGGGCTTGGATACACTTTTACTTGGTCTAGCAAGGGGTGAAAAGAATTGGAATTGTTTCTATAAGAAATCTTTTACTAGGAATACCCAAAGTGGCCTAGTGGTTAATCTTGGTCAAAATGACCATTTGATCATATGATCCTTATTTGATTTTCTTTTGATTTTGTTTGTAATTGGCTTAGATGATGTAGTATTCATCTTTAAACCATTTCTTATCATTTATAGCAATCAAACATGGAAATTGCACTCAATTCTATACGAATGCAAATCACACATACACTCATATTCAATTTAATAATAAAAGTTTTTGTTAATCCTAAACTTAGGTGATTAGAACTTGATAATCTTGCTTAATACTTTTGGGGTGTTACAGGGTACTTCATGACCTTCAAGATGCTGAAGGGTGACCTGTTCAAGGTCACCATCTTCGACTACACCATGACTAAAGTGATGAAGAAGTGTCCGGAGCATGATCCAGCCATTGTCATGATGGACCTATAAACTTTGTTGTAAACTTTGTTTGTCTTCATTTGTTGTGGACTTCTCTGTATGTCGTATAGTTGACTTTCTACAATATTTATGTCATGTGCATATTGTGGTGTGTGCTTGTTGTGCTTTACTTGTAATGTCTGGTAAGCTCACCATTTGAGAAAGAGGTTGCCGGACCACATGAGAATGCTGAAACCAAACACACGCAGTCTTTTCTCCCAGGATTAATACAACCCACCAACAGAGACGGAGGGAAGAGGGACAAGCGGGGGCGAGACCCCCCCATCGATCCACTAAACCCTAGGAAAAGCAACGCCAGATCGGTACTTTTCTGTGATACGAGACTAATTTGCCCATGTCCCGTGTGTACACGTGCATGTAAAGCTTCATCCTGGGACCCAATCAATCGGCTAACCTCAAGCACTAAGTCCAAGTTAATTAATATTATGTTTATAGGCCTTGTACGAAATGACATGTAGGCGGAAGGCCCAATTTAGCTTTGTACTTAGTATAGCAATTCTGGACGACACGCATGCACGATCAGATCAATTGTTTTTTGGGCCTCTGCTGTGCGGCTGCGCCTCGCGATTTGTGCATGTGCCTGTATATGCCAGCGGCCACGCCTGCCCTATCGCTATTGCCCGCTGCCGCTGGCGGCCTGCCCCGACGGCTCCAATCCAGGTTTTTCCGATTACTGTCTTATACTCTTACTACTGAACAATTGATTTGATCATGCTATATTTCATTAATTTTTAGCTCATCTCTGATCATATAACAGTCAACACTAGATTAGTTGATTGTTTTTGTCTATTTGTGTCTTATCTATAAACTAATTAGAAAATTTGGATTGTTCACTTGTGCTTGTGTAGACATGAAGAGGAAGAACCTGACATTACAACTTTTTTCAAGCCAATTGGCTCGAGTTCACAACTAGATGTGCAACAAGGCGAATAGAGATGATCAAACTGATAATGGTATGTCTACGCCATAAGTTACAGAATAAGTGACGATTATAACCACCGAGTATGATCGAGACCCAGGTAGACGTGTACAAATTTGGGAACCCCCTCCTGATAAGCAAGATGATGCTAGGCATTTTTATATATCTGAGGGCCCGTATCAACCTATTTTGGACGAGTATGTTTTTACTGGAATAGGTCCTAACCGTCGTCGATTCCAAAGTGTTTGGTACACAAATTTTTTCTGGTTGAAATATTCACCTCACACAAATCGTGCATATTGCTTGCCTTGTTTTTTTTTTTCAAAAAAGCCAATTGGAAAGTGTAGTTCAGACACATTTTCGGTCGAAAGGTTTGATAAGTGAAAAAAGGTCAACAACGGATAAGAATGTGCTTTTCTTACACATGTGGGAACTAGTCTTAGTTCAGCCCTTAATTTTGCAGTTAAATGTTATGAAAACCTCAAAAATAGTATGACTCATATTGACAAGGTGATTGCAAAGCAATGTAAGAAGCGGGTTGCCAATGCAAGACTAAGGCTTACAACTTCCATCGATGTTATTAAGTAAGCAAGAAATGTTTAATTTCAAATAACTATATTTTCTTACTGTATGTTATCTAACAATTTTTCACTTGATTGTATCAGGTTGTTGATGCGCGAGGCATGTCCCTTTAGAGGAAATGATGAATCCGAAGATTCCCAAAACCAAGGTAATTTGAAGGAAATACTCAAGCTTGTGGGTTCATAAAATAAAGAGGTGCAGGAAGTTATGCAAAATGCTCCAAGAAATGCTAAGTACACTTCACCAACTATTTAGAAGGAAATTGCAAGCATATTTGCTCGGAAATTCCAAAATTCAATTAAACAATAGATTGGTAATGGCAAGTTTGCTATCATGGTTGATGAATCTCGAGATGAGTCTAAGAAAGAGCAGATGGTAGCAGTGCTTCGATTTGTCAACATAGATGGGGAGATAAGGGAGCGTTTTCTTAATCTAGTTCATGTTAGTGTTGTACTTTGACCCTGAAGAACGCAATCATTGTCGTGCTAACGGATAATGAGTTGAATGTGCAAGATATCAGAGGACAAGGCTATGATGGAGCAAGTAACATGAGAAGAGAGGGTAATGGGCTTAAGGCTCTAATTCTCCAAGAGTGTCCTTATTCATACTATATTCACTGCGTTGCTCATCAGCTTCAGTTGGATCTTGTTGCCGCTTCGAGGGAGGTACATAAGGTCCACAACTTCTTCCAAAATGCAAAATTTTATTGTAAATATTGTTAGTGCATCTCCCAAACACAACGATGAGCTACTACAAAATAAAGCCATTGCAATTGCAAAAGAGATTGAACTCGGAGATCTTGACACTAGAAGAGGGTAAAATCAAATAGGATCTTTACAAAGGATCAGAGACACAAGATGGAGTTAAAAGCTTGTTAAGTTTGTTTGACACATCAGTTTCAGTGCTAAAAAGTGTAGCAAATGATCGTCCAGTTCCATGAAATTCAAGAGGAGATGCAGAGGGTGCCCTTAAGTTCTTAGTTACATTTGAATTCGTCTTCATTCTCCATCTCATGGAAAAAATTATGCAGATACCGATGTCTTGTGTGTCAAACTCCAAAACAAAACTTTGGATATTGCAAATGCATTTGATATTGTTTCTAACACAAAAGTACTGCTTGATGAATTGAGAGAAGATGGATGGGAAAGTCTTATAGGAGAAGTCGAAGCATTTTGTTTGAAGCACGAGATTGACATCCTAGATATAAATCAAAAGTATGTATCTTTTCATATGTTCCTATATTTATTTAAGTTAACCTTTAGACATCCAGTCACTTACGCACTGTTAAATGTACTTGGTAGTGTATAAATAAATTATTTATGCTTCTTTCATATATGTTGAAATTTAGGTATGTTGATGTGAAGAAATCTCGAAATAAGCATGACAACACCACAATATTCCATCACTACAAAGTAGATGTATATAATACTGCAATAGATCAACAAGTGACAGAGTTGAATGATCGATTCAGTTCTCAAGTAACCGAGCTTCTAGATCTTTGCACATCCTTGGATCCAAGACATGATAATTTTGACAAGTCAAGGATATGCACTCTAGTGAAAAATTCTATCCTGCTGATTTCTCTAGACAAGAGAGAGATAGGTTGGAGTGCGAGCTACCATATTTCCAGCTTGATACAACTAACCATCTAGAGATCAAAAACTGCAAATCAGTTGGAGATTTGACAAAAGGAATGGTTAAGACGGGAAAATCATCTGATTATCCAATGGTTTAGAGGTTGCCACGATTAGTGATAACTCTTTCAGTGTCAACTGCAACAGCAGAGCGAGTCTTTTCTGCTATGAAACTGGTCAAGACATGTCTTCGCACTAAATTGGGAGATGACTTTCTTCCGGATTGTGTGACAGTCTACATAGAGAGGAAAATAGAAGAAAAGTTTAGTGTTGATGAAATTATTGAGACCTTTGATCTTCGCGCTCATAAATCTGAGTTCAAATTGATAGATATGTAACTTCATTTGAATTGTAGAAAAATCAGCATATTTTGATTACTTGGACCTTATAATATTTACTGTGTTGTGTGAAAAAAAAAATTATACAATTTTGATGCTTGTACTCTCAGCCCCCTATATCCATTTTCTGGATCTCTTTCTGCCCACCAAACAACAGGGCTCATTGTCCTAAATAGTATCGACATGAGTTACTTGTATGCGTTTGATCTTTTTATTGCTACCGTTATAAATACCGTAATGTATACTTACGGTGTACCTATTAAAAAAAATGGGAGATTTTGCTTCGTATGCTCCGCGCTTGCGATTCCCACACGAGCAAGTTGCATGCGAGTTTCGCACGGTCGGTGTTGCCCCTCGTGTCGAGTCCAAGCCAAAGATCCAGTCCACCCCCGAACGCATCACATCGCCACTATAAAATTTGCTGACGGCGCAACCCATCTGCCCCGTCGGAACCCCACCGTTCCGCCGCCGCGACCGCGATGGCATACCGCCGGAAGCCCCAGCCGGAGCCGTCCTTCGAACACAGCCACCCACAGCCCGTGAGCACTTCCTCCCCATCGCACGACTCCCTCGCCGCGCAGGCCATGCGCGCCTCCGCCGCCCACCGCGACGCCTCTTCCCTCTCCTCCGCTTACTCCTCGGCTGCCTCTGCGGCCGCGGCCGCTCGCCGGAGCCACGAGCCCTCCGTCTCCACCCCTTCTCCTGTAAGCTTCGCTAACCTCTTGCTTATCCCTCTCCGCTTTTCGCCTCGGGATGCGCTGGTGGATCTGGTCCGATCGGCGGTTCCGGTGCTGAGGGGTTCTTGGATTTGTCATGGCGATCCGAGTTTAGAGTGATTAGCGACGGATTGCTTCGTCTTTAGGCGGACTAACAAACCTTTTGATTCGAACTGGATATGCGTTGAACTCATCGTGCTTGACTTCTGGACTGTAGTTGGATTGCTGCTGTTCTTCCGCTGGGACTCCCTGAAATGGGCAAAATTGTTCAGTCTCGTGTTTTGGAGTGTCTTATCGGCGTTTTTTTTCTCGAGCATAGGATTCTTCCAGCTATGGGTACACATCCATGAAGAGCTTGAACGAGGCCAAGTATGGATTCTGGGGGACGCTCGCTCGGAAAGCTAAGTCATTCATTGACGAGGATGGGTCGCCAGGGCAATATGATTCCCCGGCGAGACAGCAGCCCCCAAGAGATGGTCCATCACCAGGTATCCAGGTGAGAGCTTATATCATGTAGTTACTTCTTAACTGAACTCTACGGTACGAATTTATTCCATTGAATGTGTACTCGATCATCCCTTCAATAGTTAGTACTAGTACAGTCTGGACTTTGACTTCTTATCCTAACAACGGCAAGCTTTCTTATCTGTACTGCGTTTTTTACATCATGCTTATGAGTACATGCTAGTTTGCATACACTCTTCCCCTTGTAATCTTGTATAATTAGTTGCCATCGTCACAATGTTTAGTTCACTTTGAACTGTTTAGCCATATGCCTCATCAACAATATTTACTGATGCCACAGATACCACAGTCGCAACAGCCACAAGCAGAGACTGAGACACCCCCATCTCAGAAGAGGTCTGAGGTCTTAGCTTCCTCCCTTAACTATATCGGTGGCACAATAAAGAGTGCCCTCGAAGTAAGTTCATGTTTGAAAAATATGTTATGTTTTCCTTTTTCTTCCTCTCCGAAAGTATCTGTTAACATCAATGCTACCATTCACAGTTCATGTGGGAAAGCAATTCCTTTGCTTTTGTATAGAACCTAGAAATTATTGAGCATTTTAATCTATCAGTATATATCTGACAAGATCAAGTAGCGCCACATTTATTATTTACGAGAGCTTAATTAGATTATTTTATGTGTATTTTCATTCCTCAGTTTCCCTTGTTGACTCAGCTTGTTATTTATTTCAGGAAGGTCGGACCATTGTGGAGAATAAAACAGCCGACATAATTCAAGAGACACGAAAACTGAACATAAGACGGAAAGGATCTGGTTCAAATCCACATGGAGAAGCTTCTCATAAATTTGCTCACAGAAATTTTCCGCAAAATCCACTCAATTACGGAACTCAATTGAAGGCATCTCGCGACGTAAGGTGGCAAATAAGTATCACTAGATATGTTGTTTGAATGTTCCATTTTGCAATTTTGTTTTCGGGAAGTTTTGCAATTGTTTAATCTAGTGCAACTGAATGTCAATTGTGTGCTGATTGGCTGCTTTCAGAAACACCTTTGTTTGTCATGTGGCAATATGTGCCTGGCTATATTCTTTGCGAAAAGATTCTACAACATGATTTTTTGCAGTATCTCTTCCCTATTTTCCTTTACCCGAGTACGGTGGCATCAGTTCAGTTAATCTTGAATTTTGTTTGGCCAATTTTTCTGTGGGACTGAGAATTGCTCTACCTTTTTGCTCCTACAGGTTGCTAATGCCATGTCAGCAAAAGCAAAGCTTCTATTGCGTGAACTGAAGACTGTGAAGGCAGATTTAGCTTTTGCAAAGGAGCGTTGTGCTCAGCTTGAGGACGAGAATAAAATGTTACGGGAAAGTCAAGACAATGGTGATAACCCAGAAGACGATGATCTGGTTAGTATTTTTCTTCGAATTGAACAAGGCAAAGTATATTTTTTTATAGAAGTCCACGAGCCTCTAGAGTCCTTATTACCGCCTTGTGTCAAAAATGAATTAGCTACTTCTATCCTCATCTAAGTTTACTAGAAGACTATAGCCTATTTTGTTCTAAAAATTGTTAATCAAAGGTGTTTAGTCTCTGATAAACCCATTTTGTACTGCTTCGTCTCTGATAATCATTTGGTAATCATGTCAAGTTATCATTATGTCCATGCTCCATGTTATCTTGAAATTATCTTTATAATGCAGCTGTGGCAACTCTATTTCTGGGACCCAGGGTTTGGAACTTGTTCTTTGCTAAAAATATGCTCCCTCCGATCCATAATAAGTGTCGCTGATGTGCTAAATCAACGACACTTATTCTGGATCGGAGGGAGTACATTTTCCTTTCTTTCTAATAAACATTGTGCACTGATAATCATTAGGAAATCATGCCAAGACTAAATGAACAATCCTCATTGTTCACGAGTCCTCATTAGTTCTATGCTCAACTGAATGTGTCTTTGAATTTTGTCTGGAAAGCAGCAGCTGCAACTCTATGGCCAAGTTTTCAGGGTTTAGGACTTGACACTGGTTAACCATGTATATCTTCTGCTTCTCTGCAGATCCGCTTACAATTAGAGACACTGTTAGCTGAGAAGGCACGGCTTGCACATGAAAACTCGGTGTATGCTCGAGAAAATAGATTCCTACGAGAAATTGTAGAGTACCACCAACTTACAATGCAAGATGTCATATATGTGGACGAAGGCATCGAAGAGGTCAGTGAGGTGTACCCTACTCAAGTACTGCCACCAGCTGCCGCTCGCACCGGGTCGGGCCTCGGTCGAGCATCAACTACAGCGACACTCAAACATATCAACTCATCTCCGGCCTCCACATCAGTGGTGCCAGAATCTTGTCTGATCTCGCCAGCTTCTCCAGGTTCTGTTCCTCGGGCTTCATCTCTAAGCAAGTAGAAGGGAGCCTGGCACCACCAACCATCATCACACAAGGGTAAAGATGGTTAGTGGTGTGATAAAAGTTACAAATATACTACCACTGCCTATGCAACCGAGGTTGCATCTGTCATTGTGCCTGTGGTGTTGTGGTCTGTGGCGAATACATGCAGAATCTGTGATGTTTTTGTATAATCCATGATGTAACTTGTGAGATTTTTCTTTCACACCATCATGATTGTGAAGCTACACATTGCTTGGTTGTGTTTTGTCTGTACGGTTGAGCACTTCTTGCTGGGACCACCAACATTGCACATGCGATGTTTATTCCGCGTGCGTGCGTGCGTGCAAAGAGCTCTGCTTCGTCTCGCCTATTCATTACATCAATGAACTTGTTGGAAATTGCTTAATTATCAGCTGGCCCCTATATTGATTAAGTAACTTGGTTCACGGTTCAATTCCAAAATGGCAGCAGATGCTACACGTGAAGAACTTATGGCCTATCACGACTTGCTCCATCCACAGAAGCGGGAGCTGATAAAGTTGAAGAGATAACTCGACGAGCGCATGAGGCAAGCCGACACATCGAGTCATTGATGGGCACGAGGTGCGCCACCAAGGAGGGGTGGCACTCGGCTGGATAACATCACTGACCACGAAAGGTGTGAGTTAACGAGGGATCTGGATCTATCCTTCATTTCAGTGGACTCAACGGGTTATATAAAAGCCAAGACACCCCAAGCCGCCATCATTGTCGTAGCTCAAACCTACCTACTCGCCACGGAACCGTCAGCCAATAACCCGCGAGCAGCCATCCATTGCTCTGCCCTCATGGGCCTCGGCATGGTTGGAGCCTCACTCGCACCCGGAGGTAAGGAGGTCACCACACGACCTGATAGATCACCGCGCCATCGTAGCAGTCCTCGGCATGTGGTTGAAACCCGGAGATCTAGTTCACCGCACCACGTGTGTTTTAATCAAACTTCACGCAATCAAAACGCCAGAAATGACAACACGAAGCGCAGAGTCGATAGATCTCGAGAGGAGCGCAGCAGCCGAAGATATTTGGATGCTGAGGATGAGGACGACGATGACCGCGGACCTTGTGGTGCGAGTTGATTTACCCGACAGGTTCGCGAAACACCAGTGCCAAAGGATTTCAAGCTACCTCTTGATCACGTAAAATATGACGGTCTCCAGGATCCAGAAGCATGGTTAGGTGATTACCTACAAACCGTCAAACTTCAGTGTGGCTCAAAAGCTACCACCATGCAAAGCCTACAATGGCTCAAGAAACTACCCGAGGAATCAATCAATATACGGAGCGATTTGGAGGAAAAGTTCATCCGCAACTTCAGATCCACCTTCAAGCGACACGCATCTATTGAAGAGTTGTAGGCGTGCGTGTAGAAATCTGGCGAGCCAATCCGTGCATACGTCCAACGCTGGAATATCCAAAAAAACACAGCCGGAAATATTTCCGAGGAGAGGGCAATAGATGCTTTCAACAATAGCCTACGCCGAAAGGACCTCGAGAAGCTGGATCTAGCCAAGCCAAAGAAAAATTATCAGCTGATGGACATCACCAATCAATGACCTGACGGTGAAGATGCACTAAACAACAAGCGGGGCCGCTCACCCAGAGAGGACCGCGATAGACACAACAACGACAATAGGAGAAGGCTCGGCTACAACTATGATGATTACAGCGGACCCAGCCAAGTTGCGGTTGGTTTCGCCAATGAGGACAATCGCAAGGAAGGATACCATGACAATAGATACCATAAAAACAACCGGGATGAGGTTGGACCCAATAGGATAACTCAACAATATCGACAGCGGCCCCATTAGGACGTCGGCCAGTCACCACTACAGATGCTCGAGGGACATGCACCACTACACCGACTCAGAGGGAAGGAGAAGGTCAAGTCACTTAATGAAGGATTTTCATACCTTTTTGCAGCTGCAGGGGGCTTATAACGCCATACAACATGAGGCAACAAACCAAGGGTTCAACGCTATACCTGGAGCCTTGGCTATCGGCATGCCACCACCACCACCATTATTGCCAGCACCCCAAGCCACATCAGTTCAGCAGTAACCCACAAAAAATAGGGCCCGGAACGACGAGTACCCGCAGTCTAGAGGATCCATGCACATGATTCAAAAAGGATGCCCATCCAACAGGATCAAGAAGCTAATCGCCCGACATGTGAACTTGGTGATTAGGGCACCTCCACCGAATCCCGGGTACCTCAACTGGTCCGAGCAAGAGATTACTTTCAACAGAGATGATCACCCTCTCCAGGTCCCACGATGTAATGACCCAGGGTATATATGTGAATTGAGATTGTGCATAGCATGCATATAGAAATTTAGGGTCAATTAAAAAATTCACAACTTATTTTAATTTGGTTCTAGTGAGTTTGTTGGCAACCAAAAGGTCATTGGGAATTGAAACCATATTAGAATTTCAAACATAAATGATTTGAATGAGTTCAAAATGGAATTTGACCTAAGTCAAACTTGAATTCAAATTCAAATTTCACACATGGAAATATAAATCACAGAAAATGGATATACATGTTCCATTCAAAATATTTAACCACACAATCATAAATAATAAGAGTGAGAAGTCACAATCACTTGATTATGAAGGAAAATGATCTTTATTCATATTTGAATATGAGTACATGATCCAGAATTACAACAATATTACAAATAAAAGGAAAAACCTAATGTAAAAAGCCCTAAACTATCAATCTATCTTCCCAAGCCTTGATCCAAACCTTGATCTTCAACCTATGAACACAAACATCAAAGAAAAACACTTGTTACTGTTAAACTGTTGGTTCTTCCATAAGGAAAAACCATTTAATTACAAGAATCCTTTTTAAGAAAGAGTCTAGGAATAATCCTAAACTCTGAGCCTGAGAACCAAATGAACCAATTAAGATCACAAAAGAAAGAATCAAATAGTGCTTCACTGTGAACATTTGAATCCAACGGTAGAGTCAAAAACCTGTAGAATAGATCACCATTAGTTCCTAAGAATTATCACAATACCCAATATGAACAAATAGTAAACTGGTAGTCATCTACCAGCAATTTTAACTAGATCAGGTAGGAAACCCAAACCAATAGAAATGCTAGAGATGATCATATAAGACATTCAACCAAAGGAAAACCCCGGGCTCAGGATTCTATCAAGAACATATAGAAATCTGGAAAACTAAAACATCCTAAACCAAAATTCTAAACCAATAGAAACTCTAGCAATCACTAAGAAAGAACAAACACCAAAGGGTTTAGCAAGGCATTGAATTCTGCCAAGAACCCTAGAACTCCCAGAATATGGAACTAGATAAAACAAAATTGTAAACAAATCAAACTTAATAGTAAGGAAAGCTATGAAAAATCATCAAAATAGAACCGCAAGGGGCCATGGATGAAAACTAAATCAAATACATAAAATCCTAATTAATAAACACTTGTTAAGTTCCAAGGACAGAACAAGACAAAGGTCAAACTGGCATGCTAGATTAGGAATATCTAAATACAACCCCCCTATTTATAGAAACGAAAGGGTCACATGCCAATTTTGGCATACACAGATAAGTTAAACCCAGTATGGGCTTAACCACCAAAAAACCCTTGACACCTGTGGACATGTTAACCAATAGAGGTGGTTTCACACGCACACAAACAATGATTCACCTAACTGCATGGCTTTGGTGCCAGCAACACAACAACTTAGGAACACTATAAATAGAGGACCACCTGATACCCAATAACTCATAGCTCACCACTCAAGCTTGGACCAAAACACACAAACTTAGTGTTTAGAGATAGATCTGAGAGAGAAGGAAGAAGAAGAACTCAAGAACATGAGGAGAAGAGCCACATAAGCAACTGCATATCTTCATTAAGCCCCTAGGAAGCTAGAAAGATTGTTAATTTAACCCTAGAGTAGAAAAGTATTAAGTCCAATGAGAGAGAGATTGATGGCCCAAAATATATCGAGCTCGTTGGAGAACCCCAAGAGGAAGGTATGATGAGCACAACAGCAAGTTTTCCCTTAGTTACGAAACCAAGGTTATCGAACCAGTAGGAGCAAGGAAACACCTCCAAGGTGTTGCTAGCTGGACTTTGGCAGGGCGCACTACCGGTGCCAGCAGCGATGTGGAGACCTGCACAACACAACCACAGAACTTTGCCCCAACTTACAGTGAGGTTGTTAATCTCACCGGTTTTGCTGAAAACAAAGTATTAAACGTATCGAGTGGAAGAAAGTAAAAGCTTGCAGAAAGTAAACAGAAAACGGGAAACAGTTGTAGATTGATTGTAAAAGAAAGAACCGGGGTCCATAGTTCACTAGCGGTGGCTCTCCTTAGGATAGATAACATGTTGGGTAAACAAATTACAGCGGGGAATTTGACAAACATCGAGAAAGCATACATGCATATACTAATCATCTTGACTCCTTTGAGATTCGATTGGGCATTACAACATTATACATAGACCGTAATCCAACTGCATCTATGACTAACAATCCACCTTCAGGTTATCATCCGAACCCCCTCTAGTATTAGGTTGCAAGCAACAGATAATTGCATTATGCATTGCGTGTAAAGTAAACAATACGATCATTCTACAAACAAAGGATTGTTGTTTTATCCCTAGTTGCAACAACACATATAGTACCTTAGAGATTTCTGTCACTTCCCCAAATTACTAGAGGAATGAACCCACTATCGAGCATAAATACTAACTCTTGGAGTTGCTAGCATCTACTTGGCCAAGATAGCTACTAACAACGGAAAGCATGCAAGATGACAAATAACAAAGACATGATAGAATCAATAATCAATCTGAAATAGCATCTCAATATCCATCGGATCCCCGCAAACACAACATGTAGGATTACAAATAGATGATCTTGATCATAAACGGAGCTCACAAGATCTAAACATGATAGCACAAAGGAGAAGAACTAGCCATCTAGCTACTACATGGACCCGTAGTCCAAGGATGAACTACTCACGCATCACACCGGAGGCTTGCATGATGATGAAGAAGGCCTCCAGGGTGAATTCCCCTCTCCGGCAGGGTGCCGGGAAGAACTTCAGATCCCTCCCGATCTAGGGATGGAGATGAAGGCGGCTACAGACTCTTTCATTGAATTTTGATCGGGTACTTAGGGTTTTTGTATCGGAGGCATCTTATAGTCAGAAGGGGAGGCCGAGGGGGTGCCTAGGGCGGCCAGACCACCCCCTGGCGCGGGTCAGGCTTGGCCGCACGGCCAGGTGGTGTGGCGCCCCCTGGCCCCTCTCTGTCTCGTATTCTGGCTCCGTGTCCCCCTCGGTGAAAAACTGACTTTGGCTTTTGTCCCGTCCAATTCCGAGAATATTCATTTTCTGACTTTCTTGGAACCAAAAACAGCAGAAAACAGGCAGCTGGCACTATGGCATCTTGTTAATCTGTTAGTCCAAGAAAGTGTATGAAAATACTCCAAAGTTGGAACAAAACATAAGAAATTAGATAAAAACCAAGCATGGAACATAAAAAATTATGGATACGTTAGCAACGTATCAACATCCCCAAGCTTAACTCCTGCTCGTCCTCGAGTAGGTAAGTGATAAAAAGAAAGAATAATTTTTGAGGTGACATGCACCATCACAAACTTGATCAAAGTATTTGTAAAACAATGAAAGCTGGGACCATAGTACTTCAACATAGCATGAAAGATAAAGTTCTAACAATAAGATATAACAACTATGTTGCAACATGAAAAGGTAAAAACAAAAGATTCATGAATAACAATACTTTGCAAGACGATTGTTTGTAAACATAGCATAGTGGCATTCAGCTTGCCCCTCATAGAGTAGCAAACATAAATGCATATGACACCTTCAAAGTTCATAAGAGTGACTATATACAAGTAGTTTAAGAATAAGCAATATCAAGTTATACATCAATGAACAAGTCTTGGGACAATGCACATAGAACTAAGAATGGACACTATGCTCTCAAAGTAGGTGCATAAAGGTAGAAGGTGGAGACTCAACATAAACGTAAAAGAAAGGTCTTCATAGCAGGAAGTAGAGATTCAAGTTTCATAAAGAGCTTCCAAAAATTATGGTACTTGTTAGCTTTCAGCTCTCATTGCCCCTATCATAAGCATCTTTAAGTGATTAAGGTTAAAGTGACACAACTAAGAGGATATGCTTGACAAGTTATAAGCCGAAATCTCATGCCCCTTACTTACGAAGACCGAACCTCATGCTACTCAACTTTAGTCACAAGTAAGCTCTTGTCATTGTATGTACATATGTATCATAAAGAACCACCAACGAGATACCACTTGCACATGATACAGGAGCTATCCCATAATCAAAATGACAAGGCAAGCATACAATGAGCATCTCAACGTCTTTTTATTTGCTATTTGCATAGGTTTTTATTGAGGATGCTTCATAGAGTGCTCATTATGGTTATGCTGCAAGTTTCCACCATGATTAGGCATGGCTTAGGCTAGCGGCCTAGGCATTTATCTAACACACATTCAAACTCCATGATCTTACAAGTTCCACTTTTATTTCACATCGTCGGGATCCATAAGCAAAAGAACATGATATCAACGGGGTACAAAGTACAAGTGCAATGTTGAAAGCATTCCCCATGATACATGGTTCTGCTAATTTCAACTTATAAAGCGCAAGCATATACGCAACAAAGATGGACACAATGGTTCAAGTTTATTAAATGCAAGAAAGTAAAGTGGGCCATCAAGTTTGTGAGAGCTTTAATCATTAATTTTCTCATACAAGTTTAATCCGGAAGGTAGATAAAAATATGAATATACTTGGAATAGCAAATGCTAATAGGTAGGTATGGTGGACTCTTTGTAATAACTTGGTTTTAGGAGTTGGATGCATGAGTGGAACTCATACTGGGTTATGGAGGCTAGCAAAAGACTGAGAGTGACCAATTAAGAGAGCAATAATGGCCATAATCATGCAGAGCGACAAAACATCATTGATTAAAGCATAAAGTGATATTACAAGTCGAAAACTAAAGGATCATAAAGGCTATGGTGACTTGAGATAGTCATAACATGGTGTGAGCATGCTCCAAGTCAACCCAAATAAAGCATCAAAAGAGAATACCACAATACTATGCTTTAATATGCTAAAACAACGCATGATCCTTCCAAGGCACATTAAGCAATCTCAATTGTTTATAACATGTCATGCTACAACAAATATCACTAAGCATAAAGCCAAAACAATATCAAGCATGGCATGAGAAAGCATAGGCCACTGTCAAAAACAAGCTCTCTTTACCACTTAAGCATGAACTTTTCCTACTCTTTTCCAATCCAAACCAAACTATTTGAAAACCAATGTATGAAAGAGGGGGTCCAACCAATTTATTCAAGCAAACTAAGAAAACCAAGAAAACAAAAAAAAATTGAAAACGAAAAAGAAGACGCTCCAAGAACAACATAATTGTGCATGAAACAATAAAAATGAAGTGTTTGGAAGAAACCTGAGATTTTTATTGATAAAGAAGGGGATGCCTTGGGCATCCCCAAGCTTTGATGCTTGTACTTCTTGGATATTTATTTAGGTGACACGCGTGACATATCCAAGCTTGAGCTTTAGTCCATTCTTCATCTTATTACTCATTCCTTCCATACACCTGAAAATTTTCCTTCATACAAAACTTCACACAATCTTTATTAGCAACATTAGTGCACTCAAGATAATAAGTCTTTGGGTTCAGTTTCAACACCAATAAAACTTCCATTAAAACACAAGCTACTGTAGCACTTCCCTCAAAAAGCTCAATTCCCCAAAAGAACTCAAAAAGGAACCAACAAGAAGCAAATGCAAATAATGGCAGAAATCTGTCAAAACAAACCAGCAGGTAAAGACGAATTTTTGCGAAGACCTTATGTTGCTCAAATAAAAAAGTGTTGAACTAACGAAAGATAGATAACAACCTGGGGCAGTAGCAAAAAAATTCACGCCTCAAAAAGACGTACAGAGATTTTACACGATTTTTTACGGTGAAGAACAGAAATCTGTTTCGGGACAACAACTTTCCCAAGCATTACTTCTCTCTCATTAGAGGTTACTCTTGGCACAAAAAGCAAATGAAAGGGATAAGGAGAGGTTATTACAGAAGTAATAACTTCCAAGACTCATCTAAAACTTTTGGGTTATCTCCCAGTAAGTACTTTTCTTTAACGCCTTTAAGTTAGGCATCAGAAGCAAGAAAAAGAATCAAGTGTTCTCAAATGAAGAAGCATTAATAGTGAATTTTGTTTTCATAGGAGAAACAAAAGAGATCTTATCTATATTCTTAGGGAAGTGTTCTATACCTTTCTTGAGTGAGAGTTGATATTTAATGGTGCCTTCTTTCATATCAATAATGGCACCAATAGTTCTGAGAAAAGGTCTTCCCAAAGTAATAGGACAAGAAGCATTGCATTCAACATCCAAAACATAGAAATCAACGGGGACATAGGCATTGTTAACCATGATAAGAACATCATTAAGACTCCCCATGAGTTTATTTTTAGCATTATCATCAAGTGGGACATTCAAATAACAATCTTCAACTGGTGGCAAATCAAGCATATCATAAATTTTTCTAGGAATAATAGAAATACTACTATCAAGATCACATAAAGATTTGAAATCAGAATCATTCACTTTCATATTAATGATGGGTTCCCAACCATATTCTTGTTTTATTGGGATAGAAGTTTTATGTTTCATCTTTTCTTCTTTAATTTTTATGAGAGCATTAGTAATGTGTTTTGTAAAAGCCATATTCATAGCACTAGCATTAGGACTTTTAGCAAGCTTTTGTAGGAACTTAATTACTTCAGAGATGTTGCAACCATCAAGATCAAAATCAATTTTATCATCTAAAGTAGTAGATCTATTACTAGCTTCAACTCTAGTGGTAGTTATAGTAGAAACACTAATGTTTCTAGCAATGTCATATTCTCTCTCCCACTTAGCATGCAATTTAGCTAATAGTCTAACATTTTCATCAATTCTAACTTGTATGGCATCAGTAGAAGGAAAGGGATTCTCAATAGTCTCAGGTTTAGTAGCCATTTTATTAATCAAAGAGGATTGTGCTTCAGACAAAGATGCTATATTTCTTTCAGCATTAGAGAGTTTTTCCTCAATAGTTTTATTGAAAGCAGTTTGTTTATTAATAAAATCTTTAAGCATAACTTCAAGTTCGGAGGGAGCACTCCTATTATTGTTGTAGGAATTTCCATATGCATTACCATTATTGGGAGGATATGGCCTATAGTTATTATTACCAGAATTATTCCTGTACGCATTGTTGCTAAAATTGTTATTTCTTATAAAGTTCACATCAACTTGCTCTTCTTGAGCAACCAAAGAAGCTAAAGGAACATGATTGGATCAATATGAGCTTTCCCATTAACAAGCATAGACATAATAACATCAATTTTATCACTCAAGGAGGAGGTTTCTTCAACAGAATTTACCTTCTTACCTTGTGGAGCTCTTTCAGTGTGCCGTTCAGAAAAATTAACCATCATATTATCCAGAAGCTTCGTTGCAGCACCCAAAGTAATGGTCATAAAGGTACCTCCAGCATCAGAATCCAATAGATTTCTTGAAGAATAGTTCAATCCGGCATAAAAGGTTTGGATAATCATCCAAGCAGTTAGTCCATGAGTGGGACAATTCTTTACCAACCATTTCATTCTTTCCCAAGCTTGAGCAACATGTTCATTATCAGCTTGTTTAAACTTCATTATTTCACTTCTCATAGATATAATCTTAGCAGGAGGATAATATTTTCCAATGAAAGCATCTTTGAATTTAGTCCAAGAATCAATACTATTCCTAGTTAAGGAATTCAACCATTCTTTAGCTTTTCCTCTCGAAGAGAAAGGAAACAATTTAAGCTTAATAATGTCTCCATCTATATCCTTGTGCTTTTGCATCTCACAATGTTCAACAAAGTTATTTAGATGAGCAACAAAATCTTAATTACCATTACCAGAAAATTGTTCCCTCATAACAAGATTGAGTAAAGCAGGTTTTATTTCAAAGAAAGTAGCTTCAGGAATATGTGGAGCAATAGGTGTGCACATGAAATCATTGTTGTTGGTGCTAGTGAAGTCACACAACTTAGTGTTTTCAAGAGTAGTCATTTTTTTGTGTTTTTAGTAAAGAAAGCAAACTAGTGAAAATAATTTTTGTGTGTTTTTGATAAAGAAACAAGCAAACAAAGCAAGAAAATAAACTAAGCAAAACAAAAATTACAAAGTAAAGAGATTCGTTATGAGGGACTCCCCTTGTGCAGATGTCCTTGACTCCCCGACAACGGTGCCAGAAAATATGCTTGATGGCCCAAAATATATCTAGCTCGTTGGGGAACCCCAAGAGGAAGGTATGATGAGCACAACAACAAGTTTTCCTTCAGTTATGAAACCAAGGTTATCGAACCAGTAGGAGCAAGGAAACACCTCCAAGGTGTTGGTAGCTGGACTTTGGCAGGGCGCACTACCGGTGCCAGCAGCGACGTGGAGACCTGCACAACACAACCACATAACTTTGCCCCAACTTACAGCGAGGTTGTCTATCTCACCTATTTTGCCGAAAACAAAGGATTAAACGTATTGAGTGGAAGAAAACAAAAGCTTGTAGAAAGTAAACAGAAAATAGTAAACAGTTGTAGATTGATTGTAAAATAAAGGACCAGGGTCCATAGTTCACTAGTGGTGGCTCTCCTTAAGATAGATAACATGTTGGGTGAACAAATTACAGCAGGGCAATTGACAAACATCGATAAAGCATACATGGTATACTAATGATCTTGACTCCTTTGAGATTCGATTGGGCATTACAACATTATACATACACTGTAATCCAACTGCATCTATGACTAATAATCCACCTTCAGGTTATCATCCGAACCCCCTCCAGTATTAAATTGCAAGCAACAGATAATTGCATTACGCATTGCGTGTAAAGTAAACAATACGATTGTTCTATGAACAAAGGATTGTTGTTTTCTCCCTAGTAGCAACAACACATCTAGTACCTTAGAGTTTTTTGTCACTTCCCCAAATTACTAGAGGCATGAACCCACTATCGAGCATAAATACTAGCTTTTGGAGTTGCTAGCATCTACCGGGCTGAGATAGCTACTAACAACGGAAAGCATGCAAGATCACAAATAACAAAGACATGATAGAGTCAATAATCAATCTGAAATAGCATCTCAATATCCATCGGATCCCGTCAAACACAACATGTAGGATTACAAATAGATGATCTTGATCATGAACGGAGCTCACAAGATCTAAACATGATAGCACAAAGGAGAAGAACCAGCCATCTAGCTATTACATGGACCCGTAGTCCAAGGATGAACTACTCACGCATCACACCGGAGGCTTGCATGATGATGAAGAAGGTCTCCAGGGTGAATTCCCCTCCCCGACAGGGTGTCGGGAAGAACTTCACATCCCTCCTGATCTAGGGATGGAGGTGATGGCGGATACAGACTCTTTCGTTGAATTTTGATCGGGTACTTAGGGTTTCTTTATCGGAGGCATCTTATAGTCAGAAGGGGAGGCCGAGGGGGTTCCTGGGGCGGCTAGACCACCCCTTGGCGCGGGCCAGGCTTGCCCGCGCGACCAGGTGGTGTGGCGGCCCCCTGGCCCCTCTCCGTCTCGTATTCTGGCTCCATGTCCCCCTTGGTGAAAAACTGACTTTGGCTTTTGTCCCGTCCAATTCCGAGAATATTCATTTTCTGACTTTCCTGGAACCAAAAACAGCAGAAAACAGGCAGCTGGCACTGTAGCATCTTGTTAATAAGTTAGTCCAAGAAAGTGTATGAAAATACTCCAAAGTTGGAACAAAACATAAGAAAGTAGATAAAAACCAAGCATGGAACATCAAAAATTATGGATACGTTAGCAACATATCAGAGATCATAGTATGGATTGCACCCAATATAAAAAGGGCACTATAATCTGTGCATCTTCATGAAGGAAGAAGACCATAGACAAGTCAAACTTTTAACTTTCACAGACCATAACCATTAACAACAAGAAGATGAACAATACACAGTTAATCACCCAATTTAGAACACCATATATTTATCTCACCCCTCATCCCTAGACAAAGTCCTTAGACATGGCTAAGGATGAAAAGGGATTCAATGAGTTAGCACTCTAATACCTACATGGAAGCAGTAAATCAATACTTAACAAACACACTTACAGAACATAGCATAAGTTAAAAGCTCAAGACACAACTTAAAGAAACTAAATAATTACCACTTAAATCAATTGAGTGAAATATTCCACTATAAGTCTAGTAAAATGCTAAACTAGAATTAACACAGACATACACAACTAGAAGCAATAGTATTAATCCTCAAATGGAAGGGTCAGTACCTAAACCCTAAAGAAAACCTACACTAGGATGCTAACAGTATACTACCGACAACACTACACTTAACTAAACTACAATAAATCTTAACTAGCAAGTGTAGCAAGAAACTAATGAATATTAAGTAACCCAAACACATCTGTTAACTGATAGACATAACAATATACAAAATTTTAGTAGAAAATGAACCAAATTCTAAGCCTAGATCACCAAGTCAAACCCTAGAACCTAAGTAACATCTAGAACATTCTAGAAATCCCTAGATACTTACAAAATAAGTGGAAACACCATCAATGTAAACCTACAGAGCACAAACCCTAGAAATCACTAGTAGCCTAGAACCAGAAAGAGATAGAAAGAAGAGATGAGTAGACCCTACCTTTAGAAAGGATGAGCCGATCTCATGTTGACTGAGTAGAGAAGGAAGAAGCAGTCGTGGCAGCGGCGGCTGGCAGCACAGAGGAGTACCCCAAGGGGGAATCTCACTCCGCACCAGCTGGAGTAGTAGTAGTCGAGTCAATAGACGCCTAGGAACACCATCTCGATGGTGGGGAGTGCTAGAGTTAGAGAAGATGAACATCACTGAATCTCTAGATCGGGTGAGGGTTGTGAGAGAGAGCTAGAGAGAAAGAGGGACAAATCTGTCCGATAGGAAGGTGGAGCGGAGGCAATCGAGTAGTTTTGTGGAGCAGTGGCGACAGAAGAGGCCAGAGATGACCGAGGCAGCTGGGCGACGCGGCGTCGACACACAGTCACCAGTGTCATCGCGAAAGCGTTAGGGTTAGGAGAGGGCGATGCGCGCATGCGAGAGAGAGAGAGAGAGTGATGAGTGAGCGGTCTGAGTCGGGTTGGACCGAGCCTAGAGAGTGGTTTTGACCACTTGGGTCTGTCTAGTGGGCCCAGATACTTAGGGGTATTTTGGTAATTTCACAAATACTTATAAACCCGATTAAATCATAACTTCCACATACAAACTCAGAAAAAATAAAATAAAAGTACTTTTATGTGTAGAAAAATGCAAGGAATCCAAAAAATATTTTTGTGGGATTTTTCAGAACTTGATTTTTATGAATTTTTGAGTGATTAATTTGAATATTTAGGCTATTTAAAAATTCATAAAAAATCCCATAAAATCTGGAAAATCATAGTAATTATGTAAACCCTGAATTTCTTAGAAATATGAAAATTCAAAAGTAAATAACTAATAATACCTTGTGGATTGCTATAATAATAAAATACCGAAGAAAATAAAAACCCTAGAATGGGAGAAAATCACTTAAAATTCAAATAGAGTTAATAAAAATCAAACAAAACCCAGGAGAGTGCATTGCATATATATTGCATTAGGAATCACATTTTCGCTACTCCCTCCGGTCCATATTAACATTCTCAACTTTGTCTAGATTTGTATGTATCTTGTTAAGTATTTAGGCTAGATGGATTCATATCTAGACAAAGTTGAGAACAATAATTTGGAACGAAGGAAGTAACTAAATGTTGTCTTTATTGGACGATGTCACAAATTCCAGAACCCAAGGTCTAGGGTCAAGCAAAACCTTCGCACTGCATTATCTCGCAGTTACCAGGGAAGTTCATTCTTGCATTACCTTTGTGAGATCAATATTGCAACCATATTGCAAGATAAGTCTTACATGTCCTTTGGCTTACTTGCAAAAGTGTTTTCAAAACATTAGAATTACTTGCATTCAAAACAAAAAAAGTTTTTGAAATGAAATTAGTAAAACGGGGGAGCGATGGAATCATGGATGTATACATGGTTGAAAGATCATGTGGTGGAGATTCCATTGTATCGGTAAAGTTAGGTTTCACAACAAAAGTAGTTAGTCATTCTTGCACCTTATACTACCGTGCTAACCACAGATCTTATTATGGGGCAAGCGAGTCATAAGTACCTTCTCCCTTTCGTCTATCCTCATATATATATCTAGTCGGGGTGAGATCTATGGAGGATGTCAGCAGGTGGGAGCCCATGACATCCCTATCCTATGCTTCAGGATAACGGCTGGGTATATTAGAAGGGATGGTAATTGAACATAGGTCTCTCGACTGAAGTTCGTTAAAGTGGGAGGGCATGGGGTTCGTGGAGGGGGAATCGACATGAGTCAACGAAACTTGGTATCAAGACCCCATATCT
The DNA here is from genome assembly GCA_910589775.1 of Avena eriantha. Taxonomy (NCBI): domain Eukaryota; kingdom Viridiplantae; phylum Streptophyta; class Magnoliopsida; order Poales; family Poaceae; genus Avena; species Avena eriantha. Next base: position 108,265,940 of record OU342740.1, on the reverse strand, counting down.
AAGGAAATGTGGAATGAGTAATAAGGCCAAGGAAGTTTGTGGGGAAAGTAGCGCACCTCTTGAGAGTGTGAAAACATGACATGTTACTCCCTATTCTTGGAAAGAACTACAATTGCAGCCTAGAAAGGAACTCTATGAAAGTTCATACTACCCGTGAAGACTGACAACTTAGAATTTTATAAATCTAAAACTTACCTTTTCTAAAAACTATTTTCGAAAACCTGCACAAGTCTTATATATTTGATCAATGACTTTCAAGCAAACATCAGGCAACCACCCTAAAATTTGCTGAGTACGCTCATACTCAATATATCATCTTACCCTTTCTTAGGTTATAAGAAGACATGGCGACCGACATGAAAGATAGAATCAACGAAGTACTAGTTTAGTTGGCATAATAAAATATGTATATATAGGAATGCACCAGAATAAATGCATAGGTAGATGAGCTAGCAATAATATAGCTTCTCCAATAAGTTGCCAGCTCCAATGGTATTAAGCTTAGTATTACCATTGATTAGGATGCCATTGCTTTTGAATTTCAAATTTAATCGTGTTGTGAATCCTCAATGGACCGAGGAGGATCTCGAAGATTTTATACACTTTTGGCTCTTGGTATGAATTAATAAAGAAATATGTTGGACCCATAATGTTTCTATTGTACCACTCCGAGGGATGTTATATTTGCAGATGGGGACTTCTGTGAGTGTCATAACTACGACTTGTACACTACAACATGCAGTGATGTACCTTAGGTTGGAACCAAGTAAGCGGACGAAACCTGTAGGTAGAACGCGAGTTAGTAAAGAGTTCTCTAGTAAGGTGATTGGTATTGAAATGAGAATATCCATGTCATAGTATTAGCCCAATAATTCTTTATTAATGTTAAATAAGTTCTAATTTTTTTATTTTCTTATCAGTCATTATGATGAGTTCGATGCCAGAACTTAAAGTAAGAATACGAGATACAAGTCGAGCTAATTACCAAGGGGATTGGACTGAAGTCCTGTGTCAATTGTTGTTTGAGTTGGCATTTTAGACGCCATTTAAGTGAAAGTTTATGCTTACATGGACAGGATGATTCTTGCAAAGTTTCATGTCACCTTATTGTTGCCTAAAGTGTTAAGGATGGGAAATGTAATACTGTACGGGGAAGCTAGGAGTAGCAATTTGGCTTATCAAATTGCTGCAATAGAAGCCATTAGGAGTCTTAGAGAATTTAAGACAAAGGAGTTATTCGGAACAACCTTTACACCACTACCCTATGGTGAATAAGAGAATCGGGATAAGGTCGATCGTTTCGCATTCCTCAGGAATGATCCAGAAAGTGCAGCTCAGTATTGTAACACCCCGAGTTTTACCATACCCGGCGGTGCTACTACATGGTGTAAATAATACCAAGTATGGGAAAATTTTAACTTTGGACAACACTTCCTTTGTTTATAAGGCATCCACGACATGAATTTTAGACAAAGATCAATGAATAATATGAATAGATATCATAAACAAAGACGCAACTTGTAGTTCATAAATCGTCTATATATAAATACGGATCCGAGCGACCAAAGGCTCACACTATGAGAATTCCAGAAGACACAAATAGAGGCCTAGAACTGCTAGGATAATTTTTATAATTGTTCAGTAAGGATTGTGTAGAAATATGTGATAAGTGATGTGGTACTCGTGCTACACCCGTCTCCCATGCATATGTCATTTACTTTGTACCTGAAAACCAAATGAAACGCAAGAATGGAGTATGGAAATACTTAGCAAGTACAATTAGAACCGTAAGAAGAATGGTGAAAAATTAACATGAATACTGAAACCAAATTACTGAATATGTCGCCTGGACTAGCCCACGAGCTAACATTACTCACCAAACTTAATTCAGAACTAGCCTCTCGGAACAGTCAATCACCGGACTAACATGAAAAGAATAGCCATCGGACTAGCCCTCAAGCAAAATAGTTCTCACCGAACTTTATCGGAGTAGCCGCTTGGAACAGTTTCTCACCGATTTAGCTCGGAAAATAAGAAACACAATATTTTGAACATAAGGGATAAGTGAAGAAAACGAATCAAAACGAGTTCGAGTTGAATCAAATTGGATACGAGGATTCTTGAGTAAAATTAGAACAAGTAATCACACATTCACACGCACATTGGACAATCATACAAGAAAACAGGAGTTCGTCATGCACTTGCCTTAGTTTGGTCCGCACAAAGAATTAGTCTTGGCATACAAAGCTTCTGAAGACCTACGGAAGAAACCTGACTTCAGAAGCTACTCTCAGCTAAGCCTCACCAAAGACTTCTCAAAGAAATCAACTTTGTTTTCTCAAGTTGACACGCGCCAGCTTAATTAATCTCTACTATAGCCACACCTCAATTATTATTTCAGTATCCCTTTTCAACTCAATTATTATGCTAAAACTCGAGGTGTTACAGGTATATGGACCGATGTGTGGGTGTGATCAATTCTTTATTTAATGCCCATAAGACTTTGGTAGTTGAAGTAGAAATGATGTTGGAAGATTTCACGGATCAGGATAGGTACTTAGCTTTGAAGAGTAGGATGGAAAGTGAAGCAAAACTTCACTAACCGAAATTTACCACCTATAGCCTTATGGAGACAAAAGAGTCGGAAGTAGAGCCTATAAACCCAAGTAAGAACCCCATAAGTTCATACAACCCAGAAATTCCTACCACTATAGTAATAACTAATGATAAAGAATGGGAGGACTAGAGTGATGACATGCCTTCTAACACACAGGAATGGGGAATGTAAGAAGGAGAACTATGAATGAGTAGTGAACCTATATTAGAGGATAGTGAGCTATCCATAGCATTTTACACCATGTGACACGAGGCAATGGAAAATCCTCTGAGCTTTGGAGACGGGAGTGTAGCTGAAGTAGAATATATGCCTACACCTTATAGTCCCATTTACCAAGGAGTAAATGAACCAGTTACTACAACCCAGTTTGAAATTAGGACATCTGAGTACCTTAGAAACATGGATAAGGGGAAAGATTATAATACAGACAAGGAAGCCTTAAAGTATCTTGGTAGTTATTTTACTCTAATAGACCCGACACTTGGATAGAATTCCGACCTAGAGTATATACCCATGTGTATAGTCGAGTTACCGGGTCCATTACGCCGTAGTGCATGATTTAGCGGATGTACACCTGGAAAATATTACAAGGGGGATGACTAGTTAGTTAGATAAGTTGTGGATTCTGGTATTGTAGACTATACTAGAATGAATGATTCTTGTAATCTGTGATGATGTAAATAGTTAAGTAGGCTGCGTCTCACTTGTGTGTTGAATAATGTATTCCGATATAAATACTCCATTGTGAATACATGATATATGTTTGATATCTTGTGAATGCATTTGGATCTTAAATATTTTCACTATGAGTGATTAGAAAGTGCATTGAAAATGAACAACCCTATGTGCATGTGCATGATGTAACATGGTGTTTTGACATAAATGCAACAGGGCTAGGAAGGGGTAATGATACAAGACCAACAGGTGGAAAACCAAACCGGGAAATTAGCTAGGATAAACCAAAACCTAGGGAATAGCAATGCCACAACCATTAGTATTTCCACAACCCAAACAAGTTCAGAAACATAGATATAAAATATTGTAAATTCCAGTGGAAATACCACCTAGAGAGAGAAGCTACCTGGGAAAAAGAGGAAGATTTGCGTAGAAGCTATACTCAACTCTTTAGGTACTTAGGAACCTAACTTCGGGATGAAGTTGTTTTAAGGGGAGAGGATGTAATGATTCAGGGTAATATATTATAGGAAAGGGTAGATATGTGAATTCACATTGTGCATAGCATGCATATAGAAATTTAGGATCAATTTAAGAAAATTCATAACTTATTTCAAGTTGGTTCTAGTGAGGTTGTTTGCAACCAAAAGGTCACTGGGAATTGAACCATATTAAAATTTCAAACATAAATGATTTGAATGAGTTTAGAATGGAATTTGACCTAAGTCAAACTTGAATTCAAATATCACACATGAAAATATAAATCACACAAAATGGGATATAAATGTTCCATTCAAATATTTTAACCACACAATCATAAATAATAAGAGTGATAAGTCACATTCACATGATTATGAAGGTAAAATGATCTTTATTCATATTTGAATATGAGTACATGATCCATAGTTACAATAGTATTACAAATAAAAGGAAAAACCTAATCTAAAAAGCCCTACACTATCAATCTATCTTCCCAAGCCTTGATCCAAACCTTGATCTTCAACCTGTGAACACAAACATCCAAGAAAAACACTTGTTACTGTTAAAATGTTAGTTCTACCCTAAGGCAAAACCATTTGATATAAGAATCCTTTTTACGAAGAGTCTAGGAATAAGTCCTAAACTCTATTCCTGAGAAGCAAATGAACCAATTAAGATTAGGAAATAAAAAATCAAACAATGCTTCACTGTGAACATTTGAATCCAACGGTAGAGAAAAAACCTGTAGAATAGATCACTAATAGTTCCTAAGAACCGTCACAATATCCAATATGAAAAATAGTAAACCGGTAGTCATCTACCAGAAATTTTAACTAGATCAAGTAGGAAACCATACCTCAATAGAAATGCTAGAGATCATGATATATGACATTCAACCAAAGGAAAATCCCAGGCTCAGGATTATATCTAGAAAACTAAAACATCCTAAATCAAAATTCTAAACCAATAGAAACTCTAGAAACCACTAGGCAAGAACAAACACCAAAGGGTTTAGCAAGGCGTTGAATTCTGCCAAGAACCCTAGATCTCCCATAATTTGAAACTAGATAAAACAAAATTGTAAACCAATCAAACTTCTGAAGGGGTTATGTGGAAGTTTTTTCCTATGGTGAACACACCTATCCAAGATCTATCTATGCTGATGTAAAGTGGCGAGAGGGATTCAATATTCATACCTTTGAAGACCGAACGCGGTTAATGTTCTGTGGGGAACGTGGATGATGCAGCCCTACTCACCTGACCTCAAGGTCGCAAAGCTCCTCACAAGTCACCCCTGGACCTTGTACGACATAGCCGATCTCAAGAACATGTCGACGTCAAGCTCCAAGCTCCAAGAAAAAGCACCACAAGTGGCGGTGCTGAAGGAGATATGCCTAGAGGCAAATAATAAAGTGTATTATTTGATATATATATATTGTATGTTCATAATACGTTTCATATTGTGCTATAACTGTATTAGTATGAAACGTTAATACACGTGTGGTATGTAAACAAACTGTGTCTCTAGTTATCTCTAGCGAACTAGTTCATTGTTCATGGGGACGATCTGGGTTTCAAGATCATGGGCATTTATGCCAATTGACAATGAGGTCATGTCATTAGTTGAATGATGTGATAGACAAACATCCGACAGTTCTATCTTAATGAGATCTAGTTACAAAGTTCACCATTGATGATAAACATAGAAAACCTCGCGACCTAATCCTTAAACTGTGAGGTAATGCAAATCACCGTTCTAGAGGAAGCTTTGATGGTATCAAGCATCATATCGTGACAGGGTGATCAAAAAGGTTCCACATAGGTTTTCCATAGGGATGCGTAGAGGAGTACATATCAAGACCAGGATTTGTCAATCCATGTAACAGATAGATACATGTGGCCATCTCAGTGACGTTGCATTAATGAAGCTTGTAAGCATGTGACTTGGTCACGGAATGCAACGATATGGGAATGAGTAAACAAGTTCATTAGTAATGAGACCGAACTAAGGTATGGGGATACTGAAGATCAAGTCTCGGATGAACTAGGTATCAAATGACAAAGGGAATGGGAAATGACTTTTTACGGTTCAAGCGATAAGATTCGTGAAACGCATGGGGGTCAACATGGCCATCCAGGTCCCTCTGATGATCATTGATATGAGAGAGGTCTCAATCATGTCCGGAGTGTTTCCGAACCGAAGGATGTCATGCTTAAGGGTGGGGACGCTTAGGGTAAATGCGGTATCATAGGAGAAATATAGAAAGAGAAATCGGAATAGTTCCTGGTAACATCTGAGGTAGGTCGGAAGGGGTCCGAAAGGTGTTCCGGAGTGAGGGAATATAATAATATATGTGTTATATGTTAATTGGAGAATTAATATTAAAATATACATTTTATTTTATTTTTATAGGCAGCCCATTTCTATTGGGCCTCACGTGGAGGGGAGGCCCAAAGGGGCAAGGCACCTGGGGAAGGGGGCCAGCGGGCTAAGGCTTAGTGTGCCGCCCAAGTGGGGCCCACCTAGGGCCAGCGGCTACCCCTAGGTGGCCAGTGGGTGTGGGTATTAGTCCCACACCGCCTGCCCCTTGGGGGGGGGTGCACCCTCCCCTCCCACTCTATATAGGGGTCTCCCCCTCCCCTTTGGAATCATCCCATTCTCCCATTCTCTCTCTCTCACTTACATCGAGGACTTCTCTGTAATATTGGAGAGGACCTCATGGGTTGTGAGTTCTCCACTTTGACACTACCGTTGTGTGATCTTCGATCCGCCATCTTCTTCTGCTGCTCAGCTGGATCGGAGCCCGGGAGACGTCGCCTACACCGGACGTGTGTAGTACTTCGGAGGCACCACACTTGGGGTGCTTGGAGCTGCTCGACTTCATCAACATATGCCTTCCTGCGTAAGGTGTGCCTTGGGCTTAAGGGTATGAATACCGTCTCTCTCTCTTTCCGTTACTTATGTCTACATAGTATAGATCATAGTATTAGTGTTCACATAGTTAGAATTTTTTTGTTTTATGCTAAGGAACCCTTCAGTGGTATCATAGCAGGTCTATGGGTAAACATGTCATACGGATAGAACACATAGCAATATGTTGGCATTGATTTTCTAGTTGCTAACTTCTTTTATGTTCTTGTACATATCATGACACTTTTTGATGAAGCGGCCCCAACCGACCTCACATGGTGATTCACGAGACTGGTCCACAATCAAAGTGGCTTAGGCAGGTGTCTATCTCTCTACGGTAGTTGATATGGAATCAACATTGGAGGGCCCTGAAAAGGGAAGTAAAACAACACTCATTGAATCGATGTCGTGGCTCCACGTTCGTAGGTGGGAAGGGGTTCAACCGCGAAAGCCTTAAAGCCGCGTAAAACTTGCAATAGATAATATATAGGCGTCTCTCTTTATTATTACATAGGGGCATGTGTTGAGACATGGAAATGACAAGTTTGTGAAACTTTCATTGAAGCTATTGATGGTGATCAAGATGCTATAACCATGTCATAACACTTTACTTTATGAAGTATTACTTTATGCTAGTATGATAGTATATTCAACGGTAGCATAGTAAGATAATCCCCCACTGAATTCCAGTTATCGTATTCCCCTTGTGTGTGCACCACCAAGAAAGTTCTTCGGTATGAGGCAGGCCGTGACGATCGCGTGTTAGACATATCTATGTTCGCATATAGTGGGTGTAAGCCATGTTGCAATGCAAACACACACAAGTTAGAACTAGCGAGCCTAGCATGTGTAGACATGGCCTCGGAATACAAGAGACCGAAAGGTCAAGCATGGATCACATGGTTGATGTGATCGACATTAGGGAATGTCCACCTTTGAAACTACTTTGCAGGCCATGACGATCGGGGGTGGAGTAGTGAATTAGGGTCATGTGATCACCAAAGAAATGGAGGGATGTTCGTTTCAGTGGGAGTTCTTTTTTTTAAGTATGGTAGTATAGTTTAAAATTTGAACTAATTATTATGGACATGGTCTAAACACTTTGCAAATCCATTGTAGATGTCTCGCCCACCCACCTTCAACCTTAGCACTTTCCTCGAGAAGGACAAGCTAAAAACTGATGGAACCAACTTCACCGCATGGTTCCACAATCTTAGGATCTTCCTAGTCCCCTATAAGTTGACTTATGTCATCGAGGCTGAGCTTCTAGCTAAGCCTGCAGATTCTGAAGGGAATATGCCCTGAGAGGCAATAACAAAGTTGTTATTATACATACCCCAAGTATATGATAGATGTTTATTTTGCATGCTATAATTGTATTAATTTGGAAACGTTAATACATGTGTGTTTAATAAACAAAAGGAAAGTTCCTAGTTATGCCTCTCTTATAAACTAGCTCGTTGATTAACAAGATGATCAAGGTTTCCTGATCATGGACATTGGATGTTGTTAGTAATGAGGTCACAACATTAGTGGAATGATGTGATGAACATTCATCCGAAGTATAGCATTACAATCAAAGTCATTGTGTTTATATTTCTATAACATCTAACGAAATAATCCTAGTCCTTAGACCATGAGATCATGTTAATCACTAACACTGGAAGAATATCTTGATAACATCAAACGTCACACCATGAAAGGGTGATTATAAAGGTGGGTTCAGAGCTACGAAAGTGTTATGTAGAGGCTCATGGATGAAGAGTGGGATTTGTCCATCCCGATGATGGATAGATATACTATGGGCCCTCTCGGTGATATCACACTGGTTATCTTGCAAGCAAGTGATATGATCACTAGAATGTGATATCACGGGAACAAGAAAAGAGTACATGTCGGTAATGAGATAAAACAAGGTATGGTGATACCGATGATCGAATCTCGGACATGTAATATATCGCGAGACAAAGGGATTTAGTTACTAGCGTTAAAGGTTCTCACGATCACATAAGTCATCGTAGAATGTGTAGGAGTCAGTATGGATCTCCAGGCCCCGCTTCTGATTATTGATCTAAGAGGGGTCTCAATCATGTTTGCATTATTCATGAACCATAGGGTGACACACTTAAGGGACACCAACACCATTTAGAGCAAATATGTTTCAGACGAATGAATTACAAAGCGCTGGAATTATTTCAATAGACACCAAAACTGTTTCGGGTGAAATTTGTTAAATTGGTTCTACATGTAATACTGAAATGTTACAAGGGGTTTTATGTGAATGTTTGTTAATTAATGTAATTAACAAAATTCTGAATAAAATTAATAATAGAGTTTTATTAAATGACAGAGCATTAAATTTGGAGTAATTTAATGCATTTAAAGTGGAGACATTAAAAGAGAATGTGAAGGGGCATTTTAATGTGGAGGGGGTTACCACCACATGAATGGGGGAGGTGAGGGGTCACCACCCATGGGGCGCTGGCCATGGGGAGGGGTACCCCCTCCTCCTATAAAAGGCCACCCCTCTCACCCTCCATCCTCACACCTCCTCATGAAGGATCTCTCTCCCCCTCTAGTATTATTCCCCATGGTCTCGGATTAGCGAGATACATGTTCCCGGTGGCATTTCGTCTGGAAGGAGTAGCTGCTTCCACTGCATCACTGTAGCGAGGAGGCGGAGGTTGTTTGGTGGCCTGAACGTGTGTGTGAGTGCAGATGCGCTGCTGGTTTGCCGCGCTAGGACTTCCACACAATCTTGAGATTAGCAAGCGAATGACTACATCATCCACGAGTTCCTACTCATTAACAAAACTTTGTTGTCTTCGAGGGTAAGTTTTCCATGGATGTATATCCACCCGTTTCTTGTATATAGTAGATAGATCTTGGCGTATAGTTCTCATCGTAGGATTTTTTTTGTTTCTATGTTGCGAACCCTTCAGTGGTACCAAAGCCTGATCTATGCGTAGGTGCTTTGCACGGGTAGAACACATAAGAGTATGTGGGCGGTGATGATCATGTTATTGCTTCTTATATGTACTTTGGATATTGGTGGCATAGTGGGATGAAGCGGCCCGGACCAACCTTACATATCATCGCACATGAGACCGGTTCCACAACTGACATGCAACTAGTTTTGCATAAGTGGCTGGCAGGTGTCTGTCTCTCCTACTATAGTCAATATCTGATTTACAATGAGTTGCTAATAATTTGGTTATCATCATTGTGGTTCCATGTTCGTAGGTAAGAACGGTTCTATCTTCGAAAGCCCTAAGCCACGTAAAACTTGCAATTGATAAATTAGAGGCGTCTAGTTTAGATCGTTGCTGGGCTTGTGTCATGATATGGTAATGTTGTAAGTTGATGTATAGTTGATACTCTTACAACACACTCAGTGTGTAAGTTCCATAGACCTTGGCCTTACACACAAAGGAATGATAGAGATCATACCACGATGCATATGATGGTGATCAAATGCATGGACCATATCATCCCACTTTACACATATGATGTTTGCATCTTATATTGCTTGTTTGGAATTTTAGTAGAATTATAAGATGATCCGTCATTTAGATATCAAGATAAAAATGTGTTCTTCTTTAAGTACACACCGTTTATGTTTCGCCGCTTCAAGACATCATGTGATGATCGGGTGTAAGACAGTTTTACACACGCGAGTACTAAGGTTCTTGCTTGGCGAGCCTAGCATGTATAGACATGGACTCGGAACACGGACCGAAAGGTTAAGCATGCGTCATATAGTTGATATGATGCCAAATAGATGCTCGCCTTTGAAGCTACACCGACTCACGTGATGATCGGACTTGGTGTAGTGAATTTGGTTCATGTAATCACCAAAAAGACACGAGGGATGTTGTTTTTGAGTGGGAGTTTAGTTGAACTCAATCTATCATAAACTTAGTCTAAATAAACTTTACAAATTCTGTTGTAGATGGCACCACCTTCTTTTAATTTCAATGTGTTCATGGAGAAAGAGAAACTTGCTGCGAATGGTAGGAACTTCACCAACTGGGCCATGAATTTGAGGATTCTCATCTCTGCTGCACAAAAGCAATATGTGCTAGAAGCGCCGCTAGGCCCCCCTGTTGGGTCCGCAACATAGAAAACAAAAAATTTCCTATGATGAGAACTATACGCCAAGATCTATCTACAAGATACAGAGCAACGGGTGGACATACATCCATGGAGAACTTACCCTCGAAGACAACGAGTTTTGTTAACGAGTAGGAACTAGTGGTTGGTGTAGTCGTACACTTGCCGATCTCAAGATCGTGTGGAAGTCCGAGCACCAAAAATCCGCAGTGCATCCGTCCTCGCACACACGTTCAAGCCACCGGACAACCTCCACCTCCTCGCTCCAGCGATGCAGCGGAAGCAGCAACTCCTTCCAGACAAAATGCCACCGGGAACATGTATCTCGCTAATCCGAGACCATGGGGGAATAATTCTAGAGGGGGAGAGAGATCCTTCATTAGGAGGTGTGAGGAAGAAGGGTGAGAGGGGTGGCCTTTTATAGGAGGAGGGGGGGTACACCTCCCCAGGGCCGGCGCCCCATGGGGGGTGACCCCTCACCTCCCCCATTCATATGGTGGTAACTCCTCCACATTAAAATGCCCCTTCACATTCTCTTTTAAAGTCTCTACTTTAAATGCATTAAAATTCTCTAAGTTTAATGCTCTCTCATCTAATAAAACTCTTTTATTAAATTTATTCAGAATTGTGTTAATTACTTTAATTAACAAACATTCACATAAAACCCCTTGCAACATTTCAATATCACATGCAGAACCACTTTCTGCAATTTCACCCGAAACAATTCCGGTTTCTATCGAAACAATTCCCGCGCTTTGCAATCCTTTTGTCTGAAACATATGTGCTCCAAAATGGTGTCCGGTAACCCTTAAATGTGTCACCCTACGGTTCGCGAATAATGCAGACATGATTGAGACTCCTCTTAGATCAATAATCACAAGCGGGACCTAGAGATCTATACTGACTCCTGCACATTCAACGATGACTTCTGTGATCGTGAGAACCTTTAAAGCTACTAATTTAATCCCTTTGTCTCATGATATAATACATGTCCGAGATTCGATCATCGGTATCCAAACACCTAGTTTGAGCTCGTTACCGGTAGACACTCTTTTCTCGTTCCCGTGATATAACATTCTAGTGATCACATCACTTGCTTGCAAGCTATCTTAATATGATATCACCGAGAGGGCCAGAGTATATCTATCTGTCATCGGGATTGACAAATTCCACTCTTGATCCATGAGCCTCAACATAACACATTCGTAGCACTGAACCCACCTTTATAGGCACCCTGTTACGGTGTGACGTTTGATGTTATCAAGATGGTCTTCCGATGTTAGCAATTAACATGATATCATGGTCTAAGGATAAAGATTACTTTGTATGATGTTATAGAAATATAAACATAATGACTTGATCATAATGCTATACTTCGGATGAATGTTCATCACATCATTTCACAAATGCTGTGACCTTGTTATTAACAACATCCAATGTCCATGATCAGGAAACCTTGATCATCTTGTTAATCAACAAGCTAGTCTATAAGAGAAGCATAACTAGGAACCCTTTTTGTTTATTAAACACACATGTATTGATGTTTCCGATCAATGCAATTATTGTTGGGGTTCGCAACATAGAAAACAAAAAATTTCCTACGATGGGAACTATACGCCAAGATCTATCTACTAGATACAAGCAACGGGTGGATATACATCCATGGAGAACTTACCCTTGAAGACAACAAAGATTTATTAACAAGATGGAACTCGTGGATGATGTAGTCGTACACTTGCCGATCTCAAGATCGTGATGAAGTACAGCAGGTCCGGCTCCAGCACGTCTTTCAGATCCAGCTCCAGCAAGTCCAGCACCACCAAGTCCAGCACCGCAAAGCAACGGTGCATCCGTGATCGCACACACGTCCGGTACCCCAACAACCTCCGCCCCTCGCTCCAGCAAAGCAGCGGAAGCAATAACTCCTTTCTAGATAAAGCCACCGGGAACATGTATCTCGCTAATCCGAGACCATGGGGGAATAATACTAGAGGGGGAGAGAGATCCTTCACTTGGAGGCATGAGGAAGAAGGGGTGTGAGGGGGGCCTTTTATAGGAGGAGGGGGGTGCCCCTCCCCATGGCCGGCGCCCCAAGGGGTGACCCTTCACCTCCTCATTCATGTGGTGGTAACTCCCTCCACATAAATTTGCCCCTTCACATTCTCTTTTAAAGTCTCCACATTAAATGTATTAAATTTCTCCAAATTTAATGCTCTCTCATTTAATAAAACTCTTTTATTAGTTTTATTCAGAATTTGGTTAATTACTTTAATTAACAAACATTCACATAAAACCCCCTACAACATTTCAATATTACATGCAGAACCAATTTTAGCAATTTCACCCGAAACAGTTTAGGTGTCTATTGAAATAATTCCAGCGCTTTCTTAAATCTTTATCTGAAACATATTTTCTCCAAATGGTGTCGGTATCCTTTAAGTGTGTCACCCTACGGTTCGCGAATAATGCAGACATGATCGAGACCCCTCTCAGATCAATAATCAGAAGCGGGACCTAGAGATCCATACTGACTCCTACACATTCAACGATGACTTCTGTGATCGTGAGAACCTTTAATGCTAGTAACTAAATCCCTTTGTCTCATGATATAATACATGTCCGATATTCGATCATCGGTATCCAAATACCTAGTTTGATCTCGTTACCTACATGCACTCTTTTCTCGTTCCCGTGATATAACATTCTAGTGATCACATCACTTGCTTGCAAGCTATCTTAATGTGATATCACCAAGAGGAAAAATCCCACTCTAGAGGGCCCAAAGTATATCTATCCATCATCAGGATGGACAAATCCCACTCTTGATCCATGAGCCTCAACATAACACCTTCGTAGCACTGAACCCACCTTTATAGTCACCCTGTTACGGTGTGACATTTGATGTTATCAAGATACTCTTCCGGTGTTAGCAATTAACATGATCTCATGGTCTAAGGACTAAGATTACTTCGTATGATGTTATAGCAATATAAACATAATGACTTTGATCGTAATGCTATACTTCGGATGAATGTTCATCACATCATTCCACCAATGTTGTGATTTCGTTATTAACAACATCCAATGTCCATGATCAGGAAACCTTGATCATCTTGTTAATCAACGAGCTAGTTTATATGAGAGGCATTACTAGGAACTTTATATTTTGTTTATTAAACACACATGTATTAACGTTTCCAATTAATACAATTATAGCATGCAAAATAAACATTTATCATAAACATGGAATAAGATAATAACCACTTTATTATTGTCTCTCGGGCATATTCCCTTCAGTCTCCCACTTGCACTAGAGTCAATAATCTAGTTTGAAAAACTTTGCGTATTGAACACCTATGGCTTTCTGGTGTTGCGTATACGCTATTGCTAGTGGTTAACATAATCTCCGGATCTGAAAGTTTCAGGTCCGTGTGTATTTGCATGTCTTTGCGTCTCTACGCATCACTCATTCTCAAATGAGATGTCATTGTATACATTTGGTCCTTTGGTGAGACCTTTAGTTTGTTCTGGTTAAAATATGTTGATATTATTGTCATACAATATATCTTCATTGTATTAGCCCACTTTGAACCAAACCTAGTTTGATAACAAACTACTTAACACAAATGCACTCCTTTGCTGCTACTATAGCAGTTATATACTTAGCCTTTTGTTGTAGTATCCGTCACAATGTCTCAACTTTGGAACTCATTCAAATCCATCATGGAACATCCTTTCCATTACATTGTGCCACCCATAGTCTAAATTGAGATAAATTTAATTTGTATCTTGTGAAAAAATTAGTATCAATGTAACACTTTACAATGAACTACCTTTAACTATTTGTCACTTATACATGATATATTCTTAGTTCTTCCAAAGCTCATAAGAATATATTTACTATCGTCCAAAGATCATCTTATGAATTATTCTGGTATGTGCTCATAACATTTAGAGCATAGGACATATCTGGAAATATACATATCACGGTATAATCGATCAAAATCTTCATGTGATTTTACTCACCAAGTGTTGAAACACTTGAATCTTGATACAATCCTTTCCATGCAGCAAGAACCTTTCTTGTTGTTTCCATATTGAACCCTTTCAATATCTCATATATGTACATCTGGCATAACCATATTAGCGCCTCAATCTATCCATATAGACATTGATGCCAAATATTCCGGTTTTGCCCAAGTCTTTCATCAAAATCTTATTTCAATGAAATTCTTAACTTATGTCAATACGAGATACATCATTTCCAATCAACAATATGTCCCCTACATAATGTATTAGAAATATGTCTTAGCGCTCCCACTTAATTTCTTGCAAATGCAAGCATCTTCATCATCTCCGATGAATTTAAACTCTTTTAACAGTTTCATCATGGTGAAGATTCCAACTCCACTATGCTTACTTCAACTATTGAAGTTTGCATGCCCTTTTAGCACCCTTTGAATTAACAAAACCCTTCGGACCGTGTCTTGTACACGTCCTAGGTAACCATTCTATTAGAAGAACCTTGTTTTGTTTATTCAACTACCATATACCAAATTATATGTAGTGGTTGCTACATTAATCCGTCAAGACTAAATATCGCTATGAAAGATCAAATATTGTCATAGTCAACTCCTTGAACATTGTCGTAAAATTATTTCTGACATGTCGACTATTTCATAGATGTTAAACATCCATGTCTATTTCTTTATAGATCCAAACACGAACGATAGGCTTTACGCCTTTCCGGAGGGTCTTCAAAGTTCAGAAACTTGATTTCTCGTGTATGGATACTATCACGGATTCTATGACTTCTAGTCATTTTATGGAGTCAGGGCCCATCATCGCTTCTTTGCATGTAGTCGATTCATCATTGTCAAAACAATAACGACTTGATTATCAAGTCACACTATTTGATTCTTACCGACCCACATGGTTCAATAGGAACTCTAATCTCCGAGATCACACCCTTTGTAATCACGGGAGCCATGAGCATTGTGGCCGCCATTGGGACTCATTCGGACGCTGCGCTACTTAGCACATATAGCTAAGGTTCAACAACCTTATCAAAGTTCTATTGTCCTCCCACTTAACTTTTCGCGAAAAATTCCTTCTCAAGAAACTTGACGTTCCAAGTAACAAACTCTTTTGTCCTCGGTGTTATGGAGAAATTCCCAACAAATTCTTTGGGATAACCTACAAAGACGTGCTTATTTGACTTTGGTTGTAAAAATTTTACTTATGCATAGCATACCAAACTTTAAGAAAAGACAATTCGGGTTTTATCCCAAACCATAACTTATATGGTGTCATTTCAACAGATCACGATGGTGATCTTTTCATTGTAAAAGCGGTAGTCTCTAAATCTTCAATCCTTAAAACATAATGGCAGTTTTATAAATGACACCTTTGATCTTACCATGTAAAACATGGTTTGATTACATCTCTCGAATATGCCATACTCCTATGGTTTATCGGGAAACAAAAATCATGGAACAATTCCTCAAATCTTAGGTGTTTTGCTAAACATGTAACTCAAATATCTTCCTTTATGATCAAATCATAAACTATTTTATTTTCTTGTTACAATGATTTTTCACTTCATCTTGAAAGTCTTTGAACAATTTTCAAATGTTTCATACTTCTTCCTTATTAAGTAAATATATAGATATATTCACTTAAATTTCTGGAGAAAGCATATGAAGCAAAAAGATCCATCACATATGGCTACACATAATGGACTATATACATCAACATGCATAATATCCAATAAGTTAGTCATCCGTTCCTCTTTGGCCTATGGATGGAGTTTCAATTATCTCAAGGAAAGTCTCACAAGCATCAGTTGATCAAAATTAAAGACTCCAAAAATCCATCAACATGGAGTTTCTTCATGTTTTCTTTCCAATATAATTTAAACAGCGATGTCACTTCATAAGTGATCTTTCAATCATTTGTCTTGCGACATTTGAGCAATAGTGTTTATGGATGTGATTTCTCCCAGCAGACTTGTAAAAGTTCATCCATCCTTTATGGAATACAGTAATTATTTGAACAACCATTGTTCTCATAATACCGGAACAAAATAAAAATTATTAAAACAAATCTTGAAGGCTAGGTTTGACGACAACGAAAAACACAACAACACTTTATTTGTTTTCGATGAACATCATCACTTATTCTCTTGCTAGTTACTTAGGCCATTGCAGTTCATCAATTGTGTTGTCCTGTATGACACTTCATACCAACCAATTCGCTATCCAATACCGGTATCCAATACCTAAGAACCACATTGTTTAACAAGCAAGGAATACAACCATAACATGTATATCTTCTATATACCTAAGCTGGACATTTCCAACTTTTTCTTTTCTGCCAAATATTTTATAGATTCTCTTTCAGCAATTCCTTTTCCTTTTAAAAGAATCTATCAACATAAATAGTGGTGTAATTCACATGACACATAGTACAAAGCGTATATAGTCAAATACTAATACCTTTGGACTTGCACTTTGAAGTGGGTCACCAACATCAAATGTTTGGTATTCTTTCAAAAATCCATTCTTTAGTAATCTATTAGTGTAGTAAACATTTTACTTACAACTTATATTCATCCTTATCATGACAACTTTAATGATCAAGCTACTATAGCCTGTAAGGAAAAATTGCGAGTATAATGTTAGTACCCAAAAACCTTTTTGGGAGATTCGGATGCCTAGCATCTCCATCCTTCACAAATTCTCATAATATGAGAACATGTATTTTGCTAAATTATACTCTATCATAATGCAACCAAAAACATTTTTTCAGATATCACAATATCTTCCACACATGATGGTTTCTGAAACAATTTTTCAGCTCCTAGATAATCTTGATATTAAAACAACTTTTGAATATCAATAATCATGGAGGCAAATGTGATACTTTTGATACTAACATTGGAATTCTTACTCTTGATTTAATACTACTTATTAAACTTCATGGAGTAAATAGAGTTTGCTGAAAGTTTGCAATAGGACTTCTAAACCTTAAATTGACATTCAAAACAATACGATACCAATTAGTAAAGTAAATATCCAGAATTCTATAGTTCTATTATCTCAATTAAAACTAAGCATGAGGTAGTGAACAGACGCCAATGACTACAACAAATTATGCAAATTCACTTCGATTTAGTTTATGACAAATTGAGTTCGACTAATCCAAATTAGAAATGAATTCCCACTCAAAAACGACATCCCTCGTGCCTTTTTGGTGATTACATGAACCAAATCCACTACACCAAGTCCGATCATCACGTGAGTCGGTGTAGCTTGAAATGCGAGCATCAATATGGGCATCATATCAACTATATGACTCATGCTTAACCTTTCGGTCTGTGTTCCGAGGCCATGTCTATACATGCTAGGCTCGCCAAGTAAGAACCTTAGTATTCGCGTGTGTAAAACTGTCTTACACCCGTTATATGAAAGCATAGAGTCGAGTACACCCGATCATCACGTGATGTCTCGAAACACGATCCATACAACGGTGCATACTTAAGGAAGAACACATTTTTATCTTGATATTTAAATGAGGGATCATCTTATAATGATACTAAAACGCCAAACAAGCAATATAAGATGCGAACATCATATGTGTAAAGTGGAATGATATGGTCCATGCATTTGATCACCATCATATGCATCGTGGTATGATCTCTATCATTCCTTTGTGTGTAAGGCCAAGGTCTATGGAACTTACATGTTGAGTGTGTTGTAAGAGTATCAACTATACAACAACTTACAACATTACCATATCAAGACACTAGCCCAACAACGATCTAAACTAGACGCCTCTAATTTATCAATTGCAAGTTTTACGTGCTTAGGGCTTTCGGAGATAGAACCGGTCTTACCTACGAACATGAACCACAACGAGGATAACCAAGTTATTAGCAACACATTGTAAATCATATATTGATTATAGTAGGAGAGACAGACACCCGCCAGCCACTTATGCAAAACAAATTGCCTGTCAGCCGTGGAACCGGTCTCATGTCCGATGACATGTAAGGTTGGTCCGGGCCGCTTCATCCCACTATGCCACCAATATCCAAAATACATAGAAGATGCAATAACATGATCATCATCGCCCACATATAAACATATGTGTACTATCCGTGCACAGCACCTACGCATAGATCAGGCTCTGATACCACTGTTGGGGTTCGCAGCATAGAAAACAAAAAATTTCCTACGATGGGAACTATACGCCAAGATCTATCTACTAGATACAAGTAACGGGTGGATATACATCCATGGAGAACTTACCCTCAAAGACAACAAAGCTTTGTTAACGAGATGGAACTCGTGGATGATGTAGTCGTACACTTGCCGATCTCAAGATCGTGATGAAGTCCAGCAAGTCCGGCTCTAGCACGTCCTTCAGATCCAGCTCCAGCAAGTCTAGCACCGCAAAGCAGCGGTGCATCCGTGATCGCACACACGTCCGGTACCCCGACAAACTCCATCCCTCGCTCCAGCAAAGCAGCGGAAGCAGCAACCCCTTTCTAGATAAAGCCACCGAGAACATCTATCTCGCTAATCCGAGACCATGGGGGAATAATACTAGAGGGGGAGACAGATCCTTCACGAGGAGGTGTGAGGAAGAAGGGGTGTGAGGGGGGCCTTTTATAGGAGGAGGGGTGTTCCCCTCACCATGGCCGGTGCCTCAAGGGGTGACCCTTCCCCTCCTCATTCATGTGGTGGTAACTCCCTCCACATAAATTTGCCCCTTCACATTCTCTTTTAAAGTCTCCACTTTAAATGCATTAAATTTCTCCAAATTTAATGCTCTCTCATTTAATAAACCTCTTTTATTAGTTTTATTCAGAATTTTGTTAATTACTTTAATTAACAAACAATCACATAAAACCCCCTGCAATATTTCAATATTACATGCAGAAGCAATTTCAGCTATTTCACCCAAAACAGTTTCGGTGTCTATTGAAATAATTCTAGCGCTTTCTTAAATCTTTAGCTGAAACATATTTGCTCCAAATGGTGTCGGTATCCTTTACGTGTGTCGCCCTACAGTTCGCGAATAATGCAGACATGATCGAGACCCCTCTCAGATCAATAATCAGAAGCAGGACCTGGAGATCCATACTGACTCCAACACATTCAACGATGACTTCTGTTATCGTGAGAACCTTTAATGCTAGTAACTAAATCCCTTTATCTCATGATATAATACATGTCCGAGATTCGATCATCGGTATCGAAATACCTTGTTTGATCTCGTTACTGACATGCACTCTTTTCTCGTTCCCGTGATATAACATTCTAGTGATCACATCACTTGCTTGCAAGCTATCTTAATGTGATATCACCTAGAGGGCCCAAAGTATATCTATCCGTCATCAGGATGGACAAATCCCACTCTTGATCCATGAGCCTCAACATAACACCTTCGTAGCACTGAACCCACCTTTATAGTCACCCTGTTACGGTGTGACGTTTGATGTTATCAAGATACTCTTCCGGTGTTAGCAATTAACATGATCTCATGGTCTAAGGACTAAGATTACTTCGTATGATGTTATAGCAATATAAACATAATGACTTTGATCGTAATGCTATACTTCGGATGAATGTTCTTCACATCATTCCACCAATGTTGTGACCTCGTTATTAACAACATCCAATGTCCATGATTAGGAAACCTTGATCATCTTGTTAATCAACGAGCTAGTTTATATGAGAGGCATTACTAGGAACTTTATATTTTGTTTATTAAACACACATGCATTAACGTTTCTAATTAATACAATTATAGCATGCAAAATAAACATTTATCATAAACATGGAATAAGATAATAACCACTTTATTATTGCCTCTCGGGCATATTCCCTTCAATTATAGCATGCAAAATAAACATCTATCATATACAAGGAATACATAATAGCAACTTTATTATTGCCTCTCAGGGCATATTTCCTTCAACCCCACCAGCTCATGATTCCCCTGACAAGGAAAAGAATGTCTGTCTATGTGACTCGTCAGGAGGACCACGACTTAGTTCATTGCGGCATACTGTATGGGCTGGAGCCAGAACTTCGAAATCATTTCGAAAATGGCAATGCCTTTGATACCATGGGTGAATTGAAAATGATTTTCGATGCCCATGTTTCCGTAGAGAGTTATAATGCTTCTGAAAAGTTCTTTAGCTGCATGATGGAAGAGAACAACTCCATAAGTGAGTACGTACTCAAAATGTCTGGGTACGCCGATAAGCTTGTGTCCTTAGGAATAATGATTCCCATTGTCTTAGGCATACATCATGTTCTCCAATCTCTGCCACCTAGCTACAAGACTCTCCCCGAGCTTTTATTAATGCTTAAGACTGCAGAAGTGGAGATTAGGAAAGAGCATCAAGTGTTTATGGTCAATAGAACCACCGGTTTCATGAAAGACAAGAAGGGTAAACATAAGAGATTGAAGGGCGGCAAATCTATTGCCGCGCCTAAAAAGAAATCCCAAGCTAGCCCTAAGTCTGATACCGAGTGCTAGTATGGTAAGGGGACTGGCCATTGGAAGCGCAACTGCCCCAAGTATTTGGCAGACAAAAAGGCCGGCAAGGCAAACCAATATATATATGATATACATGTTATTGATGTGTACTTGACTAGTACTCGCAGTAGAACCTGGGTATTTGATACTGGATCAGTTGCTAATATATGTAAGTTGAATTAGGGGCTGCGGAACAAGCGAACGCTAGTAAGGGGTGAGGTCAACATGCGTATCGGCAATGGATCAAGAGTTGACGTGATCTCTGTTAGAACGCTACCTCTCCACCTACCATCGGGATTAGATATAAACTTAAATAATTGTTATTTGGTGCCTGCACTAAGCATGAACATAATATCCGGATCTTGTTTGATGCGAAGTGGTTATTCAGTTAAATCCGAAAACAATGGTTGTTCAATTTATATGGATAATATCTTTTATGGTCATGCACCCATGATGAATGGTTTATTTCTATTGAATCTCGATAGTACTCATACGCACATCCATAATGTTGATGCTAAAATGATTAAACTTAATGATGATATATCTGCATATATGTGGCACTGCCGTTTAGGTCATATTGGTGTTAAACGCATGAAGAAACTCCATTCTGATGGACTTTTGGAATCACTTGATTTTGAATCATTTGATACATGTGAGCCATGCCTTATGGGCAAGATGACTAGAATGCCGTTTTTCGGTTCAATGGAACGGGCGACAAATTTATTGGAGATCATACATACTGATGTATGTGGTCCAATGAGTGTGTCGGCGCGAGGTGGATACCGTTATTTTGTTACTTTCACGGATTATTTGAGTAGATACGGGTATATCTATTTGATCAAACACTAATATGAAACCTTTGAAAAGTTCAAGGAATTTCAGAATGAAGTGGAAAAGCATCGTAATAGAAAGATCAAATTTCTGCGGTCCAACCGTGGAGGTGAGTATCTAAGTTACGAGTTTAGCACACACCTGAAAGAGTGTGGAATAGTTTCACAACTTAGGCCTGCCGGAACACCACAATGTAATGGTGTGTCGGAACGTCGTAATCGTACTCTATTGGATATGGTTCGATCTATGATGTCTCTGACTGACTCGCCACTGTCATTTTGGGGTTATGCACTGGAAACTGCTACATTCACTTTAAATCAGGCACCATCTAAATCCGTTGAAACCTAAGCTGTGAGTATGGTTTGGAAACAAACCGAAGCTGTCATTTCTTATGGTTTGGGGATGTGATGTTTATGTGAAGAAACTTTAGCCTGATAAACTCGAATCCAAAGAGGAAAACTGCGTCTTCATAGGATACCCTAAAGAAACAATTGGGTATTCCTTCTATCACAAATCCAAGGGAAAGGTTTTCATTGCCAAGAATGGATCCTTTCTAGAGAAAGAGATTCTCGTTAAAGGTGTGAGTAGTCGAAAGGTAGAACTCAAAGAGGTTATTGAACTTTCTCTTCATGGAATGGCGAGTGGTGCTGCACCTGAAGTTGTTACGGAGTTGACTTCACCAAATGAAGAAGGAACTAATGATAATGATCATGAAACTCCAAAAGAGGACACTACCGAACCTCGCAGGTCAAGCAAGACACGTGCAGCTCCTGAACTGTACGGGAATCCTGTTGTGAATTTCATGGTTGATGAAATGGATGACCCTATGACATATGAAGAAGCGATGATGAGCCCAGATTCCAACAAATGGCTAGAAGCCATGAAATCCGAGATGGAATCCATGTACGAAAACCAGGTTTGGACCTTGGTGGACTTACCTCAGGACCGAAAGGCCATTGAGAATAAATGGATTTTCAATAGAAAAACTGATGCTGATGGTAATGTAACCATCTATAAAGCTCGAATTGTCGCAAAAGGGTTTCGACAAATTAAAGGAGTTGACTATGATGAGACATTCTCTCCCGTAGCGATGCTAAAGTCAGTTAGGATTATGTTAGCAATTGCTGCATATTTCAATTATGAAATATGGCAGATGGATGTCAAAATTGCGTTCCTCAATGGTAATATTGAAGAAGAATTGTATATGATACAACCAAAGGGTTTTGTTGATCCTAACGATGCTAACAAGGTGTGGAAGCTTCGGCGATCCATCTATGGAATGAAGCAAGCATCACAGAGTTGGAATCTCTGCTTTGATGAGGTGATCAAAGAGTTTGGATTTGTCCAAACTTATGGATAGGCTTATATTTACAAGAAAGTGAGTGGGAGCAATGTGACATTTCTGATATTATATGTGGATGACATATTATTGATTGGAAATGATATAGATTTTTTAAATAGTGTTAAAAGTTGTCTAAAAAGCAAATTTTCTATGAAGGACCTTGGTGAAGCGTCATATATATTAGGCATAAAGATCTATAGAGATAGATCAAGATGCCTAATAGGGATATCACAGAGTACATACCTTGATAAGATTTTAAAGAAGTTTAAAATGGATGAAAGTAAGAAGGGGTTCTTACCTATGTTGTAAGGCAAGACATTGAGTAAGACTCAAAGTCCGGCTACGGTGGAAGAAAGAGAGATAATGGATAAGATACACTATGCTTCAGCCATATGCTCTATAATATACGCCACGCTATGTACAAGACCAGATGTGGCACATGCTATTAGTTTGACTAGTAGGTACCAATCTGATCCAGGTTGGAACACTTGATAGCGGTCAAGAATATCCTTAAGTACTTGAGAAGAACTAAGGAAATGTTTCTTGTATACGGAGGTGAAGAAGAGCTAGCTTTGACACTGATCTAGATGACTCTAAGTCTTAATCCAGATACGTATTTCTCATGAACGGAGCAGCAGTTAGTTGAAGGAGCGCCAAACAACCCCTGGTAACAAGGTCAACAACGGAGGCGGAATATATTCCTGCTTCAGAAGCAGCACGGGAAGCAGTTTGGATGAAGGAGTTCATTACCGAACTGGGTGTGGTTCCTAGTGCATTGGATCCAATGGTGATCTATTGTGAAAACAATGGAGCCATAGCCAACAAAAAGTAACCAAGGTCTCACAAGAATTCCAAGCATATTAAGCGCTGGTTTCACTCCATCCGTGAGCATGTCAAGGATGGAGATATAAAGATTTGTAAAGTACATACGGATCTCAATGTAGCAGATCCGTTGACTAAAACTCTCCCTACAGCAAAACATGATCAACACCAGAACTCCATGGGTGTTAGATTTATCACAAAGTAACTAGATTATTATCTCTAGTGCAAGTGGGAGACTGAAGGGAATATCCCCTGAGAGGCAATAATAAAGTTGTTATTATACACATTCCAAGTATATGATAGATGTTTATTTTTCGTGCTATAATTGTATTAATTTGGAAATGTTAATACATGTGTGTTTAATAAACAAAAGGAAAGTTCCTAGTTATGCTTCTCTTATAAACTAGCTCGTTGATTAACAACATGATCAAGGTTTCCTGATCATGGACATTGGATGTTGTTAATAACAAAGTCACAACATTAGTGGAATGATGTGATGAACATTCATCCGAAGTATAGCATTACGATCAAAGTCATTGTGTTTATATTTCTATAACATCTAACGAAGTAATCCTAGTCATTACACCATGAGATCATGCTAATCACTAACACTGGAAGAGTATCTTGATAACATCAAACGTCACACCGTGAAAGGGTGATTATAAAGGTGGGTTCAGTGCTACAAAAGTGTTATGTAGAGGCTCATGGATCAAGAGTGGGATTTGTCCATCCCGATGACAGATAGATATACTCTGGGCCCTCTCGGTGATATCACGTTGGTTAGCTTGCAAGCAAGTGATAAGATCATTAGAATGTTATATCATGGGAACAAGAAAAGAGTACATGTCGATAACGAGATAAAACTAGGTATGGAGATACCGATGATCGAATCTCGGACATGTAATATATCGCGAGACAAAGGGATTTAGTTACTAGCGTTAAAGGTTCTCACGATCACAGAAGTCATCATAGAATGTGTAGGAGTCAATATGGATCTCCAGGTCCCGCTTCTGATTATTGATCTGAGAGGGGTCTCGATCATGTCTGCGTTATTCACGAACCGTAGGGTGACACACTTAAGGGACACCAACACCATTTGGAGCAAATATGTTTCAGAGGAATGAATTGCAAAGCGCTGGAATTATTTCAATAGACACCGAAACTGTGTCGGGTGAAATTGCTAAAATTGGTTCTGCATGTAATATTGAAATGTTGTAGGGGGTTTTATGTGAACGTTTGTTAATTAAAGTAATTAAAAAAATTCTGAATAAAATAAATAAAAGAGTTTTATTAAATGAGAGAACATTATATTTGGAGAAGTTTAATGCATTTAAAGTGGAGACTTTAAAAGAGAATGTGAAGGGGCATTTTAATGTGGAGGGGGTTACCACCACATGAATGGGGGAGGTGACGGGTCACCCCCCATGGGGCGCCGGCCATGGGAGGGGTACCCCCCTCCTCCTATAAAAGGCCACCCCTCTCACCCTTCATCCTCACACCTCGTCGTGAAGGATCTCTCTCCCCCTCTAGTATTATTCCCTATGGTCTCGGATTAGCGAGATACATGTTCCCGGTGGCATTTTGTCTGGAAGGAGTTGCTTCTTCCGCTGCATCGCTGGAGCGAGGAGGCGGAGGTTGTTTTGTGGCCTGAACGTGTGTGCGAGTGCGGATGCGTTGTTGGTTTGCGGCGCTAGGACTTCCACACGATCTTGAGATCGGCAAGCGAATGACTACATCATCCACGAGTTCCTACTCGTTAACAAAACTTTGTTGTCTTCGAGGGTAAGTTTTCCATGCATGTATATCCACCCGTTTCTTGTATCTAGTAGATAGATCTTGGAGTATTGTTCTCATCATAGGAATTTTTTTGTTTTCTATGCTGCGAACCCTTCAGATTCCGCCTCCCAAGACGAATAGAATGTCTGGCAGTTCAAGGAGGATGATTTCTCCCTCATCCAAAGTGCAATGTTCTATGCCATGGAGCCGTAGCTTCAAAAGCGTTTTGAGAAGATGAATGCTTTTGAGATCATCGAAGATCTCAAGGATGTCTTAGCTCCACAGGCTTGGGTAGAGAGGTATGATGCTTCCGAGATCTTCTTCTCTGCCAAGATGGAAGAGCACATTAGTATTAGTCAGCATGTAGTCAAAATGTCTGGCTAGTTAAGCGTTTGAATGCAAAATCCCGGACGAGCTCGCGATTGATAGGGTGCTGCACTCGCTGCCCCTAGATACAAGATCTTTGTGATGAACTACAACATGCAAGGGATGACTAAGACCCTTGCTGAAGTGTTCGCCATGCTCAAAACTGTTGAGGTAGAGATCAAGAAGGAGCACACGGTGTTGATGGTCAATTAGACCACCAATTTTAAGAAGTCGGGGAAAAAGGGAAAATGCAAGGGCAAGAAGCCCAAGAAGGATGGCAAGTTCTTTGCCAACACCTCTATGACTGCCAAGCCTGGCCTAAGCCTAGCACCACATGCTACTACGACAAAGGGGATGTGCACTGGAAACGGGCTTGTTGGTTTGCGCCCCGAAATTTCCTGGGCGAGTGCATCGCGGTACCCAAGTTGCCTGTAATTGCCGTGTTTCGCAAAGTTGGACTTCCAACTACCGAGAGGGGCCATTTCGAGGCAAACTCATCTCACCCCTTCCAAATTCAAACATTCCGTTAAACTGCCCCGTGAAGTAGACGGTCGGGGCCCACATGTTGGTCATCTGTCCGTGACGCGAGCGTCAATGCGGCAACCTCTTAGGCAATCGAGGAACTAAGTGGCTTGGATATGTTGACCAATTTCACAAATCCATTCCCTCCTTTCCCCCAGCACCGGCAGCGTCGAAATCCACCCTCCAGGCAGAACGATCCCTTCGGACATTTGACTTCTGATGCCAAGTTGCTACGCCCATTCGCCGATCCTGAGTTTCAATGGCGCATGCCGTAGCCACCGTTGCTCCACCGCCAACGAGCTAGGCAGCTCGGAGGATGGTAGATCCTACTACCAAGGAAGAAGAAGTTCTGGCTACATGCGGGTGAGCTACCCTTCTCTTTTCTATTCGCACTAACTATAACTACTAGCTGGCTACTGAACCTAAAATTGTTTGTTAGCCCAATGTTGACAAACATATTTTGTCCATAGTTTTCTATCAAATGGGATCTCCATGGACCACCCTTACCTGGTTACGGTAGCCCTCTTCAGGTCCGACTATAAATCAGCAAGGTGAAGGGCAAGTGGTATGGACACCATTGTATCATGATGGAAGAAGCGCCTACACAAATCTGCACTATCCCTGGTATGGTTGTTGCTCTGTGTAATCATGATGAAATATGGCCGAAGTAGACTGCAAAGTTCAGCTTCATGGATGAACGAGGCATCATGGTTCCTCTAACGTGTGACGGTCAGTTAATTGGGTTGATGAAAAGGTATGCTTCGGCTTGCATGTTTGAGCTGAATTGTGATGTACTGGATGTGGAAGCTGCTGGAACTGGGAGCCGCCCTTCTATTCTTAGACAGGGTGGTTGCTCGAACCCAATTATCTCCTGGTAAGCAAAAGTCTCTTGGGGTTCGCATGTTTGTGCTGAATTGTAATTTTTGTTTTATTTAATTTTTATATATTATGCAGTTATGCAACAGTCCTGTTTCTTTGACAGGAAGCACCGCAAGGTTAGAAACATGACCGCCGGGTCAGTCATTTTCCTACCGAAAGAAAATAAAAACAAGTGGAAAGATGATGCTAGACACGATTCTGGTGCTGATTGTCCCGGCGATGCAGAGTACATGAAGCTAAGAAAATTGGCACCGAGGAAGAGGAAGAAGGCAGGAAATGAAGAAGCCAGTGGACGTGAAGGCTTGGCAACCAGGCTGGGGAAGAAGGCTACTGGCAATGAAGATGCATAATAATATGTTGAACTTGAACCTATATATGTAATTCAGTTAAATTCTGGAGCTCTGTGCGTGGAACTTGTTGGGCAAAACAATCTACCCATGTTCTCAGAGTAAAATGTACCACGACTTAGGTTTTGGAACCGCCCGAGTCAATAGTCGAATCCGAAATTGTGATTGTGCCACTACTATCTGAAAACACGCAGCACCGGTTCAACGATTGTTGTGGGCAGGAGGTCTCCAAATTCTATGGAATGTAAGTGGCACATAAATAAATTATTTAAGCTGCTACACTCCATGAAACAACAACTTATTTCAGCTGCTGCACAACGACATGGCAAAATAAACAGCAATGGCAACCGATAATGCCTAGATGATGAGGAAATCGGTACCACTTTCTAGCCTAATCTTGAGCCCGTCTATCTCACCGCCTCCCTGCTCCTGCATCCCCTGCATCTGGCAAAGCTCCCGGATCTCCAGTAACCGGGTGTACGTGCTTCCACTTTATAAATTGTGGTTGTGCCATTTGCATGCGGCACAATCCATGTAGATTACGTTTAAACAAACCACCAATGTTATAATACCACCATGATCAGACAAAAGGAAGTAATGCAGGGTTAAGACAGATTAATGGGTGACTAATTGTTTATCCCAGGACTCCGAGACCACTAGTTCAGACCGCTATGTCAACAAGTACTACTATTACAACT
This sequence comes from Avena eriantha, assembly GCA_910589775.1. NCBI lineage: Eukaryota > Viridiplantae > Streptophyta > Magnoliopsida > Poales > Poaceae > Avena > Avena eriantha. The sequence goes on along the minus strand of OU342740.1, from coordinate 108,237,007 downwards.
TAAAAAAGTACGGAGCTCAAGCTAAATAGAACTAGTTATCACACATCTCCTTGATCTTCCTAATCTTAGCCCGATGCGCATCTTCCTGTGAGAGCAAGGATCAAATCATCTTCTCCTTCCTTTTAGCATCTTCCTTGCACAGCTTCAATTGTTTCTTTGCATTTATCCTCATGCACTTGTCAATACTCGTAGTTGTGAACTACAGGACTTTGGCCTGGTGAAGTTCATTCCTTGCTTGAGTCAGTTCTTGCTATGCTTTAGCCTTTAGGGCTAACACCATGTCCCTCTCCTTCTTGACTTTGCTAACCTTGTCTTGCACCCTCCTGAGATCTCGGTTAAGCTTGGTTGTGTCAACTTGGTCAAATAGCTTCATCTCAGCACTGTCAAGAAGTGAGCTGACTATGGATTCTTTCAACTCAACAGTCATATCCCATAGTTTGTCCAGCGTTTTCTTCATCGATTTGGGACACTCTGGATCTACCCAATTGACAACACCGCAACTTCCGCCTTGCATCATTGCACGATGTCCTTGACAGCATAAAAACCTCCTGCCTGCATTTTGTCCTTCGAATGCTACAAATTTAGCCGACACATATCCATGTTTACATAGCGGAGGACTGTCTTCCTCCGCTAAACCATGATAGTCGGAGTCGTACATCATCTGGTTGTCCTAACACATCATACGTGCTTGAGTAAACGGAGTAGATATAGCTCACAATAGATAATTATCCACAGATGATAGAGATGAGACGACTCACATCGAAATCACCGTCCCTGTCGTCACGACGCGTTTCCTCACCATCTCCCCTTGAATCCATGGTGAGAGGGAGGGTGGGGGACTAGGGTGGCTGTGGGAGAGATGGCTGGAGGTGTCGCCGGCTTGCGGCTACGGCAGGATGGGAGAGAAGTGGGGAAAGTGGCTTCGAGGGGAAGGAAAAGAAGTATGGGGAGGAAGAGAAGTAAATGGGACGTGACACTTGCATATGGCCCACGGAACTCGTGACACTCGCAAAAGGGAAGCGCCTGGTCTTGCCAGTTTGTCTAGAGCAAGTGGACAGTAAGCATGGCCAATCATGTCACAGAACAGCCTACTCGCGGATCGCTCTTACGAAGAACCGTCCAAATCGTCCAAGCACCCCGATCGAAAGGTATGTAATAATCGTCATGCAGAACAACTGTGTTAGGGTGTGCCTTCTAGAAGACTCGGTCTAACATCCACCATTGGGGGCTAAGGTTAGGGCTCTCCCAAGGTTAGGATCCATGTGGTTTATGAATAGAACACACATTTCAATGACACTGGTGGATCCATGTGGTATATGAAAAGAACTCACATGCAAATGACTCTAGTGGATCCATGTGGTTTATGAAAAGAGCAGACATGCAATGACTCTGGTGGATCCATATGTAGTTTATGAAAAGAACATACATGCATTGACTCTCGTGGATCAGTATGTAGTTTGTGAAAATAACACACAAGCAATGACTCTAGCTGTGGTTTATGAAAAGAACACACATCCAATGTCTCTAGCTGTGGTTTATGAAAAGAACACACATGCAATGACTCTAGTGGATGCATGTGTGGTTCGAGAAAAGAACACACATGCAATGACTCTAGTGTATCCATATGTGGTTTGTGAAAAGAACACACATGCAATGACTCTAGTTGATCCATATGTGTTTTAGGAAAAGAACAGACATGCAATGACTATAGTGGATCCATATGTGTTTTAGGAAAAGAACACACATCCAATGACTCTGGTGGATCCATATGTGATTTGTGAAAAGAACACACATGCAATGACTCTAGCTATGGTTTATGAAAAGAACACACATCCTATGACTCTAGCTGTGGTCTTTGCAAAGAACACACATGCAATGAGTCTGGTGGATCCATATGTGGTTCGTGAAAAGAACACACATGCAGTGACTCTAGTGGATCTATACGTGGTTTATTAAAAGGACACACATGCAATGACTCTAGTGGATCCATATGTGTTTTAGCAAAACAACACACATGCAATGACACTAGGGGATCCGTATGTGGTTAATGAAAAGCACACACATGCGATGACACTGTGGATCCATATGTGGTTTGTGAAAAGAACACACATGCAATGACACTAGGGGATCCATATGTGGTTTGTAAAAAGAACACACATGCAATGACACTAGGGGATCCATATGTGTTTTAGGAAAAAAGAACACACATGAAATGACTCCGGTGGATCCATATGTGGTTTGTGAAAAGAACAGACATGCAATGACTCTAGTGGATCCATATGTGGTTTGTGAAAAGAACAGACATGCAATGACTCTGGTGGATCCATATGTGGTTTGTGAGAAGAACACACATGCAATGACTCTAGTTGTGGTTCCTGAAAATAACACACATGCAATGACACTTGTGGATCCATATGTGGTTTGTGAAAAGAACATACATTCAATGACACTAGGGGATCCATAGGTGGTAAATGAAATGAACACACATGCAATGACACGGGTGGATCCATATGTGGTTTGTGAAATAACACACATGCAATGACACTAGGGGATCCATACGTGGTTTATGAAAAGAACACACAGCCAATGACTCCAGCTGTGGTTTATGAAAAGAACACACATGCAATAACTCTGGTGGATCCATATGTGGTTTGTGAAAAGAACACACATGCAATGACTCTAGTGTATCCATATGTGGTTTGTGAAAAGAACAAACATGTAATGACTCTGGTGGATCCATATGTGTTTTAGGAAAAGAACACACATCCAATGACTCTAGTGGATCCACGTGGTTTATGAAAAGAACATACATGCATTGACTGTTGGATCCATATGTGGTTTATGAAAAGAACAGACATGCAATGACTCATATGTGGTTAATGAAAAGGACACACATACAATGACTCTAGTTGTGGATCCATGTGTGGTTTGTGAAAAGAACAAACATGCAATGACTCTAGTGGATACATATGTGTTTTATGAAAAGAACACACATGGAATGAATCTAGTTGTGGATCCATATGTGGCTTATGAAAAGAACACACATTCAATGACACTGTTGGATCCATATGTGGTTTGTGAAAAGAACACACATTCAATGACACTAGCTTTGGTTAATAAAAAGAACACACATCAATGACACTCGGGGGTCCATATATGGTTTGTGAAAACAACACACATGCCATGACTCTGGTGGATCCATATGTGTTTTAGGAAAAAGAACACATATGCAATGACTCTGGTGGATTCGTATGTGGTTTGTGAAAAGAAAACACATGCAATGACTCTATTGGATCCATATATGGTTTGTGAAAATAACAGACATGCAATGTCTCTGGTGGATCCATATGTGGTTTGTGAAAAGAACAAACATGCAATGACTCTAGTTGTGGTTCATCAAAAGAACACACATGCAATGAAACTAGTGGATCCATGTGTGGTTTGTGAAAAGAACACAAATGCAATGACACTAGGGGATCCATATGTGGTTTATGAAAAGAACACACATCCAATGACTCTAGTGGATCCATATGTGGTTAATGAAAAGAACACACATGCAATGATTCTGTGGATCCATGTGTGGTTAATGAAAAGAAACCTGCAATGACACTAGGGGATCCATATGTGGTTTGTGAAAAGAACACACATGCAATGAATCTGGTGGATCCATATATATTTTAGGAAAAAAGAACATACATGCAATGACTCTAGCTGTGGTTAATGAAAAGGACACACATTCAATGACTCTAGTTGTGGATCCATGTGTGGTTTGTGAAAAGAACACACATGCAATGACTCTGGTGGATCCATATGTGCTTTTTGAAAAGAACGCACATGCAATGACTCTACTTGTGGATCCATATGTGTTTTATGAAAAGAACACACATTCAATGACACTGTTGGATCCATATGTGGTTTGTGAAAAGAACACACATTCGATGACACTAGCTATGGTTAATGAAAAGAACACACATGCAATGACACTAGGGGATCCATATGTGGTTTGTGAAAAGAACACACATGCAATGAATCTGGTGGATCCACATGTGTTTTAGGAAAAAAGAACACACATGCAATGACTCTGGTGGATACATATGTGGTTTGTGAAAAGAAAACACATGCAATAACCCTAGTGGATCCATATGTGGTTTGTGAAAAGAACTGACATGAAATTACTCTGGTGGATCCATGTGTGGTTTGTGAGAAGAACACACATGCAATGACTCTAGTTGTGGTTCATGAAAAGAACACACGTGCAATGACACTGGTGGATCCATATGTGAGTTGTGAAAACAACACACATGTAATGACACCAGGGGATCCTTATGTGGTTTATGAAAAGAACACACATCCAATGACTATAGCTGTGGTTTATGAAAATATCACACATGCAATGACTCTGGTGGATCCATCCGTGGTTTGTGAAAAGAACACACATGCAATGACTCTAGGGTATCCATATGTGGTCTGTGAAAAGAACAAACATGCAATGACTCTGGTGGATCCATATGTGTTTTAGGAAAAGAACACACATGCAATGACTCTGGTGGATCCATATGTGGTTTGTAAAAATAACATACATTCAATGACACCGGTGGATCCATATGTGGTTTGTGAAAAGAACAGACATCCAATGACTCTAGCTGTGGTTTAGGAAAAGAACACACATGCAATGACACTGGTGGATCCATATGTGGTTTGTGAAAAGAACACACATGCAATGACTCTAGCTGTGGTTTATGAAAGGAACACACATGCAATGGCTCTAGTTGTGAATCCATGTGTGGTTTATGAAAAGAACACTCATGCAATGACTCTGGTGGATCCATATGTGGTCTATGAAAAGAACACAAATGCAATTACTCTAGTGGATCCATATGTGGTTTATGAAAATAACACACATGCAATGACTCTGGTGGATCCATATGTGGTTTCTGAAAAGAACACACATGCAATGACACTGGTGGATATGTTGTTTGTGAAAAGAACAAACATGCAATGACTCTAGTTGTGGTTTATAAAAAGAACACATATCCAATGACTCTAGTTGTGGTTAATGAAAAGAACACACATGCAATGACTCTAGTGGATCCATGTAGTTTATGAGAAGAACACACATGTAATGAACTATAGTGGATCCATGTGGTTGATGACAATAACACACATCCAATGAACTCTAGTGGATCCATGTGGTTTATGAGAATAACACACATGCAATGAACTCTAGTGGATGCATGTGGTTTATCAGAAGAACACACATCCAATGAACTCTAGTGGATCCATCTTGGCATAATTTGATGTATGACACGATGTATTTCATTGTACAAGACACTCACTTTATATTTTTATAATACTCAGTTTTTCCCTTGTTTTTTTGATACTACTCAGTTTTGACCTCTCTCTATTTCGTAGAAGCCCAAACCTATGCCCATTCTGTCTGCTATGCCCTGATTGGTTGTCACAGTTGTCACGCGGATCGTGCGCACCAAGCGTTGATCCTGTGTGATCCAACGAGGATCGTTGCACACGCCGTGCCCTTCACTGTACATCATGAGACAACACCGATGTCTCCCTCTTCAAGACTTCTACAAGAAGGAACACAAAGCCGTCCATGGAAAAGGTCATCGAGTGGTCATGTCATGTTTAATCAAGGCTCAAAAGCCTACTACTACTACTACTACTACTACTACACCACAACACATGTGTCTTCGAGTGCAGGGTTGTCGACGAGCAGCTGCAATTTATTGCCACTTGATTTTAATAAGAGATATCCCATTTTACGTAGAGGCTCTCAATCTCACTTCCAACTGGGCCCCACCGTAAGAAACTTCCACGCGTAAGCCGAAGGCCGAAGAGCTGAGAAATGGATCTCGAGGGGGGGGGTCTCGGGAGGGGCGAGAGGGGGGGGACCTCGACGAGACCTAACATCTCCACCTTCATCGAGTCCCTCGCAGTCATCCACACATCCGTCTACCCGATCTAGCACAACCCCAGAAATCTCGCCGTACAGCCACCTACCTGCTCCTCTACATTTCCCCCTTTAATTATCGCTGATTTTATGGCCGTGTCAAATTTTGTACATACAAATTGTGTCTGCGCCCTTTGCATGCGGCTGAATACAGAACTGCCATGCATAGCCCGGGAAAAAACGTGATGTACCGTGCACGTGTCGCGGTGCACAGTGCAGTAGCCTACGCGCCGCATTGCACGGTGGTGCAACAAAACGTGCATCGCTTCGATTCACCTTAACTATAGATCCCCTCTTCGCATACCCAACCTCACTCTCCACATGCAACCGTGTCCACTGTCCCACCAGCTTTTACAAACTCCCGAGAAAACCCCATCCGCGCCGGCGATGGCGGAGGAGGATGCGGTGGCCATCGTCGCCTCCAAGGCCGCCGGTGAGGAGGCCCCCTATCTCCATCCCAATCCCCCTCGAAACGTTGAAAGGAGGCGCCGTCCCCGTCCAGGCTCTTGTCGAGGCATCGATGGCAGCCCCTATTCCCGTCCTGGCCCTCGTCCTAGCTACCAACATAGCCGCTGGCGATGAGGCCCCAACCGGCGATGAGGCCCCTACCGGTCACGAGAAGATCTAGCTCTTCTGGGACCCCTATGATCTAGAGGAGTACATCGCTCTGGTGAACCCCTATGACACATGGTCAGAGGTAACTAGGGTTTGCTCCCCTCTCCTGGTTATTCTCCCATTCCAATTGTTGGATGCCAGATCTTGGTTTATTAGGGTTCGCTTGTTCGCATTTCGATTGCTCGATCTTCTTACATCATCTAATCCTCCTTTTTTTCTTCCAATAGGTTTACGACAGTGATGTCTGCAGCAATAACGAGTCCAGGCACACCAAGACTCGTTAGGTGGTGAGGAGGATGCATGCCGGACAGTACGATGCCTTCTTCGCTGGCGGAGTCTACAGTTGCCCCTTCTGTAGGACGAGACTCACCGGCACCGACTTCAACTGCATCATGATGCATGCAGAGGGCTTGAGCTCCGGCAGCCCCAAAGTCGGCTAGACCGTGAACGTCAATGCCTACATCGATGAACACCAAGCTCTCGGCATTCACCTCCGAAACCTCTAGCGGGTGGCCATCAAAGAGGGTCGCATGCCTCCGATCAAGCCCAAGGCCCACAAGATCAAGGGACTAGGCAGCAAGAAGTGGAGGAAGCACCAGAGGGAGGAGGCAGAGGCGCAGGCGCATGCAAGGAGGGGTTGAACGTGTCTGCTACTGCTGCTGCTAAGCAGCTTCTTTTGATTTTGTATATTTTGCGTGTGATGGCCGCTGAGCAGCTAATGTATCGAACCTCATTAAGCAACCTACTTTCTATCGCTATATCCTATTTAGCTACTGATACGTCCAAAACGTATCTACTTTCCCAAACACTTTTGCTATTATTTATCCTCTAAACTTGTGTGATTTGGATGCAACTAATGCGGACTAACGCTGTTTTCAGCAGAATTGCCTTGGTGTCTACCTTTTGTGCAGAAAATCAACTATCAGGAAAAATCCCGGAAAATATGCCAAAAATCCTATTTCACCCGAAGACTCCAGGAGCCAGAATACGAGACGGAGAAGAGCCAGGGGGTGGCCACACCACCTGGTGGCCTGGGCCAGGCCAGGCCGCGCCAGGGGGTGGTGTGGCCCCCCCCAGGCACCCCCTCGGTCTCTTCGCCTATAAGGAGCCTTCTGACCTAAAAACTTCGGGGGGTTAGACATTTTTCGAGAAGGAGTTCCACTCCGCCGCCACCACTAGATTCCACGAAACAGCACCAGAAACTCCGTTCTGGCACCCTGATGGGACGAGGAATTGGAGGAGATCATCGCCATCATCATCACCATCGCTTCTCCATCGACCATCCATGTTTCCCCCATCTATGAGTGAGTAATCCCCCACTGTAGGCTATGGGGATGGTAGGGATTGGATGAGATCGTTCATGTAATGGCATCAGATTGTTAGGGCATGGTGCCTAGTATCTTTTATTAGTGCTTTATGACTTTGTTGCGAATTGTTGTGCTTAATGCTTGTCACTAGGGCTCGAGTGCCATGATTTCAGATCTGAACATGTTATTGATGCATTATGATAGTATTGTTCTTGGTCTTATCTGCAAGTTGTATACACACGTTGTTGTCCAGAACCTATGGCCCTGAAGTGACAGAAATCGAGATAACTGGAAGGGAATGGCTTTGATGTGAGGATCACATGTGTTCATGGAGTGTTAATGCTTTGCTCCGGTGCTCTATTAAAAGGAGCACCTTAATTGCCAGTAGTTCCCTAGAGGCCCCGCTGCAAACAGGCTGGCATGACAAAAGATGTTGTGCAATTGCGAGCACGTATGACTATATATGGAACACATGCCTAGGATTGTCTAGTACTTGGATGCTTTATCTTATTTATCTGCAATTGCCTATGTTCTGATTGCTATGTGAATTGTCTTGTCCATGCAACGCCCGTCCATCCATCCCTATGCCTACCGCACTCGAATCCCACTGTTTACTGCTTTTGTTACTACTGTCTTTGCTTTACTACTGCTGTTACTTTGCTATTCCTACTATAAAACTGTTGCTACTGATAAACTATAGTGAGCAAGATTGTTTCCAGGTGCAGCTGAATTGACAACTCAGTTGTTAAGGCTTATAAATATTCTTTGGCTCCCCTTGTGTCGAATCAATAAATTGGGTTTCACTTCCCTCGAAAATACTGCGATACACCCCCTATACTTGTGGGTCATCAAGACTATTTTCTGGCGCCGTTGCCGGGGAGCATATCTTTATTTATCAAGTTCACTTGGATTCTCTATTGTTCGCTGCTATCCATCCATCATGGGTAAGTCTCGTGATGGCAAGGTTCCTATTTTACCATCCGCTACAAGAAGAGGTATGGTTCGGAACACCTCTGCTGCTCTTGATTCACCGTGTGTTTTGAGTAAGTTCCTTACACCACCACATACACATGCTACACACACTACTACTACTGCTGAATCTGAAACTTCTGAGGCTTATGATGCTACTTCTACTGTGCTCGATAAGAGTGGTTCATTAGGTCCTTTCCTAGATGGTACGATTGCTAGAACTATAGCTGGAAATACCGAAACTCCCAATGAAGACACTACCACACCTGTTAGCTCACCTGAGTCTAGTGAGAGTTATGATATTGAAGATGGTTATGTTGAGATGACCGATGAGTTTATTAAAGAATGTAAGAACACCCATGATAGGAGCGCTGCTAAGAGTCTCCTTGAGAGGCGCACTATTAGACTGAAATTATATCCTGCTGCTAAGTTTGCTACTTCTCCCATAAACATTATATATGAATATTACGATTTCTCCCTCGATCTATCTTACATAGCTATTGTCGAGAAAGAACCATTTTGTGGGACTAAGAATGAAAGTGCGGTAGCACATATGAATGAACTTTCTACCATGAGTGGCTTGTTTTCTGATGATATTAAGATGCGTACTTACTTTGTTGCTAAGATTTTCTCTTTTTCACTGAAAGGAGAAGCTAAAACTTGGTTTAGTAATTTACCTCTTGGATCTATTGATAGCCCTGAGTGCTTGATTAGTACTTTCCTGCAGAAGTATTTTCCTCCCAGTGCTAGACATGCTGTTTTGCAGGAACTTTTTGATTTTAAACAGGGAGAAAAAGAGGTATTGCCTGAATCTTGGGCAAGGTTTTGTGCTTTGATTCATGCACAGGCTGGAAGTCCATTACCTAAGAATGAGCTTCTTGATATATTTTATAATGGACTAACCGAGGAATCTAGGACATACCTAGATAGTTGTGCTGATTGTGTTTTTAGGAATAGGACTCCTAAGGAAGCTGAGGAATTAATGGCTAAAATAAGCAAGAATTATGAAGATTGGACTCCTCCTAAACAAACTATACCTGAAGTAATTGTACATGAACCATCTATTCCTGTGCCTATTCCAATATCAAAGAAGAGGGGAGTTATTGAATTGAATGATGAAGTGATGAAGGAAGCTAAGAAATGTCTTAAGGAGAAGGGAATTAAAGCTGCAAATGTCAATAATTTACCTCCTATAGAAGAATTATGTAAGCCTATTCCCTACTCATCCACTATTGAGGTACACTCTCTCCAACACTTTGATGAAGGTGATATCCCTTACTCGAAACCTCCTGATCAATTCTTAGAAGAATTTGATATCTTTATTGTTAAGCAAGATAACTTTAATAAAAGGGTGTAAAATCATCTAATGGAAAACACTAGAGCTATTGTTGAGTTGAAAGATATTGTGGAAAGAACCTCTAATGATGTTAAAATGATTGTTAAACACTTTCAAATGGTTCAAAATCAAATAGATCAACTCGTTAAAGTGCAAAACGACTTGCTAGTTAATGCTGCTAAAGAAAAACATGCTTATGAAATTAGAACTAGAAGTGGAGCTGCTACCCAGGATCCTCTATATCCTGAGGGGTATCCCAAAAGAATTGAGTAGGATTCTCAACAAGCTGAAAATGGTGGTTCTACTCGTAAGAAAAGGAAAAAGAAACGTAAAACTATTGTAGAAGCCTCTGAACCTGCTATGGATCCTAATAGTATATCTATCTCTGATGCTGAAACTGAAAGTGGTAATGAAGAAAATGAAGTTCCTAATGAAGAAAAAGTTGAAGAAGAACCTAAAAACCACACTAAGAATACTAAATACACCAAAGGATATTTTATTGCTAAGAAACATGGTAGTGAAAGAAAACCTTGGGTCCAAAAACCTATGCCTTTCCCTGATAAGAAACACAAGTCAAAGGAAGATGAACACTATAATAAGTTTTGTGAGTGGATGAAGCCTTTATTCTTGCAAATTCCTTTGACTGATGCTATTAAATTGCCTCCTTACTCAAAGTATATGAAGGACATTGTCTCGAATAAAAGGAAAATCCCTAATGAAGAAATTTCTACTTTGCTTGCTAATTATTCCGTCAATGGTAAGGTTCCTAAGAAACTTGGAGACCCAGGGATTCCAACTATCCCTTGCTCCATTAAGAATAGTTATGTTAGAACTGCTTTGTGTGATTTGGGAGCTGGAGTTAGTGTTATGCCTTTCTCTCTCTATAAGAGGCTTCAACTTGAAAAATTAATACCAACTGATATATCTTTGCAAATGGCTGATAAATCTACCACTATTCCTGTGGGTATATGTGAGGATGTACCTATTCAGGTGGCTCACAATTGCTTGTTATTAACTGATTTTGTTGTGCTTGAAATGCCTGAAGATGATAATATGTCTATTATTCTTGGGAGACCTTTTCTTAATACTGCAGGAGCTGTTATTAATTGTAATCAAGGAAAGGTGACTTTCAATGTTAATGACAAGGAACATACTGTCTATTTCCCTAAGAATATTGAAAGGACTTATGGATAATTCAATTGAACATGTTGAAGGCATTCAAGTTGGAGAAATATATTGTCCCATACCAAGAGAAAAATTTGAAACTATTATGATTGGGACCATTGCTATCAAGGTTAAGGTAACATAATCATTAGTGGAGTACAAAGTTTTGTCTCATATGCAATTGTTTTGGTAGCAAGGCCTGATCAACCTTGTTAACAAAAGGATTCCATTGAACAAAACAATGTTTATGATTATCTCTGTTTATTTCTATCCTTTGCATTTTAGTTTTTGCTTTCGTTTAGTTTTCTTTGTGTTGTTAGTTGCTTGCATGCTAGAACTTCTGTAGTTCTAGCCTTGTTTTGTCCTTGCATCATGTTTCCAAAAGAAAAAAAATCTCTGTCTATCAGAAAAATCATTCTTCTATCTCTGAAAATTGCCCAAAAATAAAGTGTCTCGAAAAATTCCAGAAAATTCATATTAAATTTTTATGTGAAAAAGGGGCAGAGGAGTACCTGGTAGGTACCAGGGGGCCACCAGCCAGGCACACCACATGGTGGCGCGGCCAACCTTGGGTGGCGCCATGCCCTGGTGTGGGCCACCCCTGGCCCCCCACTAACTCTCTCACCTGCCACTTTCTTCTCTCTCCCGAGTAAGCTCTAGTTCATAGCTCAAAATCGCGTTCTTGCTGTGCTTGCTCTCGATTTTTTTGATCTCCTTGCTCAGCTCATCTTTCTTGCTGAAATTTGGAGCATTTGTTCCCTGGTATGTGACTCCTCCCCTTGTCCAAGTAGATTTGTGTTTAGTGGATTATATGTTGAGTATTTTGCTGCTGTAGGTGACTGGTTATGAGAGCTTGTAAGCTTGTTTGATGCTTAGAGATATAGTTTTGATGCATGTTTAGGCCTCTTGCAAGTCCCTATGAGTAGAATCCTTCATTATATTTACTTTGCAATCACTTGTTTAATAGGTGTTTAAATTTCAGAATAGAAGATGAGTGAACACCACCTAAACCAACATGAGCTTTGGGTGCCTGAGGTCATGAAGGTCCACCGGGAGGAGGAAGTTTTTCCTTCCATTTATCCATGCCCTGAGTTCATGAGAGCTGTAGGAATTCTACAAGATTTCCACACTTTGGTTTCTAATGCAGGGTTAGAGCACTTTTTGGAAGATGAACCTTGTCAATTTGTGAAGCTAACCATGTCTGTGGTGCAGGATTTCCAATTTAGTCACTCTTTGCCTAACCCCATGGTCCATTACAAAATTTACAATATTGCTGTCAACCTTTCGCTTGATGATTTTTGTGCAGCTATTAAGGTACCTCAATGGGGATCATGTAGGAAGATTAAAGAGAGACCTAAACCACTTATGGATTTATATGCAGAAATTTGTCAAGGGAGTAGCTTCTCGAAGGAGAGTGGAAAAATCCGTAACATTCATCTTCCCTCCATTCGCTATTTTGCCTACTTTATTGCCAAGTGTGTTCTTGCTAGGATAACTGCTAATAAGTTATCTTTATTGGATCTAGCATTTATCTCTGCTGCTCTTAGACGAGATAGGTCTTACAACTTGGGTGCTTTGATAGATTTCAGTCTTGCTCCTAACCATGAGAAAGGTGGAATTTGTGGAGGCCTCATTTCTTCTCGTTTACTAGCATTGCATGGTTTAGTGCCTCATCATCTAGACCTACAGTTTCCCATAGAGAGGCTTGATTTTAATTCCATGATATAGCATAAATTTATTTCCTCGTGGGCTAGTTTGAGTGAGTTATCTTATGAAATAACCTTTCTCAAAGCTGGTTGGAGAAAGAGCAAGTCCGAGCGTGTTGTTCTTTTGCCTACACATGTTTTGTTTAACCTTGATAACAGGGAAGGATGGTCCCTCACTGAGGAGGAGCTTCACACGTACTTGGGAGAGCTTTCCCAACAGGAGCAGGATACTAGAAGGGAGGTCACGGATAATTTGGCCCAGCCCTCGAATGAGGGAGAGTCTTCATATCAGCAGCCCGCTTATGATTGGGGAGCTTCTTCTTCCTCTCATGGGCCCAGCTACGACCATTCTTACCAAGATCCACCCGCTTGGAACCCCTATTCGTACATGGATTGATACCCACTTAGGCCAAAAGCCTAAGCTTGGGGGGAGTTGCGCCGACACCGCACTCATCTTCATATCATGTTGCGTCGATACTTTGTATATTCATGTTTTCGTTCTCTTTTTAGTTTTCGTTCTTCTTTGCTTTTGCTTTCTAAAAACACAAAAATACCAAAAATAGTTTTGTTGTTTCTCTTTGGTTTGCTTCTTCTTTTTGCCTTGGTTTGCTTTTCCCTTTTTGCTTTGTTTGAACTATTCGAAAAACCCAAAAATATTTTGCTTTGTTTGTTTTTCCCTTTTGGTTCTTGTTTAAAAATCGAAAACACCAAAAATATTTGTCGTTCTTCTTTGGTTTTTGCGATTTTGCTTCTTGGTTCGGCAGTCCTCAGTGGATATTGGTTTCATATTATTATTCAAGTTACACAAGTGAAGAGCAATAATGAGGATCAATGACAACTTGAGGCATGGTAAGAGGCTGGTAATGAACTCTATTTGTTTTCATTTTTGTACATATACTCATCACCGTGGGCATGCTTAGTCCTTTCTTGTAGAGTGTATGTTTTCTTTGGATGCTTAATAGTTCTTGCTTTCTTATGGTTAGCTCCAGCTCGCTAATAGTTTGTAGCATGTCTCATCAATGTTTGCTTGCATTACTCTATTCATAATTGGTATGACACCGTGGTATCCTCCTTTGAATGTTTTCATTTGATTGACTTGGCACATCCTCACGCATGCACATGACTGTAATAGACAGTTAAGCCTCAATGAATTATTTTTCCTTGAGGATCTTGAATCACTTTCATGCCATGAGTAGTCCTGTTTTGTTGCAAGCAAGATAATGACAGCTATTGCTCTCTCATTTGTCGCTCCCTTACTATTGCTAGCCTCCACTTCCACTGAGTGTTTTACTCATGTTTCCAAGTCCCTAAACCGAATATTTCCAAAGTGTCCACCATACCTACCTATTAGTATCATTTGCTACTCCCGTGCATATTGAATATGCCTTGTTTTCTTCCGAATAAAATGTTTGCTTGTTATGGGAAAATTAGTTAGTAAAACTTTCACAAACTTGATGGCACACTTTATTTCCCGCACTTAATAAACCTGAACCATTGTGAACTCTCCATGAAAGTTATATGCTTGCAAATTATAGGCTGGGGATTAGCAGAACCGTGCTGTCACGGGGAACGCTTTCAACCCTTGTAAATATATACCCAGTTGATACCTTGCTCTTTTGTTTGCTGATGTCGTCGATGTGAAATAAAAGGGGAGCTTGTAAGTCCATGGAGTTATGTATGTGTGTTAGAGAAACGCCTAGGCCGCTGGTGTAATCCATGCTGACATGGTGGAAACCTGTAGCATAACCATAATGATATCTATGAAGCATTCTTCTTATATAAAAAAGAGAGAGATAGCTATTGAGAAAAAAAAAGGAGTTTTATGAAAAGAGGAAAGAGAGAAAAAAGCACCATTTTCCCATGGTAAATAAGAAGATTGCTGAGATACTCAATGTCTGCTTGCCTTTTCATTTTGATATGGGGATTCTTCCGTATCACCGGGCAAGGGGTACCCCGTTGGAGGTTCTCAATGATACGCGCATACTTACGATGACAAGAACTTACCGGTAACTAAAGTTGAGTAGCATGAGGAGCGGCCCTCGTACTCAAGGGACTTGGGATTTTCAGTTTATAGTCTGTCAAGCATATAACTCAGACTGGACCTCACTTTCACCTTAACCACATTGAAGATGCTTATGATAGGGGCAATGATAGCTCAAAGCTAACGAGTACCATACTTTCAGCATTTGGAAGGTTTTCAAAATTATTCAAAACCTTTTTCTTCTACTTGTTGAGTCTCTACATATTCTTTGAGCACCTTTTTGAGAGCATAGTTGTCATTCTTTGTGTTTGTTCCATTACTTGATCATTTGTGTTATGACTTTGATGCTTGTATCCTTGATATAATTACTTCTAGTCATCACTTAAACTTCAAAGGTGCCTTGGCATTCATAATCAAAAGCAAGCGAGATACCACTCTATCGTACCTTTTTATGAGCATTGTAATGTTGCTTATGTTTGTGCTTCATGCTACTTATTATTCTTGAGTTGGAATCTCTTCATAGCTTGCAATGACTATTAAGTAGACTCAGTTGCATACACTTTATTATGAAATGTCTAAGTAGTTGATCACATTGCTGAGAATATTTACATCATATGAAGCAATTGTGTTCGTGAAAGTTCTTTTATCGCACTCAGTTTTCAACTGAATTGCTTGAGGACAAGCAATAAGCTAAGCTTGGGGGGAGTTGATACGTCCAAAACGTATCTACTTTCCCGAACACTTTTGCTATTGTTTCTCCTCTAAACTTGTGTGATTTGGATGCAACTAATGTGGACTAACGCTGTTTTCAGCAGAATTGCCTTGGTGTCTACTTTTTGTGCAGAAAATCAACTATCAGGAAAAATCCCGGAAAATATGCCAAAAATCCTATTTCACCCAAAGACTCGAGGAGCCAAAATACAAGACGGAGAAGAGCCAGGGGTGGCCACACCACCTGGTGGCGGGCCAGGCCAGGCCGCGCCAGGGGGTGGTGTGGGCCCCCCAGGCACCCCCTCGATCTCTCTCTTCGCCTATAAGGAGCTTTCTAACCTAAAAACTTTGGGGGTTTGACGTTTTTCTAGAAGGAGTTCAGCTCCGCCGCCACCACCAGATTCCACGAAACAACACCAGAAACTCCGTTCCGGCACCTTGCCGGGACGGGGAATTGGAGGAGATCATCGCCATCATCATCACCATCGCTTCTCATTCGATCATCCATGTTTCCCCCATCTATGAGTGAGTAATCCCCCACTGTAGGCTATGGGGATGGTAGGGATTGGATGAGATCGTTCATGTAATGGCATCAGATTGTTAGGGCATGGTGCCTAGTATCTTTTATTAGTGCTTTATGACTTTGTTGCGACTTGTTGTGCTTAATGCTTGTCACTAGGGCCCGAGTGCCATGATTTTAGATCTGAACATGTTATTGATTCATTATGATAGTATTGTTCTTGGTCTTATCTGCAAGTTGTATACACACGTTGTTGTTCGGAACCTATGGCCCCGAAGTGACAGAAATCGGGATAACCAGAAGGGAATGGCTTTGATGTGAGGATCACATGTGTTCACGGAGTGTTAATTCTTTGCTCCGGTGCTCTATTAAAAGGAGCACCTTAATTGCCAGTAGTTCCCTAGAGGCCCCGCTGCAAACGGGCTGGCAGGACAAAAGATGTTGTGCAATTGCGAGCACGTATGACTATATATGGAACACATGCCTAGGATTGTCTAGTACTTGGATGCTTTATCTTATTTATCTGCAATTGCCCTATGTTCTGATTGCTATGTGAATTGTCTTGTCCATGCAACGCTCGTCCATCCATCCCTATGCCTACCGCACTCGAATCCCACTGTTTACTGCTTTTGTTACTACTGTCTTTGCTTTACTACTGCTGTTACTTTTCTATTCCTACTATAAAACTGTTGCTACTGATAAAATGCTGTTAGCAAGATTGTTTCCAGGTGTAGCTGAATTGACAACTCAGTTGTAAAGGCTTATAAATATTCTTTGGATCCCCTTGTGTCGAATCAATAAATTGGGTTTCACTTCCCTCGAAAATACTGCGATACACCCCCTATACTTGTGGGTCGTCAGTTGCGCACAACTATATCTACATTTGTTTTGTTTTCTTAATGAATGTATTCTTCCTTGTGTGATTTGCTGCTCTAGATTTGCTACTAGATCGGGCCAAAAAAGGTCCAAAAGGAATGAATGATCCAAGAGAGAAGCTGCTCTAGATTTGCTACCAATTTGGGAAAAATGAAACATATCTATTTAGCGAGAGAGGACAAAGGTACTCTTTCAACCTGCTAGTTAACGAGCTGCCATCTTGACAAGCTACTAGACACATATAGAAACATAACAAAAAGAAGTAAAATTTATTTTTATACTCTCACTTGAGGCGCTAGCCATCTTGACAAGCTAACTGAGTTCCACAAAACAGAAACATCACACAAAGGAGTAAAATTTAATTCACTTCTCATCAGAACACTTGAGGCACTTGCCATTGTTCCAAGGCGACCAACTACCATCATTCTAGGTGGATCTTACATTTTTGGCCCTCCACAGCTTAGAAAGTTCGTCCAACCTGGAATCTGACTTGGCTTCCCTATCTTCAGCATTCTGCGGCACAATTAGCGGTGCATCATAGGCCTCATTATTGCCGCTAGAAGATGCTGCCTCTCTATTTGCTGCTTCAGCTGGAGCCTCTCTGTTTGCTGCTTCATCTGTAGGCTCTCTGTCAGCTGCTTCAGCTGCAGCCTCTCTATCAGCTGCTTCAGATGTAATCATTTTCTTTGCATATGCATTGTCAAACTCAGCTATTCTGCATTTTCTACAAAGGGCTCCCCTATGCTCATCTTCCCTCTTGCAACTAGGGCAAAACACGAGGTAACCTAGAAAGAAATGGATCTTCTTGTATAACTGGTAGGTCACGTAAGCATCTATGGCTGCATACTTTAGGTTTATATCAGACAATGGCCACTCCTCCCAGAAATCGTGCCTATCTATAGGGGAATCTGCCTTCATTCTGTCATACGACTCATTGAGGATTCTAGTTGCGAGTGTAGCCATTCCATCCTTCCTGGAGCCCCTATGATCTTGACAAGACTCTGAATATCGGTCCACTTGTGCGCATGAATTGTAATTCCCTTTTGACGAAATTTCCAAAAATCAGTTGTATTATCGACAGTGCAGAAAACAATTCCTTTTTCTACAAGGAACTGGCGCAGCGCCGGACAATTCTTGTCAGTCCTGAAAGTATGTAGTTTGTCATCACCAAAATTTGTAACTACAAATGTTTTGTCAATGCAAGATCATCATCTGAATATAATTTTAAAAAGTTTAGTAAATGCAAGATCAAGACTCTCAACATTGGCTTGCCATAATTTATTTGGTCCTAAATAAAATTCAGTTGTTGCAAGATGAGCAAATGGATAAAGAACAAGGGGAGAAAAACCTAAAAGCGCTTAACTATAGAGAGCAAATCTACAAACTGGGAGAAGTGGTAGACAAGGACATGTTTCCTCATGGCCAGTTAACAACGGTGACTTCATTCCATTCATATGGGTTCTCGAGGGTGTACTCGAGGTCTAATCCCACAAACTTATCCTCGTCTATCTCAAGCCAACCCTCGTACATCCTCAGAACTTACACCACGGTCTCCTCCTCATTAGTTTAGACGATGTATATCTTCTTATGATCATGGGCAGTGAAGCTTGTCTCTAGAGTGTGACGGCCTTCCATGGCGGCAAGGAGAATACGGAAAGAAGATAGATGATAGGAAGAAGAAGAGTGGTTTCTACGAGACAGGGGAACGATGGAACTATCAATGCATTTCTAAGGCAGTGGTTAACGACGGGGACAGAAGTCCAATGGAGAGATGCATGGCGGTGGCCGTTCCAGCTTCTGAGTAAACAAAAAATAATAATAACGAGGATATATGCACCCTGTTTTGTCACATCAATACACTAGGCCCGTCGTGTTGTCCGGTCGACTATGCCAGCGCTGCAAGCCTACGTGACAGCCACCAAGCCTAAGCGATGGGAGCGACATAGCGGCGAAAATTGACAGGGAGGTGGGGGCAACTTGATGGGCGTTAGCATGATATTTTGTATTGAAACGTAAAGTTGAATTCGTGCCAAAAAAGACCCTATAAGTAGTTGGCACGCTAACTGTGGTCAACACGACTGATTACAGGCAACTTGGGTACCGTGTTGCCTGGGCGCCTCAACTTTCGGGCCGCAAAATGATATTTTCAGTGGAAAAGGAACTTCCCTAAGTACCTTAAAGACAAGAAAGCCGACAAGATAGCCGCTAAGGACAAAGGTATATGTGATATACAAGTTATTGATGTGTTCCTTACAAGCGCCAGGAGTAACACCTGGGTATTTTATACCGGTTCTATTGCTGACATTTGTTACTCAGCAGGTACTGTAGAGTAAGAGGCGCCTAAGGAAGGACGAGGTGCCAATGCACGTTGGCAACGGATCGAGAGTCGATGTGATGGTCGTCGGCACTTTACCTCTAGGTCTGCCATCATGATTGATTTTAGTTTTCAATAAATGCTACTATGTACCCACATGGAGTATGAATATTGGTGAGTGGATCTTTCTTGTTGCAAGATCATTATTCATTTAAATCCAGAGAAAATGGTTGTTCTATTTATATGAATGATATTTTGTAGGTTCATGCACCTGTGTGTAATGGTTTATTCCTATTGGATCTTGATTGCAATACTCACACCATAGTGTTGATGCTAAACTTTATAAGCATAATGATGATAATTCCATGTTTATGTGGCATTGCCGTCTTGGTCACATTTGCGTAAAGCACATGAAAAAGCTCCATTCAGATGGCTTCTTGGGTCATTGGATTTTGAATCTCTCGACACATGTGAGCCATGACTTATGGGCAAGATGACTAGGACACCATTCTCCGACATAATGGAGAGAGCTGCGGACCTACTAGAATCATACATACAGATGTATGTGGACCAATGAGCATCTCAACACGCAATGGTTAATGTTATTTTGTTACCTTTACTAATGACTTAAGAAGATATGGATATATCTACTTAATGAAGCACAAATCTGAAACCTTTGAAAAGTTTAAGGAATTTCTGAAAGAAGTAGAGAATCAACTTAACAAGAAAATCAAGCATCTTTGATCAGATCAGGGAGGCAAGTATTTGAGTTATGAGTTTAACATGCACTTGAAGGACTGTTGGATCATCCCACAACTTACGCCAGCCGGAACACCACAACATAATGGTGTGTCGGAACGACGTAACCGTACTCTATTAGATAGTGTGTGGTCCATGATGTCTTTTCAGATTTGTCTATGTCATTTTGGGGATATGCGTTAGAAACCATCGCTTTTATTTTAAACCGAGCACCGTCCAAATCCATGGAGACAACCCCATATGATATATGGTATGGCAAGAAGCCAATGTTGTCATTTCTGAAAGTTTGGGGATGTGAGACTTACGTCAAGAAACTACAGCCTGACAAACTTGAACCCAAAGGGGAAAAATGTATCTTCCTAGGATACCCAAGAGAAATAGTTGGGTATATGTTATACAACCAAGGAGAAGGAAAAACATTTGTCGCGAAAAACGACACCTTTCTTGAGAAAGAGTTTCTCGCTAAAGGACTTAGTGGAAGGAAAATTGAGTTAGATGAAATTCTTGACCCTTCTCTCCAAATTCCTAGTAGCGCAACGGAAGCCGTTCCGAAACCGCTCTCCAACATGGACGAAGAACCTAATGATAATGATCAAGACAACAACATCGAAACTCCCGCGGTTCGCAAGTATACAAGAGTTCGTACCATTCCTGATTGGTACAATAACCGTGTGATGTCTGTCATACTATATGAACAGGAAGAACATGTGTTGGGGATATACTTTTCGGGTATCCTCACAGTTCCTCACTGACCAGGGTGGCCCACTTCGGGTTAGAGCTTTGCTTCACGGGCGGCCTAGTCAGGGAGGGAAGACGGAGTCCAATCCGGCTACGGGAAGGCCCAGAAGACTTACCGACTTAGGCCCATAATGTTACTTGTAGTTCAAGATGTAGTCTGTAACCAACTCTTAGTCGTAGCCGGATTGATCTCTCCTGTAAACCCTAGGCCGGATATCTATATAAGCCGTCCTAGGGAGAGCCTTTAGGGCACCTCAATAGTCTACAATCTCAACTCGCACAGGCGATACCCTTGTAACCCATATTCCGGCTCTGCCATATTACTGGATTGCTAGCAGGAGTAGGATTCGTCCAAAGCTGGCAGATTCAAACCTGGGTAAACTTGTGTGCTCATCGTCCCGGAATACCGTATGTCTCACACCCCTCTCTTCCGCACGCCTCGAGGACCCCCTCATGGTGTACTTGTCCTCAATTCGACGACAGTTGGCGCCCACCGTGGGGCAAGTGAGCTTCAGATCTGTGTTCCGAGCAGAATCTGCAAGAATCGGAATCAGCGAAACCATCGTCGTCGGTCACATCCTCTACGCCAGCGACGTCCCTCTCATCCTTCTCGATGAGACATCGATTCCGGCTAGGGAGGCCGTGACTGCCTATACAATCATGTCTTTAGATTGATGTTTACATCGGTTTCGCTGAACCTGCCCAACCCACCCCAGCGGTGATGATAGAGGCAGAAGAATCTTCTGGATCCCCTTTGTCCGTGGAGGCGGCAGAGTTCCGGATCTCAGAAAACCCTAATCCCACCTAGCCCGCACCAGTTGCGGAGATAGTGGAGAAATCCGAGCCTGAAGAAGACCTCATGGTCCAAGTCGAAACTGGAGTGGATCTTCCTGGAGAAGCCGGATCCCAGATCGACCCACCCGTGGAGGTCGAAATCCAGGAGGAGCATATCAACGACACTGATTCCTGCTCTGACGATGCCGGGATAGACAGGCCTTTCCTCAGGTACACACTAAGACGTATGATACTGCAAGGCGCAAGCGCAGATGCAATCCTCGAGACCATTAAAAGTTTCGGCATGGCTGATCACGAAAGCCACAGGTACCTTAGGAAGCATGCGTCGCACTTTGTCAGATATGTTGGATTCGGATCCGGCTCTGCCGATGCTGGAGAAAACACCAAATCGGTGCTGGAGGCAATTGGAACAAACGCCGATGTTCCCGCATCCTCGGATGAATCTATGACATCGGCAGATTTCTGAAAGTTCTCCACGGAATATGAAGAGGAGTACAACTCCAAAGCTGTAGAAGAAGGAGAAGCCATGGATGAAGGATCCGGGGAACATTCTCCCAAAGCGCAGGATGACATGGACGTCGGATATAATCCCGAAGTCCAGATGTCCGAAAGTACCGATCAGAGCTTGACTCCGGGAAAAGAACCCAAAGCCGTCTTTTCTACAGGCACTGCCAAGAAGGCAAAGAAGAAGAACAAGAAGAACAAGACCCCGGCAAAAGACCCTCTGACAGAGGAGGTAATTGCCGAGGAATACGAGGAAGACTCGGATGGAGTACTTATCATAGACGAGCCGAAAAAAGAAGCATCGGTGGATGGACACGTGATCACAGAAGGTGCGCGGAAACTCATCGATGCCGCATTAACCACACCTATCCCTATAGCTCCAGAACTTACTGCAGATGAGCTGGACGAATGGGCCCAAGACCTAGAAGCGCGTCGTCAACAACTCCTCGATGAAGCCAAAAACATCGAAGTGGAGAAGAAACGCATGTCAAACAAGGAATACATGTCTCGGTTGCATCAAAAGACACGGAAGCGTCACACCAATGATGACCAATTCCCACGTGTCCCTGCCATCCTTCTTGGGGATGAGATGGGGAAGCCATGGAAAGATAGCAATGGACATTGGGTATACCTAACCCCAGTACAGAATACCGTGGCAGCCCGAGAAATTCTATCGGCTAATCTAGGACCAGAGGAGATCCGTTTGGGTATCAAGCTACTCAACAAGGGACTGGAGCAGCAGAAGGCCGCCCTGTCCGAAAGTCAAAAACTGGTCTCGGATTCTGACCAATGTCGCACAGATCCGGCATGGGCTGACGTAAGATCCCATTACGTTCAGGCACAGTACCATCACCCCGAACACGGGGAAGACAATTATTCAAGAACCGGATCGTCGGGACAACATCGCAGAGCTACACATAATTGGAGCAATGTCGCCCCAGCGGCCGAGAAAGACGCGATCGCTGCACTGAATCCGAGGTATCCTCCCCGACTAGAGTTCAACGATCGAAAGGGAGAAGATAAGGAGAAATGTCGGGAGGAGGATCGTCAGAGAATGCCACCTCCTAGACATGAGAGCCGTCCAGATGAGCCTCACCATGGTTGGAACGACGGACGAAGGAACTACGGAAACCATGCTGGAACAAGCCGGTAGGGAGCTCGTCGTAGTCAAGAACCTCCTCGGAACCGGAATAATGACGCTCTAGACGGAGACCGGCGATCATCCAGAAACAATTCAGCTGCCCCACACCCTCCACCAGGCAGTTATCACAACGACCCCCAAGGAGGTCAAGGAGGACGACATGGCAGAGGAGGTGGTGGAAGAAGCCGAAGTCCGGCTCCAAGGCACCGCAACCACAACCGACATTCGGGACGATCCCTATCCCTGAACAACGCAAGGCACAGGATCAACTCCAACATAGAGGCTCGACGCTATGAAAATGATGACGTGTACGTGGGCCCAAAGTGCTTCGGACCACGCATGAGAGCTACAAAATTCCCGGAAGGATTAGCTATCTCAAGACATATCCAAGCCTACGACAACATTGCTCGGCCAGACACCTGGTTACAGGACTTCTTCCAAGCTTGCTGCATCGCTAAAGGTGGAAACAGCCTGGTCGCAACCCGATATCTCCCACTTATGTTGAGGAAGACGGCACGATCATGGCTCAATGAACTTCCGGCAAACACCATCCATAACTGGTATGACTTGCAAAGCGTTCTTTTGGAATTTCGAAGGAACATATCGGAGGCCCTGTACGGTTGGAGACCTACAACGTTGCACCCAGAAAGCCGAAGAAACTTGCTGGGATTACCTCGGATGATGGATCGACACCAAGAACTCCTGTGAAGGAATAAACAATCAAACCACGATTGAAGCTTTCATCGCAGGGCTCCCAATTGGTCTACTACGACACCGCTTGAAGTGTGATAAGGTCACTGATCTGGGAGAGATGATAGAAACAGCGAGCAAGTATGCAGATGCTGACGACGATGCAGAGGGATTACTCAATGTCCTGCATGTACCTTAGTCGGCAAAACAACCAAAGCAACAAGCTCAGAAGTGCAAAAAATACCTCGGAAGAAAAACCCAACGCGGAGACAGTAGTGGTCACTACTGTTTCCGGGTCTGGAGGATGAGGAGGACGTGGCGAAGGCCGCGGGCGTGGCTGTGGGACATCAAGGGTCCAAGGTAGAGGAGAGCAACAACCAGGCAAAACCTACACTTGGGCCGACATTGCCAATAACCCATGTGTGCATCACTTGGACGCTAATGGGGGCTCGTCCCACACCAACGCTGAATGTTGTTTTAATAATGACATCAAAAGAGATGATACCACGGGCTACAAAGCTAAGCGGAAGAAGGGAAAGAAGAATCCTGAAAAAGACAAGGAGACCAAGGAAGATTCCGGCATGGAGGAAGCTGATGCTTCAAATCCCAAGTCGGAAGGGAAGAAGACTTTTCCCACCAAGAAAGACACTTGCGTCACCTTCCTTGGATCTGAACCAGCAAAGGTCAAGAAAGCAGTTCTCCATGAGCTCAATGCAACAGTTCCGGCTGTCCCTCAATATCTGGACTGGTCGGAGGTGGCAATCACATTTGACGGCACTGATCATCTGCCTAAGCTACACAAGCGAGGAAAATACGCCTTAATCGTCAATCCACTTATTGACGGTTATGGTTTATCCAAGACCCTCATGGACGGTGGTAGCAGCATCAATATTCTCTATGTCAAAACGCTACGCCGGATGAAGATATCGGAAACACAGCTGAACCATAGCTCTGTGATCTTTCACAGAGTTGTCCCAGGAAGACAAGCTAATTCCCTGGGAGAGATCACTTTGGATGTTACTTTTGGAACACCAAAGAATTATCGGACGGAGGCACATTCCTTCGAAGTGGTCCCATTCAAGAGCGCATACCACGCTATATTTGGACGTCCGTCTTACTGGGCTTTTATGGATCGTCCGTGTTACATTTACAATATGATGAAAATTCCAGGTCCCAACGGCGTGATCACCATCAGGGGAGACCCGAAGAAAGCGCGAGAGTGCGAGGATGGAAATGCCGCCTTTGCCGAAGCCGTGCTACATGCCTAGGAGTACCAGGAGATCAAGAAGGGCATAGATCCGTCCGAGATGCCCGCAACGAAGAAGGAGGTGACAAAGCCAAATCCGGAGTTCAAGGCATCAGAAGAGACGAAGATGACGCCGTTGAAGGATGATGACCCCTCCAAGGTGACCCAAATAGGTGTAGGCCTAAGTAGCGCATAGGAAAGCACGCTCGTCAAGTTCCTCCAAGCAAATCAAGATATCTTCGCATGGCAGCCATCTAACATGACCGGAGTACCTAGGGAACTTGCCGAGCTCTCTCTAAATGTAAACCCGAACGCTAAACCCGTCAAATAGTCCTTACGACGGTTTGGCGATGAAAAGCGTAAGGCAATAGCTAAGGAACTAGCACGACTCGAGTTAGCCGGATTCATAGAAGAGGTCATCCATACTGATTGGTCGGCCAATCCTGTAATGGTCCCTAAAAAGGACACCACTGATTTAAGGATGTGTGTTGATTATACTGCCTTGAACAAGGCTTGTCCAAAAGATCTATTCGCTCTGCCTAGAATTGATCAAGTCATCGATTCTACGGCAGGCTCAGAACTCCTGTGTTTTCTCGACGCATTTTCCGGTTATCACCAAATCCGGATGAAGGAATCTGACAAAGTCAAGACTTCATTCATAACCCCTTCGGAACCTTCTGTTTTGTTACAATGACTTTTGGGCTGAAGAACGCAGGAGCGACGTACCAGCGCACGATGCAGCGTTGCCTCCATGACCAACTCGGGCGCAATGTACATGCATACGTGGATGATATCGCGGTCATGTACACAAAGAAGGAAACATTGATTTCCGACTTGGAGGAGACATTCGCCAATCTAAGAAAATACAACATCATGCTTAACCCAAAGAAATGCTTCTTCGGAATACCAGCTGGAAAATTGTTAGGTTTCATCATGTCTCAAAGAGGCATAGAAGTGAACCGAGACAAAATCAAGGCTATACTCAATATTTCTAGGCCAACTCGCCTGAAGGACGTACAAAGACTAACTAGTTGCATTGCTGCAGTCAGTCGATTTGTAAGCAAGCTTAGTGAAAGAGCCGCACCATTGTATAAACTCCTGAAAAAGACCAAGGATTTTGTCTGGACTGACGAAGCCGAAGCTGCACTACAAGATCCGAAAAGAGTACTCTCATCTGCTCCTATCCTTGCAGCACCGGAACCTCAGGAACCGATGTTGCTTTACATTGCTGCGACTAATAAGGTTGTCAGTATCGTCATGGTGGTGGAGAGACCAGAGGAAAATCAGGAACACCTGGTGCAACGTCCGACGTACTTTGTCAGCGAGGTCCCGACAGAATCAAGGCAGCGGTATCCGCACTATCAAAAATTGGCTTACGGTGTTTTTCTAGCATCTCGTAAGTTACGACACTATTTTCAGGAGCATCCAATTACCGTGGTGAGGAAAGCTCCCATGAGAGACATAATCAATAATAGTGACGGCACAGGACGCGTCGCCAAATGGGGAATAGAGCTTTCAGCTTTCGACATTGAGTATAAACCTCTGACAGCAATCAAATCCCAGATCCTTGCTGACTTTGTCGCTGATTGGACAGAGACCAAGGAGAACATGGTCCTCCCTGAGTCGGAATATTGGACCCTCTTTTTCGATGGATCTAAGGCTCGAGGGGGCTCGGGGGCTGGCGTGGTGCTCAAATCACCCCAAGGAGATAAACTTTTATACGTACTGCAGATCCACTTCACAGCGACAAACAACATTGTCGAGTATGAAGCACTGCTGCATGGAATCCGGATTGCTAAGGATATTGGCATCCGACGTTTGATGTGTTACGGAGATTCGGATCTTGTTGCTCAGCAAGTCTCGGATATTTGTAATGCAAATAAGCACATGGCAGCATATAAAGCTGTCGTGGATGATCTATCTAAATCGTTCGAAGGGTTTGAAGTTCAACACATCCCTCGAGCAGAAAATGAGGAAGCAGATGCACTATCTCGCATAGGCTCTACGCGGAAAAAGGTCCCGGATGGCGCTTTTTTAGAGCACCTCAAAGTCCCCTCAATAAAGGGAGTAGATGAGGAATATCCGACCAAATCCGACTCACCTTTGATAGCAGTTCTGGCTGTAATTCCTAGTTGGACTGAACCCTACCTCAATTATTTGGTAAATGGCAAATTACCCGAAGACGAGGTGCTGAGCCGGCAGATTATCCGACGAGTAAAAGCCTATACTATTGTTAAATGTGAGATCCATAAAAGGAGTGTTTCTGGGGTTTTTCAGTGCTGTGTATCTTTGGAAAAAGGAGTGGAAATCTTAAGGGAAATCCACGAAGGCGAGTGTGGTCACCACGCTACAGCCAAATCTCTAGTGGCAAAAGCTTTTAGACACGGATTTTTCTGGCTTACAGCTCAGGCAGATGCCGAACGATTAGTCAAGACGTGCAAAGGCTGCCAAAAGTACGCCAAGCAAGCTCATGTTCCGGCTGATCAGCTGAGAACAATACCTTTAACATGGCCCTTTGCGGTCTGGGTGCTTGATATGGTAGGACCATTTAAACGAGCTCCAAGTGGGTTTACTCACCTCTTAGTGATGGTGGATAAATTTGTCACTAGTTGTGATGGAGCAACAGCCAAAAGATTTGTCGAGGCTAAACCTGTCACTAGTTGTGATGGAGCAACAGCCAAAAGATTTGTCGAGGATGTTATAATCCGGTATGGTTATCCGCATAGCATTATCACGGACAACGGGAGTAACTTCTCTATGGGAGAATTGGCTAAATTCTGCGACGAGCAAAATATCGGGCTTGACATTGCGTCAGTCGCACATCCACAGGCTAATAGACAAGTCGAAAGAGCTAATGGTCTAATCTTACAAGGCTTGAAACCGAGACTCGAAGCACCACTACGACGTGCTGCAGGGGCTTGGGTAGAGGAATTACCCTCTGTAATTTGGAGTTTATGAACAACTCCGAATAGGTCAACAAGATACACACCTTTCTTCTTGGTCTATGGCACAGAAGCAATTCTTCCTAGTGATTTAATTCATACTTCTCCTAGAGTGGCCGCGTATATCAAAGAGGATGCCGAGATTTCTCGACAAAATGATCTCGACTTAGTCGAAGAAGTTCGCGTCGTTGCTGAAATGAGATCTACAGCCTATCAGCAGCAGTTACGCAAGTATCAGAGCCAGAGAGTCCGAAACAGATCTTTCACTAAAGGTGATTTAGTTCTCCGGCTTGTGCAACAAAGAAAGCACAAACTTTCCCTAGTATGGGAATGGCCCTCTAGTTAGTCGAGTATTGCACAATGGATCGTACAACTTAACTGACATGAGGCCAATCAAAGAAAGACCTGCTACTAAGAAGAGAAAGAGAGCTGGAGGCAGTACAAATCCGGATGAGTTAGACAGACCATGGAATATTTCTCAGCTACGTCCCTTTTATTCTTAGTTTATCCTTCTTTGTAATCATATATATGTACATGTTCTTTGAGAAATAAAAGTTTTGGTTGCCTCAAGTTTTTCTGAGAAGTTTTTACCATCTTATTTCCAAATGATCATGTTATAGTCGAAAATCCTAGAATGCTTGAAAGTACTTTATGCTCGTGTTCGTTCTGGTCTAGATTTCCGATTATAAAACTGCTACCTTCGGGTATAACTCTAAAATTTCTAGTCTTTACTTTGGTTATTTGTCTGATTGCTGGATGCGGGTATTTTTCGAGTAGTCAATTATTGGTACTGGAAGCCGGCTTTGTTTCCGAGTTTAAACTGGTTTAGCAAGTGAGCTCCGTTGCTCGGCAAAGTTTCCGGCTGAAGGTTTAGCCGGCCCACGAAAGGGACGAGGCGAAAAGCCAGATAAACGATAAGTAGAGACGAAAAATTCAAGTGCTTATGAAAATATTTCAAGCACACCAAAAAAAACAAAGCCAAAAGTGCTGAATAGATAAAAAGCTTGGCACTAGCAAAATCAATAGTACTTAATATTTACAAAACGCATCATGTTCTTCTCGGAATAATACAATATTTTTCTGGCCTATGATGCAGGAAGAGATGAAGGAGCTGCCGGCTCGCTGGTTACTCCGCCTTGATATCTTTCCGAGATGTCCGGATCTGAGGTGGTCCGTTCATCGTCGGAAACTTCTTTGGCTTCTTCTGGAGGAGGTGGCGGAGTAGCTACGCGGGTGAAGAAGGGGATCTCGTAGCTGGTCAGATCAGCTACGTGACACCCGTATCCGGCACAGGAGTGCATGATGGCTTGAAGGTCTTGCTCCTGGCCGTCTTCGTCTACCTTGTAGTACCCTCTGGTCACTTGCCATATCTCCTTGTTTCCATGGTGGCTCATGACCATGGTGAGAGCGTTCTGCGTAGCAGTCCACGCGTAGGACATATTCCAGTCTCGAACAAGCTGCGGCATCTCCTTGGCCTTGTTCCGCACTTGAAAATCCGACATGCTTGGCATGTCCGGAATCCTGAGAGACTCGCCTATGTCCGCAAGGGACTGGCGGAAGTCATGAAGAAGATCACCGACTTGGGTAAGCCGGTGGGTGCGGAGCTCAGAGGAGGAAGAGTCCGTCAAGTTCAGAGGACCTATACACAAACCAAATCAAGAAAAATCCGACATTGATAAAAGTCGAAGAAAAGATAAGTCAGACAGATGGAACATACCAAGAATGACATCGTCAATCTTGGTTTTCTCCTCCCGGAGACTCTGGAGTTTAGCCCGGAGCGCCTGTGAGATGTCCTTCTCTTTGCCAAGCTCACTCTGGAAGTCAGAGATAATTTTATCTTGAGCGGCGATCTTGCGATCACGCTATTTAGTGGCCATGGAGGAGGATTCCAGGACTTGAGCTATGCTCCTTTCATGATCCGCCTTGAGCTTATCCATCTCTTGGTGAAGTCCCTTGTTCTCCACCACCAGGGTCTTGAGGTTCTCGGCCTCTTCAATCATAGCGATGGATTGTTTCACCAACGCTGTAAGTCAAAAAAGAACAACAGTTTAGAACAATTTCGGCACTCAAAAAGAAAAAGACAAGGTTCGAATCTCGGAATGTTTACCTTCGGCTTCATCCTTGGCTACTTTGAGTTCGGCGTTCTTAAGCCGGAGAGCCTTGATCTCTCTCCGCTTATTGCAGACATTGGTCAGTAATTCCTGTTTATAGGAACATACGTTCTGTAAGTCAGAATACCCAAAGTCAGAAAGCTACTTAAGACTCGGGCTAATATTTTTTGCTAAATATCAGCGAGAGCCTTGGGGGCTACACTAGTTCGTTCTTTGGCATCCTAATGAAAGCATAAACCTGGATTCTGTATCCTACTTCATGCTTGGGGGCTAGAGGATATGATATAACATAATGTAAAAACAAGAGTTGGAATTCGGACTTACATATTGCTCGCGGGTGAGTTTATCTAAACCCGCGTTCACTTCAACTGCCACCTTCTCGGCAAGAGTAAGAGGGATCACTGGGGCTGTTGGAAGCTCGCCAGCCCTAATCCTCTCGTCGCGAAGGCGGACTTGAGCGAGAAGGTCAGAGAACTTGACGTCCTCTGCTTCTTGCGCTTCCTCTTCGGGGGATAAATGGCTTTTGTCCAGGACTTGCCTGGCCAGCCGCTGGATTTCCTCTGCAGATTTTCGGGACAGGCCAAACTTGGCAAGTCCTGGATTGCTGATGAGGTTGTTGGTGAAGACTTCAGCCAAGGGATCATTACCCAAAGAGGGTTCACCCTTATCTTGACCTGACGCACCCACGGTGACGTCAGTTTGTGACCCAAGGATCACATGTTCTGTTGGAGGAGCCAGATCTTCTGCAACCACCAGAGAAGGAATGATCGCCGGAGTTGCAGAAGGTTGAGGGGCAGGAGTCGGAGGAGCCACGACAGGGGAAGCTATGGTTAGCTTCGTCTGTCGCATGGGCTTCGAAGGAATTCCTTTCCCCTTTCCCTTAATGAGAGGCTTTGCTCTGAGAATGTAGTAAAGTCGGAAACACTACATGTCAGAAAGAAATTCGAGAAAGATACAAAGGCGGAAATGGTGAATGAAAGTTACCTCTTCACAACAGGCACTTCTGTTGTGAAAACAGCCACTGTCGGAGCTTTGCGCTTCTTGAGTGCAAGGTCTGGCAATGGGACCACTTCTGTCTCCTGAGAAAACTCAGGAGGATATCCTTCGAGTGGAGCAAGCTCCGACTCGGGGAGGTCAGCAAGCTGAAAAGAAGAAA
The DNA here is from genome assembly GCA_910589775.1 of Avena eriantha. Classification (NCBI taxonomy): domain Eukaryota; kingdom Viridiplantae; phylum Streptophyta; class Magnoliopsida; order Poales; family Poaceae; genus Avena; species Avena eriantha. Next base: position 108,205,458 of record OU342740.1, on the reverse strand, counting down.
GCATATCAGCATTGCAGTATACAACTTAAAGATTGAAAGACATGAAAGGTGTATTGATGGAAGCTTACCGGCACCATGGGGTTTTCCGCCGTGTACATATCCAGAGAAATCTTCGGAATTCTCCTCTCGATCCGCTCCTTGATCAGCCACTTGATCTGGCTGATGTAGCCTTGAGTAGTGTAGGATTTGGGGCTGATGCGAAGGGAGTCTTTTTTGGAAGACGTGATGGAGTGCATCAGTCTATCCCTGTGGTACTGAAGTGGTTGGATCCGACGTGAGACCCAGCACTGGACCAAGTCAGATCCCTTCAGACCCTTGTGCTTGATCAAATATTCGATCCGCCTCTTATTGAGGATCCGATCGTCGGTGAAAGCAGGAGCAGCCTAGTCCCAGGAAGGCTAGGCCGTGGCGGCTCCGTCAACAAAAGCCGGCAAAGCAGTAGCTTTGCCGGGAGCCAGAATATCCCTATGATAGAAAAAGGTGGCTGGCCATTGTTTGACCGAGTCACTGGATGAAATTTTGGGATATGCCTGGTCTCGTCTAAGTGAAAAGCTAATAGTGCCAGTGATGTAAGAAACACCGGCAGTGATGGAATTTCTCCGGACATGAAAGTAGTACCGGAAGAGAAGCAAACTTGGCCTAATGCCGAGAAAGCCCTCGCAAAGTGATGCATATGCACTCATTTCTAAGAGAGAGTTGGGAGGAAGATTGTGGAGTTGAACTTCATAATGATCTATCACCTCGGAGAAGAACTCCGAGGGAGGAAAAGACAGACCTCGGTCGAGATGGGTGCCGAAGTGGACCCGCTCGCTGTCATGCAGGTTGGGGACGGTTTCGCCGGAGCCGCTCCGCCAGTCGCCGGCGGCGAGAAGCCCCTCCTTCTCCACCTTCTTGAGGCCATCCTCATCGAGGGCGCAGGGGATCCAGATTCCCCGGAATCTTTCTTTCTCCGCTGCTGCTTCCGCCGTCGCCGCCGCTGCTGCTACTGCCAAACCAGAGGAGGAAGATGATGAAGCCATTTCTCCGGTGAAGAAGATGACCTGAAAGTGGCGGCGCTAGGAGTTCTGTGGGGAAAGGACGAGCGAGCTCTGTGCGCGCAGGAGGATTGGGAGGATAGGAAATGACAAAGGGCTGGTGGAAAGGAGAAGGAGAAATCCAAACCCCTTATATCCACCTCACTGCGTCAAGATTCGTGCAAATGCTATAGTGTAACCGCCACGCGTCGTGGAAAGAACTGGGAAGGACCCACGCGATGATTGCGTCTCCTTGATCTCCACGCACGCATTGAAACGGCGCCTCAGTTCCGCGAACCGCGGACCCACCAACGGTCGTGCTGACGGCACGCCTGTCAAATGACGTGACTTGACCATGCTTGTGTCAGGTGGCGTTAAAAACCAAGTTCCGGCTTAGTTTAAAATCGAGTTGGAAAATCTGAGTAACTTGTTGATAGGTCCGACTTATTTTTAAGACCTGGATCGTATTTTTTGTTGTGAAGTTTCAGGAACCCTTCAAGATTCTGCAAGCCAAAGATCAAGCCAGACGATGATAAAATCCAACTTTGGATCTTGGAGGCCTCCCGGGGCTGCTGTCGGGGATATACTTTCCGGGTATCCTCACAGTTCCTCACTGACCAAGGTGGCCCACTTCGGGTTAGAGCTTTGCTTCACGGGCGGCCCGGTCAGGGAGAGAAGACGGAGTCCAATCCGGCTACAGGAAGACCTAGAAGACTTACCGACTTAGGCCCATAATGTTACTTGTAGTTCAAGATGTACTCTATAACCAACTCTTAGTCGTAGACGGATTGATCTCTCCTATAAACCCTAGGCCAGATATCTATATAAGACGTCCTAGGGAGAGCCTTTAGGGCACCTCAATAGTCTACAATCTCAACTCGCACAGGTGATACCCTTGTAACCCATATTCCGGCTCTGCCGTATTACTGGATTGCTAGCAGGAGTAGGATTTGTCCAAAGCTGGCAGATTTGAACCTGGGTAAACTTGTGTGCTCATCGTCCCGGAGTACCGTACGTCTCACACCCGTCTCTTCCGCACGCCTCGAGGACCCCCTCATGGCGTACTTGTCCTCAATCCGACGACAACATGCAAACGACGAAGTGGCTATGGATAGTGCTGATTCCATAAATGGCTAGAAGCCATGAAATTCGAAATAGGATCCATTTAAGAAAACCAAGTTTGGAATTTGGTAGATCTTCTAGAAGGCAGCAAGGCCGTGGAAAATAAATGGATCTTTAAGAAAAAGACAGATGCAAATGGTAATGTGACCATTCACAAAGCTTGACTGTTCGCAAAGGTGTTTCGACAAATTCAAGGAGTTGACTACGATGAGACTTTCTTTCCCGTAGTGATGCTTAAAGCTGTCCAGATTTTACTAGCAATTGCTGCTCATTTTGACTATGAAATATGGCAGACGGATGTCAAAACCGCGTTCCTAAATGGATATATTGATGAATAGTTATATATGATGAAACCGGAAGGTGTTGTTGATCATAAGGATGCTAGAAAAGTGTGCAAACTTCACAAATCCGTTTATGGATTGAAGCAACATCTCGGAGTTGGAACCAACGTTTTGATCAAGTGATCAAGAGTTTTGGATTCATCCAAAATCAACAAGAGTTCTGTGTTTACAAGAAAGCGAGTGGGAGCTCAATGGTTTTTCTAGTAGTATATGTGGATGACATATTACTCATGGGAAAAATGTGGATCTTATGAAAAGCGTGAAAGCATATTTGAGTAGTCAATTTTCCATGAAGGAATTAGGTGAAGCTGCATACATATTAGGAATCAAGATCTATAGAGATAGATCGAGGCACCTAATTGCATTAAGTCAATGTACTTACATTGAAAATATTTTGAAAAGGTTCAAAATGGAGGATGCCAAGGGGTTTTGTGCCTATGATGAAGAGAATTGCACACTGAGTTTGAATCAATGTCCGGTAATGGATCCTGGTAGAGAAAAGATGTCTTACGTCCCCTATGCTTCAGCCATAGGATCTATCACGTATGCAATGCTAAGTACTAGACCTGATGTGGCATTGGATCTTAGTCTGACGAGTCGATACCAAAGTAATCCAGGATCAGATCACTGTACAATTGTTAAGAATATCCTGAAGTATCGCAAGAGAATGAAGGATATGTTCCTAGTCTATGGAGGAAGTGATGAAGCTCTAAACGTAACCGGTTACGCGGATGCGAGATGGAAGTCAGATCTTGATGACTCAAAGTCTTAGACATGATTTGTGTTCCTAGTGAATGGTGGGGCGGTAAGCTGGAAGATCAAGAAGCAGCTGGTGGTGGCGCAGTCTTTAATGGAGTCTGAATACATTGCTGCTGATGATGCAGAAAATTAAGCTATTTGGCTAAGGAATTTCATCATCAAACTAGGAGTCATTCCAAGCGCGCAAGATCCCGTGACGATCTATTATGACAACATGGGCGCTATTGCGAATGCAAAGGAACCAAGGACTCATTCCACGGCCAAACACATCAAGCTCCGGTTTCACGTCATCTGGAAGAATGTTGATGAAGGTGAATCAAGATTTGCAAAGTACACACGGATCTAAATGTGGTAGATCCTTTGACTAAAGCTCCCCAACAAGTCAAGCATGAACAACACCGAGATGCCATCGATGTTAGGTTCCTGCCTATAGTAAACTAGGTTTATTTGTACTCGAGTGCAAGTGGGAGACTGAACGAGATATGCCCTAGAGACAAATAATAAAGTGTATTGTTTGATATATCTCTTGTATGTTCATAACACGTTTCATACTATGCTATAATTGAATTAATACAAAACGTTAATACACGTGTGGTATGTAAACAAACTGTGTCTCTAGTTATCTCTAGCGAACTAGTTCATTGGTCATGAGGATGATATGGGTTTCAAGATCTTGGGCATTTATGCCAATCGACAATGAGGTCATGTCATTAGTTGAATGATGTGATAGACAAACATTCGACAGTTATATATTAATGATATCTAGTTACAAAGTTCACCATGGATGATAAACACAAAAAACCTCGCAACCTGATCCTTAGACTATGAGGTAATGCAAATCACCGTTTTGAAGGAAGCTTTGATGGTATGAAGCATCATCTCGTGACAGGGTGATCAAAATGGCGCAACTCAGGTTTTCCAAAGGGATGCGTAGATGAGTACATATAAAGACCAGGATTTGTCAATCCATGTAACAGATAGATACATGTGGCCTTCTTGGTGACGTTGCATTAATGAAGCTTGCAAGCATGTGACTTGGTCACGGAATACAACGACATGGGAACGAGTAAACAAGTTCATCACTAACAATACCGAACTATGGTATGGGGATACTGAAGATCAAGTCTCGGATGAAGTAGGTATCAAATGACAAAGGGAATGGGAAACGAATTTTTATGGCTCGAGCGATAAGATTCGTGAAACGCACGGTGGTCAACATGGCCATCGAGGTCCCTCTGATGATCATTGATATGAGAGAGGTCTCAATCATGTCTGGAATGTTTCCGAACCGAAGGATGTCCGGAATCCTGAGAGACTCGCCTATGTCCTTAAGGGACTGGCGGAAGTCATGAAGAAGATCACCGACTTGGGTAAGCCGGTGGGTGCGGGGCTCGGAGGAGGAAGAGTCCGTCAAGTTCAGAGGACCTATACACAAACCAAATCAAGAAAAATCCGACATTGATAAAAGTCGAAGAAAAGATAAGTCAGACAGATGGAACATACCGAGAATGACGTCGTCAATCTTGGGCTCCTCCTCCCAGAGACTCTGGAGTTTAGCCCGGAGCACCTGGGAGATGTCCTTCTCTTTGCCAAGCTCACTCTGGAAGTCAGAGATAATTTTATCTTGAGCGGCGATCTTGCGATCACGCTATTTAGTGGCCATGGAGGAGGATTCCAGGACTTGAGCTATGCTCCTTTCATGATCCGCCTTGAGCTTATCCATCTCTTGGTGAAGTCCCTTGTTCTCCACCACCAGGGTCTTGAGGTTCTCGGCCTCTTCAATCATAGCGATGGATTGTTTACCAACGCTGTAAGTCAAAAAATAACAACAGTTTAGAAAAATTTCGGCACTCAAAAAGCAAAAGACAAGGTTCGAATCTCGGAATGTTTACCTTCGGCTTCATCCTTGGCTACTTTGAGTTCGGCGTTCTTAAGCCGGAGAGCCTTGATCTCTCTCCGCTTATTGCAGACATTGGTCAGTAATTCCTGTTTATAGGAACATACCTTCTGTAAGTCAGAATACCCAAAGTCAGAAAGCTACTTAAGACTCGGGCTAATATTTTTTGCTAAATATCAGCACGAGCCTTGGGGGCTACACTAGTTCGTTCTTTGGCATCCTAATGAAAGCATAAACCTGGATTCTGTATCCTACTTCATGCTTGGGGGCTAGAGGATATGATATAACATAATGTAAAAACAAGAGTTGGAATTCGGACTTACATATTGCTCGCAGGTGAGTTTATCTAAACCCGCGTTCACTTCAACTGCCACCTTCTCGGCAAGAGTAAGAGGGATCACTGGGGCTGTTGGAAGCTCGCCAGCCCTAATCCTCTCGTCGCGAAGGCGGACTTGAGCGAGAAGGTCGGAGAACTTGACGTCCTCTGCTTCTTGCGCTTCCTCGTCGGGGGATAAATGGCTTTTGTCCAGGACTTGCCTGGCCAGCCGCTGGATTTCCTCTGCAGATTTCCAGGACAGGCCAAACTTGGCAAGTCCTGGATTGCTGATGAGGTTGTTGGTGAAGACTTCAGCCGAGGGATCATTACCCAAAGAGGGTTCACCCTTATCTTGACCTGACGCACCCACGGTGACGTCAGTTTGTGACCCAAGGATCACATGTTCTGTTGGAGGAGCCAGATCTTCTGCAACCACCAGAGAAGGAATGATCGCCGGAGTTGCAGAAGGTTGAGGGGCAGGAGTCGGAGGAGCCACGACAGGGGAAGCTATGGTTAGCTTCGTCTGTCGCATGGGCTTCGAAGGAATTCCTTTCCCCTTTCCCTTAATGAGAGGCTTTGCTCTGAGAATGTAGTAAAGTCGGAAACACTACATGTCAGAAAGAAATTCGAGAAAGATACAAAGGCGGAAATGGTGAATGAAAGTTACCTCTTCACAACATGCACTTCCGTTGTGAAAACAGCCACTGTCGGAGCTTTGCGCTTCTTGAGCGCAAGGTCCGGCAATGGGACCACTTCTGTCTCCTGAGAAAACTCAAGAGGATATCCTTCGAGTGGAGCAAGCTCCGACTCGGGGAGGTCAGCAAGCTGAAAAGAAGAAAGCATATCAGCATTGCAGTATACAACTTAAAGATTGAAACACATAAAAGGTGTATTGATGGAAGCTTACCAACACCATGGGGTTTTCCGCCGTGTACATATCCAGATAAATCTTCGGAATTCTCCTCTCGACCCGCTCCTTGATCAGCCACTTGATCTGGCTGATGTAGCCTTGAGTAGTGTAGGATTTGGGGTTGATGTGAAGGGAGTCTTTTGTGGAAGACGTGATGGAGTGCATCAGTCTATCCCTGTGGTACTGAAGTGGCTGGATCCAACGTGAGACCCAACACTGGACCAAGTCGGATCCCTTCAGACCCTTGTGCTTGATCAAATATTCGATCCGCCTCTTAGTGAGGATCAGATCATCGGTGAAAGCAGGAGCAGCCTAGTCCCAGGAAGGCTGGGCCATGGAGGCTCCGTTGACAAAAGCCGGCAAAGCAGTAGCTTTGCCGGGAGCCAGAATATCCCTATGATAGAAAAAGGTGGCTGGCCATTGTTTGACCGAGTCAGTGGCAGAAATTTTGGGATATGCCTGGTCTCGTCTAAGTGAAAAGCTAATAGTGCCAGTGATGTAAGAAACACCGGCAGTGATGGAATGTCTCCGGACATGAAAGTAGTACCGGAAGAGAAGCAAACTCGGCCTAATGCCGAGAAAGCCCTCGCATAGCGATGCATATGCACTCATTTCTAAGAGAGAGTTGGGAGGAATATTGTGGAGTTGAACTTCATAATGATCTATCACCTCGGAGAAGAATTCCGAGGGAGGAAAAGACAGACCTCGGTCGAGATGGGTGCCGAAGTGGACCCGCCCGCCGACGTGCAGGTTGGGGACAGTTTCACCGGAGCCGCTCCGCCAGTCGCCGGCGGCGAGAAGCCCCTCCTTCTCCATGTTCTTGAGGCCATCCTCGTCGAGGGCGCAGGGGATCCAAATTCCCCAGAAGCTTTCTTTCTCCGCTGCTGCTTCCGCCGTCGCCGCCGCCGCTGCTGCTGCCAAACCGGAGGAGGAAGATGATGAAGCCATTTCTCCGGTGAAGAAGATGACCTGAAAGTGGCGGCGCTGGGAGTTCTGTGGGGAAAGGACGAGCGAGCTCTGTGCACGTAGGAGGATTGGGAGGACAGGAAACGACAAAGGGCTGGTGGAAAGGAGAAGGAGAAATCCAAACCCCTTATATCCACCTAACTGCGTCAAGATTCATGCAGATGCTACAGTGTAACCGCCACGCGTCGTGGAAAGAACTGGGAAGGGCCCACGCGATGATTGCGTCTCCTCGATCTCCACGCACGCATTGAAACGGCGCCTCGGTTCCGCGAACCGCGGACCCACCAACGGTCGTGCTGACAGCACGCCTGTCAGATGACGGGACTTGACCATGCTTGTGTCAGGTGGCGTTAAAAACCAAGTTCCGGCTTAGTTTAAAATCGAGCTGGAAAATCTGAGTAACTTGTTGATAGGTCCGACTTATTTTTAAGACCTGGATCATATTTTTTGTTGTGAAGTTTCAGGAACCCTTCAAGATTCTGCAAGCCAAAGATCAAGCCAGACGATGATAAAATCCAACTTTGGATCTTGGAGGCCTCCCGGGGCTGCTGTCGGGGATATACTTTCCGGGTATCCTCACAGTTCCTCACTGACCAAGGTGGCCCACTTCGGGTTAGAGCTTTGCTTGACGGGCGGCCCAGTCAAGGAGAGAAGACGGAGTCCAATCCGGCTACGGAAGATCTAGAAGACTTACCGACTTAGGCCCATAATGTTACTTGTAGTTCAAGATGTACTCTTTAACCAACTCTTAGTCGTAGACGGATTGATCTCTCCTATAAACCCTAGGCCAGATATCTATATAAGACGTCCTAGGGAGAGCCTTTAGGGCACCTCAATAGTCTACAATCTCAACTCGCACAGGTGATACCCTTGTAACCCATATTCTGGCTCTGCCGTATTACTGGATTGCTAGCAGGAGTAGGATTTGTCCAAAGCTGGCAGATTCGAACCTGGGTAAACTTGTGTGCTCACCGTCCCGGAATACTGTACGTCTCACACCCCTCTCTTCCGCACGCCTCGAGGACCCCCTCATGGCCTACTTGTCCTCAATCCGACGACAACATGCAAACTACGAAGTGGCTATGGATAGTGCTGATTCCATAAATGGCTAGAAGCCATGAAATTCGAAATAGGATCCATTTAAGAAAACCAAGTTTGGAATTTGGTAGATCTTCTAGAAGGCAGCAAGGCCGTGGAAAATAAATGGATCTTTAAGAAAAAGACAGATGCGAATAGTAATATGACCATTCACAAAGCTTGACTGTTCGCAAAGGTGTTTCGACAAATTCAAGGAGTTGACTACGATGAGACTTTCTTTCCCGTAGTGATGCTTAAAGCTGTCCAGATTTTACTAGCAATTGCTGCTCATTTTGACTATGAAATATGGCACACGGATGTCAAAACCGCGTTCCTAAATGGATATATTGATGAATAGTTATATATGATGAAACCGGAAGGTGTTGTTGATCATAAGGATGCTAGAAAAGTGTGCAAACTTCACCAATCCATTTATGGATTGAAGCAAGCATCTCGGAGTTGGAACCAACGTTTTGATCAAGTGATCAATAGTTTTGGATTCATCCAAAATCAACAAGAGTTCTGTGTTTACAAGAAAGCGAGTGGGAGCTCAATGGTTTTTCTAGTAGTATATGTGGATGACATATTACTCATGGAAACGATGTGGACCTTATGAAAAGCGTGAAAGCATATTTGAGTAGTCAATTTTCCATGAAGGAATTAGGTGAAGCTGCATACATATTAGGAATCAAGATCTATAGAGATAGATCGAGGCAGCTAATTGCATTAAGTCAATGTACTTACATTGAAAATATTTTGAAAAGGTTCAAAATGGAGGATGCCAAGGGGTTTTGTGCCTATGATGAAGAGAATTGCACACTGAGTTTGACTCAATGTCCGGTAATGGATCCTGGTAGAGAAAAGATGTCTTACGTCCCCTATGCTTTAGCCATAGGATCTATCACGGATGCAATACTAAGTACTAGACCTGATGTGGCATTGGATCTTAGTCTGACGAGTCGATACCAAAGTAATCCAGGATCAGATCACTTTACAATTGTTAAGAATATCCTGAAGTATCTCAAGAGAATGAAGGATATGTTCCTAGTCTATGGAGGAAGTGATGAAGCTCTAAACGTAACCGGTTACGCGGATGCGAGATGGAAGTCAGACCTTGATGACTCAAAGTCTTAGACATGATTTGTGTTCCTAGTGAATGGTGGGGCGGTAAGCTGGAAGATCAAGAAGCAGCTGGTGGTGGCGCAGTCTTTAATGGAGTCTGAATACATTGCTGCTGATGATGCAGAAAATAAAGCTATTTGGCTAAGGAATTTCATCATCAAACTAGGAGTCATTCCAAGCGCGCAAGATCCCGTGACGATCTATTATGACAACATGGGCGCTATTGCGAATGCAAAGGAACCAAGGACTCATTCCACGGCCAAACACATCAAGCTCCGGTTTCACGTCATCTGGAAGAATGTTGATGAAGGTGAATCAAGATTTGCAAAGTACACACGGATCTAAATGTGGTAGATCCTTTGACTAAAGCTCCCCAACAAGTCAAGCATGAACAACACCGAGATGCCATCGATGTTAGGTTCCTGCCTATAGTAAACTAGGTTTATTTGTACTCGAGTGCAAGTGGGAGACTGAAGGAGATATGCCCTAGAGGCAAATAATAAAGTGTATTGTTTGATATATCTCTTGTATGTTCATAACACATTTTATACTATGCTATAATTGTATTAATACAAAACGTTAATACACGTGTGGTATGTAAACAAACTGTGTCTCTAGTTATCTCTAGCGAACTAGTTCATTGGTCATGAGGATGATATGGGTTTCAAGATCATGGGCATTTATGCCAATCGACAATGAGGTCATGTCATTAGTTGAATGATGTGATAGACAAACATTCGACAGTTATATCTTAATGATATCTAGTTACAAAGTTCACCATGGATGATAAACACAAAAAACCTCGCAAACTGATCCTTAGACTATGAGGTAATGCAAATCACCGTTTTGAAGGAAGCTTTGATGGTATGAAGCATCATCTCGTGACAGGGTGATCAAAATGGCGCCACTCAGGTTTTCCAAAGGGATGTGTAGATGAGTACATATAAGGACCAGGATTTGTCAATCCATGTAACGGATACATACATGTGGCCTTCTTGGTGACGTTGCATTAATGAAGCTTGCAAGCATGTGACTTGGTCATGGAATGCAACGACATGGGAACGAGTAAACAAGTTCATCACTAACAATACCGAACTATGGTATGGGGATACTGAAGATCAAGTCTCGGATGAAGTAGGTATCAAATGACAAAGGGAATGGGAAACGAATTTTTACGGCTTGAGCGATAAGATTCGTGAAACGCACGGGGGTCAACATGGCCATCGAGGCCCCTCTGATGATCATTGACATGAGAGAGGTCTCAATCATGTCTGGAATGTTTCTGAACCGAAGGATGTCACGCTTAAGGGTGGGGACACTTAGGGTCGATGCAGTATCATAGGAGAAATAGAGAAAGAGAAACTGGAATAGTTTCGGTTAACATCCGATGTAGATTGGAAGGGGTCCTAAAGGTGTTCTAGAGTGAATGAATATAATAATATATGTGTTTTATGTTAACTGGAGAAATAATATTAAAAAATATATATTTATTTTGTTTTATAGGCAGCCCATTGCTATTGGGCCTCACCCGGATGGGAGGCCCAAAGGGACAAGGTGCATGAGGAAGGGGCCAGCCGACGAAGGCTTAGTGGGCTGCCCAAGTGGGGCCCACCTAGAGCTGGCGGCTGCCCCTAGGTGGCTGGAGGGTGTGGGCATTAGTCCCACACCACCTGCCCCTTGGGGGGTAGTAACATCCCGACATTAGAAATAAGCTGAGATGAGGTGTGTGCATTGCATTCATGCATAAAAAATCTAAATAATTTTCGTGCTTTTAAATAGAGCTTTTCAAATTGAGTGAAGCTTCTCTTAACTTGGTGGAACTGAAGTAGATCATCAAGTTGACTGCGATATGTTTCAATATGAAATTTTCTAAAACCTTACTTTGGGTAATATAATTTGATCTAAGGGTAAATTAAATGTAATAATGCTAAGTCACAACACACTACTTAATAAGGAGTACTAGATCTTCTAGAGATCATTACATGGTATTCCATACAACAACTCAAGGATGAATATTTAATCTTCTAAAGATGATATCAAGGTATTATCTACAACAAACCATGAATACCAAGTGAAGTATATAACTTAAGTAAAGAAAATCCATAACTAAATCTTGATACACTTGCCTGCAATAGTTATTCCTACCATGGGTATCATGGTAGTTATTAAACATTAACTCTTATCGCAAATAGAGTAGAAAAGGAAGTCAAGCCAAGACCATCCAGCACATACCCTTAATATCATATTAATAGATGACAATCTTATTTAACCAAGTCCTAGTGTCAATTGGTCATCAATGTAGAGTGATCCATTCTTGACCTAGAACTTAGTGACCTATTATGCTGACCTTCCAAATACCTTAAGTAAATTAATTAGAAGAAGTAATTAGTTATGGTAGAGTGTGCCATCATCAATGGAATGAGATCCTTAGTGGTGATCAAAACATTGGATGTTGGAGGAGTTAACTCACTCATGAGTTAACTAGAAGAAGTATTTAAACCCAAGAGTTTAGATAGTAAATATGAAGCTATGAGAAAGCTATTAGTTATAGAGAATCCAATGATAATCTTGTTAAGTCAAGTGGATATAAATATATAGTAAGCTTTCTTAACAAGATAAGCCTCCAGAGAGACTAGTACAACTCTACTACCTAGTGATAATTGTTCTTTATCAAACAAATAGAAGCCTAAGGATGGTGGTCATTATTCTCAAGTCATTTGAGAATAGATGACTAGATGATGAAGAAGTGATGTGAGAATACCAAATAAGGCAAAACCCTAGTAAGCTGAATTATCTAGCTTGATCATGAGTTGTATGGAGTATGATGAAGTATGTAATATGAGTTGTATGGAGCAGTTGGAGGGATAGTAGTTTGACCAAGCTAATACACGAACAAACTTGTATTATGGAGAGTAGTACCATACCTATTCCAGAGGATTGATAACACATGTGATATAGAGAGAATTGTAATCTTCCAAGCCTTCGAAGTAGATGCAAGGTAAATATGAAGGAGTTTATGGAATGAAGTTAGTAATAACTACTTTGGTGTATCTATCAGAGGTAGTTAAATAATGGAAGTTAAACTAGAGATGAATGTAGGGGAATATTGTTGAAGTGTCATGACCATGTCATCGTATGGTGATGGTTATGGTGGAGCCAGATGACTAGATCAGTTAGACAGAAGAGTTCTTAGTGACAAGATGAGAGATTTAAATAGTGTATATTTAGGAAAGGAATTCTTTAACTATAACCCAAGCTTAGTGAAGTGCGAGGATTGAAATTCTTTAGAAGCCTTAACCAAAATCATATCAAGCCATGACAAAACCCATGTCTACCTCTTTGTTTAAAACCCTAGAATAAAGAGGGTAGGTAAACCAATTCATATTTTTAGGCAGCCAATGGATAGTATCTCGTAGTCAAATGAAATGTCTAAGAGATAAGTAGAATACCAGTTGAGAGTATACTAATGGAAGCCTTGTCCACCTGATTGTCTTAAACCCTAATAAAGACCTAGTCTCATGTACCATCAAGATCACTGTAGTAAAGCAATCTCAATAGCTCACTGTAAGTTAAGTTATCATCCATGGCCACAAGACATGAAGGCAAATTATCCTAGATCTTAATCTTCATCCATACCCATATTAGAATGTGAGTTCATTAACTATTCTTCAAACCCATAATAGCTATCTATAAATGAATATCCTCATTTCTCCATTAATGAATCTATTAAACGTTCCCAAAATTCATGCCCATTATATAGAAATGAACATTTTCATTTCCTCACTGATGATTGATATTCAGGCATAATGACATAAACAAGATTGTTTCATGATAATCCTAAACACTACAAATCAAGTAGAATTTGCATAAGAGAAATCACCAAATATGGAGAACCATGAAATTAAAATCACCATATCATGAACCATAAGGTTTAATACCTTATAATGACCATATATAAATCCTTTATGAGGATAAGTATGAATAAGATTGTATATATATTATTCACCATTCCAAACCATTACCATTCAGATTATCAGGTGAAAAAACATTTTAAGGGACCTTTATATACGACTTAATCCCTAAAACCCTAATCTCAATTAATATTTTCTAATAAAACAATCCTTTGTATTTTGTATAGTGAAAATACTAAAGAGGAACATCAAACCAGCTTGCTACATTCATCCATGTCAAACCCTAGACTATTCAATGAATTTTGAATATTTGAATCATTGTATAAATCTAAATTGAAAAAGAAAATAGAAAACAGTAATAGAATAGGAATCAGTAAAAGGCTGCAGCCCATCTCCTCAATGTCGCCTAGTGCAGCAACCATCATTTTTCGCTCACTCAGCCTCAGCCCAGCAGAAGCCCAACAATAGCAGCCCAAGTTCTCTCTCTCTGACTGACATAGGTATGATTACTCGGGTGCTTATGATCCGCTACCCTATAATTGGATAATGGCTTATGGCCCATAAAGGTTTCAGATGATAGCCCAAGGAAGCAACCAGCAAATGCTTTGATTGTATTAGGAAAGAGACTATGAACCGACATTATATTGGTATTGTAATTACGCGTGTATGAACCTATTCACATACAGCTTTGAGACCCGGCCTATTATATATAGGACGGGAGAAGCCCAAGCGAGGGTACCGAAATCTAGAAGACAACTTGTAATAGTGCAATTACTCAATATTCAGGTGACTTTGACTCCATTGTTCCCCTAACATCCGACAGAATCCCCAATGTTCTCTTTTCCGCGAAACCCCAAGTCCATCACCATGGGCATTGCCTTGGTTACCCCTCGTCAATTGGCATCGTCTGTGGGAAACCTGAACATTGGAAACACGGATTCGGTAGAACGCTCCCTACCAAGCATCAACTCGACAAAAGCAGAGCCACACCCGCCCACCCCTGTATTGGTATCCGCCAATTTTAATGGAGGATCCGATCTAATCGTTGGAAGCTTCCACTTCCAAGCAGACAACCCGCAAGAATCACACCCTTCAACCCTGATTGCATCAGAACCTGTCGGTGGGAAAAACTACGCCTACAGAGGCATCAACATCTTTCGCCGGATCCTCCACGGACGTCACAGTACAGATCCAAGCAGGCGAAGAAGGTCATCATCCGACCCCACCATACGAAGCAAAACCAACAAACTCAGAACCCGACAAAAGTAGCGAAAACATCAACTTTGAAGAAAGGATGGCGAAAATCTATCCAGAACTACGATCATGGAATACTATCAGCCCAAACTTTGAAGCGGGATATGATGCCATTATGCCATGCGTAACACATAATAAAGTGTGCATGATCAACGGAGATACCTCAACACCAGGCGACGAAAATGGTAATCCTATCCTCAACCCTGATGATATTTTGTCAGTTTGCCATGCAGGAAACCACGATAATGAAGGAGATCACGGGAACGGATTAGGAACAACATATAATCGCATAGTCCAAGGAAGAGGTGGAGAACCGCACACAGGAGAGAGACAAGGACTTCGCCTACCAGCATTGGCATGGCAAAAAGCAAGGGAGGCAATTTCAGATGCAGTCCCGATGACGGCGGATGCTTCACATGAGGATCTACTAGCATACCAATATCTACTCCACCACAAGAAGAGAGACCTACTTCGAATGCAAAGGCATCTGGATGAAAGAAAGAGATCAGTCGACGAATCCAGCTTATGACAGGCACAATTAACCTCTACTCGAGGATCAAGGAGTGTAACATGAGCAGCACCACCAAGAAGGGCAACATCTCAACTACAGAATATCCCCGAAGCAGAAAGAAGTGGAATTATCTAAGATTTTGACCTATCATTCATGTCAATTGATCAAGCAGGGAACATTAAGGAAAAAACAGCTCAAGCAGCCATTGTGGCCGCACAAACGTACGTGATCACCACTCATCCTACACCCGACGATCCACGTGCGGCCCTTCACCACTCAGCCCTGATGAACCTTGGCATGGTAGGAGCCTCTCTCGCGGAAGCAGAACAAGGAATCACATGCCAACCCTAAAGATCCCCACACCGTCACAACTGTCCTCGGCAAGTAGGACACACTCCATGATCTCGATCACCACACCAGGCGCATCCCGTAGGATCCGAACCGTGAAGCAATAAAAGAAACGACAACACTCAACGTAGGAGCGGCGGATCCAAAGACAAAAGCCGAAGCCGACGATATCAGGATGGATACGACAAAGACGATCACGAGCTATGTGGGGCTAGCTGTTTCATGCAAAGGATTCGCAAGGCCTCGGTACCCAAGGACTTCAAACTTCCACACGACCACCACAAATACGACGGACTCCAGGAACCCGAAGCTTGGTTAGCAGACTATTTGGCCACCGTCAAACTACAGGGTGGCTCTACAAGTACCGCAATACAAAGTCTACAACTACACCTCACCAGCACCGCAAGATCGTGGCTAAGGTAGTTACCCGAAGATTCCATCGGGAGCTGGAATGACCTGGAAGACAAGTTCATCAGGCACTTCCAATCCACGTTTAAGCGACCATCATCCTTGGAGCAGCTGCGAGCATGCAAATAAAAATCTGGGGAATCCATAACAGCATTCATCCAACGATGGAATATCATTAAAAACTCAGCCGAGTCCATATCCGACGAAAGGGCCATCGACGTCTTCAATGATAGCCTTCGTCGATGAGAATTCATAGAAGAACTGGGGTGGGTCAAACCCAAAATAATTTTCTAGCTAATGGAAATAGCAAATCGCTAGGCTGATGGGGAGGCTGCGCTGCATAATAAACGCGCACGATCACCCGAAGAAGACAGGGATAGGCGCAACAATGATAGAAGAAGAAGGAACAATGATAGAAACACGGGACCAAGTTATGTCGTAGCAGGTTTTTCGGGAGAAGGTAACAACAGAAGCAACGACCACAACAACGGATACCGCCAGAATAGGGATGACATCGGAGGAAGCCAGTCCGCACAACGATACCAGCCAAGGGCACGAGATCCACCTATGTCCGCAATGAAAATGATGGAAGGACCCTATAATATGCATTTTTACGTTGACTCAGCAGGCAGGCGACAATCCAACCATCTCATGAAAGACTGTCGAATGTTCCTGAAGATGCAGGAGCTATGTAATGCAAAGGAAACTGAAGCGGCAAATCGAGGAAACGCATCCACGCCTGGTACACTAGCCATCGGTGCACCGCCACCACCACCACCACCAACGACACCACAAGAAAACATCAACGATCAAAGCAATGAGTACCCCATGTCAAAATGGGTAATGTCTATGATTCAGAAAGGACACTCGTCCAACAGAATTAAGAAGCTCATCCCAAGCCAAATCAATATGGCGGAAACAACAACATCAACCACACCCGAATATCTCCACTGGTCAGAGCAAGAATCACATTCAGCAGATCCAATCACCCACTTCGGGTCCCATGACCGGGTCACTCAACCTTGATAGTCGAAGCAGAAATCAGCGGGTTCGATATGAGCAAGGTCTTCATGGATGCAAGAAGTAGCATAAATCTGATCTACACAAAAACACTGAGAACAATAGGCTACCCCTTGGACAATCTCGCGCCAATAGAAACATCTTTCCACGGAATAGTACCAGGTAAAGCCGAAATCCCCTTAGGAAAGGTATTTCTTGATGTTATTTTTGGTTCCAAGATAAATTTCAAGCGAGAAAAACTTGAATTTGAAGTTATGGATTGGCCATCACAATATCATGCATTCCTGGGATGACCAGCCTTTGCCTGGTTTATGGCAGTGCCGCATTATGCATACTTAGTGATGAAAATGCCAGCACCAAAGGGAATTATGACGGTACAAGGAAGTTTCACACGAGCCGACAGCTGTGATCGGGAGTTCAACAAAATTTATGAATCTTTCCGGATGGCAACAAGGTTTGAACAACTCAAAACATCAGCAAACGCACAACCTTTGGAAGTAGCGCGTGTCAATCTTGATCAGGCTTTTGACACAGCAAAAGACACAAAAGAAGTACAAATCCACCCAGCTGACCCGACGAAAACAACATTCGTGGCCTCCAACCTTGACCCTGCATAGGAAAGCCCACTCATCGAGTTCCTCCATGAGCACTAGGAGATTTTTGCATGGCTACCTTCTGACATGCCGGGAATCCCCAGGGAACTCGCTGAGCACGCATTAAATCTAGATCCAAAGGCGAAGCCAGTAAAACATGCGCTTCGTCGCTTCGCAGAGCCGAAGCGCAAGGCCATTGGAAAGGAGCTCCATCACCTCATTGATGCCAATTTTATCAAAGAATTAACGAAATCAGAGTGGCTCGCAAACCCAGTATGTGTTCCAAAGAAAAACACTAGAGAACATTGGATGTGCACCAACTTTACTGCACTAATGTCGTGGAATTAGCCACGGCAGATGCTACAGGGTAGCTTACATAGAGGAAATGACAAGGCGACGTAGGAGAATCTGGGAGCGAGATTGGCACACGATGTACCCATGTTCACGTCCCCTCGATGGAGGATCGCTACGTCCTGCTGTCAATCCAGTATATAATCATAGATTGGTTACAATGGAGTCGCCGAAGGCGGTAGGAGTGACTAGATCTAATCTCATGTGAGAGAGCGGTGTCCCGTGGGGGTGCCCCTTGGTGGCTTTATATATGCAGCCAGTTAGGGTTTTACAAGTGCTATTGGGCTTTGTATTGGAGTCGTCATCTTGGGCCTCCAGTCGGCGAGTCGCTTGGATCCAGTATGCGCCAGTCGCCGTACTTGGCGATTCGATATGCCCCGGGGCTATGCTTCAGTCGGCTCGCTCCAACTGACAACTCCGCTTCATGGGTATACCCCGATTGGTATTCCCTCGTCAGTAGTCCCCAAGAGCGTCAGGGATTCGGCGATGACTTCAAGCCGCCGAATCGGCGTAGGTGATTTCGGGGTGGAGTCGATGGTGAGTCGTTGGCGAGCTCCTGAAATAGAGAAATAGCTCATGAAGTAGCCCAATCGCCAAGGTGAGTCGACGCGTCAGGCGAGTCGTCATCGGACAGAGTCGCCCCTTGGAGAAGTTTGGTTGGCGCCTTGTCAACTTGCTGTCGTAGAGGACGTGAAGGCCACCAAATTATTGATGGTGAAGTCGCCAAGTAGGTGCAGGGGAATACGCGAGATGAGTCCGTAAGGGGCGAGTCCCCGAGCGTGGCGAGTATGCGAGGGCGAGTCCACGGTGGTGAGTCGCCGAGCGTGGCGAGTAAGCGAGGGCGAGTCCGCGGTGGCAAGTCCCTGAGCGTGTTGAGTATGCGAGGGCGAGTCCGCGGTGGCGAGTGCCCGAACGTGGCGAGTACACGAGGGAGAGTCCGCGGTGGCGAGTCCCGAGCGTGTTGAGTACGCGAGGGCGAGTCCGCGGTGGCGAGTCCCCGAGCGTGTTGAGTACGCCAGGGCGAGTATGTGGTGGCGAGTCCCCGAGCATGGCGAGTACACGAGGGCGATTCCGTGGTGGTCAGCCTCCGAGCATCGCGAGTACGCGAGAGAGAGTCCACGGTGGCGAGTCCCCGAGCATATCGAGCCGCGATCGTGGAACCACGCGCACACGCAGTATGCCTAGGAGTAGTCCCCGAGGCTCGAGTTGTCTTGTAGAGGCGACTTGAGACTCTTTAGAGATGCATATTCTGAAAATAGTAGTGGTTGTTTCCGAGCATGGTGAGTCCGCGTGGGGAGAGTTCGCGGTAAGCGAGTCCGTGAGGGGAGAGTCCCCGAGTGTGGCGAGTCCGCGATGATTGCGAGTCCACAAGGGGAGAGTCCCCGAGTGCGGCGAGTCCGCGATGATTGCGAGTCCCCGAGTGTGGCGAGTCCGCGATGATTGAGAGTCCGCGAGGGGAGAGTCCCCGAGTGTGGCGAGTCCGCGATGCTTGCGAGTCCGCGATGACATTGATTGCGCTGTTTTTGTTAGCGAGTCTCTCGTCTTGACCCGGGGGGCCAGTCGCATGGCGACTCCAAAGATGACTCTCGGTTAGCGTTTTTTGTGGACAATCCGAGGCTCGGTTTACGATTCCTCGTCCGCACTATTTGGCCATTGCGAGTCGCTCTTTCAAAGATTGACAAATGCGAATTGATTTTTCCCCGGGGAAGAGACACCCAGTGGTGAGTCCATGTAGCATGGCACGCGACCCTCTCTGGCGACTTGGACGATGAAGGTCCCTTAGTAGGCGCGGCGTACGCATTCGACGTAGCCGGAAAGAGTTGACGCGGCGGAAGTATGGTCGCGCTTTGGCGAAGTCGAGGCGGCGGACACGGGGTCGATGCGGCGGAGGTCGCGCTTTGGCAAAGTCGACACGTCGGACAAAGGGTCGACGTGGCGGATGTATGGTTAAGCTTTGGCGAAGTCGACGCGGCAGACACGGGGTCGACGCGGCGGAGGTCGGAGGTTGCGCTTTGGCAAAGTCGACGTGGCGGACATAGGGTCGACGCGGCGGACGTATATCGCGCTTTGGCGAAGTCGACGCGGCAGACACGGGGTCGACGCGGCGGAGGTCGCGTTTTGGCGAAGTCGACGCGGCGGACACAGGGTCGACGCGACGGACGTATGGTCGCGTTTTGACGAAGTCGACGCGGCGGACACGAGGTCAACGCGACGGACGTATGGTCACGCTTTTGCGAAGTCGACGAGGCGTTTAGCCGGTAGCATGGTGAGCCGGCGATGGACGGCTCATCGAATGTGGTTACTCCGCGATCGTCACGAGTTTGTGGCGGGCGAGGCGAGTCCCCGAGTACGGCGTTTAGCCGGAAGGAGTGGACGCGGCGGCGAGTATTGGTAGCGAGCTTGACCATTGGTTGGACGAAGTCACGTGGCGAAGCCATGTGACGTTTAGTCGGTAGCATGACGAGTCTGCAATGGGCAAGTCGCCAAACATGACGGGTCGTCGGGCGTGACGAGTCCACGGCAGGCGAGTCGCCAAGCGTCCGTGAGGGCGATGAGTTTGCGACATGCGAGCTGATCATGCGCTGCTCGCAATCCGCTGAGAAACGAGTCAAGCGCATCCGCATATTGGTCCCGTTGATGCAGCGTATTTCACGATGCCACAAATATATAAATCTACACACGTTAAACAGTACACGCAAGAAACTTTCTTTTGCAGAATCAGAGTCGCTAAAGGGAGTAATTAATTGGAAAAATAGCACCTGTTAAATGTAGGACACGCACGTAGCGACGGGAGTTTAAGAATCTGGCCGGACTTGATTACTGCTGGTCTTCTCTGAATTGAATCTTATCAAATCAGGGTTGTGGGTGAGAGGCGAAAAAAGCCTGCTCGCCGGCACACGGCCTATGACAAGGATGTCTCTTGTCTCCACGACACCATGACTCGATCTCATGCGGCGCATGCATAGAAAAAAAAGACATGCAAAGAATTAGAAGATATGATCAGAATAAAATATTAATTGACTCACGTGCTAATCAATACGTGAGAGAGATAATCTTAGACTTTAAATCGATTCTTCACAACGTTTTGCTGTTGGTGCAGAGGACCGATCCTGCATGTATCAAATAAATTGCTTGCACGCACTCGCCGCTTTGAGAAGACTAGTCCCGGCCGATCAGCGTGGCGGCGGCATGGATCGGATGCTATTTCTTCTATCTCTAGTCTTTGATAATGATGACGACGAGGAAAACTTAGCTGTTAGCATGACAAGTCTGCGACGGCCAGTCGGCGACATGAGGGTCGCCCAACATGGCGAGTCCGCGACGGGCAAACCGGAAAAATATAGCACACAGGAAAAATATATTTGTAGATTGTGATTTACATAACGGGGGTGAACGCACACGTAGCGACGTGAGATTACTTTGCTGTTGCGCCTTTTAATTCAGGCTGATCGAGACTAGACAGTATCGGTCGGATCAGTGGGCGAATGAGGCGCGAGAAAAAGGCTGATCGCTGGCACACGGGCCATGATGGAAGAATGGCTCCTCTTGCCTCCACGAGAGATCTCAAGGCGGCGTATGCATGGAAAAACACATGTAAAGAACTAGATCCGATCTAAATGAAATAACTGATTAACATCATAACCAATACATAGAAGAGATTAGTTGGATTCTAAATCAATCTGTCACTTTGTATTTTGTCGTTTGGTGGAGTTCCGATTGATGCACGTAGCATCAATCAGAATTCCCTTGCATCTCACATGCGTCTTCCTGCTCCAGCAATTCGCGTGCATCCTTACCGTGTGACACCGGCGAGCTGCTGCTGCCAGCACGGAGTGCGTGCCGAGCTGTGCCTCGTTGCCGTACGGGTGTGTCACGTCGATCGAGATGCGAGGAAATCTTGAAAGGCTGCGGCGGCTGGATATACTGGATCCGATTTCTTCTATGTCAGTCTTCCATGATGATTACGAGGGATCTCGTCCGGATCATCATGTCCAAGCATTGTTTGTACTACGGTGGGCGCCAACTGTCGTGGAATTAGCCACGGCAGATGCTATAGGGTAGTTTACGTAGAGAAAAGGGCAAGGCGATGTAGGAGAATCTGAGAGCGAGATTGGCACACGATGTACCCAGGTTCACGTCCCCTCGATAGAGGATCGCTACGTCTTGCTGTCAATCCAGTATATAATCATAGATTGGTTACAATGGAGTCGACGAAGGCGGTCCCGTGGGGGTGTCCCTTGGTGGCTTTATATATGCAGCCAGTTAGGGTTTTACAATTGCTAATGGGCTTTGTATTGGAGTCGTCGTCTTGAGCCTCCAGTCGGCGAGTCGCCTGGATCCTGTATGCGCCAGTCGCTGTACTTGGCGAGTCGATCCGCCCCGGGGCTATGCTTCAGTCGGCTCGGTCCAGCTGACAACTCCGCTTCATGGGTATACCCCGATTGGTATTCCCCCGTCAACTAAACAAACATTGTCCAAAAGATCACTTCCCATTGCCGCGAATCGATCAAATACTCATTGCAACTATGGGATGGGAACGTCTTTCTTTCCTAGATGCATATTCATGATACCACCAAATTAGAATGAAGGAAGAAGATCAGGAGAAACCGGTGTTTATAACACCCTACTGTGTATTCTGCTACACAACAATGCCTTTTGGCCTCAAGATCTCTGGAGCAACATATCAGTGGATGATGCAGAAATGTCTGGGCAGCCAAATAGGCACAAATGTGTAAGTGTATATCGATGATGTCATAGTTACAACAGGTCAAGTATCCGCGCTGATGAAGGAACTCGAAGAAACATTCAAAAATCTCAATAAGTTTAGCATCAAATTGAACCCGAAGAAATGTTCCTTTCGAGTCCCGACAGGGCAACTCCTCGGATATTTGGAATCAACCAGGGGAATCGAGACTAATCCCGAAAAAATTCAAGCAATCCTCACAATGAAGAAGCCAACAAATCTGCGTGGTGTACATCAACTGGCAGGGCGAGTAGCGGCACTCAGTCGTTTTATTACAACGTTAGGAGAAAAAGCATTACCATTCTACACCCTCATGAGGAAATCAGAAAAATTTGAGTGGACGGAAGAAGCTCAGCACGCCTTTCAAGATATTAAAAGAACACTTTCGACATCTTATGTTGTCGTGTCGCCAAAAGAGAAAGAGCCTTTACTCCTTTATATCGCTGCTACACATCAGCTGGTCAGTATGATCTTGGTCATAGAGCGACCCGAAGAAGGGAAGAACCACGGTATGCAGAGGCCAGTTTACTTCCTAAGTGAGGTTCTATCGTTATCCAAACGAAGGTACCCACACTACCAGAAACTAGCATACGGGGTATTTATGACAGCACAAAAACTACGCCACTATTTTTCGGAGCATCCAATCATAGTGGTCAATGAAGCGCCTTTGTCAAGCATCGTCAACAATCTAGAAGCAACTGGATGTGTCTCTGTATGGGGCATCGAATTATCCCCTCGAGATATCACGCATGAGAAGCGCAAAGCAATTAAGTCATAAGTTCTGGCGGACTTTATCACAGAGTGGATGGAGGTGCAATGTGCGGGTCCACCAGACCTTTCTAGTGCCTGGACAATGTACTTTGATGGATCAAAAAGAACGGAGGGAGAAGGAGCAGGAGTCGTACTAATATCACCTCAAGGCAACAAAATGTGCTATGTACTTCGGATGAGCTTTGCAAACACATCTAATAATGAAGCAGAATACGAGGCCCTATTGTACGGCATGCGAATGGCCAAAGCTTGCGGTGCAACTTGCCTGAAAATCTTCGGAGATTCTAATCTTGTGGCACAACAAGCAATGAACAAGTGCGCTGCCGTCAGCGAAAATATGATTGCTTATCGCGACCTATATTGTATTATGGAAGATCAATTTGATAGGAAGAGCAAGCAATGAGGAAGCCGACAATCTAGCAAACATCGAGTCCTTGTGCTTACCAATAACACCCAGAGTTTTTTGGGAGGAGATAGCGGAGCGATCGATCAAAGAAAAAATAGTCTCTGAGGTTGTAGCACCAAAAACAGGGAAAACGAAACATCGGCAAAAAGACTTGGGGGCTCCTTCAGAAGCCAAGAACATGGAAGAAGCCGTCGAAGAACAAGAACGATAAATTGAAGAGGTTATGCTAATTTACTGCACCTGGATGCATCCATATATAGCATATATGACTAAGGGAGAGCTACCAGAAGATGTGATAGAAGCCCGATGAATCACCCGATTATCCAATGTCTTTAGGATAATCAAAGAGGAATTATACAAAAGAAGTATTTCAGGCGGGTTGCAGCGTTGCATAACACCCGAAGAAGGAAAAAGTATACTCAAATATATACACGAAGAAGTTTGCGGTCACAATGCTAGTAGCCGAGCAATTGCTGCAAAAGCATTTAGAGCAGGATTTTATTGGCTCACTGCAGTTCAAGATGCAAAATACATTGTTAGAACATGTGAGGCATGTCAACGCTTCGCAACAAAGCCTGGAGCACCTGCTGCTGAGTTGAATCCTATACCTCTGGCCTGGCTGTTTGCTCAGTGGGGACTCGATATGGTGGGAAAACTTCACAAATCATCACCAGGAGGACATGTCTTTCTGCTAGTAGCAGTCGACAAAATTACCAAATGGATTGAAGCAATGCCTATCACCACTCAAGACGGGACTTGAGCTGTGAATTTCATCAAATCCATAGTATTTCGGTTTGGCGTACCGAACAACATCATCACAGACAATGGGACCACCTTCTCTTCCAATAAGGTCAAAGAGTACTGCCAGGAGATGGGCATCAAAATAAGCTAAGCTGCGGCAGCTCACCCGCAAACAAATGGACAGGTAGAAAAAGCCAATGGACTAGTTACTGCGGGACTCAAGAAAAGACTACTAGCACCACTTGATAGAGAAAAAAGAGCATGGGTGGAAGAACTGCCATCTGTATTATGGAGTTTACGTACAACTCCAAATAATTCAACACAAGAGACGTCTTTCTTTTTGGTCCACGGTACAAAAGCCGTACTTCTTGTTGAGGTGTCACACGAATCCCCAAGAGTTGCTGCATATGATGAAGAGGAATCAAGAGAAGCACTTGAAGATGATGTGGACGCACTTGATGAAGCTCGAGATGAAGCCCTCCAAAGAGCAACTATGTACCAGCAAAACCTGTGCAATTACCATAGCAGAAGATTGCGGCCTAGGTCCTTTGCAGTAGGGGACCTAGTTATTCTCCTCAAACAAGATGGCCACAAGAAATTTAGAAGCACCATGGGAAGGACCATTCATCGTCATAGAAGTGATTCCTGGAGGATCATATCGATTACAAGACGAGAAGACATGAGTAAATTACTCAAATCCATGGAACGTAGCAAATCTACGACGCTTTTACGCATAAGTAATATGATAACAGTTACATTTCGGCTTATTAATCCAGAATAACTAGGACAACGGCTACAGGCCATCCATTCAAAGAATAATGTATCATCAATTTTTTTCTCTTTATATATAAAGAGATAAGTTATTTGTACCTTAATCTTTTGATCAAAAGATCAATGCTTTCCATCAAGCTAACATCGACTATGAGCCTATGTCCAGATATACAGGCATCCGAACATAGCCACGGGGGCTACTCCCATTGGGAGCGCTGGCGTGCACCCGATAGAAATCCTGTTGTGCATAAAATATATTCATGATTGCAAAGACCTTTGAGTTTTACACCATTGTATCCTCAAAAAGGTATTACTCCCATCGGGAGCCAGTATAAAGCATTGAAATTATCTGATAAAATCAGAAACCTTGACGGCCCAGCATGCTAACCGCCAAAAAGACAAAAATCTCGGATCACGCTCAGACGCGACAGAAAATCCGAATGTCGTGTTTAGAAACATGAAGGTAAGACCCCAGGTTTTTCGTCCTATGTGGCCTGGTAATCGCACAAGAATGCGCTCTGTTAGTAAAATATCCGTATCAATGATACGATGAAAAATCTCGATGGACGCGTTGGGTACCCGACAAAAATAGAAAACTAGAATTCAGTATTCGATAAGACCTCAGGGTGAGCGCATGCTTCTCCCAGACCTCTCCACTCTCTTCCTCTCACTGTGTATCGTCGTCCCACCGTGCACTGTCGTCGGCCACCACAGTTGTTGGTCGTCGGAGTAGCTCCGGTGACCAAAAGTGGGCGGTGCCTCCACTACCAGGTTCCTCACGTCGTCCTCTTTACAACAAGCTTAGCCATAGCCATGTGCGAGCACCCAATCAGCCGATCAATCTTCGATCTATGAGGATCAACGTCTGTGACGTCACCCTGTGCCTAGTCAGCCAGTTTGACCTAGTCTTTGCTTATGTGGCATGTGCATGGTGGGAGGCCCACCAGTCAGTGTCTGTATCTAGGATTAGTCTCGGTTCAAAAAGTATTTCTCTGTTTAGTAAATAGATTAAACATTATAAATTCAAATATAAATATTTTCCAGAAATTTAATAAAATGATTAAATCTTGTAAATTCAATAATTTTTATTTTATAATTCAGAAATATATATTATATATCAAAATGTTCAGAAAAATAAACTCTATAATTTAAACCTATTATTATAATTATTTTCCTACTCAAATAAGATAATTATAATTATTAGTAAATAGCCTATTAGGGATAAATCTTAAATAAATATATTTAATTATTTGAAATTCAGAAAAATAAGTGTATTATATCAAAATTCTTAGAAAGACCAAATATACAATTATAAACTTGTTACATATATTTTTGTGACACTTAACTAAATATTTATTATTTATTTTGTATTTATAAAGTGATAAAACTTATATTAATCATATCTTATTATTTAAGAATCACAAAAATACACACAATATACCAAAACGATCAAAAAAATAAATCCTACACATTAAAAAATATCATCTTGCACATTTGAAGTTAAATAAAGGTAAAAGTTTAATAAGTATTGATTAAAACTATTTTCTAATACTTTAATGGATTAAAAAAATACATAAATCTTAACTTTGCTTTTGGTATTATTTGTTTAAAGTCTAAAAAGGAAATAACAAGTTCAATTGATGTTTAGCTGAAGTTAACATAGGTACCATTTTATGTTGTATTTACTAAGACTACCATTTTAAAATTTAAGTAAATCTTACTCTTCAAAAAGATTTTATTAATTATAAAATCATGAAGATTTGACTACCAATTCTTTTACAAGTTCAGGAATCTACCTAAAGCTCTAAACCAAGTTATTAAGTAATTAAAGTAAGGCCTTTTCCATGTTTATAAAGTCTAAACATCAATTCTAAAACATAGGTAAATGATTCCATCCACTTATAATTTTATTATGCACCACCTCATGAAAGCAATACTACTTATACACTACTTTTATAAAACATTAAGAAGTGAACCACATGTAATATAACACCTTATACAAAACATAAAGGTTTCCACTACAAGTTTTGTGATTATTGAAAGTTCGATATTGTTTTCCTCTTTGATAATTATAGTAATAAGAAAACCTTAAACTGTTAGCTTTAAGTTTAAATTCTTTTACTTTGTACAGTAACCTTTTCTTCAAAAGTTATTCTTTTGAGAAACACTAAAAGTAATCCTTAAGCATTTCTATAAAGGCTCTAATTGATCAATAATCTTGCTTAAGAAATCTTTTAGATACCATGCCCCATTTGAGTGCTTTAGTATTGTATGCTACTTGTTGTATTTACTTAATTGTTTCACACACTCTCACAGGCCTTAATAAGAAGCACAAGTGTGAACCTGGTATAAAAGTGAAACACATTATAAAGAAACCATCCCCAATTTTTGAACCCTAGATCAGATATGACTATTTCGGGGATTCATGTTTATCAAACTGCTTTACATTCCTTATGCATAATTGCATCTTGCTTCTTTAAACATTTGTCCTTACCGGACCAATTATGCTGTTTATAGAATTTAGATCTTCTATTGTCTCAAAGACCGTGAGTGCATTTGTCTTGCAATCACAAAAGGCAAGTTCATAACATGCTCGTGTCCTTTGGTTATTTTCTATCAAATACTTGTAACTCAAATGTTGTCATCAAATGCATTTCCAAAAAGGTCAAAAACACTATTTTCATAATAATATGATTATGGATTATTTACCAAATGGTAATAATCTATTGATACAGTTCTGGTAGTAAAGGAACATAATATCTAGGACTTAACAACCAATGTCGCCAGTCATTCTAGAGCAGTATATTATGTGTTAACCATGAGATCTGGAATGGGATGGAGAAGTCAGCTAGATCTTCTTCCTTTCGCATCGACGGATGACCTTATCGTGAAGCTACAGATTTCTCGTGGAGAATCTAGTACATGAGTGGGAACCCTTATGTCCCCGCAATATTGGTGTCTAGATTATCTTGAAAGGCTGCCAGTGGTTTAGCTGGACCTTTAAGAGAGCTTGCCTGGGCATAACCGTCTCATAGAGTCTTCCGGTACCTACCAGAGTTATAGCCGGTCCTATATGGGGCTTGACAGAGGTGGGGCATGTCCTGGAGGGTCGTGTCTTCATGCGGGGTCGTGGAGAAGGGCAGTGATTGTCTTGGATCATCTACTAGGCCCCACATCAAGGAATTGTGGACGGGAAAGATCGCCCGATTGTGCAACAAGGATTTGGTCTCTCATGGGTAAAGCAACGCACCTCTGCAGAGTGTAAGAACTGTGACATGTTACTCCCTATTTTGGGAAGGAGCTACGAACGTAGCAGGAAAGGAACCCCACAAAGGTTCTGGTCAACCTGTGAAGGCTGTCGGTCATAGTTTTCAGAATAAAAGCAACCTTTGAAAAAATGTTTACGAAAACCTGCATTGCTTATGACCTTTGGTCTGTGGCTGTAGAGATAGTGCATCAAACACTCCTTTTTAGTGAACTTGTTGATTACGCTCGTACTCAATCATACCTTCTTAACCGTTGCTAGATTCTACACCATTGAAGATGATGTCAACAGCAACTTATGCTCAAGAAACCATCATCAATAGCTCAAGTTCTTCAATAAATTCAATGAAGTCAACATATACATCAACTACCTCTGTAGATCATTTCATTAGTAGCAATTGCAAGCCAATTAGATTGGATGCTAGTCTTAGTCTTCAGTTTGTTCTAAGTTATTATTTCTGGTTCTTCTTTGTAAGAAGTTTCTTCCTCTCTCTTTAACCTAGAGTTTTCTCTGGATCTTTTGTAAAGAGTCAAGTTGTAACCTATAGTCTTGTCTTGGACCTGCTGTGTTTCTGTTGTACCACTCTGAGGGATGTAATACTAGTGAACGGTGTTTCATTGGTGTTATGCCAACGACTATAGTGTACTACATCATGTAGTGGTATATTGGGTCACCGCAGCTGGTATCAGAGCATATGCTTTGACCTTAGGATTAAAACCCTTTTAGGAAGCTCTGTAGGTTGGATAGTGACTATAGGAGCCATCTTATCTAAACCAAGACTTGTGATGGGTATCTACTTGAGGATAACCTTGTCACACTTAAATTGGATCCTTTTGTCATCTTTCTTAAAGATTTATTATCTATCTTCTCTAGAGAAATGTCATTTTAGTGTAGCTCTGAATAGGTATAACACCACAAAGATATCTTAGGTAAGTAAAAAAAAATATTAGGAATAAGTTTAGGATATCATGTGGAGTAGTATTAGTGCTGGAGTCCATAATTAGAATCCATGTGAAGTAGCAGAATCTTACCACTAGTTGATACAACTATACCATATATGGTAGACTATTAGAGTATGTATAGATACAGTTGGAAGTAAATCATGTGGCATTCACTTGAGAGTTTCATGTGATGGAGTAGAATTTTGTTAAGAATCATTAATAGTAAGCTAAGAAGAAGAGTCATCATGGTGATATTAGCTCTTCAATCATGATGAATAGGTAAAACTTCACAAGTTCACGGTGCGAATAGCTCCGAGACCATGATAAGTTTGTAATTAGGACAAGTACTCAGTAATAAATCTTGTAATAATAGTAAGTAAAGAACAATGTACGTCTATGATAGAAGTCATAGGTATTATAATATTGTGATAATTGTTGGATTAAGGTAGTAACTACAATGTTCTTAGTAGTTTTGAGAGATTATGTGAGGATATTTTACGATAAAATGGAAATTTAGTAGTCTTTAGTAGTCCCGAAAGAAAGGTAAGATGTTAGTCAGAACTAGAGTGAGACCACTTTGCTCAAAATTATCTGGTTGCAACTAAGCAATTTGGGTAAATAATGAGGCAAAGAGTAGTTTAACCCCAAGTGCTAAGTATCATGATGTAAACCTATACTAGGAGGTGTCATATACTACATAGCTAAGCCTGAATTCTAGAGATGTTTTACTCAACTACTATATTATGGGCTTAGAATGATGTGTGTTATATGAACCACATTTGGATTTCTTGGTATTTCTTGGATCTTCTTTATTGACTAGATATGTGCATGAAGTTTGACTTGATGTGCAAATGCATGTTGCATCATCAAGCTATTACTTGATGTTATATACCTAGATAGAAAAGGGAATTCATGTAAGGGAGTGACGAGTTCCGAAGATCAAGGTGAAGACCTACAAGAAGAATGAAGCTAAATATAAGGATAAGAATATCAACACTATTTTGAAGGATGGATCAATCCCAACTCATTATGAGCTGGAAATAAGAAGGATTATTAGTGTAGAAGAAGGTGTGGAGCAACATGAAGGAAAGAATTTAAGTTCACTCAAATTGGGTGATGTTGCCAAGTAGTTGTACCAAGTTTATGGAAGTAACTTGGAAGGGTGTAAAAAAGAAGTCTTGCAACAAGGGTGGTATTCAAGCTCTGACAACTCACAGAGAATGCCAATTAGAAGTAGAAAACCCATAGGGTAATCCATACACCTAGGAGGATCTGCAGCTAGTATCCATAGTTGGTATCCTAGCAGCTTAGCTAATCAGTCCATCTTTGTATGGTTTAAAGAGCATAAAACTTGGCCTAAGATAAGTAAGACATAAAGGAGTATAAAATTAAAGTGATCGTCTTTCGAGACATTTTCACAACATCAGATTTACCAGTAAGAAGTACTGTCCAAGAAGATAAAAGTAAGCTAAGTAACGTTTGAAGATTCATTTTGGAAATCCACAATTGTGTGGGTATACCGTAGATTCTTTCATGAGACCTTGTAGAGGTAAAGTATAAGCTGGACATAGACCAATATCCTTGCTATTGAGTTAATAGGTATTATACATGTAGTTTAGAGACCATTAGGAGATCCCAAGGGGGAGAGTAAACAATACCATGAAAGTGTTGTTATTTGACTTTTAAGTAATGGTGGAGAAGAAGTACTAAACGATGATGAGGTTAAGCCTTATTCTCATAAGGTTATAAGAAGTCATCATTATAAAAATACTCCCGAGAGTACGTCTGAGTAAAGATCGTACGAGATAAAATAAAGTAATCCTAGCGGACTAGTTCTAAAGTAAACAATTCTTAAGTTGTCCCTAAGAAGGTAGAGATTATACCAAAATAGACTTGTGTAGAGTAATAGCAAATCCTACTTGGATTGGGTTAAATGAATCCAAAAACTAAACACATGAAGGACCACAAAGACATTATAGTAAAAGGAACCATGGGCTAACTTAGAACTATAGTTGTATATTGTGGAGAATGAATAGGATTCAAGGAAAAAGATCTGGATACGGGATACCACAATTATCCCAATTGTGATTAAAATGGAGTTGAGAAATGTCCTAATCAATACAAGTCAACTCCTCATTCCAAAATGCAAGAGAGTACGAACTTCGGGGGCGAAGTTGATTTTAAAGGGGAGAGTCTATAACATCCTAGCATTAGATCTTAGAAATAAGCTAAGATGAGGTGTGTGCATTGCATTCATGCATAGAAAATCTGGATAATTTTCGCGCTTTTAAATAAATCTTGTCAAAGTGATTGAAGCTTCTCTTAACTTGGTGGAACTGAAGTAGATCATCAAGTTGACTGCGATAAGTTTTAATATGACCTTTGCTAAAACCTTACTTTGGGTAATATAATTTGATCTTAGGGTAGATCAAATGTAATAAAACTAAGTCACAACACACTACTTAATAAGGAGTACTATATCTTCTAGAGATCATTACATGGTATTCCATACAACAACTCAAGGATGAATATTTAATCTTCTAAAGATGATATCAAGGTATTATCTACAACAAACCATCAATACGAAGTGAAGTATATAACTTAAGTAAAGAAACTCCATAACTAAATCTTGATACACTTGCCTGCAATAGTTATTCCTACCATGGGTATCATGGTAGTTCTCAAACATTAACTCTTATCAAAAATAGAGTAGAAAAGGAAGTCAAGCCAAGACTATCCAGCACATACCCTTAATATAATATTAATAGATGACAATCTTATTTAACCAAGTCATAGTGTCAATTGGTCATCAATGTAGAGTGATCCATTCTTGACCTAGAACTTAGTGACCTATTATGCTGACCTTCCAAAGACCTTAAGTAAATTAGTAAGAAGAATGAACTAGTTATGGTAGAGTGTGCCATTATCAATGGAATGAGATCCTTAGTGGTGACCAAACCATTGGATGTTGGAGGAGTTAACTCACTCATGAGTTAACTAGAAGAAGTATTTAAACCCAAGAGTTTAGATAGTAATTATGAATCTATGATAAAGCTACTAGTAGTAGAGAATCCAATGATAATATTGTTAAGTCAAGCAGATATAAATATGGAGTAAGCTTCTTAACAAGATAAGCCTATAGAGAGACTAGTACAAGTCTACTACCTAGTGATAATAGATCTTGATCAAACAAGTAGAAGCCTAAGCTTTGTATGATTAAAGGATGTTGGTCATTATTCTCAAGTCATTTGAGAATATATGACTAGATGATGAAGAAGTCATGTGAGAATACCAAATAAGGCAAAACCCTAGTAAGCTAAATTATCTAGCTTGATCATGGGTTGTATGGAGTATGATCAAGTATGTAATATGAGTTGTATGGAGTAGTTGGAGGCATAGTAATTTGACCAAGCTAATACAAGAACAAACTTGTATTATGGAGAGTAGTACCATACCTATTCTAGAGGATTGATATCACATGTGATATAGAGAGAATTGTAATCTTGCAAGCCTTAGAAGTAGATGCAAGGTAAATATGAAGGAGTTTATGGAATGAAGTTAGTAATAACTAGTTTGGTGGATCTATCAGAGGTAGTTAAATAATGGAAGTTAAACTAGAGTTGAATGTAGGGGAATATTGTTGAAGTGGAATGACCATGTCATCATATGATGATGGTTATGGTGGAGCCAGATGACTAGATCAGTTAGATAGACGAGATCTTAGTGAATAATATGAAAGATTTAAATAGAGTATATTTAGGAAATGAATTATTAACTATGACCTAATCTTAGTGAAGTGTGAGGATTGGAATTCTTTAGAAGCCTTAACCAAAATCATATCAAGCCATGACAAAACCCATGTCTACCTCTTTGTTTAAAACCCTAGAAGAAAGAGGGTAGTTAAACCAATTCCTATTTTTAGGCAGCCAATGGATAGTATCTCGTAGTCAAATGAAATGTCTAAGAGATAAGTAGAATACCAGTTGAGAGTGTACTGATGGAAGCCTTATCCAGATGATTGTCTTAAACCCTAATAAAGACCTAGTCTCATATACCATCAAGATTACTATAGTAAAGCAATCTCCATAACTGACTCTAAGTTAGGTTATCATCCATGGCCACAAGACATGAAGGAAAATTATCCTAGCTCATAATCTTCATCCATACCCATATTAGAATATGAGTTCATTAACTATTCTTCAAACCCATAATAGCTATCTGTAAATGAATATATTCATTCCTCCATTAATGAATCTATTAAACCTGCCCAAAATCCATGCCCATTATTTAGAAATAAACGTTTTCATTTCCTCATTGATGATTGATATTTAGGCATAATGACTTGAACAAGATTGTTTTATGATAATCCTAAACACCAGAAATCAAGTAGAACTTGAAGAAGAGAAATCACCAAATATGGAGAACCATGAAATTCAAATCATTATATCATGAACCACAAGGTTTAATACCTTATAATGAATATATATAAATCCTTTATGAGGATAAGTATCAATAAGATTCTATATATATTATTCGTCATTCCAAACCATTACCATTTAGATTATCAGGTGAAAAAAACATCTTTAAGGGATTGCTGACTCGTGTACTAATGATCTCGTTGGGGAACCCCAAGAGGAAGGTATGATGAGCACAACAATAAGTTTCCCTCAGTTTTGAAACCAAGGTTATCGAACCAGTAGGAGCAAGGAAACACCTCCAAGGTGTTGTTGCCAACTTGGAATACTGCACAACACAACCACAGAACTATGCCCCAACTTACAGTGAGGTTGTTAATCTCATCGGTTTTGCTGAAAACAAAGGATTAAACGTATTCTGTGGAAGAAAGTAAAAGCTTGCAGAAAGTAGACAGAAAGAAGTAAACAGTTGTAGATTGATTGTAAAAGAAAAGACCGGGTCCATAGTTCACTAGTGGTGGTTCTCCTTAAGATAGATAATATGATGGGTGAACAAATTACAACAGGGCAATTGAAAAACATCGAGAAAGCATACATGCATATACTAATCATCTTGACTCCTTTGAGATTTGATTGGGCATTACAACATTATACATAGACCGTAATCCAACTACATCTATGACTAATAATCCACCTTCAGGTTATCATCCGAACCCCCTCGAGTATTAAGTTGCAAGCAACAGATAATTGCATTACGCATTGCATGTAAAGTAAACAATAAGATCGTTCTATGAACAAAGGATTGTTGTTTTCTCCCTAGTAGCAACAACACATCTAGTACCTTAGAGATTTCTGTCACTTCCCCAGATTACTAGAGGCATGAACCCACTATCGAGCATAAACACTAAGTCTTGGAGCTGCTAGCATCTACTTGGCAAGATAGCTACTAACAATAGAAATCATGCAAGATTACAAATAACAAAGACATGATAGAATCAATAATCAATCTGAAATAGTATCTCAATATCCATCGGATCCCCGCAAACACAAAATGTAGGATTACAAATGGATGATCTTGATCATGAACGGAGCTCAAAAGATCTAAACATGATAGCACAAAGGAGAAGAACCAGCCATCTAGCTACTACATGGACCAGTAGTCCAAGGATGAACTACTCACGCATCACACCGGAGGCTTGCATGGTGATGAAGAAGGCCTCCAGGGTGAATTCCCCTCTCTGGCAGGGTGCCGAGAAGAGCTTCAGATCCCTCCTGATCTAGGGATGGAGACGACGGTGGCTATAGACTCTTTCGTGGAATTTTGATTGGGCCCTTAGGGTTTCTGTATCGAAGGCATCTTATAGGCGAAAGGGGAGGCCGAGGGGGTGCCCTGGGTGGCCGCACCACCCCTTGGCACGGGCCAGGCCTGGCCGTTCGGCCAGGTGGTGTCGTGCCCCCTGGTCCCTCTCCGTCTCGTATTCTGGCTCCGTGTCCCCCTCGGTGAAAACTGACTTTGGCTTTTGTCCCGTCCAATTCTGAGAATATTCATTTTCTGACTTTCCTGGAACCAAAAATAGCAGAATACAGGCAGTTGGCACTGTGGCATCTTGTTAATAGGTTAGTCCAAGAAAGTGTATAAAAAGTACTCCAAAGTTGGAACAAAACATAAGAAAGTAGATAAAAACCAAGCATGGAACATCAAAAATTATAGATAAGTTAGCAACGTATCAACATCCCCTAGCTTAACTCCTGCTCGTCCTCGAGTAGGTAAGTGATCAAAAGAAAAAATAATTTTTGAGGTGACATGCACCATCATAAACGTGATCAAAGTATTTGTCAAACATTAAAAGCTTGGATCATAGTACTTCAACATAGCATGAAAGATAAAGTTCTAGCAATAAGACATAGGAACTATGTTGCAACATGAAAAGGCACAAACAGAAGTTTCATGAATAATAATGCTTTGCAAGACGTTTGTTTGTTTCACATAAAGAAACATAGCATAGTGGCATTCACCTTGTCCCTCATAGAGTAGCAAAAGATAAATGCATAGGACACCTTTAAAGTTCATAAGAGTGAATAGATACAAGTAGTTTAAGAACAAGCAATATCAAGTTATGCATCATTCAACAAGTCTTGGGACAATGCACATAGAACTAAGAATGGCCACTATGCTCTCAAAGTAGGTGCATAAAGGTAGAAGGTGGAGACTCAACATAAAAGTAAAAGAAATGCCTTCATGGAAGGAAGTAGAGATTCAAGTTTCATAAAGAGCTTCCAAAAATTATGGTACTTGTTAGCTTTCAGCTCTCATTTCCCCTATCGTAAGCATCTTTAAGTGATTAAGGTTAAAGTGAACAACTAAGAGGATATGCTTGACAAGTTATAATCTGAAATCTCATGCCCCTTACTTATGAAGACCGAACCTCATGCTACTCAACTTTAGTCACAAGTAATCTCTTGTCATTGTAAGTACATATGTATCATAGAGAACCGCCAACGGGGTACCCCTTGCACATGATACAGGAGCTATCCCATAATCAAAATGACAAGGCAAGCAGACAATGAGCATCTCATCGATCTTTTTATTTGCTATTTGCATAGGTTTTTATTGAGGATGCTTCATAGAGTGCTCATTATGGTTATGCTGCAAGTTTCCACCATGATTAGGCATGGCTTAGGCTAGCGGCCCAGGCGTTTCTCTAACACACAGATAAACTCCATGATCTTACAAGTTCCACTTTTATTTCACACCGCCAGGATCCATAAGCAAAAGAACATGATATCAACAGGGTACAATGTACAAGTGCAATGTTGAAAGCGTTCCCCATGATACATGGTTCTGCTAATTTCAACTTATAAAGCGCAAGCATATACGCAACAAAGATGGACACAATGGTTCAAGTTTATTAAATGCAAGAAAGTAAAGTGTGCCATCAAGTTTGTGAGAGCTTTAATCACTAATTTTCTCATACAATTTTAATTCGGAAGGTAGATAAAAACATGAATATACTTGGAATAGCAAATGCTAATAGGTAGGTATGGTCGACTCTTTGGAATAACTCGGTTTTAGGAGTTGGATGCATGAGTGGAACTCATACATGGTTATGGAGGCTAGCAAAAGACTGGGAGCGACCAACTAAGAGAGCAATAATGGCCATACTCATGCAGAGCGACAAAACATCATTGATTAAAGCATAAAGTGATATTACAAGTCGAAAACTAAAGGATCATAAAGGCTATGGTGACTTGGGATAGTCATAACATGGTGTGAGCATGCGCCAAGTTAATCCAAATAAAGCATCAAAGGAGAATACCACAATACTATGCTTTAATATGCTAAAACAACGCATGATCCTTCCAAGGCACATTAAGAAATCTCAATTGTTTATAATATTTCATGGTACAACAAAGATCACTAAGCATAAAGACAAAACAATATCAAGCATGGCATGACAAAGCATAGGCTACAGTCAAAAACAAACTCTCTTTACCACTTAAGCATGAACTTTTCCTACTCTTTTCCAATCCAAACCAACCAATTAGAAAACCAATGTATGAAAGAGGGGTACAACCAATTTATTCAAGCAAAGTAAGAAAACCAAGCAAACGAAAAACAAAATGAAAACAAAAAAGAAGACGCTCCAAGAACAACACAACTGTGCGTGAAATAATAAAAATGAAGTGTTTGGAAGAAACCTGGGATTTTTATTGATGAAGAAGGGGATGCCTTGGGCATCTCCAAGCTTTGACGCTTGTACTTCTTGGATATTTCTTGGGGTGACACGCGTGGCATCCCCAAGCTTGAGGTTTAGTCCATTCTTCATCGCATTACTCATTCCTTCCATACACCTGAATTTTTTCCTTCATACAAAACTTTACACAATCTTTATTAGCAACATTAGTGCACTCAAGATAATAAGTCTTTGGTTTAAATTTCAACACCAATAAAACTTCCATTAAAACACAAGCTACTGTAGCACTTCCCTCAAAAATCTCAATTCCTCAAAAGAACTCAAAAAGGAACCAACAAGAAGAAAATGCAAATAATGGCAAAAATCTGTCAAAACAGACCAGCAGGTAACGACGAATTTTTTAGAAGATGTTCTGTTGCTCAAATCAAAAAGTTTTGAACTAACTAAAGTTAGATAACAACCTGGGGCAGAAGCACAAAAATTAACGCCTCAAACCGACGTACATAGATTTTACATGAATTTTTACGGTGAAGAACTAAAATCTATTTCAAGACAGCAACTTTCCCAAGCATTACTTCTCTCTCATTAGAGGTTACTCTTGGCACAAAAAGCAAATAAAAAGGATAAGGAAAGGTTATTACAGAAGTAATAACTTCCAAGATATCTAAAACTTTTGGTTATCTCCCAATAAGTACTTTTCTTTAATGTCTTTAAGTTAGGCATAAGAAGCAAGAAAAGAATCAAATATTCTCCAATGAAGAAGCTTAGAACCAAATTTCTTGCTCTTACCTCTCTTACTTTAATTCTTAACCTTTGGGAACATATGATTGTTTGGTGGATAAGTAAAGTGCATGGTGCCCTTTCCCACATCTATTATTGTTCCAAGGAGCTTCAATAGGGATCTTCCAAGTGTAATTTGTCCATTTCCTACACATTCAATAACAAGATAATCAGTAGAAACCATTTTCCCTAGAATCTTTGTAAACACTCCTTCATCTATTCCAATAGGTAATATTGTGGCATTATTAGTAAGAAATATTTCTTCTCCTCCTTCAGAAAGCCCCCAAAGATTCAAAGATTCATAGATATCTTTGGCATAAGACAAAATTCAGACATGATATCACAGCGAGCATGAAAAGTTTCATTATTTATAACAATCTTTACTGTGGGGAGCGACTTTGAGGGTTCAACATTTATTGGAACATAATCATGATGCTCTCTAAGCATGTTATAGCAATCCTTTAAACTAATAGTGCGGGTCTCAAGAGTGTTCAATCTAGCAAATATGTTTATAAAGGAAGAATCAGATTTGCTAGGTAAGTTGTAATTAAAGACCAACTTCTTTATGGCATTAACAACATAATCCTCATTGCATTAGAGGAAATCTCCTCCCACAACAGCATCCAAAGCATATCTATAGCAAAGAGCAATTCCAAGGTAAAAACTGCTAAGGAACAAGCTTTGAGTCATTTTAGGTTCAGCTTTTTCATGTAGATCAGAGATTCTAGACCAAGCTTCTTTGAAACTCTCTTCAATTCCTTGATTAAAAGTGAAAATCATTTCCTCGGGTGACATAGTCATTGGAGCAATGCTAGACATAATGGCAACTTAAGATAGGAACTAAATTTTTGTGTGTTTTTAATGAAGAAAGCAAACTAGTAAAGCTAGTGTTTTTGATAAAGAAACAAGCAAACAAAGCAAGAAAATAAACTAAGAAAAACAAAAACAACGAAATAAAGAGATTGGTTATGGGGGACTCCCCTTGTGAAGATGTCCTTGACTCCCCGGCAACAGTGCCAGAAAAATACTTGCTGACTCGTGTACTAACGAGCACGTTGGGGAACCCCAGAAGGAAGGTATGATGAGCACAACAGTAAGTTTCCCTCAGTTATGAAACCAAGGTTATCGAACCAGTAGGAACAAGGAAACACCTCCAAGGTGTTGTTGCCAACTTGGAATCCTGCACAAAACAACCACATAACTTTGCCCCAACTTATAGTGAGGTTGTCAATCTCACAGGTTTTGCTGAAAGCGAAGGATTAAACGTATTATGTGGAAGAAAGTAAAAGGTTGCAGAAAGTAAACAGAAAGCAGTAAACAGTTGTTGATTGATTGTAAAAGAAAGGACCGGGGTCCAGAGTTCACTAGTGGTGGTTCTCCTTAAGATAGATAACTTTTTGGGTGAAAAAATTACATCGGGGCAATTGACAAACATCGAGAAATCATACATGCATATACTAATCATCTTGACTCCTTTGATATTTGATTGTGCATTACAACATTATACATAGACTGTAATCCCACTGCATCTATGACTAATAATCCACCTTCAGGTTATCATCCGAACCCCCTCCAATATTAAGTTGCAAGCAACAGATAATTGCATTATGCATTGCGTGTAAAGTAAACAATACGATTGTTCTATGAACAAAGGATTGCTGTTTTCTCCCTAGTAGCAACTGTACATCTAGTACCTTAGAGATTTCTGTCACTTCCCCAGTTACTAGAGGCATGAACCCACTATCGACCATAAATACTAACTCTTGGAGTTGCTAGCATCTACTTGGCCAAGATAGCTACTAATAACGGAAAGCATGCAAGATCACAAATAACAAAGACATGATAGAATCAATAATCAATCTGAAATAGCATCTCAATATCCATCGGATCCCTGCAAACACAACATGTAGGATTACAGATAGATGATCTTGATCATGAACGGAGCTCACAAGATCTAAACATGATAGCACAAAGGAGAAGAACCAGCCATCTAGCTACTACTCACGCATCACACCGGAGCCTTGCATGGTGATGAAGAAGGCCTCCAGGGTGAATTCCCCTCTCCGACAGGGTGCCGGGAAGAGCTTCAGATCCCTGCCGATCTAGGGATGGAGACGACGGTGGCTACAGACTCTTTCGTGGAATTTTGATCGGGTCCTTAGGGTTTCTGTATCGGAGGCATCTTATAGGCGAAAGGGAAGGCCAAGGGGGTGCCCTGGGTGGCTGCACAATCCCCTGGCGCGGGCCATGCCTGGCCACGCGACCAGGTGGTGTGGCCGCCCCCTGGACCCTCTTCGTCTCGTATTCTGGCTCCGTGTCCCCCTCGGTGAAAAACTGACTTTGGCTTTTGTCCCGTCCAATTCCGAGAATATTCATTTTCTGAATTTCCTGGAACCAAAAACAGCAGAAAATAGGCAGCTCGCACTGTGGCATCTTGTTAATAGGTTAGTCCAAGAAAGTGTATAAAAAGTACTCCAAAGTTGGAAAAAAAAGAAGAAAGTAGATAAAAACCAAGCATGGAACATCAGGAATTATTGATACGTTAGCAACGTATCAGGGATCTTTATACAAGAATTAATCCCTAAAACCCTAATCTCAATTAATATTTTCTAATAAAACAATCCTTTGTCTTTTGAATAGTGAAAATACTAAAAAGGAATATGAAACCAGCTTGCTACATTAATCCATGTCGAACCTTAGATGATTCAATGAATTTTAAATATTTGAATCATTGTATAAATAGAAAAAGAAAATAGAAAACAGAAATAGAACAGGAATTTTGTAAATAGAACCAGGCTGCATCCCATCTCCTACACGTCGCCTAGTGCAGCAACCAACAGTTTTCGCTCACTCAGCCGCGGCCCAGCAGAAGCCCAACAACAGTAGCCCAAGTTCTCTCTCTCTGACTGACACATGGGACCATAAGGAGGAACACGGGTTGAGACAGCAGAATTGCCAGAGGGTTTCTGCAAAACTTCCATCGTCGTCACCTTCACGCACACAGACAACTCGCTGGAGCACATTGCCGCCGTCCATCAGCGCGCCATGATGTGGGCCTCCGTCCAGATTTGTGCCTCTGTCACCAGGGAGGATAAGAATGCCACCATGATGCCTTGGTCGTCCTCATCCTCATTTCCCTCTCTCTCTGGAGCTCTCTCTCTTGCCCCACACACTCACTGAAACCCTAGCTCGCCAGAGTTCGCCGTCCTCGTCGTCTCAGACCACCCTAGGGCCAATGGAGGGCACCCTCGTGCTCGCCATACTTTCCTTGTTTGTCTCTGACAAGTCCCGCAAGCAGGCGCGCTCCGAGTTAGCCAGAATCGAGCTCAGCATCCCGCCCGGCACCGTGGCCATTGCCGTCGATTTGTCGCCATGTATCCACCCCAAGACCCGTCGACTATGCTGCGAGCACCAGGGTGAGCTCACGCTTCTCCTAGACCTCTCCACTCTCTTCCTCTCGTTGTGTATTGTCGTCCCGCCGTGCACTATCGTCGGCCACCACAGTTGATGGTCGCCGGAGTAGCTCCGGTGACCTAAAGTGGGCGGCGCCACTACTACCAGGTTCCTCGCGTCGTCCTCTTTCAACAAGCCTAGCCACAGCCGCGCATGGGCACCCACTCGGCCGATCAATCTTCGATCTGTGAGGATCAACATCGTGTGACATCATGATGACGTCATCCTGTGCCTAGTCAGCCAGTTTGACCCACTCTTTGCTTATGTGCATGTGACGTGGTGGGAGCCCCACCAGTCAGTGTATATGTATAGGATTAGTCTCAGTACAAAAAGTATTTATGTGTTTAGTAAATAGATAAAACATTATAAATTTAAATATAAATATTTTCCTGAAATTTAATAAAATTATTAAATCTTGTATATTCAATAACTTTTATTTTATAATTTAGAAAAATATATATTATATATCAAAA
The DNA here is from genome assembly GCA_910589775.1 of Avena eriantha. Taxonomy (NCBI): domain Eukaryota; kingdom Viridiplantae; phylum Streptophyta; class Magnoliopsida; order Poales; family Poaceae; genus Avena; species Avena eriantha. Next base: position 108,163,084 of record OU342740.1, on the reverse strand, counting down.
TATTTAGAAAAATAAACTCTATAATTTAAACCTATTATTATAATTATTTTCCAACTCAAATAAGATAATTATTATTAGTAGTAAATATCCTATTAGGGATAAACCTTAAATAAACATATTTTATTATTTAAAATTCATAAAAATAAGTGTGTTATATCAAAATTCTTAGAAAGACAAAATACAATTATAAACTTGTTACATATATTTTTGTGACATTTAACTAAATATTTCTTATTTATTTAGTATTTATAAAGTGGTAAAACTTATAATAATCATATCTTATTATTTAAAAATCACAAAATACACATAATATACCAAAATGATCACAAAAATGAATCCTACACATTAAAAATAGACTCTTGCACATTTGAAGTTAAATAAAGATAAAATTTTAATTAGTATTGATTAAAACTATTTTCTGATACTTTAATGGATTAAAAAATACATAAATGTTAACTTTGCCTTTGGTATTATTTGTTTAAAGTATAAAAAGGAAATAACAAGTTCAATTTATGTTTAACTGAAGTTAACATAGGTCTAACCATTTTAAGTTGTACTTACTAAGACTACCATTTAAAAATTAAGTAAATCTTACTCACCAAAAAGGTTTTATTAATTATAAAATCATTAAGATTTGACTACCAATTCTTTTACAAGTTCAGAAATCTACCTTAATCTCTAAACCAAGTTCTTAAGTAATTAAAGTAAGGCCTTTTCCATGTTTATAAAGTCTAACCATTAATTCTAAATGATAGGTAAATGATTCCATTCACTTATAATTTTATGATGCACCACCTCATAAAAACAATAACACTTATACACTACTTTAATTTTTTTTAAGAAGTGAACCACATATAATATAATACCTTATCCAAAACATAAAGGTTCCCACTACAAGTGTTGTGATTATTCAAAGTTCGATACTGTTTTCCTTTTTGATAATTATAGTTAATTAGAAAACCTTAAAGTGTTAGCTTTAAGTTTAAATGCTTTTACTTTGTAAAGTAATCTTTTCTTCAAAAGTTATTATTTTAAGAAACATTAAAAGTAATCCATAAGAATTTCTGTAAAGGCTCTAATTGATTAATAAACTCTCTTAAGAAATCTTTTAGATACCATGCCCCATTTGAGTGCTTTAGTATTGTATGCTACTTGTTGTATTTACTTAATTATTTCACACACTCTCACAAGCCTTAATAAGAAGCAGAAGTGTGAAGCTGGTATAAAAGTGAAACACATTATAAAGAAACTATTCCCAGTTTTCGAACCTTAGATCAGATACGACTATTCTGGGGATTCGCGTTTATCAAACTACATTACATTACTTATGCATAATTGCATATTGCTTCTTTAAAGATTTGTCCTTACCAGACCAATGATGTTGTTTACAGAATTTGGATCTTCTATTGTCTCGAAGACAGTGGGTGCATAATCATGCAATCAAAAAAGGGAAGTTCACAACTTGCTCATGTGCTTTGGTTATTTTCTATCAAATACTTGTAACTCAATTGTTGTCATCACCTGCATTTCCAAAAAGGTTGAAAACACTATTTTCATAATAATAGGATTATAGATTATTTACCAAATGGTAATAATCTATTGATACTGTTCCGGTGGTAAAGGAACATAATATCTAGGACTTAACAACCAATGTCGCCAGTGATTCTATCGCCGTATATTACGCCTTAACCATGAGATCTGGAATGGGACCGAGAAGTCAGCTGGATCTTCTTCCTTTCGTATGGACGGATGACCTTATCGTGAAGCTGCAGATTTCACGTGGAGAATCCAGCACATGGGTGGGAACCCTTATGTCCCCGCAATATTGGTGTCTAGATTATCTTGAGAGGCTGCTAGTGGTTTAGCTAGACATTTAAGGGAGCTTGCCAGGGCATAACCATCTCATAGAGTCTTTAGGTGCCTACCAGATTTATAGCCGGTCCTATATGGGGCTTGATATATGTGGGGCATGTCCTGGAGGGTTGTGTCTTAATGCGGGGTCGCGGAGATGGGCAGTGATTGACTTGGATCATCTACTGGGCCCCACATCAAGGAATTGTGGATGGGAAAGATTTCTCAGTTGTGCAACAAGGATTCGGTCTCTCATCGGTATAGTAATGCACCTCTGCAGAGTGTAAGAACTGTGACATGTTACTCCCTGTTCCAGGAAGGAGCTACGAATGCGGCAGGAAAGGAACCCCACGAAGGTTCTGGTCAACCTGTGAAGGCTGTCGGACATAGTTTTCACAATAAAAGCAACATTTGAAGAAATGTTTGCAAAAACATGCATCACCTATGACCTTTTGTCTGTGGCTGTAGAGATATTGCATCAAACTCTCCTTTTTAGTGAACTTGCTGAGTATGCTCGTACTCAACCGTACCTTCTTAACCCTTGCTAGATTCTACGCCATTGAAGAAGATGTCAACACCAACTTATGCTCAAGAAACCACCATCGACAACTCAAGTTCTTCAATAAAGTCAATGAAGTCAACATATACATCAACTGAAGCAAAGACGAAGATCTTAATTAGATAGGAGTAGATACTCTAGCCATTACACCCACCTCTTTAGAGCATTGCATTAGTAGCAATTGCAAGCCAATTAGTTTGGATGCTATTTTTTGTCTTCAGTTAGTTCTAAGTTATTATTTCTAGTTCTTCTTTCTAAGAAGTTTCTTCCTCTCTCTTTAACCTAGAGTGTTCCCTGGATCTTTTTAAAGACTCAAGTTGTAATCTATAGTCATGTCTTGGACCTACTATGTTTTTGTTGTACCACTCTAAGGGATGTAATACTAGTGAACGATGTTTCATTGGTGTTATGCCAACGACTATAGTATACTACATCATGTAGTGGTACGCTGGGTCACCGCAGGGTGCACCCTCCCCTCCCACTATATATAGGGGTCTCCCCCTCCCCTTTGGAATCATCCCATTTTCCCATTTTCCCATTCTCTCTTCTCTCACTTCCACTGAGGACTTCTCCGTAATATTGGAGAGGACCTCAAAGGTTGCAAGTTCTCCACTTTCACACTACCATCGCGTGATCTTTGATCTGTCATCTTCTTCTTCCTCTGCTCGGCTAGATTGGAGCCCAGGAAACATCGCATACACCGGACGTGTGTAGTACTTTGGAGGCACCACACTTGGGGTGCTTGGAGATGCTTGGCTTCATCAACATATGCCTTCCTGCATAAGGCATGCCTCGGTCTTCAAGGTTATGAATACCATCTCTCTCTTTCCATTACTTATGTATGCATAGTATAGAACGTGGTATTAGTGTTCGCATAGTTAGAATTTTTTGTTTTCTACTACGGAACCCTTTAGGTGCCTCGTGGCCTTACACACATAGAGTTTCAAGACGTCTCCAGGCTACGGTCTAGCAAAGCAATGGAAGAAGATTGATCCGAACCAAATCCAGCAGCACGACGACGTCCTATGGCAGTTCCAATCTTGGGAACCACATGTGAGGGAGAGGGGCAGAGAGAGAGAATAGGCAAAGCCAATTGATGGGATGGATTTGGGGAGAGGGGTGCCCCTCTTTATGTAGATGGAAGGGAGGTACTACCTCCCTCAAAGTCCCGGGTGGGACTAAACAAGAGGGAGGAGGTGGGAGGAGGCGAGGACCATCCCCCACATGGGCCCCACATGGTGGGAGGCCCACATGTGGCCGCCGGCCCCCCATGCGTTTCCTAGGGTGCATCCCCCTCATGGGCCTCCTCCAGTGAGGCCCATTTAGGTGTGCTGCCCTATAAATCCAGTTAAAGAATATTTTTATATTACTTTATTTAATTAATATTAAATACATATTGTTTAATACCTATCACTTCGAAACACCTTTCAGACCCCTCCGATCATCATTGGATATGCCCGTAACCATTTCGTATTACTCCGAAACTATTCCATAGTTCTCTCTCTTTTCTTCTACGATCTCAGATTAATCCCTAAGCATTAGCGACCCTTAAGTGTGACACCCTATGGCTCAGGAATACATAGACATGATCGAGAAACCTCTCCGATCAATGACCAACAATGGTATCTCGAAACACTTGATGCTCCCATGCATTCCACAAATAACTTGATCACTTGTACCTTGAACGTTGAGTCTCATTCCTTTTGCTCTACGATACTGATACATTGCAAATGTATCTATAATTTTTGATGCTCCATGCTTGGTTTTATCCACTTTCTTGTGTTTTTTCCACACTTTGGATTACTTTTCATATGATTTCTTGGACTAACCTATTAACAAGAGATACAGTGCCAGCTGCCTGTTTTCTGCTCTTTTTGGTTCTAGGAAAGTTAGAAAATGAATATTCTCGGAATTGGACAGGACAAAAGCCAAAGTGCCTATTATTCCAGAAGACTCCAGGAGCCAGAATACGAGAGGGAGAAGAGCCACGGGGTGGCCACACCACCTGGTGGCGCGGGCCAGGCCAGGTCGTGCAAGGGGGTTGTGTGGGCCCCCCAGGCACCCCCTCGGTCACCCTCTTCGCCTATAAGAAGCCTTCTGACCTAAAAACTTTTGGGGGTTCAACGTTTTTCCATGAAAAGTTCCGCTGCGCCACCGCCACCGAAGGGGAGATTCGGGGGACAGAAAGTCTCTGTTCCGGCGCCCTGCTGGGACGGGGAAGTGCCCCCGGAGCCATCTCCATCGATCTTCACCATCATCTCCATCGACCATCCATGTTTCCCCATCTATGAGTGAGTAATCCCCTACTGTAGGCTATGGGGATGGTAGGGATTGGATGAGATCATTCATGTAATGGCATCAGATTGTTAGGGCATGGTGCCTAGTATCTTTTATTAGTGGTTTATGACTTTGTTGCAACTTGTTGTGCTTAATGATTGTCACTAGGGCCCGAGTGCCATGATTTCAGATCTGAACATGTTATTGATTCATTATGATAGTATTGTTTTTGGTCTTATCTGCAAGTTTTATACACACGTTGTTGTCCGGAACCTATGGCCCCGAAGTGACAGAAATCGGGATAACCGGAAGGGAAAGGCTTTGATGTGAGGATCACATGTGTTCACGGAGTGTTAATGCTTTGCTCCGGTGCTCTATTAGAAGGAGCACCTTAATTGCCAGTAGTTCCCTAGAGGCCCCGCTGCAAACGGGCTAGCAGGACAAAAGATGTTGTGCAAGTTCTCATTGCGAGCACGTATGACTATATATGGAACACATGCCTAGGATTGTCTAGTACTTGGATGCTTTATCTTATTTATCTGCAATTGCCCTATGTTCTGATTGCTATGTGAATTGTCTTGTCCATGCAACGCCTGTCCATCCATCCCTATGCCTACCGCACTCGAATCCTATTGTTTACTGCTTTTGTTACTACTGTCTTTGCTTTACTACCGTTGTTACTTTGCTGTACCTACTACAAAACTGTTGCTACTGATAAACTTCTATGAGCAAGATTGTTTCTAGGTGCAGCCGAATTGACAACTCAGTTGTTAAGGCTTATAAATATTCTTTGGCTCCCCTTGTGTCGAATCAATAAATTGGGTTTTACTTCCCTCGAAAATACTGCGATACACCCCCTATACTTGTGGGTGATCAACACTATTTTCTGGCGCCGTTGCCGGGGAGCATAGCTTTATTTATTAAGTTCACTTGGAATCACTATTGTTCAAGCTAAGTTTATTTTCTCCTTGTTTGCTTGTTTCTTTATTGAAAATACAAAAAAAGTAGTTCCTACTCTAGTTGTTATTTTCGTTGGTCTGTTATTGTCTTGCTTTATCATGCTTGTTGTCAATGGTTGGTTTCTTTGAAACTGAAGCTTATTGGCAAGGTGGGTTCACAAAAGATCAAAAATATTATTATAAGTAACACCGCTTGTCACAAAAAGGGAAACACTTATGGGAACAAATTGATAGGTTGTATACCATTGCTAGAAACGTGTGCTCTACTTATAATGTTACTTATTACTGTGATGAGTCTTGTTGCAGAAAGAGGTATAAACACCTCCTTTTTCAATGTGAGTATAGTGATAATGATACCATATCTTCCTATGCTAAAGGAATGTATGACTTTTATGATGCGGAACAAATTGAATAATTTATTGCTCGGAAGGGTGCTTTTGAACTTGCTAGTTTGCTTGAAAATATTGATGATTCACCTTACAAATATGAGGTGTATGGTAAACTTAAATTTTGCTTTGATAATTACAAGGATGAAAATGGCTATATCTTGAATATTTTAATAGATGCTTTCCACAAATGGAAGAGACTAATGCCTTGCAGGATCCTATGGAAGAAGAAATTAATGAACCTGAAATCTCATTAGATGAAAAAGAGGAGGAGAGTGATGAATAAAAGGAGTAAGAATGGATTAGATACCCATCTCTACCTTCTAATGAGAGTACCTTACATTATTTGATTGTCCCCCTTGCTTACTAAAGGAGAATGAATGTTTATAATAAAGCTCTAGTGCTTGTAGATCATGAAGAGCATGCTTTATGTGATAGTTATATTGTTGAGTTTCTTCATGAGGCTACTGAAAATTATTATGAGAGAGGAAAATATGGTTGTGGAAGTTTTCATGGTATTAAAACACCTCTCTATGTGCTGAAAGTTTTGAAATTACTCTTGTTGTATCTTCCTATGCTTGTCACTTTGTTCTTTGTGAATTTATTTGCATACATGATTCCTATGCATAGGAAATGGGTTAGACTTAAATGTGTTTTGAATTTGCTTCTTGATGCTCTGTTTTACTTCAACTCATATTTCTTATGAGAGCATTCTCTCAAACTTTTATGCCTGAAGATGATAATATGTCTATTATTCTTAGGAGACCTTTTCTTAAATACTACATGAGCTGTTATTAATTATAATCAAGGGAAGGTGATCTTAAATGTTAATGACAAGAAACACATTGTCTATTTCCTCAAGAAGATTGAAAGGACTTATGGTTTGAATTCAATTGAACATGTTGAGGGCATTCAAGTTGGAGAAATATATTGTCCCACACCAAGAGAAAAATTTGAAACTATTATGATTGGGACCATTGCTATCAAGGTTGAGGTAACATAATCATTAGTGGAATACAAAGTTTTGTCTCATATGAATTTTTTTTGTTAGCAAGACCTGATCAACCTTGTGAACAAAAGGATTTCATTGAACAAAACAATGTTTTCACTATGATTATTTCTGTTTACTTCTATTCTATCCATTCTAGTTTTTGATTATACCTAACTTAAAGGCGTTAAAGAAAATTACTTATTGGGAGATAACCCAAAAGTTTTAGATGAGTCTTGGAATTTATTACCTCTATAATAACCGCTCCTTATCCTTTTTATTTGCTTTTTGTGCCAAGAGTAACCTCTAATGAGAGAAAAGTAATGATTGGGAAAGTTGCTGTCCCGAAACAGATTTCTGTGCTTCACCGTAAAACTTCGTGAGAGAGATCTGTATGTCGGATTGAGCTGTAATGTTTTTTGCTTCTGCCCCTGGTTGTTATATAACTTTCGTTAGTTCAACACTTTTTGATTTGAGCAACAGAAGGTGTTCGAAAAAAATCGTCTTTACCTGCTGGTCTGTTTTGACAGATTTCTGCCATTTTCTGCATTTGCTTCTTGTTAGTTCCTTCTTGAGTTCTTTTAGGGAGTTGAGCTTTGTGAGGGAAGTGCTATAGTAGCTAGTTTTCTAATGGAAGTTTATTTGCTGTTAGAGCTGAACCTTAAGACTTATTTATCTTTCGTGCACTAATGTTGCTAATAAAGATTGTGTGAAGTTTTGTATGAAGGAAAAAATTTCAGGTGTATGGAAGGGATGAGTAATGAGATGAAGAATGGACTAAAGCTCAAGCTTGGGGATGCCACGCGTGTCACCTCAAGAAATATCCAATAAATACAAGCGTCAAAGCTTGGGGATGCCCAAGGCATCCCCTTCTTCATCAATAAAAATCTCAGGTTTCTTCCAAACACTTCATTTTTATTGTTTCATGCACAGTTGTGTTGTTCTTGGAGCGTCTTCTTTTTCGTTTTCGTTTTAGTTTTTCGTTTTCTTTGTTTTCTTAATTTACTGAATAAATTGCTTGGACCCCCTCTTTCATACATTGGTGTTCAAATGGTTTGGTTTGGTTTGGTTTGGAAAAGAGTAGGAAAGCTCATGCTTAAGTGGTAATGAGAGCTTGTTTTTGACTGTGGCATATGCTTTGTCATGCCATGGTTTATAATGTTTTGGCTTTATGCTTAGTATTCTTTGCTGTAGCATGACTTGTTATAAACAATTGAGATTGCTTAATGTGCCTTGGATGAATCATGCGTTGTTTTAGCATATTAAAGCATAGTATAGTGGTATTCTCCTTTGATGCTTTATTTGGGTTGACTTGGCGCATGCTCACACCATGTTATGACTATATCAAGTCACCATAGCCTTTATGATCCTTTAGTTTTCAACTTGTAGTATCACTTTATGCTTTGATCAATGATGTTTTGTCGCTCTGCATGATTATGGCCATTATCGCTCTCTCGTTTGTCGCTCCCTTACTATTGCTAGCCTTCACTTTCTCACGAACTTCATTATGCCCTGTTTTCTTCCGAATAAAATGTTTTGATTGTTTTGAGAAAGTTAGTTAGTAAAGCTCTCACGAACTTGATGGCACACTTTATTTCCTACACTTAATAAACTTGAACCATTGTGAACTCTCCATGAAAGTTATATGCTTGCTAATTATAGGCTGGGGATTAGCAGAACCGTGCTGCCACGGGGAACACTTTCAACACTTGTAAATATATACCCAGTTGATACCTTGATCTTTTGTTTGGGGATGTCGTCGGTGTGAAATAAAAGGGGAGCTTGTAAGTCCATGGAGTTATGTATGTGTGTTAGAGAAATGCCTGAGCCGCTGGTCTAATCCATGCTGACATGGTGGAAACCTGCAGCGTAACCATAATGATATCTATGAAGCATTCTTCTTATAAAAAAAGAGAGAAAGATAGCTACTGAGAAAAAAGAAAAAAAAGAGAGATTTATGAAAAGAGGAAAGAGAGAAAAAAGCACCATTTTCCCATGGTAAATAAGAAGATTGCTGAGATACTCATTGTCTGCTTGCCTTGTCATTTTGATATGGGGATTCTTCCGTATCATCGGGCAAGGGGTACCCCGTTGGCGGTTCTCAATGATACGCACATACTTACGATGACACGAACTTACCGGTAACTAAAGTTGAGTAGCATGAGGAGCGGCCCTCGTACTCAAGGGACTTGGGATTTTCAGCTTATAGTCTGTCAGGCATATCTCAGATTGGACCTCACTTTCACCTTAACCACATTAAAGATGCTTATGATAGGGGAAATGAGAGCTCAAAGCTAATGAGTACCATACTTTCAGCATTTGGAAGCCTTTCAAACTATTCAAAACCTTTTCATTTCCTTGTTGAGTCTCCACACATTCTATGAGCACTTTCTTGAGAGCATAGTGGCCATTCTTAGTTCTATGTGCATTGTCCCAAGACTTGTTGATTGATGCATACCTTGATATTGCCTGTTTTAAACTATTTGTATCTAGTCACTCTTGTGAACTTTGAAGGTATCCTATGCATTTATGTTTGCTACTCTTTGAGGGGCAAGCTGAATGCCACTATGCCATGTTTTCTTTATGTGAAACAAACAAACGTCTTGCAAAGCATTGTTATTCATGAATCTGTTGTTTGTGCCTTTTCATGTTGCATCATAGTTTCTTTGTCTTATTGCTAGAACTTTGTCTTTCATGTTATGATAGAAATACTATGATCCCAGCTTCAAATGTTTTACAAATACTTTGATCAAGTCTTTGATGGTGCATGTCACCTTAAAAATTATTCTTTCTTTTTATCACTTACCTACTCGAGGACGAGCAGGAGTTAAGCTTGGGGATGTTGATACATTGCAAATGTATCTATAATTTTTGATGCTCCATGCTTGGTTTTATCCACTTTCTTGTGTTTTGTCCACACTTTGGAGTACTTTTCATATGATTTCTTGGACTAACCTATTAACAAGAGCCATAGTGCCAACTGCCTGTTTTCTGCTGTTTTTGGTTCTAGGAAAGTCAGAAAATGAATATTCTCAGAATTGGACGGGACAAAAGCCAAAGTGCCTATTTTTCTAGAAGACTCCCGGAGCCGGAATACGAGACGGAGCAGAGCCAGGGGGTGGCCACACCACCTGGTGGCACGGGCCAGGCCAGGCCGTGCCAGGGGGTGGTGTGGGCCCCCCAGGCACCCCCTTGGTCTCCCTCTTCGCCTATAAGAAGCCTTATGACCTAAAAACTTCGGGGGGTTCGACGTTTTTCCACGAAAAGTTCCACTGCGCCGCCGCCACCAAAGGGGAGTTTCGGGGGACAGAAAGTCTCTATTCTGGCACCCTGCCGGGACGGGGAAGTGTCCCCGGAGCCATCTCCATCGATCTTCACCATCATCTCCATCGACCATCCATGTTTCCCCCATCTATGAGTGAGTAATCCCCCGTTGTAGGCTATGGGGATGGTAGGGATTGATGAGATCGTTCATGTAATGGAATCAGATTATTAGGGCATGGTGCCTAGTATCTTTTATTAGTGCTTTATGACTTTGTTGCAACTTGTTGTGCTTAATTCTTGTCACTAGGGCCCAAGTGCCATGATTTCAGATCTGAACATATTATTGATTCATTATGATAGCATTGTTTTTGGTCTTATCTGCAAGTTGTATACACACGTTGTTGTCTGGAACCTATGGCCCCAAAGTGACAGAAATCGGCATAACCGGAAGGCAAAGGCTTTGATGTGAGGATCACATGTGTTCACGGAGTGTTAATGCATTGCTCCGGTGCTCTATTAAAATGAGCACCTTAATTGCAGTAGTTCCCTAGAGGCCCCGCTCCAAACGGGCTGGCAGGAGAAAAGATGTTGTGCAAGTTCTCATTGCGAGCACGTGTGACTATATATGGAACATATGCCTAGGATTGTCTAGTACTTGGATGCTTTATCTTATTTATCTGCAATTGCCCTATGTTCTGATTGCTATGTGAATTGTCTTGTCCATGCAATGCTCGTCCATCCATCCCTATGCCTAACGCACTCGAATCGCACTTTTTACTACTTTTGGTACTATTGTCTTTGCTTTAGTACCGCTGTTAATTTTCTATTCCTACTACAAAACTCGGATGGGCAAATTCCGGTCTTGATACATAGGCCTCAAAAGTTCCTATGGAATATGCAATACACACCTTTATAGTCACCCAGTTACGGTCATGATGTTTGATGTGATCAAAGCAGTCTTAGGAGACAGTGCTTAATATGACCACATAGTTGAAGGACTGAATCACTACGCTTTACCAGATATCGCAATTTTGAACTTTTTGATTGGATCACATTGCAATACTAGGGTTGGGTGTTTTCCATCACTTCATTCATCTAATGAAGTGACCTCATTGTTAGTTGCTGTGTAAAGTCCATGATCAGGAAACCTTGATCATCAGCTGCCCAATGAACTAGTCTAGAGGATACTAGGGACCTGGTTTTCATGTAAAGTCCATAATCGAGATGGGATCACACCTGTATTAATGTTTCCACTTAATATAGTTCTAGCATGATACAAAACCATTATGACCTAATGAGACATGTCAATAAAAACATTTTTATTATTGGCCTCTAGGGCATATCTCCTTTCGTCTCCCACTTGCACTAGAGTCAATAATCTAGTTGTGCATTTTAGCACCTATGGCATTCCGGTGTTATCCACACGTGTTGCTTGTGGTAAAACCAATCTCCATAACTAAAACTTTCATCTCTGTGTGTATTTTCATGTCTATGCGTCACTATGCATGACTCATTCTCTAATGAGATGGCATTGTATAAATTAAGTCTTCAGGCGAGACTTCAATTCCTTAAGCCAAAACTATGTTGACACTATTGTCATACAATAGATCTTGATAGTGTATCCCACTTGGAACTGCACCTAGTTTTGGTAATCAAAACTATTTTACACAAAAAACCTCTATATGTTGCTTCTAAAGTAGTCATATACTCAGCCATCATTGTAGTATCCGTCACAATGTTATAACTTTGGAAACTAGTCCAAATCCATCATGGAACTTTCTTCAATTACACTGTGCCACCTTATTTCTTAACACAAATCCTAATTGAGATAAACTTTATTTATATATGCGACAAAAACTTGCATCAATGTAACACATTACAGTGAACTATTTTTTCACTTATACATACATAGCATATTCTTGTTTCTTCCAAAGAAACACAATAATATCATTACTTTTATCCAATGATCATCTTATGAATCATTCTGGTATATGATCTTAACACTTAGAGCATATGACTCATCTAGACATGTACATATCATGAGGTTTCAGTGATCAATTGTCAACACAATTGATCTTGCTACCATGATTGACACAACTCCCACTCAAATATGCCATCATATTGAACTAATTAAATATTTCATATATGTTCTTTAGCATAACCATATTAGCATTTCAATCTATTTGTATATACTTAGATGTATGATATTCCGGTTTTTCCTAAGTCTTTCATCAAAATCCAATTTTAATGAAATTCTTAATTCATGTAAAATTAAAGATACATAATTTCCAATCAACATAATGTATTTCACATAGAGCATTAGAAATATGTCTTCACGCTCCCACTTACTTTGTTGTAAACACAAGCATCTTCATCATTTCTTATGAACCTTAAACTTTTTAATAGTTTAATCAAAGTGAAGATTCCAACCCCACAATGGTTATTTTAACCATTGAAATTTGCACATATTTTGTCACCTTTCAAATTAACAAAACCCTTTGGATAGTGTCATGTACATATCTAGGTAACCATATTATTAGAAGAACATTGTTTTATTTATTCAACTACCATTACTCAATATGTAGTGGTTGCTACAATAATCCTTACAGACTAAATATCGCTATGGAAGATCCAATCTTGTCACAATCAACTTTTGAACTTTGTCATAAACAACTTTCCGACATGTCAACCATTTCACAGATGTAAACATCCATGTCTATTTGTTTAGAGATCCATTTATGCTTTTGGAAAGCTTCACACCTTCTTGAGGGTCTATCCAGTTTATAACTTGATTTTTGTATATGGATACAATCAAGAATTCTTATGGCCTTTAGCCATTAAACGGATTCAGGGCTCATCATCGCTTCTTTGCATGTAGTCGGTATATCATTCTCCAGCAAATACACTCTTCATCAAATCTTTCTATTTGATTAGTACCCGATCCACATGGTTCTATAGGAACATAGATTTCCGAAACATACAACATTTGTAGAAATGATAGCTATGAGCATTGTAGCAACCTCTAGAACACTTTCCGATGTCGTGTTACTCTAATCATTTCACTTACGTTTAAAACCTTATCAAAATTTCTATTGTCCTCTGACTTAATTTTTCATGAGAAGTTCCTTCGCAAAGAACTCACCGTTTTAGAGACAAACACTTTTGTATTTTAGTGTTACAGTAGAGGAATTCCCAACGATTAATTTTGTGATAACCTACAAAGACGTGCATATTGGATTTTGATTTTATATACATTTAAATATGCCTTGCATACCAAAATTTAAGAAAAGACAAACTAGGTTTTACCCATTGCCATTTCATCAGATCATGATGTTGCTTTTTTTGGTGTAAAGGCGGTATGTCACTATAGCATAATCTTTTAAATCATAATGACAGTTTATATTGGATCTCACCAAGTAAAACTAGGTTCGATTACACTCTCAAAACATTCCATACTCGTATGATGTTTTGGGAAATACAAGTTTGTGAAACAACTTCATATGTTTGCTAAATTTGTAACTCAAATCTCTTCTTTTATGATCCATTCATAAACTCTTGATTTTCTTGTTACGATGATTTCTTTATTCGCAACAACTTTATCAAAGTCTTTAGAAACTCGAATGTGCCATAACTCTTATGGTGTTTTTTCCGTGAATATGGATGATTTCTTCTTCACTCTAAAACCATTGAACATGTTTCAGATGTCTTTTACTTCTCCTCACTAAATAGATATACTCATATATCTATTCAAGTTCTCGGTGGAAGTAATCACTACATAATGGAACTCATACATCAATCTGTATGATTTACACTAAGGTAGTCATCCATTCAACTTTTTCCCATGAATAGGGTTTTAGTTATTTATAGGGAAGTCTTACAAAGATCAATTCGTTCGGAAATAACTTGACTTTGAAATTCTATCAATTGGAGTTTTTCATGTCTTTCTTTCTAGTAAAACTTAAACGGTGGTGCCACACTTAAGTGAAATTCTAATCATTTTTGTCTTGTGACGCTTTTAGCATTTAGTTTTATGAGTATTATTTCACCAACAAGATTTATAATGGTTCATCCATTGTCTATGTAATACATCAATTATTTAAACAATAGTTTGTTCTCACAATACTAGAACCAGATAAAAATAATCACAGTAAATCTTAATCGCTTAGTCTTTGATGTAGATGACAAACATAATAACTCTTTATTTTTTTATCGACGAACATCGTTACCATATTATTTTGCTAGTTATTCGAACCAATGTATTTCTTATATTGAGTTGCCTTGTATGATACTTCATACCAACCAATCCAGTATCTAATACTAGAGAATTATATTGTTTTAATAAGAAAATAATATATTCATAACATGTATATCTTCTATATACCTGAGCTGGACAATTCTAGTTCATTAATTTCTTCCAATTATATTTATGGATTCTCTTCCAACGTTTTCCTCTCTTTCAGAACAGTCAACCAATATCAATAGTGGCACCAATCATATGGTACTTGGTTCAAGCGTATTAGTCAAACAACAATACTCTCAAGCTTACACTTTTGAAGTGGTTCACAATCATCTCATGATTCGTCTTCTTTCGGATTCAATTTTTAGTGATCTTTCATTATAGTAAACATTTTTCCTATACCTCTTATTCACCGTATCATGACAACTTTCATGATTTAAATACTATAGTTCATCAGGATGATCATTTTTTAATTTTAGTTCCCAAACTTATTGGGTGATAGGTACGCTTAACGTCATGATCATTCGCAAATTCTCATCCAATATGAGAATCTATTTTGAACTAAATTATACTTTATCATACTGCAATCAAATAGTGTTTAATATATCCGAATATCTTTTACACAATTGAAACGAATCTTTCAGTTCTCATATAATCTTGATACAAAGAACTTACTTTCTAATATCAAGTATCATAGAGGCAAGCATGATCTTTTAGATACGAACTTCAGAATCAATTACTCTAGGATTAATACACTTATTAAACCTTATGGAGTAAGTGAGGTTTACTTGAAAGTTTGCTTTGGGAATTTTATATTTAATTTGACACTCAAACAATATGGTACTAGTCCGTAAATTAAGTATCTAGAATACTACAACCAAGGTAGTTTATAACGGATGCCAACTACAATGACTATGAAAATTCAATTAGATTATTTAGTTCATAATATGAGTTCATTACCAGAACTCCCACTCAAAAGAACATCCCCCAATGTTACATGATCCCTTTACACCGTGTCATCCCCGATCATCACAAACATTGATACAACGAGCAGGTAGATATCACCGTATCGATCACATCACTATGTGACTCATGCTCCTTTCGGTCATCAATGTTTCGAGGCCAGGTTTGTGCATGCTAGGCTCGCCAATGTTAACGTTTAGTGTATACGCAGTGCGTACATGGCTTTCACGTACTGTATGCGAATGTCGATGTGTTTGCACCTGATCATCACGGCCTGCTCCACAACGATGGACTTTCTTGGTGGTGCACACTAAAGGGACACCACGTGATGGGGATATACTAATCGGGGTATGCCCAGGAGGAGGATTCGACTGACCAGACCCACAGCGAGTGGGATCGTTGGTATAGCGACTAGAAGCGCTACGTGATGGGGATATGTCGAATGGGGTATGCCCAGCAGGACGTTCCGATTGGGCCAAAGGCCTCGCGAGTGGACCTGCAGGACGAAGACTGAAATACGACTGAGGAGAAGGCCCGGCGATTGGAAACTGGAGGCCCAGAAGCGTACTCGAATCCTAGTCGGATTAGGTCAAAGCCTTCGAATCCATATCTTGTTCGGTTGTAAACTGTAAACCCTAGCGAGGTGCTTCCTATATAAGCCTCCCTAGGGTACTCTGAGGACTTACGTTCCATCATACACCCCTTCAAGCGACTCGCTGCATAGACGCCGAGCTCGCCACCCCTGTAACTCGCTCTCCTTCAATCTAATCTAGTAGGAGTAGGTCTTTACACTCCGGGGGGGGCGAACCTGGGTAAACCGATGTGCATCCGCCCCCATCTCACACCACAGATGGCCACCAGCTCTCGCCCCTGTAGCAGCGATTGCCGTGGCCATTTCCACGAAAGTGGCGCCTACTGTTGGGACTAGCCGGATTGGCCTGAGTTCTGCGGCGAGACACTACTCGCTGATTGATCGGCCGATCGCCACCGGCTGCATGATCTCCATCGGTGGGATCTTACATATCGTGCCCAGCAGCTACATCCCGGCGTCGTGCCCGATCACCACAACGCAATAATGCCGGTCAACACCATCAACCTGTTCGTCGGCTTCACTAGCGCAGTCAACCCAACGGCGACGGTGATCATTAGCGAGTCACCGGTGCGCCGCGATATGCTCTCGGAGGAGCAGGTCCACTCCAGCAGGAGCCTCGTCACCGAGTACGACTCAGCCGCCAGTAGCACGGCCGAGACCAACGCCGCCACAGATGATGCGACCCTCGACGACGATGCCGACTCCGCGACCCCTGCCTCGGTCGATAGATCTATCACCGCAGCATCACGGGAGGACTCCATCACGTGGGTCTCCAACCCTGAGGACTTCGAGGACTCCTTCATCCTTGGGATCTTTGACTATGACTCCGGCTCAGAGTCCCCCGAGAACTTCCACACTAGATCCAATCACTTCAACGCGGTCTACATGGCGGGCAGCATGGCAACCCCGCCAGATCCATTCTCCACACCAATCCCGCCGATTGCCACAGCCACAGAGGTGGAGGAATCCTGCCTGCGATTGGAAGAGGCGCAACGCAAGGAGCTAGCCGAGCGCGAGAAATTCCGCCTCAAGCGGGAAATGGCGCGGGAGCTATCGCTCTACCACTAGTGCCGCATCAGGACCCGCCTGAACTCCAACGTCCAAGGCCGTGTCCTAAACTTCAACGACGAAAGCGATCTGGCACGTGCGGCTGAGTGCGAGTACTATGAGAATGCGCCACCAGGTGGAAGCAACTGACCACCACTCGGCGCACCGGTGACTGGGGCCCCACCGCCACCCATTGGTCGCGTGGCCCCGCCGGACCAGCCGCGGATCATAATCTCGCCACAGGCCCGCGACGCCAATGGACTCCCACTATACTCCACCCGGATGGACAATGTCGTCGCGGCCGACGCTGCGGTTGCCAACCTCGATGTCGAGGGAGAAGGCGCGCTACAGATCTAGTATGCCAAGGCTCTACACGCCAGGGCTGTCGAGCAGCAAGCCACGGGAGTCGACCCGCAGGGGCGGATGTATTCCCGCTCTTCGGTAAGGAGGGCGGCCTCAAGCGGCCGCCCAACCGTCGCCAACGCTGTTAACTACCCACCACCGCATCCCCTGGAACACCAACCACGGGCCGCCAACCCCGCGCTCTCCACCAATGAGCCGTGACCGATAAACAACATGTCGCTGCCAATGGGCAACCCATCAATGCCCGAACGCACATCGTCAACAACCAGGCTTGGCGGGCGCGCTAACCCAACGACTTGAGGCACACCCTCACCAATCGCAGTGACCTCGAACCCAGGGGCTCGCTCAGCCGAGTCGGCCCCTAGTGCTTCGGACCTATGATCCGAGGCGAGAAGTACCCCACCAACTTCAAAGCACCCAAGGAGATCGAGAAGTACGATTCAATGTACGATCCAGCAGTGCGGCTGGACACATACCTCATGGCGATGGGAATCGCTGACCACATCGACCTGCTAGCTGCTCGCTACCTCCCCCTAATGATGGAGGGTCGGACCCGGCAATGGATCAACACCCTCCCGCTCGACAACATCGACTCCTAGGAAGAGATGCGAGATGCCTTCGTCAGGCACTTTGAGGGTTCTTACAACCACACCACCACCATTGAAGACCTAGAGCGGTGCATCTAGGGACAACGCGAGTCGACCCGCCACTGGATCCATAGGTGGCAGAAACTATGGATCAACACCTCCAGCATCCACCCAGACACGGCGATACACTGCTTCAAGAACACGTGCCGGTACGAACCCCTGGTCGCTAAGATCAAGAGGGTCTACCGGACGATCGACAACATCCCTGACCTCCTCGAGATCGCCAAACGCTACGCAAAAGAAGACCCCAACCAGGACTCAGACGACGAGTTGGGAGGGAGACGCCGCACCAATGTCCACGACAACGGGCGACAGTGGGACATGCTCTACAGCAACACTTGCATCACCAGCAAGCACCGTAGTGATTGGCGAGTCGACTTCGTCGCCAATGCCGGCTACGGCCAACATGATCCCAAGAACCTCCGCCGTGATGGAGGAAACTACCGCGATAGCGGAAATTACCGCGCCAACAACACGGCGAGGCCGAAATTCGACCCCGCTGCCCTGCTCAACCAGCCCTGTGTCTACCATAGCAAGGAAGGAAAACCCACCACCCACACCACCACGGACTGCCATTCTCTCAAAGAGATCGAAAAGGCAAGGCGAGCAAGGGAGAACCCCAACAATAACCCACCAAGGGACAACGACGATGCCGACGGGTTCGAACACGCTGCCGGCTCGCTACACACCTTCACCGGGCTCGGCACCAAATGCGAGAAGAAGGTGCTCTCCCGTGTGGTTGCCGTCAATGCGGTGATCGAAGTTGACATCCCCCGCTTCCTCAATTGGTCCGAGCAAAGCATCACCTGGAGTCGCCGAGATCACGTGCCCAGGATCGAATATCCAGGGCGAGTTGCCCTGGTAGTCAGGCCCAAAGTAGCCGACTACTGGCTGCCCAAGACAGTGATGGACGGTGGGAGCTCCATCAACATCATGTACCTGGACACGTTCAAGAGGCTCTAGCTCCCAGAATCAGCAATCGAGCCGACCCTGACAACCTTCCACGGCATCGCCCCCGGTCGGAAGGCGTACCCGATTGGAAAAGTGACGTTGCCAGTCACCTTCAGCACACCAGCAAACTACCGCACTGAGAGGATTGTGTTCGAGCCGGTGAACTTCCACAGTCCCTACCACTGCGTCCTTGGACGCCAAACGTTCGCCAAATTCATGGAGACACCCCACTATGCCTACAACATGATGAATCCCCTAGGGCGAAGCAGCATCATCACCGTCCACGGCGACACCGACATGGCTGTGGAGTGCAAAGACAAAGGCGCCGAGCTCGCTGACACCGTCATCGCCGCGGAGACTGACCATGCAAAGGAACTCGCAATATACGCGGGCAACATTAACAAGGACGATCCCACCATCCTAAAGAAGCCAACCGCCGCGAGCTCCACGTTTGAGGCGACCATGCACACCCGCACCGTTGAGCCCCGCATAGGAATGCGCGCTCATCGGGTTCCTCCGTGAGAATCGCGACATCTTCGCATGGAAACCATCAGACATGCTCGGTGTCCCGACGGAACTCGCTAAGCACAAACTCAACACTGATCCCAAAGTGCGACCAGTAAAGAAATCGCTGAGGCCCTTCAATGAAGAACGCCGTCGAGCAATCGCCGAAGAAGTACAACGCTTGCTAGACCCAGGCTTCATTCGGCCAATCAAATACTCCAAGTGGCTGGCAAACCCAGTCCTGGTCTTGAAAAAGAACAATACATGGAGAATGTGTATCGACTACACCAACCTCAACAACGCCTGCCCGAAGGAGGAGTTCGTGCTATCGTGCATCGACCAGATCATCGCCTTGACCGCGGGATCGGAGTCACTGTGCTTCCTCGATGCGTACTCTAGCTACAACCAGATCAAGATTGGCGGCTGAGGATGAGGAGAAGGCGGCGTTCATCATGCCATTCGGCACCTTCTACTACACGGCCATGACGTTCAGCCTCAAGAACGCCGGCGCCACATACCAAAGGTGCATGCAGGAATGCCTCACGAGCCAAATTGGCCAAAACATACACGTCTACATCGACGACATGCTGGTAAAATACACCTGCCAAGACGACCTACTCGCCGACCTGACCGAGACCTTCGAAAACCTGCGAAGGTACAACATCAAGCTCAACCCAGGAAAATGCACCTTCGGCATCCCCACCGGACAGCTCGGGATACGTGGTCTCCAAGCGAGGCATCGAGGCCTACCCCACCAAGATCGACACCATCGCGTGACTCGGGGAACCCGAGTGCCCGCGCGACATCCAGAAGTTGGCCGGGCGAGTCGCGGCTCTTAGTCACTTCATTCCCTGGCTCAGCAAGAAGGCGATGCCCCTCTACCGCCTGATGCGCAAGAACCCCATGATCCAATAGGACACAGAGGCAGACGATGCACTCAAAGCGCTCAAAGAAGTGCTACTCGTGGCTCCACTCCTCGCCGCCCCAATCGACAAAGAGCCAATGCTCGTCTATGTAGCGGCCTCCACTCAAGTCGTCAGCGCCCTGATGCTCGTCGAACGACCAGAGGAGGGCAAGGAGCGCCCCATCTACTACATCAGCGAAGTCCTGACAGACTCAAGACAGCTCTACCCGCAGTACCAAAATGTGGTATACGCGGTATTCCGAGCTCAACGGCGACTCCCCCATTACTTCCAGGAGCACCCAATCACGGTCGTCTCCTCCGCACCACTGCAGGACATAATAAGCAACCGCGAAACAACTCGGAGAGTCGCCAACTGGGCCATCAAAATCGGCGTCCACAACATCAAATACGAGCCCCGCAAAGCAATCAAGTCACAAGCCCTGGCTGATTTCCTCGCAGACTGGGAAGAGGCACAGTAGCCGGAGAAGCTCCCATATCTCCACTACTGGTCGCTCCACTTTGACGGGTCCAGGAACGCCGACGGCACTGGAGCTATGGTGATACTGACCTTCCCTAGGGGAGACAAACTCCACTACATGCTCTACCTCAACTTCAAGCCCTGCACCAACAACATGGCGGAATACGAGGCCCTCCATCACGGCATGCCGGCCGCCAAGGAGATAAACATCAACCGCCTACGGTGCTACGACGACTCCGACCTCGTTGCTGGAACCTGTGACGCTGTCTCCCCGACAATGATAGCATACCGCCAAGCGGTAGACCAGCTGGGAGGACACTTCGACGGCTACTCAGTCGATTGGATCGACAGGCGAAAGAATGAGGAGGCAGATGCCCTTTCCCGCATCGGGTCGGCTCGGCAAACACCACCCGTAGGCTTCTTCCTCGACATCATCCACAAACCTTAGGTCTCCCCACCGAAGGAGATCGACATCAGGATACCACTACAACCCGAGCCGGCCCTAGTCGCCATGATCGTGGAGCCCAGCGACTGGACGACACCGTATGTCGCCTTCCTCGAGCACAAGATCCTCCCAAGCAATGAGACGGAAGCGCGAATGATTGTGCGCCGCTGCAAATCCTTCGTCATCATCAACGGCGAGATTCACAAACGCAGCATGACTGGAGTATTCCAGCACTTCATATAGCCAGAAGAAGGCTGCAAGATCCTCCAGGACACTCACGCCGGCGACTACAGCCATCACGCCGGCGCCAAGTCGCTGGTCGCTTAGGCCATGCGGCACGGTTTCTACTGGCTCACCGCGCACACCGACACCACCGACATCGTCCAACGATGCGTCGGGTGCCATAAGTATGCCAACCAGACGCACCTCCCTAGTTCGACACTCAAGACCATCCCCATCACATGGGCATTCGCGGTATGGGGCATGGACATGGTCAGCCCATTCAAGAAGGCCCCATCCGGCTTCACCCACCTCCTGATCGCGGTCGACAAGTTCACCAAATGGGTCGAGGCCAAGCCGATCAAAAAGTGTGATGGCAAGACGGCCACCAAGTTCTTACGCGAGCTCATCTACCGGTACGGCTACCTACACAACATCATAACGGACAACGGTACCAACTTCGCCAAGGGCGCCATGGCAGAATTCTGCGAAGAACACAACATACAACTCGACCTTGCCTCAGTCGCCCACCCAGAGTCGAACAGCCAAGCAGAACACGCCAATCAGAGCGTCCTCCACGGGCTCAAGCCGCGACTCCAAGTGCCCCTCGAGCGCACCCCAGGATGCTGGGTCGAAGAGCTCCCCTCTATAATATTTTGGATCCGCACCTCCAACCGCTCCACGGGGTTCACACCCTTCTTCATGGGGTACGGAGCCGAAGCCGTAATGCCAACCGACCTGGAGCACGACTCACCTCGAGTCTCCAACTATGTCGAGGCGACAAACGAGATCGCCCGCCAAGACATCATCGACCATATCGACGAGGCATGCGACCTGGCTAGCTCCCGCACCGCCATCTACCAGCAGGGACTCCACCGCTACCACAGCCGTCGAGTCCAGACCCGCACCTTCTAGGAGGGCGACTTGGTCCTACGACTGGCTCAGGACAAGAAGGGCTTGCACAAGCTCTCCCCCCATGGGAGGGGCCATTCGCCATAGAGCGAGTCCTCGACAATGACGCCTACTACCTCATCGACATACGAGGTGATGGCCAGCTCGAGGTCGGGAGGCCATGGAATGTGAACCTTCTCCGAAAGTTCTATACATAGAACTCAAACTTGTATCTAGATGATATATAATGAAGTTCATTCGGACCACACAAATTGTGTCTACTCTCCATACTCTTGTGCCACTCGCACTCGTACATTTAGCAATATGCTACCCACGGAAGTCAACCGCACGGCTAAGTAGTGCATCCCAAGGGTACCAAAAATATTCGGGCGTTGTGTCGTCCACGAAAACGCCAACCCGGAGCCACCATCAGAGTGGCCCAGCTCGACTGGACCAACGGTCCAAGACGACCGACATACGCTTCCCACAGCGACATGTCCTTCCCATCCTCGCGCAAAGCGACTCAAACGGTTAAGTACCACACACGGGGACTTTGCAAACAGAAACCCCCACGTGGCTCGGGAACACACCAAGTAAGAGAGCTGCCTTGGACTCGCCCAATGACTGGCTCTTCGAACCAGGGGAAGAGACGCGTTACAAACAACGCACCAGCAACCCACAATAGGCACACACCCAAAACAGTTAAGTACTGCACTCGGGGACTCGCCTAAAAACAATCCTACTCGTGCTCGGGGACTCGACCCTTCAGAGACGCAGGGGACAACCAACACAAAAATCCAAAGAAAACACATATGTAAACAAATGAGTTATACCCCACTAAAGGGCGGACGCGCTCGGGGACTCGCCGAAACAAAAGATAAACATACCACATAATCAAAGATGCATTGCGAGTTGATTGCTTCCTCTTACTTCCATTTTTCATATTACAAAAGTCGCCACTTGGCATATCTTACAAATTGCCGCAGGGCATTTATCTATTTTGCAGGACCTAATGACGAAGCGTCGCCACCACCCTTGACACGAATGAATGGCTGCCATGGGTTCGTCGGGTACGTCGACAGCGACTTCGACAGCGCCGATCGGAAGGGATTCTCCAACTTCAGGGCACGATGCTCCGAATCGGGGTTGCCTAGCGCCACCACAGTCTCCTGGTACGGCAGCAAGTCCCCCACCGCCAGGACCCAATCAATGAAGGGGGCAGCCTTGGCGGTCAGCTTCAACACCTTCGACATCTCCATCGTGCTAGTAGCCGAAGGGTAACCGCTGGTGACGTCGTCAAGATCGAAGTCGTTGGAGAAGTGAGCAAGCCCCAGGCTCAACGCCGTGGTGGCCCCGCGCCTGAAAGCCGAGCGTGCCATCCATTCTACGACGCTGGGCCCCTCCAAATAGCGCCATACTTCAGTCAGTCCCCCAGGTATAACCTCTGTGGGGGACATTCCTTGAAGAACTTCCTGGACGCACAACACTGAGGCGGTGGCCGCGTTCACCACCGTAGTCACACACTGCGAGGCATTGAAGGGTCTGCACCACCGGACCGCTTTGCTCTATCATAGCTGCAACTTCAGACGTTAGTGCCACTACGGATTCCCCCACTCGGGGTCTCACCGCACATATCAAAAGAAGAGCAGCGTCTCACCAAGGAGCTATTGGCAGTTCTCGGTGACGTGCTTCTCCAAGGCACCATGATCACTCTACAGCCCAAGGATGATTGAGTCCGCAGCCTTCCGCTCCTCTTCAGCCTCAGCGACTGCGGCCTTCACCCTATTCTCAGAAGAGATCAAGGCTGCCTTCGCCACCTCCAACTCCTTGACCAGCGAATCGATACACCCATTCGCCACGTTTAGCTTGGCAACTGGGACATATCCTTCTCGGGCCTTGGCAATCGCAGCCGGAAGACAATCTGAACAGAACAAAAACGACTGTTAGCACTCCAGAACACCAACAGCTCACGGCCGTAAAATGAATAAAGTACTCACCAACAGGCTCCTAGAGTCGCCGGTTAGCCTCCTGCACCACGCGCAAAAAACGCTCCAGACACTCCCTCACGGATTGCCGATCTGTTGATTCCCTTTGCAACCCCTACAAGCAGAATGAACAATTAGCAAACTGCAAAAACACAAATTCAGTGCCTAGACGCTGAAATTCAACGACTAGACACTCGGGGACTAGCGACTAGATGAAATTCAGTGCCCAGCCGCTGAAATTCAGTGACTAGACACTCGAGGACTAGCGACTAGAAGAAATTCAGTGCCTAGCCGCTGAAATTCAGCGACTAGACACTCAGGGACTAGACGTACCTGAATGGTGTCTCCAAGCATACTGTGAAGCTCAATGGCGTCTGTTGAAGGGACCACAAAGGAGGTGTGCCCGCGACGAGGCCCAACATCCTCGTGAACAATCTCCGGCATTTGCGGAGACTGGTTTTCCACCACGCCCGGAAAACCCTTCGCCATGAAACGTGGAAATGTCGCAGAGGCCCTAGCCGGGGCACTAGTCGTCGAGGCCGATGGTTCCATCATCGAAGCCCCTTTGGCTGGCTCCGATTGAGTAACCGCTACCTCCTCGGTGCCTACGGCAGGATCACTTCCCTTGGCGCTGTCTCCTGCCGCAGCATCGCCGGTACCTCCCTTCTGCTTCTTTGCGCCCTCTGCACGTCTGTAGCAGGATTCCTCTTTTTGGGGAGATTGCCTTCCCATGCGGTGGCGATTGGTGGAATCTTCGCCACTGAAGGGCGACCAATCTTCCTGATGCCTGACCTGCCAAACCTCCAAAGTTAGCTTAGAAATCACACAAAAATGGATCAAGAATTGGAAGGGAGAACTCGAGGGTTACTTGGCGACCGGATGAACACGCAACCCCGTGCTGATGTGGGCGGGCTTGTCTAACTCCGGCCCTAGCTTGCGCGTGAGGCCTCTCTCGAAAACATCCGAAGCCCATGACACCGCAGGCTTCTTTGATGATGAAGCCGCGGTCGCCGGAATCTCCGGCTCTGAAGACGCGGCCGTTCCCGAAGGTTGCGGCAAGTTCGACGCCGTGGCCTCAGCTCCTTCCTGACTTGACGCTGTCGAAATTGTCGACGCAATCACCGCAAGTGGAACTTCCACCACCGCTTCGATGTCTTTAGCCTTCGGTACCTTGCGTGAAGTCCTGATCGCGTCGTCGTCGGAGTCATCCTCCGACTCGAATAGCATCGCCGATCTGGACATCGACGCTGACTTCAAAGAGCAGCTTCTTCATGGGCGACTTTGGTTTATGCGTGGCCTTTGACGGCGTGGCCGTTCACCGAGAACTGTGCTCTTGCAATATCTCATCGTCTTCTTTGCGTTCTTCAAGACTAAGGCTCGCGCTGCTTCTGCATGCGAGTCTTGCGGGTCGTGGGTGCTGCGCGAGGAACATCCATTTCCTCCTCTTCGTCCTCAGAAGATTCTCCTGTGGCATCCTCCTCGAACTCTTGAGGGACCTCTTCGTTGAGTGGGGGAGCCAGCCTTCTAGAACCCAGAACAACTGAGAGTGGACACAAATGAGTTTCAGACAATTCGGCTGCAAATTGCACCGCCAGAATCATGACTGAAGATAAATTCGGAGAAAAGGACTTAGTGTGGTGGCTTCGTTCTTCACAGGCACGTACGGAGTGAGCCCGACCGACATGGTTGTAAATTCCGCGCCAGTGATCTTCTTCAGGGCGGCCTTGTAGTCTTCAGCGTCCCATGACTCCTTGCTGGTCCAGGAAGGATCATTCTTCCCATTGTACTCGTACATCCAGTGCGGCCGAGACGCCCAAGCCAACAATTATACAGATTGATCGAGGACAACCCTTGGCCCTTCAGCTTCTGGATCTGGTCCATCATTTCCGGGACAACCATCCTTCGATCATCGGGGAGCCTGTCCGTTGCCAGCCGACGGGGCTCGCTTCTCTCTACGACGAATTCCGACAACACCACTTCGCCGGAGGGGGTGGACTCCTTCACGTAGAACCAACTCCTTTTCCACTCGCTCGCGGCCTTCTTTGGCAACATGAGTTTGAAGAAGTTAACCTTCGGCTTCAGCTAAAAGCTGACACCCCCGGCCGCCAAGATTGGGCCACCGGACCCTTCGTGTTTGATGCGGTTGTGGAAAAGCTCCATCCACAGCGGGAAGTATGGCCTGCAACCGAGGGTAGCACTTGCAGAAGGCGATGAAGATCGCCAGCTGCTCGATGCTGTTCGGGCCGAGATCCGACATTTTGATCACATAATATGCGCAAAACCGGCGGAAGAATAATAAGGTGGGGAACTCGCCGGCGCGCGGTTTCGGCTCGATCTTGGATGACGCGGGGATCCGCCAATTCCCCTTGTGGAGGACCCTGGCATCCTCGAAGGACCTGAGCTGTGCTGCAGTGCACTTAGATTTCCCCCACAAGCCTTTCAGAGGTGCCATCAAGAAGGAAGCCAGATCGCTTGGTCTGGAGAGTTTGGATCGAGGGAAGGCAGAAGGAATGGATGCGCGAGAATGAAGAATGTGAGGAAGGATCTGCATGACTGATCTGTCACTCCCCTTATAAGGGGATGCTACCTGCCAATCTCGGGGTAGCCGTTACCCGTGGTAATTGCGCTGAAGTTACCGTTGGACTACCCAACATATAGTTTGACCAAGTTGACGGTCCAACTCCTTCACTCGACTTGCTTGCAACTGAGCCCTGTCCATTCACCGAAGCAGCGACTTGATAGCAGTTGCATTCGCCAAAGCAGCGACTGGAAACCTGGTGGAAAATTTCCTTGGTTTTGGTGGAGTCCATCGCCGATTCAATTGGGCGCCCAAATTGGACTCGCCTACTCCAACCGCCAAATGAACACCTGCGTCTGAATCGATGATGGCCTCGGGGACTTCTGATGGGGATATGACGAACGGGGTATGCCCAGCAGGACGTTCTGATTGGGCCAAAGGCCCCGAGAGTGGACCTGTACGACGGCGACTGGAATACGACTGAGGAGAAGGCCTGGCGATTGGAGACCAGAGGCCCAGAAGCATAATCAAAGCCCAGTCGGATTAGGTCAAAGCCTCCAAATCCATATCTTGTTCGGTTGTAAACTGTAAACCCTAGAGAGGTACTTACTATATAAGCCTCCCTAGGGTACCTGAGGACTTATGTTCCATCATACACCCCTTCAAGCGACTCACTGCTTAGATGCCGAGCTCGCCACCCCTATAACTCGCTCTCCTTCAATCTAATCTAGCAGGAGTAGGTCTTTACCCTCCGGGGGCCGAACCTGGGTAAACCCATGTGCATCCGCCCCCATCTTGCACCGTAGATGGCCGCCAGCTCTCGCCCCCGATTCTATCAATCGCTGCTCGTAGCAGCGACTGCCATGGCCATTTCCACCACACTATGACCCAAGAATCATGGATACTAGATATAGAACGCCCAGAAGCATAGTTAGGCCTAATCGGATTAGGTCAATATCACTGAAACCTTAACCAATTCAGTATTATCCATGTAAACACTAGAGAGGTAGCACTATATAGGTCTCCCTAGGGTTCCCTCTACAGGGACACACTTTGATACACCCCATAGAGGTGACTCACTTCCCTCATTGTCGAGCTCAACCTTCCTCTAATCTCACTCTGATTAATACATCTAGAAGGAAGTAGGATCTTTACACTACATGGGGATGGTGAACCTGGGTAAAACCCCGAATCTCCTCAATCTTGTATATCAGATGTCTCACTTTCCCTTGCCCTCAACTCAATCGCTATGCCTGGTATCCACTACAATGTTCATTCCTACGATAGTGGTGTTGGGTCTGCAGCATAGAAAACAAAAAATTTCCTACGGTGTGAACTACACGCCAAGATCTATCTACTAGGTACAAAGCAACGGGTGGACATACATCCAACGAAAACTTACCCTCGAAGACAACGAGTTTTGTTAACGAGTAGGAACTCATGGTTGATATAGTCGTACACTTGCCGATCTCAAGATCGTGAGGAAGTCCGAGCGCCGCAACTCAGCAGCGCATCCGCACTCGCACACACGTTCAAGCCACCGGACAACCTCCACCTCCTCGCTCCAGCGATCCAGCGGAAGCAGCAACTCCTTCCGGACGAAATGCCACCAGGAACATGTATCTCGCTAATCCGAGACCATGGGGGAATAATTCTAGAGGGGGAGAGAGATCCTTCACAAGGAGGTGTATGGATTAAGGAGGGAATGGGTGGCCTTTTATAGGAGGAGGGGGTGCCCCCTCTCTCCATGGTCGGCGCATGGGGGGGTGACCCCTCACCTCCCCCATTCATGTGGTGGTAACCCCTCCACATTAAAATGCCTCTTCACATTCCCTTTTAAAGTCTCCACTTTAAATGCATTAAATTTCTCAGGGCATTTTTCATTCAGTCTCCCACTTGCACTAGAGACAATAATATTGTTCACATAGTGATAAATCTAACACCCATGGAGTTCTGGTGTTGATCATGTTTTGCCCTAGGGAGAACTTTAGTCAACGAATCTGCTACATTTAGGTCCGTGTGTACTTTACAAATCTTTACATCTCCATCCTTGACA
This sequence comes from Avena eriantha, assembly GCA_910589775.1. Lineage (NCBI taxonomy): Eukaryota > Viridiplantae > Streptophyta > Magnoliopsida > Poales > Poaceae > Avena > Avena eriantha. Next base: position 108,134,000 of record OU342740.1, on the reverse strand, counting down.
TGCTCGCGGATGGAGTGAAACCGGCGCTTAATATGCTTGGAATTCTTGTGAGACCTCGGTTCCTTTGCGTTGGCTATGGCTCCATTATTGTCACAATAGATCACCATTGGGTCCAACGCACTGGGAACCACACCTAGTTCCGTAATGAACTCTTTCATCCGAACCGCCTCCTGCGCCACTTCTGAAGCAGCAACATATTCCGCCTCCGTTGTTGATCCAGCCACCACAGGTTGTTTGGAACTCCTCCAACTAACTGCTGCTCTGTTGAAGAGAAATACGTATCCGGATTGAGACTTAGAGTCATCCGGATCGGTGTCAAAGCTAGCATCGACAACACTTAGCGACTAGCTCTTCTTCACCTCCGTATATAAGAAACATATCCTTAGTTCTTCTCAAGTACTTGAGGATGTTCTTTACCGCTATCCAGTGTTCCGAACCTAGATCAGATTGGTACCTACTAGTCAAACTAATAGCATGTGCCACATCCGGTCTTGTACATAGCATGGCATACATAATAGAGCCTATGGCCGAGGCATAGGGGATCTTATCCATCATCTCTCTTTCTTCCGTCGTAGACAAACTTTGAGTCTTACTCAATGTCTTGCCTTGCAACTAGGTAAGAACCCCTTCTTACTTTCGTCCATATTAAACTTCTTTAATATCTTATCAAGGTATGTACTCTACGATAGCCCAATTAGGCGCCTTGATCTATCTCTATAGACTTTAATGCCTAATATATATGATGCTTCACCAAGGTCTTTCATCGAAAATTTGTTGTTTAGATAACTTTTAACACTGTTTAAAAGATCTATAAAATTTCCAATCAATAATATGTCATCCACATATAATATCAGAAATGCCACATTGATCCCACTCACTTTCTTGTAAATACAAGCTTCTCCATAAGTTTGGACAAATCCAAACTCTTTGATCACCTCATCAAAGCGGAGATTCCAACTCCGGGATGCTTGCTTCAGTCCATAGATGGATCGCTGAAGTTTGCATACCTTATTAGCATCCTTAGGATCGACAAAACCCTTGGGTTGTATCATATACAACTCTTCTTCAATATTACCATTGAGGAACGCAGTTTTGACATCCATCTACCATATTTCATAATCGAAATATGCAACAATTCCTAACATAATCCTAACCGACTTAAGCATCGCTACGGGAGAGAATGTCTCATCGTAGTCAACTCCTTGAATTTGTCGAAACCCCTTTGCGACAAGTCGAGCCTTATAGATGGTCACATTACCATCAGCATCAGTTTTTGTTTTGAAAATCCATTTATTCTCAACGGCCTTTCGGTCGTGAGGTAAGTCCACCAAGTTCCAAACTTGGTTCTCGTACATGGGTTCCATCTCGGATTTCATGGCTTCTAGCCATTTGTTGGAATCCGGGCTCATCATCGCTTCTTCATACGTCGCAGGTTCATCCATTTCATCAACCATGAAATTCACAACAGGATTGCCGTACAGTTCAGGAGATGCATGTGTCCTGCTTTACCTGCCAGGTTCGGTAGTGTCCTCTTTCGGAGTTTCATGATCATTATCATTAGCTCTTTCTTCATCAGGTGAAGTCAACTCCGAAACGACTTCCGGTGCTGCGCCACTCGCCATTCCATGAAGAGAAGGTTCAATAACCTCTTCGAGTTCTACCTTCCGACTACTCACACCTTTCGCGAGAAACTCCTTCTCAAGAAAGGATCCATTCTTGGTAAGAAAAACCTTGCCCTCAGATCTGTGATTGAAGGTATACCCAATAGTTTCCTTAGGGTATCCTATGAAGACGCATTTTTCCGCTTTGGGTTCGAGTTTATCTGGTTGAAGTTTCTTCACATAAACATCGCATCCCCAAACTTTAAGAAATGACAACTTAGGTTTGTTTCCAAACCATAATTCATACGGTGTCGTTTCAACGGATGTAGATGGTACCCGATTTAAAGTGAATGCAGTTGTTTCCAGTGCATAACCCCAAAATGACAGTGGCAAGTCAGTCAGAGACATCATAGATCGAACCATATCCAATAAGATATGATTACGACTTTCCGACACACCATTACGTTGTGGTGTTCCGGCAGGCGTGAGTTGTGAAACTATTCCACACTCTTTCATGTGTGTGCTAAACTCGTAACTTAGATACTCTCCTCCACGGTCAGACTGTAGAAATTTGATCTTTCTATTACGATGATTTTCCACTTCATTATGAAATTCCTTGAACTTTTCAAAAGTTTCAGACTTTTGTTTCATCAAATAGATATACCCATATCTACTCAAATCATCCGTGAAAATAACAAAATAACGATATCCACCTCGCGCCGACACACTCATTGGTCCACACACATCAGTATGTATGATTTTCAATAGATCTGTCGCCCGTTCCATTGAACAGGAAAACAACGTTCTAGTCATTTTGCCCATAAGGCATGGCTCACATGTATCAAATGATTCAAAATCAAGTGATTCCAAAAGTCCATCAGAATGGAGTTTCTTCATGCGTTTAACGCCAATATGACCTAGACGGCAGTGCCACATATATGTAGACATATCATCATCAAGTTTAATCTTTTTAGCATTAACATTATGAATATGTGTAATATTACTATCGATATCCAACAGAAATAAACCATTCAACATAGGTGCATGACCATAAAAGATATCATTCTTATAAATCGAACAACCATTGTTTTCAGATTTAAAGGAATGACCACTTTGCATCAAACACGATCCAGATACAATGTTCATGCTCAGTGCAGGCACTAAATAACAATTATTTAGGTTTATAACTAATCCCGATGGCAAATGGAGAGGTAGCGTCCCGATGGCGATCACATCGACTTTTGATCCATTGTCGACCCGCATTCTAACCTCATCCCTTGCTAGTTGTCGCTTGTTCCGTAGCCCTTGAACCGAGTTACATATATTAGCAACCGATCCCGTATCAAATACCAGGTGCTACTGCGAGTACTAGTCAAGTACACATCAATAACATGTATATCACATATACCTTTGTTTGCCTTGCCAGACTTCTTGTCCGCCAAATACTTGGGGCAGTTCCGCTTCCAATGGCCAGTCCCCTTACAATAGTACCACTCGGTGTCAGACTTAGGGAAAGCTCGGGTTTCTTTTTAGGCGTGGCAACAGCCTTGCCACCCTTCTTTCCCCTGTGCTTGCCTTTCTTGTCTTTCTTGAAACCGGTGGTCCTATTGATCATCAACACTTGATGTTCTTTCCTAATCTCCACTTCTGCAGTCTTAAGCATTGACAGAAGCTCGGGAAGAGACTTCTTCATGCCCTGCATATTATAGTTCATCATGAAGCTCTTGTAGCTAGGTGGCAGAGATTGGAGAACACGATGTATGCCTAAGTCAATGGGAATAGTTATTCCCAAGGACACAAGCTTATCGGCGTACCCAGACATTTTGAGTACGTGCTCACTAACGGAGCTGTTTTCCTCCATCACGCAGCTAAGAACTTTTCTGTAGCATTATAACTCTCTACGGCAGCATGGGTATCGAAAATCATTTTCAATCTCCCATGGTATCAAAGGCATTGCCATTTTCGAAACGCTTTCGAAGTGCTGGCTCTAGCCCATACAGTATGCTGCAATAAACTAAGTTGTGGTCCTCCTGACTAGTCACATAGACATTCTTTTCCTCGTCAAGGGCATCAGGAGCTGGTGGGGGGCCTAGCGGCACATCTAGCACATATTGCTTTTGTGCAGCAGTGAGGAGAATCCTCAAATTCATAGCCCAGTTGGTGAAGTTGCTACCATTCGTAGCAAGTTTCTCTTTCTCCATGAACACATTGAAATTAAAAGAAGGTCGTGCCATCTACAACAGAATTTGTAAAGTTTATTTAGACTAAGTTTATGATAGATTGAGTTCAACTAATACAAATTACTAATGAACTCCCACTCAAAAACGACATCCCTCGTGTCTTTTTGGTGATTACATGAACCAAATCCACTACACCAAGTCCGATCATCACGTGAGATGATGTAGCTTCAAAGGCGAGCATCTATATGGGCATCATATCAACTATATGACTCATGCTTAACCTTTCGGTCCGTGTTCCGAGGCCATGTCTGTACATGCTAGGCTCACCAAGTAAGAACCTTAGTATTCACATGTGTAAAACTGTCTTACACCCGTTCCTATGAAAGCGTAGATTCAAGTACACCCGATCATCACGTGATGTCTCGAAACATGATCCACAGAACGGTGCATACTTAAGGAAGAACACATTTTTATCTTGATATCTAAATGAGGGATCATCTTATAATGCTACCAAAAGCGCCAAACTAGCAGTATAAGATGCTAACATCTAATGTGTAAAGTGAGATGATATGGTCCATGCATTTGATCTCTATCACTTGCATCGTGGTATGATCTCTATCATTCTTTTGTGTGTAAGGCCAAGGTCTATGGAACTTATACATTGAGTGTGTTGTAAGAGTATCTATCATACATCTACTTACAACAATACCATATCAATACACTAGCCCAGCAACGATCTAAACTATACGCCTCTAATTTATCAATTGCAAGTTTTACGTGGCTTAGGGCTTTTGGAGATAGAACCGTTATCACCTACGAACATGAACCACAACGAGGATAACTAAGTTATTAGCAACTCGTTGTAAATCAGATATTGACTATAGTAGGAGAGACAGACACCCGCCAGCCACTTATGCAAAACAAGTTGCATGTCAGTTGTGGAACCGGTCTCATGTACGATGACATGTAAGGTTGGTCTGGGCCGCTTCATCCCACTATGCCACCAATATCCAAAATACATAGAAGATGCAATAACATGATCATCATCGCCCACATATAAACATATGTGTACTACCGGTGCAAAGAACCTACGCAAAGATCAGGCTCTGATACCACTGTTGGGTCCGCAGCATAGAAAACAAAAATTTTCCTATGGTGTGAACTACACGCCAAGATCTATCTACTAGGTACAAAGCAACGGGTGGACATACATCCAACGAAAACTTACCCTCGAAGACAAAGATTTTTATTAACGAGTAAGAACTCGTGGTTGATGTAGTCGTACACTTGCCGATCTCAAGATCGTGAGGAAGCCCGAGCGCCGCAACTCAGCAGCGCATCCGCACTCGCACACACGTTCAAGTCACCGGACAACCTCCACCTCCTCGCTCCAGCGATCCAGCGGAAGCATCAACTCCTTCCAGACGAAATGCCACCTGGAACATGTATCTCGCTAATCCGAGACCTTGGGGGAATAATTCTAGAGGGGGAGAGAGATCCTTCACAAGGAGGTGTGTGGATGAAGGAGGGAATGGGTGGCCTTTTATAGGAGGAGGGGGGTGCCCCCTCTCTCCATGGCGGCGCATGGGGTGGGGGGGTGACCCCTCACCTCACCCATTCATGTGGTGGTAACCCCTCCACATTAAAATGCCTCTTCAAATTCCCTTTTAAAGGCTCCACTTTAAATGCATTAAATTTCTCCAAATTTAATGCTCTCTCATTTAATAAAACTCTTTTTATTAAATTTATTCAGAATTTTGATAATTACTTTAATTAACAAACATTCACATATAGCCCCTTGCAATATTTCAATATCACATACAGAACCACTTTCTGCAATTTCACCCGAAACAATTTCCGGTTTCTATTGAAACAATTTCTGCGCTTTGCAATTCTTTCTTCTGAAACATATGTGCTCCAAAATGGTGTCCGGTAACTCTTAAGTGTGCCACCCTATGGTTCGCGAATAATGCAGACATGATCGAGACCCTTCTATGATCAATAATCAGAAGCGGTACCTGGAGATCCATACTGACTCCTACACATTCAACGATGACTTCTGTGATAGTGAGAACCTTTAACGCTTGTAACTAAATCCCTTTGTCTCTCGATATATTACATGTCTGAGATTCGATCATCGGTATATCCATACCTAGTTTGATCTCGTTACCGACATGCACTCTTTTCTCGTTCCCGTGATATAACATTCTAGTGATCACATCACTTGCTTGCAAGCTATCTTAATGTGATATCACCGAGAGGGCCTAGAGTATATCTATCCGTCATCTGGATTGACAAATTCCACTCTTGATCCATGAGCCTCAACATAACACCTTCGTAGTACTGAACCCATCTTTATAGTCACCCTGTTATGGTGTGACGTTTGATGTTATCAAGATACTATTCCGGTGCTAGCAATTAACATGATCTCATGGTCTAAGGATAAAGATTACTTCGTATGATGTTATAGCAATATAAACATAATGACTTGATCGTAATGCTATACTTCGGATGAATGTTCATCACATCATTCCACCAATGGTGCGACCTTGTTATTAACAACATCCAATGTCCATGATCAGGAAACCATGATCATCTTGTTAATCAACAAGCTAGTCTATAAGAGAGGCATAACTAGGAAACCTTTTTGTTTATTAAACACACATGTATTGATGTTTCCGATCAATACAATTCTAGCATGTAAAATAAACATGTATCATATATAAGGAATATATAATAACAACTTTATTATTGCCTCTCAGGGCATATTTCCTTCAAGTGGCACCCACTATGGGGCATGGTCCGTCAAGCCTCAGATCTATGGCGAGACCCTACACTTCAATCAATCGGCCATTCGCCATCAGTCGCATGATCACCAACGACGGGTTCCTCCAGATCCTTCTGAGTAGCTATGTGCCAGTGTCACGCCGGGTCACCCATGCCATCGTGGTGCCGATCGGCACCATAAACCTCTTCGTCGGGTTCACAGACGTCACCGACCTGGCAAAATTGGACATCACTAATGGATCGCGGGGGGTGATCCATTAGTGATCCATTAGATCCAATCATTACAACACCATCTACATGGAAGACAACGGAGTGCTAGTGGATCCGTTCACCACACCACTCTTGCCAATGGGGACAACGGAGAAAGTCGAAGAGCACCACCAGCGACTGGAGGCAGTCGTCGCCATGGAACATCCGAGCACGAGAAATTCTGCGTCAAGAAGTAAACAACATAGGAGCTATCCCTCTATCACCAACGTCGCATTAGGAGCCTCCTCAACACCACCACTCAGGGTTGCACCCTGAATTTCGACGACGAGCGTGACCTCCCCACATGCGGCGAAGGTTGAATACTGCCACAACGTGGCACTAGGCAGCGGCCGCCCGACTGCCGGGGCACCCGCACACGGAGCTCCACCACCACCCCGCCACTCGCCTCCTTCGGAGCAGCCATAGATCTTGATCGTGCCACATGAGCTCGACGCCAACGGGCACCCACTCTACTCCACCTCGATGGAAAATGTCATCGCGGGACAAGCCGTAGTCGCCAACCTTAACCTCACGGGTGAAGGCGCGCTGCAAGTCAGGTACACTCAGTCCCTACTCGCCAGAGTTGTGTAGCAGCAAACTATGGGGGTCGACCCGCGGGGGAGGATGTACTCCCGATTGACCGATGTCCGCATCGCCTCTAGCAATCTCATAGGTGAGCGAATGGTCACCAACATCAATAATCGCTCACCTCCCAAGCCACAAGAGCTCTATCTGCGGGCGGAAAATTCCTCAAACGAGCTGTGACTAGTAAATAACACGGTCGCTGCCAACGTCCAGCCGATTGACGCTCAAACCCACATCGTCGCCAACCAAGCATGGTGATATCATCTGCTCAATGTCCTGCGGCACACCCTCTCCAACCATGGCAACTGCGAGCTCGAGCCTAGGGGATCCCTCAACTGAATCAGCCTATAGTGCTTGGGACCAATGGTCCGAGGCGAAAGATTCCCCTCCCACTTCAAGGGCCAAAGGAAATCGAGAAGTACAACCCCACACTTTACCCATCAGTTTGGATAGACACATACATCATGGTGATGGGAATCGCCGGTCATACAGACCTACTCGCCGCTCGCTACCTCCCCCTGATGATGGAGGGAGCGACTCGCCAGTGGATCAACGCCCTCCTTGAGAAGGACATCCACTCATGGGAGGAAATACGGGAGGCCTTCATCAAGAACTTCAAGGGCTCCTACACGCACACCACCACCATAGAGGACCTGGAACGCTGCGACCAGGGGCCTCGCGAGTCAAATCGCTACTGGGTCCAATGCTGGCAGGACATGTGGATCAACGCCTCTGGCATCCACCCAGATAAAGCGATCGACTTCTTCAAGAACGCGTGCCAGTATGAACCTCTGGTCTCCAAGATCAAGAAGGTCTACATGACGCTCGAAAACATTCACGACCTCCTCAAGATTGCCATGCACTACGTGGAGGAAGACCCGAACCAGTACTCGGTCAATGAGTCGGGTGGTAGAGGCCGCAGCAATGGCCACGACACCGGTAGACACCAGCTGTTACACTATAGAAACACTCACCAAATGGGAAAACACCATGGTGACGGAAGGTCTGACTTCATTGCCAACACTAGTTATGGACAACATGACCCCAAGAACTTCCGCCGAGCTGGAGGCACCTACCCTAGCAACAACACCATGTGGCTGAAAATCGACCCCGCAGTGGTACTCAACCAACCCTATGTCTACCACAGTAGGGAAGGGAATCCTGCCACCCACACAACTGTCGACTACCACTCTCTCAAAGAGATTGAGAAGGCAAGGATTTCCAGGGAGGGCCCTAATCAAGATCCACCGAGATGCAACAACAATGCAGGCGCGTTCAGCAATGCGGTCGGCCAATACACACCTTCACTAGCATAGGCACGAAGTGTGAGAAAAAAGTACTCACCTGTGTAGTTGTTGTTAATGCGGTGACTCAAGTCGACATCCCCTGCTACCTCAACTGGTCAGATCACACCATCACCTGGAGCCATGAGGACCACGTGCCCCGGATCGAGTACCAAGGGCGAGTCGCCCTAGTCGTCAAGCCCAAATTGGCTGACTATTGGCTACCCAAAACCCTGATGGATGGAGGAAGATCCATAAATATCATGTACCTGGACAACTTCAGGCGACCGCAGCTCCCACGGTCGATGGTCAAATCGATACTCTGAAGTTTCCATGACATCGTCCTAGGTCGGAAGGCTTACCCAATCGGAAAGATGACGCTACTAGTCACCTTCGGCACCCCCACCAACTTCCGCATAGAGCGAATTGTCTTCGAGCTGGTGAACTTCCGCAGCACATACCATTGCATGCTAGGGTGGCAACGATTCACCAAGTTCATGGAGGAACCCACTATTCCTACAACATAACAAAGCTCCCAGGTCAATGCAGAATCATCACCATGCATGACGACCCTGACATGGCCCTAGAGTGCGAATATAACGATGCCAAGCTCACCAACACAGTCATCTCCGAAGGGCCGAACCACACTAATGAACTTGCCAAATACGCGAGTGGCGTCAACAAGTATGACACGAAAATCTTGAAGAATCCTACCACGACAAGCTCCACACCAGCTGCTTTTGAGGCTTTCATGCACACCCGAACTATCGATCTCGTCCCAGGCGACTCAAGCCAGAAGGTCACCGTGGGGACCGATCTCACTCTTGCATAGGAAATCACGATCATCAAGTTCCTGCGTGAGAATTGCGACATCTTTGCATGGAATCCATTTGACATGTCTGGTGTAACAAGGGAACCCGCTGAGAACAAACTAAATTCTGACCTGAAAGCGTGACTTGTCAAGCAACCACTGCGGTCCTTCAATGAAGAGTGCCACCGTGCAATCTCCGAAGAGGTGCAACGACTACTTGCTCCTGGGTTCATTTGACCCAGCAAGTACTCCAAGTGGTTGGCAAACCCTATCCTAGTAATGAAGAATAACAATACTTGGAGGATGTGTATTGATACTTCCGCTAATCGATCAAATCATCGACTCGACCGTGGGGTCCAAGTCGATGTGCTTCCTCGACGCATACTCCGGTTACAATCAGATCAAGGTGGCCACTGATGACAAGGAGAAAACGAATAATAACAATGTTCAGAGCCTTCTACTAAACAACCATGATGCTCGGCCTCAAGAACATCTGGGCTACCTACCAACAGTGGATGCAGGACTGCCTAGCGAGCGAAATTGCCCGCAACATCCACGTCTACTCGATGATGTGGTGGTGAAGTCGACTCACCAGGATGACCTACTCGCTGACCTGGCCAAGACGGTCAAGAATCTACGGAAGTACAACATCAAGCTCAACTAGGAGAAGTGCATGTTTGGTGTGCCCACCGGGAAACTACTTGGCTACGACGTCTCCAAACGAGGCATCGAGGCGAACCCCACCAAGATCAACACCATCGTGCTACTCAAAAAACCGGTGTGTCTGTGCGACATGCAGAAACTAGTGGGTCGAGTGGCAGCTCTGAGCCGCTTCATCCCATGACTCGGCGAGAAGGAAATTCCTCTCTATCGCCTCCTCCACAAATAGCCTTCATTCGAGTGGACTGATGACTGCAAGTGCACAAATCATTTGTAGCTAGTTTCAAAATAAGGATATCGATCCCACAAGGAGCAGTAGGCAAAAGACTAAAGTGCTTTTAACTATAACTAAACAAATACTTAAGAAATAACTTTAAGATGCAAGATAAGTTGAGTTTTTTTGGGTTTTTTGGATGAACAAGTTAATTTAAAGTAAAGCAAAACTTAATGCAGAAAGTAAGAATCGCATGTGTAATAGAACTTTGGGACTACAATAGGGAAAGGGCGTTCTCAGGGAGTAGTGGATACACCACTAGCAATTTAGACTAGGTAATCGAGAGTAGTATAACGAATATTCTGATAGTGTGTATTTATGTGGGAGGAGCTCCATATATGGATGATTTTCCAGCAACCGCTGCACACATCGTCCTCATAACCATATCCGACAGTAACCAACAACCATCGCATTACCATGTTATTAAGGGATTTCTCCCATGGCATGGACATGGCTTGATGAGTTCTCCTTGATTCCCCAAATTGGTACGTAAAGAATGACAACAACTTTATAGTCACAGTAAGTGCTATCATCCCTCTGTCTACTAACAAGTAATCCCCTTCATCGAGTCCCCATAAGAGGCAAATATCAAGGAGGTGCACTTATCCCAATATCAAGATGAAGAAAATTAACACGTACACATAATGATGCATAACATAATAATCTCTATATCATCTCAGTCATATGCTAGGGTTTCTCCATAGATGAATAGTACTTGTATAAATCAACAACGAGTATAGGAATTACAACAAGATATAGAAAAGATGTAGATGGGATGGATGAAGATGGTGGTGATGCAGTGGTGGTTGATGAAGATTGATGCCTTAGCCTCCTGGATCTGCGCAGGGTGAAGATGGATCCCTGGCGGATGAGTCCCCCCTCTAGATGCCTTCCGGAGGTGAGGTTTTCGTGATTTCTGGGTGTTCTGTATGTCGTCTCCTAGAACCAATTACACGGGGTGAAACTATTTGATAAGGCGGAGCCGTCACCAACTATACGGCCGAAGCTATACGAGCGGAAGAGTTGCTCCTGCTGTATAGTTTGTTGTTGGGCTCTCTGCCTCCCTTCTTCGCTTCTGGTTTTCTTCTAGTATTATTAATATTTCCCAAATAAGCTATCTATGTTGTTTTTGACTCCTTTTCTCCATAGTACAACTGCTTCAATAATTGTATTCATTGGATCCATCATCTATCCTGATCTTGGTGAAAATAGACATAAAATGTGCGTGCGAGCGCCGTAAAATACCAAGATCCTTTATCTACAATGCAAAATAATAATGTAAAACATGATGCAAATATGCACTCATTAACTTCCCCAAGCTTAGACTCTTGCTCATCCTGAGCAAGTTTTTAGCTTAATGGATGTGATCCTCATATTCATGAAGCCGAGTCAATAAAATAAATGAGGTAATTGCAGCATGTGTTTATCATGTACAATATAGGGGAATAGGTTCATGAATAGTACCTTACACGAACCATCTGAATAGTATTGGAAGGCTTCCACACCTTAGTTATCAATAGTTCATAAAAGATGAATTTCAGCATAATGTAAAAGAATCCGGTTCTACCAAATGAGTTAACGAGGTAGTCCCAAGTGTTTTAGGATCAACGTATTCACTTGGGATTCAAAATCTCAAAAGTGTTTCTTTGTCCTACTACAATACAGTGGTATATGCCTATTTGATCTTTGCACATTCGCTCTTTTTATTCTTTCTTTTTCTTTTGCATATATGCTCACACTTTTGTTTTAACTGCTGTGCAAAGGAGCTAGCCATATATTCCACCCTATGCAGGAATTCAAAATTCAACAATCTCAATTATCAAATTCCAATTGTATATGAAGCATTCTCATGACTTGGAGATTCTACCACGATTTGTTCTCACTCTAATTTGATATCACTTTCATTTTCCTTTACTCAAGGTTACTTTTTCGACTTAATTGTATAGATAATTTCTCTTTGTAAATCAAATCGTAGACTTATAGCATGTTGACCAAATTATCTTTATGTGTTCCATTAATACCAATGGTGTGGAAGACTCCTATTGCTATCATCAAGTGCAAGTAAAATCATACTCAAGCCATTCATATATCAATAAAGAAAACATAATCTCAATATTACTCCATATATAATAATAAACTCAGAATTTCATAAAAGGGATCGACTATTCCTGAAGGGAATTCTAATGATGCAAACTTTATTTTTAGTTTGAACTAATGCAAAAACTGTAATATAAAACTTATAAGAAAGATTACAAGGTCTTTAAACATCTCCCCAAGCTTGGAATCAAGCTAGGCAGGATCAATTAACTCCTTGTGGGTACCTATTCCTCCTCTTGGGTAGATAGAGCATCGCCTTCTTCTTTTACGTTGCCTGCTTTAACTATGCTTTCAAAGCGAATGCTGAGCTTGGCCATGTGGTATTGGAGCTTCAACATTTTCCTATTAAGGAATTTCTTCTCATTTGTTATCTCAAAGACAGTTTGATCAGGAAACCAACTCTACCATCGATTGCATCGACCTTCTTCCCAAGGTCTTTGCTCATCATCCAGTAGTAGTCAATCCCTTCCCCAATTGTATCAACGCATGCCTTGGAAGCCTTTTCTAACTCACAGATCTTATCATGACTCTCATATTGTCGCACCTTCTTAGGTTTAAGAGGTGATGGACAAAGAGGAGGTTTATAATAGGATCCTATGTTGTAACGATAAGGATTAGGGAGGTACTCATCCTTGTTCCTACCCTGTTTAGCTTGTGTCATCATCTCCATCCTCTATGAGAACAGGTCCTCCCAATTTGGGAGAGGCTTTATCTCCAGGCCGGATGATGATGATGATCCTTTATGTTCTACTTTCTCGATCCTCTTCTTGGGCCTCTCATATTTCTTCTTCCAGATTTGGTTGACATGGAAGGGCTGCATGGCTTTGCTGTACGGATGTTATTAGAGGGCTTGTATAGGGACGTCGAGGATTTTTTGAGGCTAGAAGTTGTAGCTCTGCAAAAACATAATGAAAAAAGTTAGTTGCGATCAACTTTAAAAGGAGGAGTCAAAAACCCTAGCCGCCTTGCGTAACGAGCAACTATACGGCGCAACCCTTATAGTTCCCGCCGTATAGTTGTGAACCGACTATAGATTAGATATACGGCGGAACCTAACTATACGGCCGGAACTATACGGGCGGAATTTTAAATTTCGGCCGTATAGTTGGTCGTTAAACTCTCAGTATTCCAGAAAATATTTTGTCAAAGGTGTAGACAACTATACGACCGCAACTATACGGGTGGAATTTTTAAGTCCCGTTGTATAGATGGTTATTAAACTCTTTGTATCCTTTTCTGGAGAGGGGTCGACAACTATACGACCGCGACTATACGGGCGAATTTTTTAATTCTGGCCGTATAGTTGGTCGTTAAACTCTCAGTACTCCAAAAATTATTTTCGCAAAGGTGTTGACAACTATACGACCGTAACTATATGGGCGGAATTTTTCATTCCGACCGTATAGTTGGTCGTTAAACTCTCAGTACCTTTCTTGGATGGAAGCATTGACGTTGCAACAACTATACGGCCAGAACTATATGGCTAGAATTTTTATTCCTACCGTATAGTTAATCGTTAAACCTTCTGTGTCCACCAAAAAATTTCTGCTTCCCTAAGTATTCTTTATTAATCTGAAACTTAATGAAATATTGAATTTTGACAGAGAAATGTCAGCTTAGACTTTCCACCAATTTTGGCATCATCAATCTTCCTTCTTCTTGCTAGAGCATGAATCATTCTTATAAAAATACTCAAACTAGACTTTTAATTGAAAATTTAAAAACTTACTCAACCTTTATTTCGCATGGGTTGCCTCCCATGAAGTGCTCTTTTATGGTCAATAGCTTGACTGTAGTACCGCTCATTCCATCTTGAGTCCATTCTTCTTGTAATTGTCATTCTTTGTATATTTTCGCTTTATCACTTCTTCAGGGGTACTCAACTCTATAGTGATTGCACTTATATCTTCTTTCACCCGATAATGCTTCAAGCGTTGTCCATTTAACACCCATGCAAGAGAGGGTGTTTTTCCTTGGAGCTTCACTACTCCCGACGAATAGGCTTCTTCAACTACATATGGACCTTCCCACTTTGATCTGAGTTTCCTGGAAACAACTTAGGACGAGAATTATAGAGCAACACTTTGTCTCCACTTTTAAAAGTTTTATTCTCTATTTTTCTATCATGCCATCTTTTAACTTTTTCCTTAAACAACCTAGAATTCTCATAAGATTCACTTCTAAACTCATCTAAAGCATGCATATCTAATAAACGCTTTTCCCCTGCCGCTTTGAGATCATAATTTAGATTCTTGATTTCCCAGAAAGCTTGGTGTTCTAGTTCTAATGGTAAATGGCAAGCCTTACCGTACACCATCTTATAAGGTGTCATACCCATTGGATTTTTAAACGCAGTACCGTATGCCCATAGAGTGTCATTTAACTTATATGACCAATCTTTTCTTGATTTATCCACCATCTTCTCGAGTATGGTCTTCAGTTCTATATTTAAGAGTTCCACTTGACCACTTGTTTGGGGATGATATGGTGAAGCAACGTGGAGAGTTACTCCATACTTTTTGAGGATTTTCCTAAAAGTCCCTTTCATAAAATGAGAACCACCGCCAGTAATTAAAAATCTAGGAATTCCAAACCTGGGGAATATGACATCCTTGATCATCTTAACTAAGGTAGCTGCATCTGCATGATTTGTTGGGATAGCTTCAACCCACTTAGTAACATAGTCAACAACAACAAGAATATGAGTATAACCATTTGACTTTGTAAATGGCCCCATGTAATCCATTCCCCATACATCAAAGGGTTCAATTATTAGACTATAATTCATTGCCATTTCTTGTCCCCTACCTACATTACCTCTTTTTTGGCAAGCATCGTAGTATTCCACATACCTGTGTGCATCCTTGAGCAAGGTGGGCCGATAGAATCTAGATTGAAGTACCTTTGTAGCAGTCCTTTTACCTACATGATTCCTTCCATATGGCCTGCCATGACAAGCCTTCAATATCGCATTCATTTCGTGATCAGGAACACACTTCCGAATCATTCCGTCAAGTCCACGACGATATAGATATGGATCATCCCAAAAGTAATATTTAATATCATTAAAGAATTTCATTCTTTGATTTCTTGACATAACGGGAGGTAAATTTTTTGTTGCTAGATAGTTAGCATAATCTGCATACCATGGATCAAGAATTTCTACCTTTTCTAAATATTCTCCTGGAAATGATTGATTAATAGGTACGGGGTCACTAATTATTCCCTCCATCCTACAGAGATGATCTACTACCGGATTATCCTTACCCCTCCTATCTACTATTTGCAAATCATATTCTTGTAGTAATAAAACCCACCTAATTAACCTTGATTCAACATCCTTTGTCACAAGCAGGTGACACAAAGCTTGGTGATCCGTATGAATTATTACCTTAGAATTAATTATGTAAGATCTAAATTTGTCACAAGAAGAAAATTATAGCTAGAAACTCTTTTCTGTAGTAGCATAATGTTTCTGAATCTTATTAAGTGGTCTACTAGCATAATAAATAACATTCAAATTCTTTCCTTATCGCTGTCCCAACACAACCCCTAAAGCATAATCACTAGCATCACACATAATTTCGAAAGGTTCATCCCACTTTGGAGATTGCATGATAGGTGCTGAAACTAGTTTATCTTTAAGGTTATCAAAGGCTGCAATGCAGTTATGGTATAAACAGAATGGGGTTTCTTTATCAAGAAGATTGGTAAGGGGCATAGCTAGTTTAGCAAAATCTTTTATAAACCGCTTATAAAATCCTGCATGTCCTAGAAACATTTTTAAGTTCTTAATGTCCTGATGTATTGGGAGATTTTCTATAGCATTTATATTAGTTTTATCGATTTCTATTCCCTTCTCTGAAACTTTGTGCTTGGAAACTTTACCTTCTCTTTCCATGAAACAGCATTGCTCCCAATTCAAAACCAAGTTTGATTGCCTGCATCTCTGCAAAACTTTGGTCAGATTGTAGAGACAATTATCAAAAGTTGTTCCACAAATGACAAAATCGTTTGTTAGGACTTCCATAGTATTCTCAACAAAATCATCAAAAATCTTTAGAACACATTCCTGAAAAGTTGCTACAGCATTGCATAAGCCAAATGGAATTAATCTATAAGCATATGTGCCATAAGGACAAGTGAAATTTGTTTTCTCTTGATCTTTCGGCTGTATGGTAAATTGAGAATATCCAGAATAACCATCAAGAAAACAAAAATAATAATTATTACTAAGTCTTTCTAGAATTCTATCCATGAATGGTACAGGTTTATGATTCTTTTATGTCTCACGGTTTAGTTTCCTAAAGTCAATGCACATACGATATACTACAATCGATCTCACATGAACTAGCTCACCTTCCTCATTCATAGCAGCATCAAGACCACCTTATCTTGGTATGCAATGAGCTGGGCTAAATCACTTACTGTCAGAAATAGGATATATTATGCCAGCATCAAGTAAGCATATAACTTCTTTTCTTACTATTTCCTTCATCTTAGGATTAAGCCTTCTTTGCGTATCTACTACGGGTTCAGCATCATCAAGTATGGTAATCTTATGTGTTACAATAGATGGATCTATTCCTTTAATATCACTCAATGTATATCCAAAGGCTTCACGATGCTTAACCAAAACTGAAATGAGTTTATTCATTTCATTTTCTGATAGATTCTTGCTAATAATAACAGGACATTTATTTTCATTATCTAAAAAATCATACCTCGTATTGTCTGGAAGTTTTTTCAATTCTATTGGTGGAGGTTCTTCATCCCCTGTTCTTACCAATTGTCCATAGTCATGTGGATTTTGTGCTTCCGAAATTGAATCAAGGTAATCATACATGTCTTCTTTCTTCTCATCATCCGATGCTTCTTCCCAATTAATCAAGATCCTTACTAATTCATCTTGTGGAGTACTGAAATGAATTGCTGCTAGCTCGGCAATCGTCTTTTCTTCCTTGATTCCTCCACTTCATACGGCCTCTTCTTTAGTTTGGCGAAGTGGAATGTCATTTCCTCTTCTCCAAACTTCAGTGAAATAGTTTCCTTCTGATTATCTACTTGATCTTTGGTGATGGAGATAAAAGGCCTGCCTAAAAGAATAGGGCAAAAAAAATATCAAGTAATGTCAACAATATGATAATCAAGGGGGTACAGGAGTGAGCCAATAAAGACATAGATATTTCTGATTACCCCTTCTAGTTTTATATTAGTTCTATTAGACAATTTAATAATAGTGTCTACCGATTCAACATCTAGATTAGTTAAGTTGTAGCGAAGTTCTTTATAAAGTGATGACGACATAATATTTATGGTGGAAATTGGTTCGCAAATTCCATATAATAAAGTTTCTCCACAATATATAGCGGTCATAGGTTTTGAAGTTTCGTTACCTCGAACCATACCTTGGATGAATTCCGAAGTTTCACGGTGTAACATAACCACTTCATCCTCCGCTATTGGTGCCTCCATAAGGTCTTTTATTATAACATTATTTATATTTGTAGCTTCAGAATTCCTTTCTTGTTTCTTTAGTCTCTTCTTTATTTGTTCTTCCTCTCTTTGTCTTTTTTTTCAAAGATTCCCTATATGGGTATCGAGAAGAACTCTTCCATTAGTGCTCTTGCATGCTTCTTTTCTTCGAGAGGCTTACGAGGTTCCCATTCTGTAGGTACCTGCAAATGCCCTGCATAATCCTCAACAATTTTCTTTACTGAGTAAGAATCAATATCGAGGGTTTTAATCATCGTATCTGTCCTCTCATCTACAAGGAAATCGTTAATGCAAGCATATTCTGAAAAACTATTTGTAATATTTTCCTTATCTTTAGAATTTTAAGTTGCTTCTCTCATTTTTATTATTAGATTTGAAGCCTCATCTTAGGTATAAGATAGAAAACTGCCATTTGAAGCAGTGTCTAGATCCATCCTATTTTTAATATTTATCCCTCTATAAAATGTATGGGTGATTAACCGATCAGGCAAACGATGATGGGGGCAATTATCTAGGTAACTTTTATACCTTAGATACCCTTCATATAAGCCTTCACTAGGATTATTTTTGAAACTAATAATAATACCTCTCATCCTATGGGCTTTGCTTTCAGAATAATATTTTGATAGGAACTTAGTTGTCAATTCCTCCCAAGTCCTTGGTGCTTCCACACAAAAAGATATGTACCAGTCGCAAACATTATTAGAGAGAGTTTGTCTAAACAACTGGATTTTAACCATATCAAGATGACAGTCATCAAAAATAAAGGAATTGAGAATGTCTTCAAAGAATTGTAAGTGTCCATATGGACTTTCTTCATTGGTTCCTGCAAATTTCTTAGAATGTAATAATTCAAATAATAAAGGATGGATCTCAACTGCATATGTATTTATGCTTTTGTTGACAATTATAAAAGCATCCATGGGCAAACCCATTTTCCTTACTACCTGAAGCTGGTTTAAATGCTGAGTATTGTCCATTATTGTGGTCCTTCAACCCAAGTAAAAATTAGTACAATGAAAGTAAATAACTAAAAGTAAAATGACTTATAGCTCTAAGCTCCCTGGCAAAGGTGCCAAAAAATAGCTTGATGACTCCAAGTGCACAGATCTTTTGTAGCTAGTTTCGAAATAAAGATATCGATCCCATAGGGAGAAGTAGGCAAAAGACTAAAGTGCTTTTAACTATAGCTAAACGAAGTACTTAAGAAATAACTTTAAGATGTAACATAAGTAGAGTTTTTTGGTTTTTTGGTTGAACAAGGTAATTTAAAGTAAAGCAAAACTTAAGGCAGAAAGTAAGAATCGCGTGTGTAATAGAACTTTGGAACTACAATAGGGAAAGGGCGTTCTCAGGGAGTAGTGGATACACCACTAGAAATTGAGACTAAGTAATCGACAGTATTATAACGAATATTCTGATAGTGTGTATTTATGTGGGAGGAGCTCCATATATGGATGATTTTCCAGCAACCGCTGCACACATCGTCCTCATAACCATATCAGACAATAACCAACAACCATTGCATTACCATGTTATTAAGGGATTTCTCCGATGGCATGGACATGGCTTGATGAGTTCTCCTTGATTCCCCAAGTTATTACGTAAAGAATGACAACAACTTTATAGTCACAGTAAGTGATATCATCCCTCCGTCTACTACCAAGTAATCCCCTTCATCGAGTCCCCATAAGAGGAAAATATCAAGGAGGTGCACTTCTCCGAATATCAAGATGGAGACAATTAACACGTACACATAATGATGCATAACATAATAATCTCTAAATAATCTCAGTCGTATGCTAGGGTTTCTCCATCTCCCCAAGAACTAGAGATCTACTCTGTAACATCCCAATTTTAGTAACCCTGAATAGTTGTCTAGAATGCAAAAATCAAGGGGAACAAAAACTTTTTCTTGTTAAGTGTTGGAGTGTTTGCTGGTTGTTGTCTGTGCTTATGCCTCTGAATGTTCCACAGATGATCTAGTATTTAGCTCAAACTCAGTTGACAAAAGCTATTTAACCAAAACTATCCTGGCTCATTTTACATATTCTCAAATGTTTCTGGCATTTCAAAACATGTGCCAAGATACTTATGTAACCAAAACTATTTTTGTAGCTTCTATTGACAAAAATATGGAGAGGTATATAATATAATATAATCTCCCAATGTATTCAAGACAGAACCTTCAACTACTCCTACCTCTAGAATTCTCAAAACCTTGTATAAATTTTTTGAATTCTACTCTTGGTAGGGATACCAAGGACTCTTACCTTACTCAAACTCCAAGCTTTCAAAATTGCCCATCCTAACCTCAAGCTAAGCTTGATGGTAACCCTAGTAGTAGCTGATTTGTTTGTAAGATGAGTTGCCTTGATCTGATGTCTGATAAATTGCCTTGACCCGCTGCTTGATTTGTCTGCTTAGGATATAGTATGAGATACTCTAGGAGCTCATCACTAGGATCAAGAGGTTTACAAATCTCCACACCCCAAGCCAGAATACAAATCTGGATCTAATCTCTAGATACTAGGTGATCATCTAAAACCCTTAACCAGATCAATTCTGAAGATACCCTTTTAGAAGCTTCCAAGTCAATGAAGACCAATATCAAGCAAGGATCCTCTCTACTCAATCTACAACTCAACATCATCCCCTTGATGATGCTTTGGTATCTTGCTATCCATCAAAAACCTCCCCTCTCACAATCTAGTCAAAAACCCTAAATTTGCCAAATTTGGCTATGTCTGGAATCTGTTTCAACATCACCTTTTTGAATGTCTCCTTTTCTCAACCTTGTGAATCTTTGAAAATTCATTTGCACCATATTGTTAACCATTCTATGGACTACCAATGCCCACTATTTCCCTTGGTTAGACCATCCTCCAACCCACTTGTTCTCGATGGTTTTGTAGGCAAGAAAATAACGATTCCTGCAAATCTAGTGAACATGCCTACTTTGATAGAAGCTCACAACATGATTCAACATTCTATGGACCAACTGTTTGCATGGTTGTGTTCTACTCATATAGGTATATCAATATCTACTTCACTTGTTCCAAGTGGATCTAGGTTTTGAAGGCTAGTTGATAATTTGCCTTGGCAGGCTTATTTTATTCAAAGTTTGAATTCAATTCTTGGTGAAGTCAAGCAAGATCAAGCTAAAACCTCTACACCATGTTGATGTACATCACTTGGACTATTCATCCCTCTATCCCATGCCTCAAGGGGAGATCTGATCTCCAAGATCCAACAAGGTTTTGGTGGTATGAAAATAACACCACCCTAGATCCTCAATTCCTTGTTTTTCCATCTAATTCAAGTTGGATTTCCAATTCCCAAGGTTGCAAATGCTTTCTAAACCTTGCCTACAACACCTACCTTGATCATCAAGATTTATCAAATATTATCCATAATTATTATGGCTCCAAATCTAATTAATCTCTTTAATAGTCAAAATCTCCAATAACTCCTTTTCCAAAGGAAAGTTTGGTTTTTGCCAAAACACTTCCCCAACCCTAAGCACTTTTGAGGCCCATATATCATACCCTATATCCCCACTTCAAAAATAAATATTTTTGAGATCTTTTATTATTTCTTTTTGCCTATTCTCTTAAATGGCAGAAATGGAATAATAATTGCTTTAAATACTTTTAATCCTCAATAAATCTCGGGAAAATTCTCCTAAGTGTGTATTCACATTTGGGACCACCTTACATAAAAATCCAACAAGGTCCAATGTAAAAATATCAAATGAGCTCCAATACTTCACTTCTGCAGTTTTTGAATAAATGGTTATAAGTGCACTAAAACTCCTTTGAAAAATATCAAATAATTCTAGGAGGGGTACCTTGACTGTATCCACCCACTGGTACCACTCCCTCATTTTATAAATACTACATCCCTGTACTTCCTTCGTAACCATTACATTGACCAATTATGCCAACTAATCAAATCCACTACTCAAACCACCTCCAACCCTCATCAAAAGCTTAACCAACACCTCTCTCCAACACCCATCACACCCCTGGTCATGATCCCTGTAGCACTACTGTAGGAATGCACCCTTTTGTCCTTTAGCTATTGGAGCAAGTGAGAGAGAGAGAACAAATCAATGCCATATCTTATAAAATCTTCACAGCAGCTGCAACACGCCCCTTCCTCTCTATTGCCAATCCTGGACCCCACCTCCCCTCCCTCTGCACCACTGAAAGCTTCCCTAGCTAACAATAACTTCCCCTCCCTCTCCTTTTCTTTATTCACTCGAAGCAAAGGAGGAGAGCCTCATGAGCTCTTGCAGCCGAGAAATACCGCCCCTCCTCTGTACACTGGCCCCACACCTCTCTGCTCAAGCGCCACCAACCCTCCCGACCAACCCCCAACTGCTGCCCTTTCTCCAATGTCCGAATATGGACTTGGTGCATTGTGGTCATCCCTCCCTTGGTACTAAGGCCCGAGGCTACCCCGACCCCCTCTCGGCTCTCATTCAATCCTCCACCCTCTCCCACTCACCTCCCCTGCATCCCACTCCCTCTCCCCTGACATGTCTAGCTCGAGAAGAAGAAGGAAAGGAGCTTCGGCCTCCTTCAAGAACTCAAGCAAGGCTCTCTTCCCCTTGTGTTTCTCCCTCTACATGTCACCCTCCGGCACACCCCACCTCCTCCTGACGCTTATGGTACCTTCCCATTTTGCATGCAGGCCCCCTGGAGGATTCCTCGATGAGCTCCGAGTGCCGGTGTCGTGGTGCACCTCGCGCTAGAACCTTCCCCGCACCAGGACCGACCGTTCCGTCCTTCGTGGTGATCCCCAACAAGCACCACGTCGCCTCCGCACCTCCTCCTCGACAGCCATGCCCCACCAAGCACGCACCGACAACCTCCCAAGCGCCCACCATCGTGGGGATGCGTGTGACCTTCATATGGCATAAAAAGCACCCCTGTCGCCCATCGTCGGGCTTGTCACAGAGCACCGCGTCACCCTGAAGCAGACCCTCCTCCTCCCTGTGCCCCCAGGTAAGCTCTGAGCCACCTCACGCCGCCCCTAGGGTTTCTTCCACCGCCGGCCAGCGAGAGGAGGATGACGACCTAAGGGCCGTCCATGTCCCTCTAATCCAACGGCCGAGATCCGACGATACCCCTTCGCTGGCCACCACCTCTGACCAGTGGGCCCTGCACCCCGGTTTTGAAAACAGGCCACCCGTGCTCTGCGTTGCCTTGTGGGCCGAATCTGCGCTGTGAGGCCCCCTTTGGTGCAGACTTGGCCCAATCACTCCCCTAGGCTTTTTTTTAAATAACCACAGAAAATTAACTACTAGCTTGAAATCCAAAAGAATTTGAAAGCGCCCCTTTTTCCTTAGAAAAAATTATTTATAGCTAGATTTATGTTTTATACAACATTCCAAACCATAATTTAACAAAACTAATGCCTTGTTTAACTATAGAAATTTAAACACAAACATGTGTACTTTATACTAAATAAATTTCTCAGGGAGTTGTACATATCCATCTGGGGTGAATCAAAGTTCTCCTGGAAGGTAATTGCTATCCCTATCAGCTAGAATATGCCTTATGCCAAGCTGAACAGTAGTTTCTCTATAGTAATAATAACAAAAACTATGAGTTTCTTCCTTTAGAAAATTCCCTAGACCAAACCTTGAGTCCAATTGACCCAATTCCAACTCTCATGGATGAGATACATCCATATCCACCCAACCCTAGGAGATCATTAATTTTAGAGCTTCTGTAGTTTTGTAGTGAACTAAACACTTCTGCATATGACTTTATCACTAGATAAATCACTACAGCAGGTCTGCAACTCCAAAAAGAGTGAATCCAATTCCTACAGAAAGGTATTCTAGATGCCTATCATGTGTCCTTGGAATAAAATTAAAATACTTCTGTAGATTTAATTTGGTGAAAAAGACAATTTGTCTATAGAACTGCCTTTGGGAATTTCCTGAGGGAATTCTGTAAATATTTTGACATGATTCCAACTCTAAGTGAATCAGTACATCAAACCCTACTTAACCACCCAAGGAAATAATTTTGGGAGATCCAGAACCTTTCTGTTGAATTATTTCCTAAAACTAGAGCTTTTATCACTAGAAAATTCATAAGAAAGTAAAGAAAAGTGATAAAATCATGAAACCACCTTTGTTGGTCTTGTTTTGTCAAAACCTACCTGATGGTATCATCCTTGCATATTGATACCATACAGACCCAAGACTAGTTCTAAATCCCCTGAATAGGTGGTATTTGGACAAATAAATCATAAAACAAAGACCACAAGGGCAATTAAAGTAATTCCAATTACAACCAACTCAATCTATGAAAACCTACTGATTTGTAAACTTGTATTGTTCATTGCTTGTTGTATGTATTGATATTTGTATGCCTGGTGTTGATTATGTCATTTGTTTGCTTGCATGTGATCCGTATCGACGGTAGATGCGATTATATCGGAGACTAGAGAAGTTGGTTATTATTATTGGTTATTATGGGTATTCTAAGAAGAAGTCCAGGGACAGTCATGCCATAATACTGATCTCAGGAAAGCCACCTTCTTGCTCATAAGCCTTGTCCTATTGTTTTACTTATGCATGTTTTACTTACTGTTTATCAAAAGTGCATTGTTTACTATATGTTGATGTATATATGGTAGTGGTTTGGCTCCTCCGAACTATTACACTTTGGTACTACTAAGTACAAACCCCTTGATGACACCTACTGGCCCCTAGTAGAATAGATGGTGCATGTCACCATAACCCGTCGGGGGCCCTATTTTAGCCAAAGCAAAGCTATTGGATGTGAAGACCCCGAAAATGTTTTACTAATTGCTTTATGATAAAACCTTGGTGAGGTTGGACCTCCCAAGATATGTTGAGAAAGAAAAAGGTTTTGTTTTACAAAATGCTGAAGGAAAGATGGAGGAAAAAGGTTTACAAAAACGCACCCGGTTCTTTGCAGTTTAGCTATAACAACTTAACTCGTGCAACCACATTACTCTGGAATGGAACAGGGCTGGATTTGATGTTTGACTATTCTGGTATAAGCTGCCTCGCAACTACTACAGGGGATGAAACTCCCTGGAGGGTGGGCCTTCTCCTGAAGGGTCCATGTGAGACATCGACCTGGAGAAGGAACGAAGGGTTTATGGACCTCCACGCGTTACTATGAGCCCCTCATTGAAAGCGCACAATTGGGAAGTGGAAAAGGCGCTCCGGTTGGCTGTGAACTATATAAGGCGTCCCGCTGTTCAGGGGAACAACACTCATAGGGTATGCACTTATATTGGGGTGGGCATCCGGAGATTCTTGATCGGTTACTTGACCCACAATCGGTGTAGATCAGGGTAGTGTACCGGGATGATGTGGGGAAAGTGTACAACCTCCGTAGAGTGTAAATCTATTCGAATAGACGTGTTCACGGTTATGGACGGGTTGGACAAACTTCTATAGAGCGGTGCTAGTTTTGTTTTCAAAAAGGATTTCAGAAAAGAAATGGCTTTGGAAATGTTTTGACCATGGGATGGTCGCAAAGGAGAAAGGTTTTGACCATGGGATGGTCGGAAGGACGAGAAAGGAGTTTGGTCCTGGGACGACCTGAAGACGGGAACAAATGGGTACCCCAATCCTAGTGTTTACAAAACTTTTCAAAAGGTTTCCAAAATGGTTTACAAAAGTTTTCAACAAAGATATGTAGATGCTATATCTACAAGAGAAACTATTTGAGAAAAGAACCTCTCTTGAAGCCCTCCTACTACCACTGCCATATTGCTTATCCTCTTGTTATTATTTTTTTCTTGAGGTGGTTTGCGAGTACATTCAAAGTACTCACTGGCATTGTCCCTGGCTATTAACTTGGTCAGATATCAAGAAGAGGATGGAGTTGACGGCTAAGAGAGCTAGGACATTCTCCTAGTCAGCTGCCTGTAGGTTAAGGCATGGATCGGGCTCGACGCTTAATGAAGTTCCGCTAATGTTGATCGATGTAGCCATAATGGCAACTAAGGTATGACACGTATTCGTTATGTACTGGACGTTTACTTTGATACTTGTCTGTTATGTGCCACGACTAACTGATCATGGGATCGTGGTTGTATGCATAACATGGATTCTCGGAGGATTAATCCGGGGCCCCACAGACATGGTATCAGAGCCATCCTGACTATAGGAGAACCTTAGTTAGCATGGTCGTTATACAGGAACCTTATTTTGAAAACCCCAACTTTCGAAAAATGGTTTCCAAATGAGTTTCAAAAAGTTCTACTTCTTCTCTTACTCTAAGTAAATGCTTTCAAAAATGGTTTCCTCTAACTCTCATCCAAACTTCAAACCTACGGATTTTAAATAACTAGGATCTAGAACCCGGTAAAGACAATGAGAACAAGATGAATACAAGTAACTACCAGCAAACATAAGGAGACTACAATATCGCTCTACCAGCGGAATTGCCAATAATTAGAAGACATCAAGTGTTGCACTATCAAGTAGCGTCCAAGATACGATGAAAGCTTCATCTGCAAGATAGTGACTTCGTGCTGAAGAAAGACGATATCTAGGGTCAATAGTCCTAAGAATAGGATTCCCCTACATCGTGAGTAGTTAACTCCTTTGTCCCTAGCATTGACCGTGTTTGCTTTCCTAAGTGCATGCTGTGTTGCTTGATGTGTGTTGTTTGCCAAGGACATTGCGATCCCCTCGCTATGTTCGCCTTGTTTGTATGCTCTGGTTTGCTTTGACCTCCTTAAAAATGTGACTCGAGGAGCGATAACCCACCTAGTAACTCAGGAAACCCCTGTGTTAGCTGTTGGTAATGAGACCCAGACTAACCTCGAGAGTATATGAGAGGAAAAGCATTGCAAGAACCAGGAGTTCGACATCATCAAGTCAGAATCAACTCGGAGATTTCACCTCAGCAGGACGACATACCTCGCCAAACTCACATCGCACGACTCGTAAATAGCACCACACTCCCTTGTTCCTCAGTCTACTACAGCAAGAATCCCGTTGAAGCCGAAAGTCAATCACCGAAGGATCCTCAATATCCACAAGAAACCACCCGTTAACTCAACCAAGACAAGAAGTGAAAACCTGACTCCGCTAACCCTTGGTATATTAGAACTTCCCTCAACCCTGAGAGACTAACTAGTAATAGATCCCTTTGCCCAACCAACGGGAAGTTCCTCACCAGAAGGCCAGAATACTTCAGTTCCCTGAAGACAAGGACGCATGAAGACACCGAGTTTATGTTGGGGATATACTTTCTGGGTATCCTCATAGTTCCTCACTGACGAGGGTGGCCCACTTCGGGTTAGAGCTTTGCTTCACTGGCGACCTAGTCAGGGAGAAAGACGGAGTCCAATCCGGCTACGGGAAGGCCCAGAAGACTTACCGACTTAGGCCCATAATGTTACTTGTAGTTCAAGATGTACTCTGTAACCAACTCTTAGTCGTAGCCGGATAGATCTCTCTTGTAAACCCTTGGCCGAATATCTATATAAGCCGTCCTAGGGAGAGCCTTTAGGGCACCCAACACTTTAGATCCTCAACTTGCATAGGCGAAACCCTTGTAAGCCATATTTCAGCTCTGCCGTATTACTGGATTGCTAGCAGGAGTAGGATCCGTCTAAAGCCGGCGGATTCGAACCTGGGTAAACTTGTGTGCTCACTGTCCCGGAACACCGTACGTCTCACACCCCTCTCTTCCGCACGCCTAGAGGACCCCCTCATGGCGTACTTGTCCTCAATCCGACGATAGTTGGTGCCCACCGTGGGGCAAGTGAGCTTCGGATCTGTGTTCCGAGCGGAATCTGCAAGAATTGGAATCGGCGAGACTATCGCCGTCGGTTGGATCCTCTACGCCAGCGACGTCCCTCTCCTCGTTCTCAATGAGACTTGGATTCCGGCTAGGGAGGCCGTGACTGCCTACATAATCATGTCTTTGGGCGAGATCGATGTTTACATCGGTTTCGCTGAACCTGCCCCACCCACCCCAGCGGTGATGGTAGAGGCAAAAGAATCTTCTGGGTCCCCTTTGTCCGCGGAGGCGGCGAAGTTCCGGATCCCAGAAAACCCTAATCCCACCCAGCCCGCACTAGTTGCGGTGATAGTGCAGAAATCAGGGCCTGAAAAATACCTAGCGGTCCAAGTCGAATCTAGAGTGGATCTGCCTCGAGAAGCCGGATCCCAGATCGACCCACCCATGGAAGTCGAAATTCAGGAGGAGCTAGTCAACGACACTGATTCCGGCTCTGATGACGCCGGGACAGACATGCCTTTCCTGAGGTACACACTGCGACGTATGATGCTGCAAGGCACAAGCGCAGATGGAATTCTCGAGACCATCAAAAGTTTCGACATGGCTGATCGCGAGGGCCGCAGGTACCTCAGGAAGCACGCGTCGCACTTCATCGGATATATTGGATCCGGATCCGGCTCTACCGATGCTGGAGAAAACACCGACTCTGTGCTGGAGGCGATTGGAACAAACGCCAACGTACCCGCATCCTCGGATGAATCGATGACGTCAGCGGACTTCCGAAAGTTCTCCGCAGAATATGAAGAGGAGTATAACTCCAAAGCTACAGAAGAAGGAGAAGCCATGGATGAAGGATCCGGGGAACACTCTCCCAAAGCACAGGATGGCATGGACGTTAGAGATAATCCTGAAGTCTAGATGTCCGAAAGTACCGATCAGAGCTTGACTCCGGGAAACGGACCCAAAGCCGTCTTTGCTACCAGCGCTGCCAAGAAGGCAAAGAAGAAGAACAAGAAGAGCAAGACCCCAGCAAAATACCCTCTGACAGAGGAGGTGATTTTCGAGGAATATGAGGAAGACACGGATGGAGCACTTATCCTAGAAGAGCCGAAAAAAGAAGAATCAGTGGATGGACACGTGATCACTGAAGGTGCGCGTAAACTCATCGATGCTGCATTAACCACACCTATCCCTACAACTGCAGAACTTACTGCTGAAGAGCTGCACAAAAGCTCCCAAGCCCTAGAAGCGCGTCGTCAACAACTCCTGGATGAAGCCAAAAACATTGAGGTGGAGAAGAAACACATGGCAACTAAGGATTACATGTCTCGGTTGCATTAGAAGACACGGAAGCGTCACACCAATGACAACCAATTCCCGCAGATCCGTGCTGTCCTTTTCAGAGATGAGATGGGGAAGCCACGGAAAGATAGCAAAGGATATTGGGTATATCCAACCCCAGTATAGAATACCGTGGAAGCCCGAGAAATTCTATCGGCTAATCTAGGACCGGAGGAAATCTGTTTGGGTATCAAGCTACTCAACAAGGGACTGGAGCAGCAAAAGGTCGCCCTGTTCGGAAGTCAAAAACTGGTCTCGGATTCCGACCAATGTCGCGCAGATCCGGCATGGGCTGACGTAAGACCCCATCGCGTTCCAGAGCAGCATCATCGCCCCGAACGTCGGGAGGACAATTATTCGAGAACCGGATCATCAGGACAGGATCACAGAACTGCGCGTGACTGGAGCAACGTCGCCCCAGCGGCCGAAAAAGAGGCCATTCCTGCACTGAATCTGAGAAATCCTCCCCGACGAGAATCTAACAATCGACAGGGAGAAGATAAAGAGAAATGTCGGGAGGAGGATCGTCAAAAAATGCCACCTCCTAGACATGCAAGCCGTCCAACTGAGCCTCACCGTGGTGGGAACGACGGACGAAGGAACGACAGAAACCATGCTGGGACAAGCCGGCAGGGGGCTCGTCGTAGTCAAGACCCTCCCCGGAACCGGAATAATGACGTTCTGGACGGAGGCCGGCGATCAGCCGAAAACTATCCAGCTGCCCCACCCTCTCCACCAAGCAGTCATCACAACGGCTCCCAAGGGGGACAAGGAGGACGACGTAGCGGAGGAGGTGGTGGAAGAAGCTGAAGTCCGGCTCCAAGGCACCATAGCCACAGGCGACATTCAGGACGATCTCTATCCCCGAACGACGCAAGGCACAAGATCAACTCCAACATAGAGGCGCGACACTACGAAAACGATGATATCTACGTGGGCCCAAAATGCTTCGGACCATGCATCAGAGCTACAAGATTCCCGGAAGGATTTGCTATCTCAAGGCATATCCAAGCCTACGACGGCATTGCTCGGCCAGATACCTAGCTATAGGATTTTTTCAAAGCTTGCTGCATCGCCAAAGGCGGAAACAGACTGGTCGCAACTTCCGAAGACGGCACAATCATAGCTCAATGAACTTCCGGAGAACACCATCCATAACTGGTATGACATGCAAAGTGTGTTCTTTCAGAATTTCGAAGGCACATATCGGAGGCCCTGTATGGTTGAAGACCTAGAGCGTTGCACCCAGAAGGCCGGAGAAACTTGCCAAGATTACCTCGAACGTTGGATCAACACCAAGAACTCCTGTGAAGGAGTAAACGATCAAACCATGATTGAAGCTTTCATCGCGGGACTCCCAATTAGTCTACTACGTCACCACTTGAAGTGTGACAAGGTCACTGACTTGGGAGAGATGATAGAAACAGCGAGCAAGTATGCAGATGCTGACGACGATGCAGAGGGATTGCTCAATGCCCTAGTTGTGCCTCAGTCGGCAAAACAACCAAAGCAACAAGGTCAGAAGCGCAAAAATACCTCGGAAGAGAAACCCAACATGAAAACAGTAGTGGTCACTTCTACTTTCGGGTCTGGAGGATGAGGAGGACGCGGCGGAGGCCGCGGACGTGGCCGTGGGACATCAAGGGTCCAAGGTAGAGGAGATCAACAACCAGGCAAAACCTACTCTTGGGCCGACATTGCCAATAACCCATGTGTGCATCACCTAGACGTCAATGGGGGCTCGTCCCACACCAACGCCGAATGTCGTTTCAATGACGACATCAAAAGAGATGACACCGCAAGCTACAAAGCTAAGCGGAAGAAGGGAAAGAAAAATCCCAAAAAAGACAAAGAGACCATGGAAGATTCCGACATGGAGGAAGCTGATGCTTCAAATCCTAAGCCGGAAGGGAAGAAAACTTTTCCCACCAAGAAGGACACTTACGTCACTTTCCTCGGATCTCAACCAGCAAAGGTCAAGAAAGCTGTTCTACACGAGCTCAACGCAACAGTTCCGGCTGTACCCCAATACTTGGACTGGTCGGAAGTGGCAATCAAATTTGACCGCGCTGATCATCCGCCTAAGTTACACAGGCGAGGAAAATACGCCTTAATCGTCAACCCACTTATTGACGGTTATGGTTTCTCCAAGACCCTCATGGACGGCGGTAGCAACATCAATATTCTCTATGTCGAAACGCTATGCCGGATGAAGACCTCGGAAACCCAGCTGAACCATAGCTCTGTGATCTTTCACGGAGTTGTCCCAGGAAGACAAGCTAATTCCCTGGGAGAGATTAAATTGGATGTCACCTTTGGAACTCCAAAGAACTATCGGACGGAGGCACTTTCCTTCGAAGTGGTCCCGTTCAAGAGCGCGTACCACGGACGTCTGGCTTCCTGGGGTTTTATGGCTCATCCGTGTTAAATTTACAATATGATAAAAATTCCAGGTCCCAACGGCGTGATCACCATCAGGGGAGACCCGAAGAAAGCGCGAGAGTGCGAGGATGGAAATGCCGCCTTTGCCGAAGCCGTGCTACACGCCCAGGAGTACCAGGAGATCAAGAAGAGCATAGATCCGTCCGAGATGCCCACAACAAAGAAGGAGGTGACAAAGCCAAATCTGGAGTTCAAGGCATCAGAAGAGACGAAGAAGACGCCATTGAAGGATGATGACCCCTCCAAGGTGACCCGGATAGGCGTAGGCCTAGATAGCGCATAGGAAAGCGTGCTTGTCACGTTCCTCCAAGAAAATCAAGATATCCTCGCATGGCAGCCATCTGACATGACTGGAGTACCTAGGGAACTTGCCGAGCACTCTTTAAATGTAAACCCGGATGCTAAACCCGTCAAACAGTCCCTACGATGTTTTGGTGATTAAAAGCGTAAGGCAATAGCTAAGGAACTAGCACGGCTCGAGTTAGCCGAATTCATAGAAGAGGTCATCCAGACTGAGTGGTTGGCCAATCCTATAATGGTCCCTAAAAAGGACACCACTGATTTAAGGATGTGTGTTGATTATACTGCATTGAACAAGGCTTGTCCAAAAGATCCATTTGCTCTGCCTAGAATTGATCAAGTTATCGATTCTACGGCAGGCTTGGAACTGCTCTGTTTTCTCGACGCATATTTTGGTTATCACCAAATCCGGATGAAGGAATCTGACAAAGTCAAAACTTCATTCATAACCCCTTTCGGAACCTTCTGTTTTGTTACGATGCCCTTTGGGCTGAAGAACGCAGGAGCTACGTACCAGCGCACGATGCAGCGTTGCCTCCATGACCAACTCGGACGCAATGTACATGCATACGTGGATGATATTGCGGTGATGTCCAAAAAGAAGGGAACGCTGATTTCTGACTTGGAGGAAATGTTCGCCAATGTACGAAAATACAACATCATGCTTAACCTGAAGAAATGCTTCTTTGGAATACCAGTCGGAAAATTGTTAGGTTTCATCGTGTCTCAAAGAGGCATAGAGGTGAATCGGGACAAAATCAAGGCTATACTCAATATTTCTAGGCCAACTTGCCTGAAGGACGTACAAAGATTAACTGGCTGCATCGCTGCAGTCAGTCGATTCGTAAGCCGGCTTGGTGAAAGAGCCGCACTATTATACAAACTCCTGAAAAAGACCAAGGATTTTGTTTGGACTGACGAAGCTGAAGCTGCACTACAAGACTTGAAGAAAGTACTCTCATGTGCTCCTATCCTTGCAGCGCCGGAACCTCAGGAACCGATGTTGCTCTATCTTGCTGCGACAGATAAGGTCATTAGTATCGTCATGGTGGCGGGGAGACCAGAGGAAAATCAGGAACACCTAGTGCAGCATCCGACTTACTTTGTCAGTGAGGTCCTGACAGAATCAAAATAGCGGTATCTGCACTATCAAAAGTTGGCTTACGGTGTTTTTCTAGCATCTCGTAAGTTACGACACTACTTTCAGGAGCATCCAATTACCGTGGTGAGCACATCTCCCATGAGAGATATAATCAACAACAGTGACGCCATAAGACGCGTCGCCAAATGGGGCATAGAGCTTTCAGCTTTTGATATTGAGTATAAACCTCGGACAGCAATCAAATCCTAGATCCTTGCCGACTTTGTCGCTGATTGGACAGAGACAAAGGAGAAAATGACCCTCCCTGAGTCAGAATACTGGACCCTCTACTTTGATGGGTCTAAGGCTCGCGGGGGCTCGGGGGCTGGCGTGGTGCTCAAATCACCCCAAGGAGATAAACTTTTATACGTGTTGCAGATCCACTTCACAGCGACGAACAATATTGCCGAGTATGAAGCATTGTCGCATGGAATCTGGATTTCTAAGGATATTGCCATCCGACATTTGATGTGTTACGGAGATTCGGATCTTGTTGCCCAACAAGTGTCGGATCTTTGTAATGCAAATAAACCCATGGCAGCATATAAAGTTGTCGTGGATGATCTATCTAAATCGTTCGAAGGGTTTGAGGTTCAACACATCCCTCGAGCAGAAAACGAGGAAGCAGATGCACTATCTAGGATAGCCTCTGCACGGAAAGAGGTCCCAGATGGCTCTTTTTTCAAGCACCTTAAAGTTCCCTCAATAAAGGGAGTAGATGAGGAATATCCGAACAAATCCGACGCAACTCTAATAGCAGTTCTGGCTGTAATTCCCAGCTGGACTCAACCCTACCTAGATTATCTGGTGGATGGCAAATTACCCGAAGACGAGGTTCTGAGCCGGCAGATTATCCGACGAGCAAAAGCCTATACTATTGTTATAGGTGAGCTTCATAAACAGAGTGTTTTTGGGGTTTTTCAGCGCTGCGTATCTCCGGAAGAAGGAGTGGAAATCTTAAGAGAAATCCACGAAGGCGAGTGTGGTCACCACGCTGCAGCCAAATCTTTAGTGGCAAAAGCTTTTAGACAGGGATTTTTTTGGCTTACAGCTCAGGAAAATGTCGAACGATTAGTCAAGACGTGCAAAGGCTGCCAAAAGTACGCCAAACAAGCTCATGTTCCCGCTAATTAGCTGCGAAAAATACCCATAACATGGCCTTTTGCGGTCTAGGGGCTTGATATGGTAGGACCATTTAAACGAGCTCCAAGTGGATTTACTCACCTCTTAGTGATGGTGGATAAATTCACCAAATGGATTGAGGCTAAACCTGTCACAAGTTGTGATGGAGCAACAGCCAAAAGATTTGTCGAGGATGTTATAATCCGGTGTGGTTATCCACATAGCATTATCACGGACAACGGGAGTAAATTTTCTATGGGAGAATTGGCTGAATTCTGCAACGAGCAAAATATTCGGCTTGACATTGCGTCAGTCGCACATCCACAGGCTAATGGAGAAGTCCAAAGAGCAAATGGTTTAATCCTACAAGGCCTAAAACCGAGACTCGAAGCACCACTACGACATGCTGAGGGGGCTTGGGCAGAGGAATTACCCTCTGTAATTTGGAGTTTACGAACAACTCCAAACAGGTCAACGGGATACACACCTTTCTTCTTGGTCTATGGCGCAGAAATAGTTCTTCCTAGTGATTTAATTCATACTTCTCCTAGAGTGGCCGCGTATATTGAAGAGGATGCCGAAATTTCTCGACAAAACAATCTCGACTTAGTCGAAGAAGTTCGCGTTGTTGCTGAAATGAGATCTACAGCCTATCAACAGAAGTTACGCAAGTATCATAGCCAGAGAGTCCGAAATAGATCTTTCAATAAAGGTGATTTGGTTCTCCGGCTTGTGCAACAAAGAAAGCACAAACTTTCCCCAGTATGGGAAGGGCCCTTTTTAGTTAGTCAAGTATTGCACAATGGTTCGTACTAAACTGACATGAGGCTAGTCAAAGAAAGACCTGTTACTAAGAAGAGAAAGAGAGCTGGAGGCAGTACAAATCCGGATGAGTTAGATAGACCATGTAATATTGCTCAGCTACATCCCTTTTATTCTTAGTTTATCCTTCTTTGTAATCATATATATGTACATGCTCTGAGAGAAATAAAAGTTTTGGTTCCCTCAAGTTTTTATGAGAAGTTTTTACCATCTTATTTCCAAATGATCATGTCATAGTCGAAAATCCCAGAATGCTTGAAAGTACTTTATGCTCATGTTCGTTCTGGTTTAGATTTCCGATTCTAAATTGCTACCTTCTGGTATAACTCTAAAGTTTCTAGTCTTTACTTTGGTTATTTGTCTGATTGCTGGATGCGGGCATTTTCCGAGTAGTAAATTGTTGGTACTGGAAGCCGACTTTGTTTCCGAGTTTAAACTGGTATAGCAATTGAGCTCCGTTGCTCGGCAAACTTTCTGGCAGAAGGTTTAGCCGGCTCACGAAAGGGACGAGGCGGAAAGCCAGATAAACGGTAAGTATAGATGAAAGAGTACAAGTGCTTATGTAAACATTTCAGGCACACAAAAAATTTAAAGCCAAAAGTGCCGAATAGATCAAAAGCTTAGCACTAGCAAAATAATAGTACTGCATATATATAGGCCCATCATGTTTTTCAGAATAATACAAATATTTCTGTTAATCTATGATGCAGGAGAGGAAGGAGCTACCGGCTCGCTGGATACACCGCCTTGGTATCGTTCCGAGATGTCCACATCCGAGATGGTGCGTTCATCGTTGGAAACTTCTGCTGAATCTTCTGGAGGCGGAGGTGGAGTATCCACACGGGTGAAGAAAGGAGTCTCGGAGCCACGTGACACCCATATCCGGCGCAGGAATCCATGATGGCTTGGATGTCTTGCTCCTGGGCGTCTTCATCTACTTTGCAGTACCCTCTGATCACTTGCCATATTTCCATGTTTCCATGGTGGCTCATGACCATGGTGAGAGCGTTTTGCGCCGCAGTCCGCGTGTAAGACATGTTCCAATCCTGGACAAGTTGTGGCATTTCTTTGGCCTTGTCCCGCACCTGAAAATTTGACATGCTATGCATTTCTGGAATCTTGTGAGCTTCGCCAATGTCCTCAAGGGATTGGCGGAAGTCATGAAGCAGGTCATCGACTTGGGTAAGCCGGTGGGTGCGGGTCTCAGCAGAGGTGGAGTCCGTTAAGTTGAGAGGACCTGTAAAAAAAAGACAGTTAAAGAAAAATACGACATTGAAAGAAGTCTAAGAACAAAGGACAAGTCAGACAGATGGAACGTACCGAAAATGACGTCGTCAATTTTGGTCTTCTCTTCCCGAAGACTCGGGAGTTCAGCCCGGAGCGCCTCGGAAAGGTCCCTCTCTCTGCACAACTCATTATTGAGGTTCGAGATTTCTTGATCTTGAGCCGCAATCTTGCAATCACGCTCATCAGTAGCCATGGAGGAGGACTCAAGGATTTGAGCAATTCTCTTTTCATGATCTGCCTTGAGCTGATCCAGCTCTTGGCGAAGCTCCTTGTTCTCCACCACCAAAGTCTTGAGGTTCTAGGCCTCTTCAATCATAGCACAAGATTGTTTCACCAGTGATGTAAGTCAAAAAGAACAACAGTTCAACGAAAAATTCGATATTGAAAACACAAAGACAAGGTTTGAGTCTCGGAATGTTTACCTTCGGCTTCATCCTTGGCAACTTTCAGCTCAGCATTTTTAAGTGGGAGAGCTCTGATCTCTCTCTGCTTATCACAATTCTTCAACAAATCCTGGTTATAGGAATATACTTTCTCTAAGTCAGAATACCCAAAGTCAGAAAGCTACTAAAGACTCGGGCTAATATTTTTGCTAATATCAGCACGAGCCTTGGAGGCTACACTAGTTCGTTCTTTGGCATCCTAAGGAAGCATAAACCCAGATTATTTATCCCACTTCATGCTTGGGGGCTAGAGGATATGATATGAAATAAAGGAAAAATAGGAGTTGGAATTCCGACTTACATATTGTTCGTGAGTGAGTTTATCCAAACTCGCGTTCACTTCAACTACAACATTCTCAGCGAGAGTCAAAGGGGTCACAGTAGCAGTTGGAAGCTCCTCGGACCTGATCCACTCGTTGCGAAGAAGCACTTGTTCAAGAAGATTAGAGTGCTTGACGTCCTCTGCTTCTTGCGCATCTTCTTCGGCAGATAAGGTACTTTTCTCCAGGTATTGCCTGGCCAGCCGATGGATATCTTCAACAGATTTTCTCCAGGGATCATTACCCAAAGAGGGTTCACCCTTATCTAAATCTGACTCACCCATGGTGACGTCAGTTTGCGATTCAAGGATCATAGGCTCCGTTGAAGGAGCCGGATCTTCTGCGATGACCGGAGAAGGGATGATCACCGGCATTGCGGAAGGTTGAGGGACAGGAGTCGGAGGAGCCACGGCAGGAGAAGCTATGGTAAGCTTCGTCTGTCGTAGGGGCTTCGAAGAAGTTCCCTTCCCCTTGCCCTTTATGAGCGGTTTTTCTCTGAGAATGTACTAAAGTCAGAAACATTACATCTCGGAAGGAAATTCGAGTAAAGTGCAAAGGGGAAGTTGTGATTGAAAGTTACCTCTTCACGATAGGCACCTCCTTTGTACCAACAGCCACTATTGGAGCTTTAGGCTTCTTGAGCACAAGGTCCGGCAATGGTACCACTTCTGTCTCCTGAGAAAACTCTGGAGGATATCCTTCGAGCGGAGCAAATTCCGTCTCGGGGAGGTCAGCAAGCTGAAAAGAAGAAAACATATCAGTATTGCA
Source organism: Avena eriantha (assembly GCA_910589775.1). Lineage (NCBI taxonomy): Eukaryota > Viridiplantae > Streptophyta > Magnoliopsida > Poales > Poaceae > Avena > Avena eriantha. The sequence goes on along the minus strand of OU342740.1, from coordinate 108,096,233 downwards.
GTATAACTCAAAGATTGAAACACATAAAAAGGTGTACTGATAGAAGCTTACCGGCACTACGGGGTTTTCCGCCGTATGCATATCCAGAGAAACCTCCGGGATCCTCCTCTCGATCTGCTCCCTGATCAGCCACTTAATCTGGCTTTTATAGCCCTGTGTGGTGTAGGCTTTGGGGCTGATGCGGAGGGAGTCTTTCTTGGACGACGTGATGGAGTGCATCAGTCGATCTCCGTGGTACTGAACGGGCTGGATCCGGCGTGAGACCCAGCATTGGACCAAGTCAGATCCCTTCAGTCCCTTGTGTTTTATCAGATATTCGACGCACCTCTTAGCGAGGATCAGATCGTCACTGAGAGCCGGAGCAGCCTCGTCCCAAGACGGTTGGTCCGTGGAAGCTTCGTCAAAAAAAGTCGGCAAAGCAGTAGCTTTGTCGGGAGCCAGAATATCCCTATGGTAAAATAATGTGGCTCGCCATTGTTTGACCGAGTCACTAGCTAGGATTTTGGGATATGCATGCTCGCGTCTAAGCGAAAAGCTAGTGGTACCGATGATATAAGGAACACTGGCAGTAATAGAGTTTCTCCGGACATGAAAGTAGTACTGGAATAACGTCAAACTCGGCCTAATGCCGAGAAAGCCCTCACACAAAGAAGCGTAAGTGCTCATCTCTAAGAGAGAGTTGGGAGGAAGATGATGGAGTTGAACTCCGTAATGGTCAATCACCTCGGAGAAGAACTCCGAGCGAGGAAACGACAAACCTCTGTGGAGGTGGGTGCCGAAGTGGACCCGCTCGCCGGCGCGCGGGTTGGGGACGGTTTCCTCGAAGCCGCTCCGCCAGTCGCTGGCATGGAGGAGCCCTTCATTATCCACATTCTGGAGCTTCTCGTCGTCAAGCACGCAGGGGATCCAGACCCCGCGGAAGCTTTCCTTCTCCACCGCCGCTTCCGTCGCCGCCGTCGCCGCCGCTACCGCCAAGCCGGAAGAGGAAGAAGAAGCCATTTCTCCGGCGGGCAGATGACCTAGGTTGGGCGGCGCTAGGAGTTTTTTGGGGGAAAACGTAGGAGCTCTGTGTGTGGGGGGGAGATTTGGAGGAGAGGAAAAGGCAAGGGAACATGTGAAGAGAGAAGGAGAAAATCCTAACCCCTCATATCTACCTAACCGATGATTACGTGCAAATGCTACAGTGTAACCGCCACGCGTCATGGAAGGAACTGGGAAGGACCCACGTGATGATTACGTCGCCTCGATCTCCATGTACGCATTGAAACGACGCCTCGGTTCCGCGAACTGCGGACCCACCAACGGTCGTGCTGGCAGGATGTCTGTCAGATGACGTGACTTGACCATGACTAGTGTCAGGTGGTGTTAGAGACCAAATTCCGTCTTAGTTTGAAATCAAGCTGGAAAATCCGAGTAACCTGTTGATAGGTCTGGCTTATTTTTAAGACCTGGATCATATTTTTTGTTGTGAAGTTTCAGGAACCCTTCAAGATTCTACAAGCCAAAGATCAAGCTAGACGATGATGAATCCTACTTTGGATCTTGGAGTCCTCCGGGGGCTGCTGTTGGGGATATACTTTCCGGGTATCCTCATAGTTCCTCACTGACCAGGGTGGCCCACTTCGGGTTAAAGCTTTGCTTCACGGGCGGCCCAGTCAGGGAGAAAGACGGAGTCCAATCCAACTACGGGAAGGCCCAGAAGACTTACCAACTTAGGCCCATAATGTTACTTGTAGTTCAAGATGTACTCTGTAACCAACTCTTAGTCGTAGCCGGATAGATCTCTCTTGTAAACCCTAGGCCGGATATCTCTATAAGCCGTCCTAGGGAGAGCCTTTAGGGCACCCAACACTTTAGACCCTCAACTCGCACAGGCGAAACCCTTGTAACCCATATTCCGGCTCTGCCCTATTACTGGATTGCTAGCAGGAGTAGGATCTGTCCAAAGCCGGCGGATTCGAACCTGGGTAAACTTGTGTGCTCACCATCCCGGAACACCGTACGTCTCACACCCCTCTCTTCCGCATGCCTCGAGGAACCCCTCATGGCGTACTTGTCCTCAATCCGACGATAGTTTACTCCACCATCGACCAAAAGCAACACAAAGAATTCAAGGGAAGACGTCTCTCTGAATTTAGCTTCCCTACCTCGACTGAAGACTATCAAGACGTGTCGTAAACCGCTAACTTTCTCCGACCTAACTACTTAAAGCTTCGTGAGGTAACCATCGCAGCAAGGTAGTCGCAATAAGGTGTCACCCAAGGACCCCAACTCAAGTGTCACGCCTCTACTCCAAGGCGAAGGATCTACCCCAACCTCGATGACCTCATGTTAAGACCTGAGGTGGAAAGACTGCATCTTTCAACTCAATACCAAAAGACTGTCTACCAAAAGATACTCCAGAAAAAGTACCAGATCCGATGACTCCAAGAAGGAAGGACTGCGTTAATTCCGAACCACCCTAGTTTAACCTTAAGGGTATTTCCCACAAAATAGAATAACCCTCTGCCAGAGGCAATCCAGCAGTTAGACCCAAAGACATAAACTAGGATACGATCATCCCTTAAGAAAGACGCGTAAATCCTTATCGAAGGAAGATCACCCCTCACAATCCCGATTGAAGCCCGCGCAATACTCGGGCATCCAAGACGATTGAAGTTTAACCTCACTGTCGCAATGACCCTGCTCAAGGACAAATCTGACAAGTTAGTATGCGAGAAGCACATTACGCTAACTCTAACACAACATCCCCTAACCCTACTCTCCTAAATCTCGGGACGAGATTCTTTTAAGGGGGAAAGGTCTGTAACATCCCAATTTCAGCAACCTTGACTAGTTGTCCAGAATGCAAAAATCAGGGGGAACAAAAACCTTTTCTTGTTAAGTGTTGCAGTGTTTGCTGGTTGTTGTCTGTGCTTATGCCTCTGAATGTGCCACAGATGATCTAATCCTTAGCTCAAGCTGAGTTGACAAAAGCTATTTAACCAAAACTATCTTGGCTCATTTTACATATTCTCAAATGTTCTGGCATTTCAAAACATGAGCCAAGATGCTTATGTAACCAAAACTGTTCTAGTAGCTTCTATTTACAAAACTATGGAGAGGTATATAATAGAATCTCCCTATGTATTTAAGACAGAACCTTCAACTACTCCTACCTCTAGAATTCTCAAAAGCTTGTATAAAACTTTTGAATTCTATTCTTGGTAGGGATACCAAGGACACTTACCTTACTCAAACTCCAACCTTTCAAAATTGCCCATCCTTACCTCAAGCTAAGCTTGATTGTAACCCTAGTAGTAGCTGATTTGTTTGTAAGATGAGTTCCCTTGATCAGCTGTCTGATAAATTGCCTTGATCTGCTGCTTGATTTATCTTCTTAGGAGATAGTATGAGCTACTCTAGGAGATCATCACTAGGATCAAGAGGTTTCCAAATCACCACACCCCAAGCCAGAATACAAATCTGGATCTAATCTCTAGATACTACGTGATCATCTACAACCCTTAACCAGATCAATTCTGAAGATATCCCTTCTAGAAGCTTCCAAGTCAATGAAGACCAATATCAAGCAAGGATCCTCTCTACTCAATCTACAACTCAAAATCATCCCCTTGATGATGCTTTGGTATCTTACTATCCATCAAAAACCTCCCCTCTCACAATCTAGTCAAAAACCCTTAATCAAAAACCCTAGTCTGGAATCTATTTCAACATCACCTTTTTGAATGTCTCCTTTTCTCAACCCTTATGCATATTTGAAAATTCTTTTGCACCATCTTGTTAACCATCCTAAGTACTACCAAGGACCACTCTTTCCCTTGGTTAGATCATCCTCCAACCCACTTGTTCTTGATGGTTTTGTAGGCAAGAAAATAACTTCTCCTGCAAATCTAGTCAACATGCCTACTTTGATAGAAGCTCACACCATCATTCAACATTCTATGGACCAACTGTTTGCATGGTTTTTTCTACTCATATAGGTATATCAATATCTACTTCACTTGTTCCAAGTGGATCTTCGTGCTTCTTAAACCCACAAGGTATTGAAGGCTAGTTGATAATCTGCCTTGGCAGGCTTATTTTATTCATAGTTTGAATTCAATTCTTGGTGAACTCAAGCAAGATTAAGCTCAAAACTCTTTACCATGTTTATTTAAATCACTTGGCCTATCCATCCCTCTATCCCATGCCCCAAGGGGAGATCTGATCTCCAAGATCCAACAAGGTTTTGGTGGTATGAAAATAACACCACCCTAGATCCTTAATTCCTTGTTTTTCCATCTAATTCAAGTTGGATTTCCACCTCCCAAGGTTGAAAATGCTTGATACACCTTGCCTAAAACACCTACCTTGATCATCAAGATTTATCAAATATTATCCATAATTATTATGGCTCCAAATCTAATTAATCTCTTTAATAGTCAAAATCTCCAAAAACTCCTTTCCCAAAGGAAAGTTTGGTTTTTGACAAAACACTTCCCCAACTTTCAGCACTTTTGAGGCCCATATATCATACCCTATCTCCCCACTTCAAAAATAAATATTTTTGAGTTCTTTTATTATTTCTTTTTACCAAAAGGAAATAATAATTGCTTTAAATATTTTCAATCCTCAATAAATCACAGGAAAATTCTCCTAAGTGTGTATTCACATTAGGGACCACCTCGCATCAAAATCCAACAAGGTCCAATGTAAAAATATCAAATGATCTCCAATACTTCACTTCTGTAGTTTTTGAATAAATGGATTTAAGTGGACTAAAACTCCTTTGAAAAATCTCAAATAATTCTAGGAGGGGTACCTTGAATGTATCTACGCACTGGTACCACTCCCTCATTTTATAAAGAATACATCCCAGTACTTCCTTCATAACCATTAAATTGACCAATTATGACAACTAATCAAATCCACTACTCAAACCACCTCCAACCCTCATCAAAAGCTTGACCAACACTTCTCTCCAGCACCCATCACACCCCTGGTCGTGATCCTTGTAGCACTACTATAGCATTGCACCCTTTTGTCCTTTAGCTACTGGAGCAAGTGAGAGAGAGAGAAAAAATCAATGCCATACCTTGTAAAATCTTCACAGCAGCTGAAGCACGCCCCTTGCTCTCTTTTGCCAATCCTGGACCCCACCTCCCTTCCCTCTGCACCACTAAAAGCTCCCCTAGCTAACCATAGCTAACCCTCCCTCTCCTTTTCTTTATTCACCCGAAGCAAAGGAGGAGAGCCTCATGAGCTCTTGCAGCCAAGAAATACCGCCCCTCCTCTTTACACTGGCCCCACACCTCTCTGCTCAAGCGCCACCAACCCTCCCGACCAATCCCCTGCTGCCGCCCTTTCTCCAATGTCCGAATATGGACTTGGTGCACCGTGGACAACCCTCCCTTGGTATTAACGCCCAAGGCTACCCCTCCCCTCTCGGCTCTCATTCACTCCTCCACCCTCTCCCACTCACCTCCCCTGCATCCCACTCCCTCTCTCCTTACCTGTCTAGCTCGAGAAGAAGAAGGAAAGGAGCTTTGGCTCCTTCAAGAACTCGAGCAAGGCTCTCTTCCCCTTGTGTTTCTCCCTCTACATGTCACCCTCCGGCACTCCCCACCTCCTCCTGACAATTATGGTACCTTCCCTTTTTGCATGGAGGTGCCCTGGAGGTTTCCCCGACGAGCTCCGAGTGCCGGCGTCGTGGTGCACCTCGTGCCAGAACCATCCCCGCACCAGGACCGGCCGAGCCACCCTTCGTGGTGATCCCCAAAAAGCACCACGTCGCCTCCGCACCTCCTCCTCGAGAGGCATGCCCCACCAAGCACACAACGACGACCTCCCGAGCACCCACCGTCACGGGCATGCGCGTGACCTTGATCCGGCGTAAAAAGCACCCCTCCCGCCCATCGTAGGGCTCGTCGCAGAGCACCGCTCCCTGGAGCAGACCCTCCTCCTCCCCGTTTCCCCAGGTAAGCTCTGAGCCACCTCACGCCACCCCTAGGATTTATTCCACCGCCAGCCAGCGAGACGAGGACGATGACCTAAGGGCTGTCGATGTCCCTCTAATCCAATGGCCGATATCCGGCGACACCCCTTAACTGGCCACCACCTCTGACCAGTGGGCCCTGCACCCCGATTTTGAAAATAGGCCCCCCGCGAGCTGCACTGCCTTGTGGGCCGAATCTGCGCTGTGAGGCCCCCTTCGGTGCAGACTTGGCCCAATCACTCCCCTATGGCTTTTTTTAAAAAATAACCATAGAAAATTAAGTGCTAGCTTTAAATCCAAAGGAATTTGAAAAGGGCCCCTTTTTCCTTAGAACAAAATATTTATAGCTAGATTTATGTTTTATACAACATTCCAAACCATAATTTAACAAAACTAACGTCTAGTTTAACTATAGAAATTTAAACAAAAACATGTGTACTTTACACTAAATAAATTCCTCGGGGAGTTTTACATATCCATTTGGGGTGAATCAAAGTTCTCCTGGAAAGTAATTGCTATACCTATCAGCTAGAATATGCCTTATGCCAAGGTGAATAGTAGTTTCTCTATAGTAAAAATAACAAAAACTATGAGTTTCTTCCTTTCGAAAATTCCCTAGACCAAACCTTGAGTCCAATTGACCCAATTCCAACTTTCATAGATGAGCTACATCCGTATCCACCCAACGCTAGGAGATCACTAATTTTGGAGCTTCTGTTGTTTTGTTGTGAATTAAACACTTCTACATGTGACTTTATCACTAGATAAATCACTACAGTAGATCTACAACGCCAAAATAGTGAATCCAATTCCTACTTAAATGTATTCTAGATGCCTATCATGTCTCCTTGGAGTCAAATCAAAAACTTCTGTAGATTTAATTTGGTGAAAAAGACAAATTGTCTATAGGACCGCCTTTGGGAATTTCCTGAGGGTATTTTTTGAAATATTTTGACATGATTCCAACTCTAAGTGAATTATTACATAATAACCTACTTAACCACCCAAGGAAATAATTTTTGGAGATCCAGAACCTTTCTGGTGAATTATTTCCTAAAACTAGAGCTTTAATCACTAGAAAATTCATAAGAAAGTAAAGAAAAGTGATAAAATCATGAAACCACTTTTGTTGGTCTTGTTTGGTTAAAACCTACCTGATGGTATCATCCTTGCATATTGATATCATACAGACCCAATCCTAGTTCTAAATCCCCTGAATAGGTGGTATTTGGACAAATAAATCATAAAACAAAGACCACAAGGGAAATTAAAGTAATTCCGATTACAACCAACTCAATCTATCAAAACCTACTGATTTGTAAACTTGTATCGTTTATGTCTTGCTGTATGTATTGATGTTTGTATGCCTGGTGTTGATTATGTAATTTGTTTGCTTGCATGTGATCCATATCGACGGTAGATGTGACTATATCAGAGACCAGAGAAGTTGGTTATTATTATTGGTTATTATGGGTATTCTAAGAAGACGTCCAGGGACAATCATGCCATAATACTGATCTCAAGCAAGCCACCTTCTTGCTCATAAGCCTTGTCCTACTGCTGTACTTATGCATGTTTTACTTACTGTTTATCAAAACTGCATTGTTTACTATATGTTGATGTATATATGGTAGTGGTTTGGATCCTCTGAACTATTACACTTTGGTACTACTAAGTACAACCCCCTTGACGACCCCTACTGGCCCTTAGTAGAATAGATGGTGCATGTCACCATAACCCGTCGTAGACCCTATTTTGGCCAAAGCAAAGCTATTGGATGGGAAGACCCCAGAAAAGTTTTACCAATTGGTTTATGATAAAACCTTGGTGAGGTGGGACTTCCCAAGAGATGTTGAGAAAGAAAAAGGTTTTGTTTTACAAAATGCTGATGGAAAGATAGAGGAAAAAGATTTACAAAAACGCACCTGGTTCTTTGCAGTTTAGCTATAACAACTTAACCCGTGCAACCACCTTACTCTATAATGGGATAGGACTAGATTTGATGTTTGTCTATTATGGTATATGCTACCTGACAACTACTACAGGGGATGAAACTCCCTGGAGGGTGGGACTTCTCCTGAAGGGTCCATGTGAGACATCGACCTAGAGAAGGAACAAAAGGTTCACGGACCTCCACGTGTTACTATGAGCCCCTCATTGAAAGCGCACACTTGGGAAGTGGAAAAAGCGCTATGGTTGGCTGTGAACTATATAGGGCGTCCCGGTGTTGAGGAGAACAACACTCATAGGTGATACATTGCAAATGTATCTATAATTTTTGATGTTCCATGCTTGGTTTTATCCACTTTCTTGTGTTTTGTTCCAACTTTGGAGTACTTTTCATAAGATTTCTTGGACTAACTTATTAACAAGAGCCACAGTGCCAGCTACCTGTTTTCTGCTGTTTTTGGTTCCAAGAAAGTCAGAAAATGAATATTCTCGGAATTGGACGGGACAAAAGCCAAAGTGCCTATTTTTCCGGAAGGGATCAAGTGCCAGAATACGAGACGGAGAAGGGCCAAGGGCCGGCCACACCACCTGGCCGTGCGGCCAGGCTGGGCCCACGCCAGGGTGTGGTGTGTTGGCTCTCGGCACCCCCTCGGCCTCTCCTTCCGCCTATATATTGCTCTCGGGACAAAAACCCTAAGGGCCCGATAAAAAAATCTAGGAAAGAGTCTGTAGCCGCCGTTATCTCCATCCCTAGACCGGGAGGGATCTGAAGCTCTTCCCGGCACCCTGCCGGAGAGGGGAATTCACCCTGGAGGCCTTCTTCATCACCATACAAGCCTCCAGTGTGATGCGTGAGTAGTTCATCCTTGGACTACGGATCCATGTAGTAGCTAGATGGCTGGTTCTCCTCCTTTGTGCTTTCATGTTTAGATCTTGTGAGCTCCGTTCATGATCAAGATCATCTATTTGTAATTCTGCATGTTGTGTTTGCGGGGATCCGATGGATATTGAGATGCTATTTCAGATTGATTATTGATTCTATCATGTCTTTGTTATTTGTGATCTTGCATGCTTTCTGTTGTTAGTAGCTATCTTGGCCAAGTAGATGCTAGCAACTCCAAGAGTTAGTATTTATGCTCGATAGTGCGCTCATGCCTCTGGTAATCTGGGGAAGTGACAGAAATCTCTAAGGTACTAGATGTGTTGTTGCTACTAGGGAGAAAACAAAAATCCTTTGTTCATAGAATAATCGTATTGTTTACCTTACACGCAGTTCGTAAAGCAATAATCTGTTGCTTGCAACTTAATACTAGAGGGGGTTCGGATGATAACCTGAAGGTGGATTATTAGTCATAGATGCAGTTGGATGGCGGTCTATGTATTATGTTGTAATGCCCAATCAAGTCTCAAAGGAGTCAAGATGATTAGTATATGCATGTATTGCTTTCTTGGTGTTTGTCAATTGCCCCGCTGTAATTTGTTCACCCAGCATGTTATCTATCTTAAGGAGAGCCACCTCAAGTGAACTATGGATCCCGGTCCTTTTTTTTACATACAATCTACAATCTTTTACTGCTTTGTGTTTACTTTCTTCAAACTTTTACTTCTTTCCATTCGATACGTTTAATCCTTTGTTTTCCGCAAAACATGGTGAGATTGACAACCTCATCGCAAGTTGGGGACAAAGTTTTGTGGTTTTGTTGTGCAGGTCTCCATGTTGCTACTAGCACCGGTAGTGTGCCCTGCCAAAGGTCAGCTAGTAACACCTTTGGGGTGTTTCCTTGCTCCTACTGGTTCGATTAAACCTTGGTTTCATAACTGAGGGAATACTTGCTGCTGTGCTCATCGTACCTTCCTCTTGGGGTTCCCAACGAGCTCTACGTCGAACGACAAGCACATCAAGATTTTCTGGCGCCGTTGCCGGGGAGTCAAGGACATCTTCACAAGGGGAGTCCCTCATAACCAATCTCTTTACTTTGTTGTTTTTGTTTTGCTTAGTTTTCTTTTTGCTTTGTTTGCTTGTTTCTTTATCAAAAACACAAAAAATTAGTTTTACAAGTTTGCTTTCTTATTTAAAAACACAAAACAAAATTAGTTCCTATCCTAATTTCCTTTATGTCTAGCCTTGCTCCAGTCACTATGTCACCCGAGGAAATGATTTTCACTTTTAAACAAGGAATTGAGGAAAGTTTTAAGGAAGCTTGGTCTAGAATCTCTGATCTACATGAAAAAACCGAGCCTAAAATGACTCAAAGCTTGTTCCTTAGCAATTTTTACGTTGGGATTTCTCTTTGCTATAGATATGCTTTAGATGCTATTGTGGGAGTAGATTTCCTCCAATATAATGAGGATGATGCTATTAATGCTATAAATAAATTGATCCTCACTTACAACATGCCTAGCCAAACTAATATTTCCTTCGCAAAAATATTTGCTAGGTTGGACACTCTTGAGGCTAGCACTATTAGATTATAAATTTGCTATAATACGCTTAGGGAGCATTACGATTATGTTCCAATAAACTCTGAACCATCAAAGTGGTTCCCTACAGTAAAGATTGAGATGAACACTGAAACTTTTCAAGCTCGCTATGATATCATGTCTGAATTTTGCCTTATGTCCAGAGATATTTATAAATCTCTGAATACTTGGGGGCTCACTTAGGGAGGAAAGGAAATATCTCTTGCTAATAACACTACCATATTACCTCTTGGAATAGCTGAAGGAGTGTTTACAAAGATCCTTGGGAAAACGATTTCTATTGATTATTTTGTTATTGAATGTGCTGGAAAAGGACAAATTACACTTGGAAGGTCCCTATTAGAACTCCTTGGAGCAATAATAGATGTGGGAAAGGGGACCATGCACCTTTCTTCTCCACCAAACAATCATATTTTCCCCAAGGTTAAGACTAAAAGTAAGAGAGGTAAGGGCAAGAAAGTTGGACTTAATGCTTCTTCATTTGCGAACACTTGATTCTTTCTTTGCTTCTTATGCCTAACTTAAAGGCGTTAAAGAAAAGTACTCATTGGGAGATAACCCAAAAGTTTTAGATGAGTCTTGGAAGTTATTACCTCTATAATAACCTCTCCTTATCCTTTTTATTTGCTTTTTGTGCCAAGAGTAACCTCTAATGAGAGTGAAGTAATGATTGGGAAAGTTGCAGTGAAGTAATACTGGAGGGGGTTCGGATGATAACCTGAAGGTGGATTATTAGTCATAGATGCAGTTGGATGGTGGTCTATGTATTATGTTGTAATGCCCAATCAAGTATCAAAGGAGTCAAGATGATTAGTATATGCATGTATTGCTTTCTCGGTGTTTGTCAATTGCCCCACTATAATTTGTTCACCCAACATGTTATCTATCTTAAGGAGAGCCACCTCTAGTGAACTATGGATCCCGGTCCTTTTTCTTTACATACAATCTACAATCTTTTACTGCTTTGTGTTTACTTTCTGCAAACTTATACTTCTTTCCATTCGATACGTTTAATCCTTTGTTTTCCGCAAAACACGGTGAGATTGACAACCTCATCGCAAGTTGGGGACAAAGTTATATGGTTGTGTTGTGCAGGTCTCCACGTTGCTACTAGCACCGGTAGTGCGCCCTGCCAAAGCTCAGCTAGTAACACCTTTGGGGTGTTTCCTTGCTCCTATTAGTTCGATTAAACCTTGGTTTCATAACTGAGGGAAAACTTGCTGTTGTGCTCATCGTAACTTCCTCTTGGGGTTCCCAACGAGCTCTACGTCGAACGACGAGCACACCAATAGGGTAGGCACTTATATTGGAGTGGGCATCCTGACAGTCTTGATTGGTTACTCGACCCACGATCGGTGTAGATCAGGGTAGTGTACCCGGATGATGTGGGGAAAGTGTACAACCTCTGCAGAGTGTAAATCTATTCGAATAGCCGTGTCCACGGTTATGGATGGGTTGGACAAACTTCTGTAGAGTGGTGCTGGTTTTGTTTTCAAAAAGGATTTCGGAAAAGATATGGCTTTTGATATGTTTTGACCATGGGATGGTCGCAAAGGAGAAAGGTTTTGACCATGGGATGGTCGGAAGGAGGAGAAAGGAGTTTGGTTGTGGGACGACCTGAAGACGGAAACAAATGGGTACCCCAATCCTAGTGTTTACAAAACTTTTCAAAAGGTTTCCAAAATGGTTTACAAAAGTTTTCAACAAAGATATGTAGATGCTATATGTACAAGAGAAACTCTTTGAGAAAATAACCTCTTGTTATTATTATTTTCTTGAGGTGGTTTGCGAGTACATTCAAAGTACTCACTGGCATTGTCCCTGGCTATTAACTTAGTCAGATATCAAGAAGAGGATGCATTTGACGGCTAAGCGAGCTAGGACGTTCTCCCAGTCATTTGCCTGTAGGTTAAGGCATGGCTTGGGCTCTACGCTTTATGAAGTTCCGCTGATGTTGATCGATGTAGCCATAATAGCAACTATGGTATGGCATGTATTCGTTATGTATTGGATGTTTACTTTGATACTTGTATGTTATGTGCCATGACTAACGGATCATGGGATCGTGGTTGTATGCATAACAGGGATTCTCGGAGGATTAATCCAGGGGCCCCACATACTCAGACATGGAGGCATTCAACATCATAGTAATGGTAATGGAAACAATGATAGATGAATAGTACTTGTATAAATCCACAACGAGTATAGGAATTACAACAAGATCTAAACAAGATGTCGATGGGATGGATGAAGATGGTGGTGAGCGGTGGTTGATGAGGATCGATGCCTTAGCCTCCCGGATCTGCGCAGGGTGAAGATGGATCCCTAGCGGATGAGTTCCCCCTCCAGATTCCTTCCGGAGTTGAGGTTTTCGCGATTTCTAAGTGTTCTATATGTCGTCTCCCTTAACCAATTGCACTGGGTGAAACTATTTGATGAGGTGGAGGCAGCTCCAACTATACGTCCAGAGATATATGGGCGGAAGAGTTGCTCCCGCCGTATAGTTGGTCGTTGGGATCTCTACCTCCCTTGTTCGCTTCTAGTTTTCTTCTGGTGTTATTAATATTTCCCAAATAAGTGATTTACATTGTTTTTGACTCCTTTTCTCCACAGTACAACTGCTTCAATAATTGTATCTATTGGATCCATCATATGTCCTGATCCTGGTGAAAACAGACATAAAATGTGCGTGAGAGCATCGTAAAATACCAAGATAGTACATCTAGAATGCAAAATAATAATGTAAAACATGATGCAAATCTGCACTCATCAAATTCCCCAAGCTTGGACTCTTGCTCGTCCCGAGAAAGTTTTTGATTAATGGATGTGATCCTCATATTCATGAATCGATAAAATCAATGAGGCAATTGCAGCATGTGTTTATCATGTACGATACAAGGGAATAAGTTCATGAATAGTGTCTCACTCGAACCATCTGAATAGTATTGGAAGGCTTCCACACCTTAGTTATCAATAGTTCATAAAATATGAATCTCAACATAATGTAAAAGAATCCAGTTCAACCGAATGAGTTAACGAGGTAGTCCCAAGTGTTTTAGGATCAACGTATTCACGTGGGATTCAAAATTTCAAAAGTGTTTCTTTGTCCTACTACAATACATCAAGCGATATCTCAAAGGTCTCCCAAAGAACCCTGCAATCCTCTCCGGCTTCACAATGTGGCCGGAGATTCCTTGAGTCTTTGTTTCTAGAGCCAGACAATCTCCGCCTTCGATGGAATCTTCAGATGTGACACTTCACTGCAACTATTAGGAGGATGACTTAAGGTGCATCCTACGCTACCTCGAAACTCACAGAAGACAGAGAATTAATCATCAGCTACTTTCATGCATGCGAAATCCGAAACGGCAAAGCAGCAAAGACGAAGGACGTGGCGAAATTACCACGCACATTTATCTCCACGTCGGCAACGCTCCATCTATTAGATCCTTAGCATGAATCTTGACACAGGATCTATATATTTTCACCATGGCCAGTTTATTTTCTTTTTACCTGCATTCCCTTCCTCGTCTTCGACTTCCTCCAGCCGCACGCCCGTTCGAGCTTCTCTCCGGAAAACCCTAGCTAGATCCCTCTTCTTCTCCACCTACTCCCTCATCACAATGGCCTCCAGCAGCTCCATTCCTTCGACGACGACGACGACCCCCGAGGCTATTCCCGAGCTATCCCAAGGAGTAACTGTCCCGCCAGAGGGGGTGGCTGTCCCTGTCATCGTCATGGTGGAAACCACCGGCGATGAAAAAGAACAAGTGGCGCCAGAAGCTGCTAAAGAAGACAATGACTCACACAAGGGGGTGTGGAGGAGCTCTGACCTCTCCGCCGAAGATCTTCAAGAGCTGGTCACCGAGGGGTATCTCCCAGCGGCAAAGGATTTGGTCTGGCGGCTGGTGCCGGCCAGCAGGTGGTTCCTTCTCCCCAAGCCGGAGAGAAGGTGTACATCAAGGAACAGCTGGTACGAGGTGTAAGCCTGCCAGTCTCCGACTTCTTCCTGGACGTTCTCCGGCACTTCCGGGTACTTCCCCACAATCTCTCTCCCAACAACATCTTAGTCCTCAGCAACTTTGTAGCATTGTGCGAAGGATTCCTAGGCATCAAACCTAGGTTAGATCTATTCATGTACTTTTTTACCATCAAGAGAGAGTCCATAGAGTCCAAGGAAGAAATGCAGATTTGTGGAACCATTAGCTTCAAGATCCGCCATAGCTGATGCTTCCCTGACATCGTAGGGCATGAGTCATGCAAGAACTAGCAGCGCACATACTTCTATGGGCCAAATATTCCTCTGCCTGACCGCCTTGAGACATATCCCGACTATCGATGGAGCCACCGCCCAGGTGCCCGCATGGCGGACCCCAACCTCCCTTCCGTTCGACGACAAGGCTAACAGCGCTATAAGGCGGATTGAATGGCTCGTGGACAGAGGTCTGACGGGCTTGGACCTAGCCATGTGCTGGTTTGTTAGGCGAATCCAGCCTTTGCAGCATCGCGCTGAGTTGATGTGCAAGTACACTCAAGACATGAGGGATCCCATGTGAATTTCACGGGATAACTTCTCCACTGACTGTGTCAAACTCCGGCTTAAGGACATAGTCAAGGTGAAGTACAGGAAGCGTAGCTTCAAGGTGACCTATGACATGTTTGATTGCGACACATGCCTAGAGGTAGCTTTTTGCTTCCTTTGTTGCTCGTTATATACTCTAAGGTTTTTCCAACTTCAAGTTGTCAGTATAACACTCCTCTGTATCCCAACTAGCGACCTTGATAGTGGATCAGATGTCCACCTAGGTCTATGATCCCAAGCTGAAAGATATCAAAGTGGTGTCCGACGACGACGCCCCCAAGGATCAGCCAGCTCGGGCAGCGCGAAAGAGGAAGAGCTCCATCTCTAACGCTGCTACCGAGGCCAAGAAGAAGAAGAAGAAGAAGTCGGAGAGTGGAGTCTCTAGACAATCCACCACCACCTTAGAGGCGGAGAAGAAGAAGTTCACCGGCATTCCTCTCACCAAGGCTCCTGCCATGGAGTAAGTGTATTCATTCTTCGGCTTGCACTTTCAGTCCATACCTTTTTCAACTCTTGTACTTGTACGTTTCAGGAGGAAATCTGTTGTTAGTTTGAAGTGATCCTCTAGATATGCTGGAGGGTCAAAAAACATTCATGACATGCTAACCAGAGATGTGGCCGCCAAGCCCTCTCCCGCTACTGATCCCCCTGCTCCTGCTGCCAAGCCTTCTGCTGGCCCCGCTGGACCTTCGTCCCCCGTCATCCTTGAGATCTCCGCAATGGAGATGGATGTCAATCCAATCCTTGATATCTCAGGTTCTGTCAAGGTAGACGTTGCTCCCAGCAGTCAAGAGACGTAGGAGAGCACTTCCTCCAAAGTGCCTGAAGCTCCAGTGAAGGATGCCACTGAGAAAGGGAAGCAAGTGATGGAAGAGGTGGAGGCAATGGTCAAGGCGGGAGACTCTGAGCCATCATTTGTTCTGAAAACACAATAGGTAGCTAGGGCATCATCCATGCTGCCAGCTTCAACATATCCTTTGGCTGCAACTCCTCCGACATTGTGCGTAGATGACCTCATTGGGCAGGCGGATGCCGTGTATAAAAATGCCGCCATCTTCCACACCGCATATGCCAATCTGGCCAACTATCTCAAGCTTATTGCCATTGTAAGTATTTTGAACTTTACTTCTTTTATTTTGCATAGTATATCCCTCTGTAGCCCCCGAGCTCTTAGGAAGATAAGTAAAAGTTATTGGCCTGAGCGCTCCAAAGAACTTAAGAGTAGAACTTCATAGTGTAGCCCTCGAGCATCTAGGTGGAAACTTAGAAGAATTTCGGCTAGATGCTCTAAGAGTAGCATACTTGCTGATTAAAATCTTGTGCCGTAGCCCCCGAGCGTGTAGTTGAAACCATATAGTTCCGACTAGATGTTGTAGAGAAAGTAAGCATGCATGTTTGTTTGCAGAATGAGAATAGACGGAGGATCACCACCAATGAGAGGTTTGCTGCTTTGCGGAAGGAGCTGGACCTTGAACAGGGTAAAACAGCCTTCCTAAAGCAACAGATCAAAAATAGCTAGAGTATGTTTCTTGTAACAACTCCTTGCTTTTCCTCATGGATTCATTTCTACTGTGTTCTCATAATGCTCTCTGATTTCCGTCTTACAGAAGCCATTGCCAATGCCAAGAGCATTGTCGAGCAATCCAAGCATATCCAGGAGCTCGATGATGAGAACAAATCTTGAAGAAAGACCTGGCCGATGCCATCAAGGGCCATGATGAGGCGATGATGGTGCTGCAAGAATCTACTGACACCAAGATGCAGCGCCCGAAGGACAAAATTGCACAACTCAAGGAGAAGAACCAAGCTACCAAAGAGAAGAATGCGAGGAACCTTGAGCTGTACAAGACAGTCCAGAAGGAGCGGGATGTTTTGGCGCAGACATGCAAGCAAGCGGAGACGAGCATCTTTGGTAACTTTTCTCCGTCTTGGTGAATTCTGTACTTTGGATAACCATTTGTTTTGTTTGTACTCATGGTCCTTGTATCTTGCGCAAACCACAACTCCCATTGGCTTGGCCAACTTGGGTGAAGGTGCTCTAGACCCCAAGGAACGCATGGTTCTTGCCGGCAACTTCGTTAGCACCGCCATTGCCCAGGCCAAGGAAATAGCCTAGCCTCTAGGAATAAACATCAAGGAGGCAGACTCAGTAGACAATTACGCGGAAATCCTGTGTCGAGACCCCGAGAAAGTCAAGGATTGGAAAGGCTCTTGCATCCGGGCTGGTGCAAGGATGACCCTGTCCTTGGTCAAAGCACATTACGACAACACCGACATCGACCTGGTGACCTCTGGCTTTCCCAAGCTATATGAGGAAGGGAAGGAAATTGATAGCGATTCTATTTGGAATTCCCTCTTCGGCTTCGACACCAGGACTGATAGAATGGTCAATGCAGATGTCTTTGTGTAACATCCCAAAACTTAATCCAAAGTTAATCAAGATCAAATCTACCCAATTTAGGGTTAACAAAAACTTTTCCATTTAAAATAATTAAGCATTCATATGTGTGTGCATTTAAATTAGGAGTTGTTTTGAATTGCCATGTTTGAGTGATCCATTGGTTGTAAAATGATTCTACGGTGAATTAAACATCATCTAGATCATTCCCAAACAAATCCCAAAGAAAAAGAAATCAAAAAGAATAAAATAAGGAAATGGTCATTTGTGCCATTTTAACTAACTATGACACTTTTGGTGTTCCTAGGACTCAAATGACAACAGAGACAATTGTGGTTCTTTGCATACCTTGCTATTACAAGTAGTGTTGTGCCAAGGCCCACTTTGTGATCTCCCAAAATCATTCAAACTCTATTTTTAAATGACAATTGAAAAAGTAATCTAGTGTATGTATCAAGATCACACTAATTCAAAAACCACTCAAATGAACTCCATTTTAAAATCCCAAGCAAACCTAGATGCTTAAGCATAAGATACATCACTCCACCAAAAATCAACTCAAAATTCAAACAAAAGTTTCTTGCGGCCATTTGATCATACATCTTGTAAGCAGAATCATTATGGCCTAACTATTACTATTTTGGAGCTAATCTTGTCGAGCCATTTGTTGTACATTGATCACCCTAGTCTCCCCTAGGTCCAACCAGACCAAAACCAACCCTATCTCAAGCCCCTGGCACCAGTGTCATGCCGCCCCAACGCCATGATCGCCGGCCAAGTGTGCACCAGCCATAGGTGACCACCAGCCCCTCTCCATCGTTCTAGGAAGCAAGGCGTGACCTCACCGTCGCCCACGATCCACCCCTCAATCAACCCCATCCACTGGACCACCCCACAACATCGCCACCCTTTCTCTCTACATCGTGAGTAGCGCACGCCAGAGCGTGATTGCCGCCAGCATGCTACAGACCAAGCCTCGACACCAAATCGCGCACGCAACTCCGCCTTGAACCCAGCAACCCGCCAGACATGGACGTGCACCACCGCGAGACCCACAGTCGCCATGATCACCGTCGAGCACCGCCTCTGTCTCCCAGAGCGCGTGAAGCCCCTGACCACATGCCACCGCCCCTAGCCACGACATTGTGCCATAGCTGACCGCCAGCTGACCGCCCACTGTCCGCCTACCTCGCCCACGCCGGTAGCCCTTTGTACCGCCCTCGCCGGAGACGCCAGCCCACACCCGTCGGTCCCCTCGTCGAGCCAATATAAGGAGGCCATCCCAGCACCATTTCTTCACACCATTCCACTCCCCTCTCTCCACTGACCATTTCCCCTCTCTCACCAGAATTCCACCGGAGGTAGCGGCTGCAGAGGAGGAGAAGTCCCCGTTGATTTCTTCCACCTCAGCCCCTTCTGCGACTTCGCCTGAGCTCGCCGTCATCGTCTAGTTCGATCGTCCACCTCTCCACACTAGCTGGAGCCCTGGTACGTCACCAGTAGACCCTCACCGACCGTTTAGGGTTCGGTCTCGCCGACGACCAATCCGTCGTCAATGACGACCGTGAACCGTCGATCTGTGTTCTAATCGTGTGGCCAGATCGTCCCATACCGCTTCGGGTTTTATGTGCCGCTAACATGCGGGACCAGCCTGTCAGACGCACTCTATGCCGCTGAGTGTTACTGGGCCAACCCATTTAGTTTCCCGCGCTGACCCGTTTAATTCAAATTAGGTTTTTCTATTTAGACTAAAAATCAATTTTGTCCCTTAGTTCAAAAATCAATTCAAAGGGTTTTACAGATCCAAATGAGTGATTCCAATTTTGTTGGAAAGGTAATGAAAATCTCTATCCAAGCCCATTGAATTTAGATCTTTTAGAGTTAGAGATCTCTCCTAGTAAAAATAACAAGATAGAAGCATTTGCACATTCAAACATTTTTCTAAAATCAACCATAATAGCTTTTGAGTTGATTCCAACTCTCAAAAATCACATTTAACCATACCTATCTGAATATGTAATAATATTAAGGTTTGCATGCAGTGACTTTGCACTAGTACCAAAATAATGCTACATAGGCATTTCTAGTCACTTTAAATCATTAAATATTAAACTTAAACTTATTAAAATGTGATCCAACCTTTAAATCACATTCCCATATGTTAGAATATGTGGTGATGACATGTGTCCACATGATCCCATATTTTAATTGGAGAATATAAAATCTTAGTTAATTTCAATGAATAGAAATTACTTTTCTCAAATAAAAAGATTAAAGCTAGTTAATTAAACCTTGTGATGCTTGTGATGATAATAGATCATCAATGTGTGCCTTAGTGTGCTAAGTAGACTAGTTAATATGTGTTGGTGATTGTGTATCCCGTATGTATTTATAGACGATAGTCCCGACCAAGCTTTCGAGGTGGAGGAGTTCTACCAAGAGAGGGAGGAAGAAAACTTCAACCACTACACCAACCAAGGCAAGCCATCATTAACAATGGAAGCTAGACCTTGCAAACTAGATAACCTAAGTAAATGCATTAGGCATGCTTTGGTTATACCCTTGGACTTATACCTACTCCAAATTTTATTTACAAGCTTTACTTTCTTTACTTTACAAAAATCCTTTACTTGTTTGAAGGTAGCATAAAAAGTATAAAACTTGACCTATCTAGATAAGCTTAGATGTCATTCTATGGCATGAGATTGATCTTAGCATCCCATATTAGTGAACACTCTTAACTTAGTAGTTTAGAGCTAAACTAGAACTTGAGTCACTTTAGATGGGAATACTTGGTGAAAATGATTGTGAAAACCTTGGAATGATGAGTCATTCTATTGAGATTTTTTGACATGTGTTGAGAAACACAAATGGTTTATGATGATGAAAATGTTGAGGCATGAGCCTTCGCCCTTTTACCAAACTGATGGTTGGGTTCGGATGCGATACCATTCCAATTTTACTTTACAACCACAATACCTGAATTGGGTAAGGCTTAGCCAGAAGTTTATATGCATTAGTATTAGTTACCTCGCGGGAGAGGTTTGAGCTGAGGCTACCTCTCAATGTTGTCCACCTATGTATTTCCCAAGATGATAGCTTGTCATGGTTGGGAGGCCATGCTCATAGGAGAGGTGCTTATACTAGGGTGTGTAAAGGAAAGGTTATGTTTGATTATCTGCATACTAAGTATGATGATTCAGGGTTATCCCTGACAGATGTATCAAATCTTGTGGTGAAAGTGTACCACCTCTACAGAGTGTCAAACTATTCGAATAGCCGGATCCGCGGTTATGGACAGTTGGAGTGGCCATACTGTTCCGTTGTCAGATGTTTTCAAAATGACTTATGATATGAATGATGAATCTTGACTTGACCACAACAAGGTTGTGACTATGACACTAGCTTCCCAACTTAAGTGATTCTAGAACTTTATTTTATCTTTCGTTGTTTCTGAACTCAGCTTAGGTTTCAAACTTAACTTTACAAATAAACCTGGAGTTAGCATTTCCCACTAGAACTACCTTACTTGTTAGTGATAGTTTGTGAGTACTTAAAGACTACTCATGGCTTTTGTCCCTGGCTATTACTATGGCTAGACTATGAAGGAGACTACCAAGATGAAGGATAGCAGGACGGCTATGATAACTAGGACTATCTTCCATCGTCAGCATTGCCTGTGACCCTGAAGATGGACCCCACCGCTACGCTTATTATTTATTCCGCTGCTTGTTGTATTAAGACTGGATCATGAGATCCTTTATTCGTGTAAGACCTTATTGTGGTTTGTAATGGATGATGTACTATGATATCCAATCTGTTATGTCTCGCAAAAATGGTAATCCTGGGATTGCGATGTATGGCATAACAGGCATTTGGGATTAAAAATCTGGGTGTTGACAAGTTGTTATCAGAGCCATCTTGACCATAGGAGACCCTAGTTAGAATGGGCGTCCGAACAAAAACTTAGTTTCAAAACCAAAGTGAGTATTTATGAAAACTATTTCCTCTCATACCCTTGGGAATTCTTTCTCTCAAAAAAATTCATGTTCCTCCAATTCTTCCATTACTAAATAAAAATTTGACACACTTGATCACTTCGCTAACTTCCTCATCCTTAATTCTTATAGATGGAGACTCAGTTTAGCAAGTTCTACCAGTTGGGAAACGAAGGCCAGCTGATCTTCGAGAGGGATCTTGACGCACTATCGGAGTACTTGGGACGCCCACATCCGAAATTCCTTGGAGCTCAACTTCCTGGACCCCCAGGAGGAGATTTACAATGGCTAGTCACCGCTGATCTTCGAGGCAAGATAGAAGCACCAACGTCCGGGAGAATTCAGTTCTCTGTAAGAGAGAACAACTGGCTAGATGGATTAGCCAGGGCAATGCATGAAGCTCTCGCACGTCTGTGTGCCCTGAGTGTCAACCAAATCCAAGGAACCCACTTTGTTCACTATACAAGGCGTGACTTCATGGGAATGCCAATGGAGATGGCAAGTCACCTGGAGTTGAAGCGTCTAGTGGAGAACCTTGACTTCCTGCTATACGACCGCCAGAAGGAATGGGACAACGCTAGGGAGTTCGCCAACCACAACCTTGCCATTGCCGCCTAGAAGGCCCAGACTTTCTCACTACTTGTCAAGGACCGCCAGTCTCTTCGCCGCCAGCGCGAAAAGAAGGATCGCACCATTGACCATATTCGAAAGAAGGTGGCCGACCTCGAGAACACCATTAAGGAGCAAGAAGCTCAGCTTGCAGTAAAGGAAGAAGAAGAGGAAGGTGAAGACATCTAGGGAGATATGGACTCTTACCTTAGCAATGATGATGACTTTCTGGAGGAGGATGTCGTGGACTTCCAAACCGATGATGATGACCCCGACTTCATCGATGATGAGTAGATACACTAGAGCACTATCGTAGCATGAGGAGTATCGGTCCCATTGTATCGTAGTTCACAGAATGGTTCTTAAAACCATCTATTTTCCCTTGTTGTTGTGGTGTGTGTGTGTTTGTATCGTGTGCTTGTTTGAATGAATGAGAAGAAGTTAGTTGCAAAAACCTGAGTCAAACTCAAAGTTTTAACTTTGAAATCAAAACCATGAACCTTAGAACTTTCCCTCTTACCCCTTTATCTACCTCAATCTTCAGATGAGTCGTGGAAACCCCGGAGGGAGCAGCTCATCACAGGACCCAATGCTGTAGATTATGCAGATGTTGGTTGCAGACCGTGAAGCAAGCAGGTCAGAGCGCTAGGCGAACTTAGCAACACGGTAGCAGATCGCCCAGATGGCCCAAAACAACCAAGGCCATGGAAATTAGGATCATCAAGGATCCAAACTGAAGAACTTCCAGAATACCAATCCCCCAATCTTTAGCACTTTGGAGAACCCACTAGATGCTGACGACTGGTTGCACACAATGGAGAACAATTTGGAAGTAGCTAGAGTTGATGACAATGAGAAAGTTCTCTTCGCCACCCACTATTTGGCAAGAGATGCAAGAGCCTGGTGGAACAACATCCGCATGATGAACCATGGTCAAGTGATGACATGGGAAGCCTTCAAAATCAAGTTCAGCCGCACCCACGTGCCGCAGGGCCTAGTCACCAGAATGAGGGATGAATTCAGAGAGCTGAAGCAAGGCAGAATGACTATAGTGGAGTACCGTGACAGATTCCTGTCGCTTGCAGGAATGCACCTGATGAGATCAACACGAAGGCCAAGAAGAAGGAGAGATTCCTGAACGGACTACATGATGAGATGTAGACTGTCCTCGTCAACATGCGCTTCGAGGATCTCGAAGAGCTAGTCGACTCTGCCATTCAGATGGAAGAGAAGATTAACAAAGCCAACAACAACCGCAAACATCGTATGATGCACCAAGCTGGATCCAATAGCCACCAGAAGTACCGTCCCAACCCGTCTGCAGGATATGCACCAAGAAACAACTGACCCCCAATGTCTCGCCCAAGCTACCCCAACCGTAGCGGAGGCAAAGTGAAGTCCGGAGGAAACAACAACAACCTTGGCAACACCAGCAATTTCAACCGTGCACCTCCCAAGAGCAACAACAACAACACTGCACCCAGAACTGGAAGCAATGATGTGCCTGTCGCAGCTAAAGACAAGTCTCGGATCACTTGTTTCGAGTGTGGAGTTAAGGGTCACTATTCTGCCCCAAGAAGACTGCCGCCACTGCCAATGTGAATGCCCCAGCTCAACAACAACGTCGTGTTCAACCAGGAAGAAGATTTGCCCCAGGGAACCCTCACAACCGCAACGGCCGTATCTTCCACATGAACGCCGAAGAAGCCCAGGAAGCGCCAGATGTAGTGCTGGGTATGTTTTCTGTCAACTCAGTTTTAGCAAGAGTGTTGTTTGATTCTAGAGCATCACACTCATTTGTCACCGAAGAATTTGCATGCACTAGTAAGATTCACCCAACCAACTTGAAGCATGTCATGATAGTTCAAATTCCTGGTTCAACTATAAAAGCTAGAAAAATTTGCAAAGATGTGCCTATCTGAATACATGGGATAGATTTTTATGCTAATTTAATAGTACTTGGAACCAAAGGATTGGAAGTAGTACTAGGAATGGATTGGATGCCAAAGCATAAAGGACTGATATACTATGCTAAGAAATCCATCACCATGACCAGTAGCTCTGGAGTCACAGTAGAGCATGTATCTGAAACCTTACCCCATTAATTCAAGTGCAGCAAGAGCCTAGCCCTACCCACCATAGACTAAGTCAAAGTAGTCTATGAATACCCCGACATATTCCCAGATGAATTACCAGGCATGCACCCGGATAGGGATATTGAGTTCATTATCGAACTAATCCCCGGAATCGGACCAATAGTCCAGAGACCCTATAGCATGAACCCCTCAGAGTTAGTAGAGTTGAAGAAGCAGTTGGATGCTATGTTAGCAACATGCTTGATTCAACCAAGCGCATCGCCATGGAGATCACTAGTGTTATTCGTCGACAAGAAAGATGGAGGCAACTGGTTGTGCACTGATTACAGAAAGTTGAATGACGTCACCATAAAAAACAAGTAACCTTTGCCAAAGATAGAGGATCTATTTGATCAGTTGACTGGTGCCCAAGTGTTCTCAAAGATTGATCTTAGGACTGGTTATCACCAACTTAAGATTCGTGCAACAGATATTCCGAAGACCGCCTTTACTACTCGTTATGGTTTATACGAGTATATGGTCATGTCTTTTGGATTAACCAATGCCCCTGCTTATTTCATGAATAAGATCTTTATGAATTTCCTAGATACGTTTGTCGTTGTGTTTATCGACGACTTCCTTATCTACTCCAAGTCAGAAGAAGAGCATGAGCAACATCTGAGAATCATCCTGGAAACCCTGAGAGAGCATCGGTTATATGCCAAGTTCAGCAAATGTGAGTTTTCGCTAAAAGAAGTAGGATTCCTATGAAATATTGTATCTACCAGAGGAGTCTCTGTTGATCCCAACAAAATTAAAGATGTCAAAGAATGGGAAGCCCCAATCACTCAAACCCAAGTCCGTGCATTTCTCGGATTAGCGGGATATTACCGCAAGTTCGTAGAAGGATTCTTGAGCATCGCCAGACCCATGACCCAATTGTTGAAGAAGGACAAGAAGTATGAATGGACCAACAAATGTGAAGCCATTTTCCAAGAACTGATGAAGAGAATGATTTCAGCCCCAATATTGATCATGCCAGACATCAAGAAGGCGTTTGATGTATATTGTGATGCATCCAAGATTGGCCTCGGATGTGTATTGATGCAAGAAGGAAAAGTCATCGCTTATCTGTCTCGACAACTGAAGCAGCATGAGCAGAATTATCCGACCCATGATCTTGAATTAGCAGCCGTAGTCTTGGCATCGAAGACATGGTGTCATTATCTTATGGGAAATCGCTGTTAGATTTACTCAGATCACAAGAGCTTGAAGTATATTTTCACTCAGAAGGAGCTGAATATGAGGCAAAGGATATGGATAGAGTTAATCAAAGATTTTGACCTTGACATTCACTATCACCCCGGCAAAGCCAATGTGGTAGCGGATGCTCTTAGTAGATTGCCGTGTAGGTTAAACACCATGATCAAGGAGAAGCAACCAAGTTTGTATGAGGAGTTGGAGCAGTTTAGAACTGAGCTAGTTAGCAAAGGATTTCTAGCTAGCATTGAACTTCAACCCACTTTGATTAGCCAAATCAAGGAAGCCCAGAAGGGAAATGAAAGTATCGAAGGAATCAAACATCGTATTGGTACAGGAAAGGTACCTAGATTCACCGAAGACGAAGAAGGAGTTCTGTGGTACAAAGGACGTATCAGTGTGCCAGCAGATTCGGAGCTGAAGCAAATTATCATGCAAGAAGCTCATGATACTCTTTATTCTATCCACCCTTGAGGCACGAAGATGTATCAAGATTTGAAAGAGCAATTTTGGTGGCACAAGATGAAGAGAGAAATCGTAAGCTACATCGCCAAGTGTGACATCTCTCAAAGAGTCAAAGCAGAGCATCAGAGACCCGTAGGAATGTTGCAACCATTGCAGATTCGGGAATGGAAATGGGATTCTATCGAAATGGACTTTATCACCGGCTTGCCTACTTCTAGTAGGGGAAATGACTCAATCTAGGTCATCGTTGATAGACTATCTAAGGTAGCTCACTTTATACTTGTCAAGACTACCTCTCAGAGTTCGAAGCTAGCAGAGTTGTACATTGCTAGAATTGTTAGTCTGCATGGAACCCCCACGACCAAAGTATCAGATCGAGGAACCCAATTTACCTCAAGATTTTGGCAGAAAGTCCAAGAAGGATTAGGAACCAAGTTGAACTTCAGCACTGCTTATCACCCACAAACTGATGGACAGACCCAAAGAGTCAACTAGATCTTAGAAGATATGTTGAGAGCTTGTGTTTTGGAGTATGGATCAAAATGGGAAGACTGTCTGCCTTTCGCAGAATTCTCCTACAATAACAGTTATGAAACCATTTTGCAAATGGCCCCATTTGAGTTCCTATACGGAAGAAAGTGTCGTACCCCTTTGAATTGGTCGCAAGTAGGAGAGAGTCAGATTTTTGGACCCGACATTCTCCAAGAAGCCGAAGAAAAGGTTCACAAAATCCGTGAGCACCTCAAGACAGCCCAATCCAGACAGAAGAGTTATGTTGACAAGAGAAGGAGAGACCTGACTTTCAAAGAGTAGCCGGACTCAGGGTCTTCCTTGAGGTCGTTGACAAATTTGCATTGGCGGTTGGTGTGGGTGGCTTTGCTGTTTGCGTCCAGGTGGATGAAACACGACATATCGCAGTACTCTTCGTACACTTGGGGAACGTGGGGCGCTGAGGGTGTAGGAGCACTCCTCTGCTAGCCACTACTAGCCCCCTGGCCATGTTCACGTTGTCCGCCTCCGCCTCTGCCAGTGAATGTTGCGGCAACCATGTCGGCTGCTTGCTTTTCTTCAGGAGGATTTTTCCAGTTGTTATTGTTGTTTTTTCTGGCCTAGGTAGGGATTGCTATTGCCGGCAACAATCCGCGTGCGTCGTCATCAGCGGCATCGAACTCGCTAGCCATGGTGATCATTGCGTTGACGTTGAGCTCATTGTTGTCTTGCTTGCGTTTCAACATATGTCGGAGCAAAGTTCCCTTTTACAGACCGTTGATGAAGGCGGCCATAGCGGTTTGTTCGTGCACCCCTGTGCATGAATTTTTCATATCTAGCCAGCGAGAGAGGTAGGCACGAGAGGTTTCATTCTTTTCTTGCACACACCGCTGTAGGTCTCCAACAGTGCAGGGACGTTTGTACGTACCCTCGAAATTCTTGGTGAACGCTTCATACATGTCCAACCAATTGCATATTGGTTTCTCCAACAAGTCGTCGATCCATTACTGGGCGGTGTCGATCAGCATGAGTGGGAGGTATTTTACAACGACATTGGGGTTTCCCCCTACGATGTGAATCGCTTCGCGGTAATCCTGCAACCATGTTGCTATCTTGGCGGTGCCGTCATAGGGCTTGATGGTCTTGTCTATTCGGAGACCCTTGTGGTAGGTTGTGGTGCGTATTACTGGTCCAAAACAACGTGGCCCAAGGTATGGGAGCTCCTCAGCTTCTTGGATCTTGTCTAGTCATGAACATGCATCATACGTCTCTGGCTGCTTCCCTTTTCAATCATGGGGAGGGGAGTTGTGTCGCGATCTATGAGATCCACCGTGCCCTCCACCATGATGACTGCTAGGTGGCGACAGTGGCGGTGGAGGCGGTGGGTTAGCCTTCTTGTTGTGTCCCTCCTGCAACTCCTCATGCTTGTCACGGTTACTTGTTGGACGTGGCGGCTCCTTGTGGGCCCTGCTCCTATGTCCTTCAATGCCGCTACACTCTCCGACATGTCCGGGATGCTCACCCTAGTCGTGTATAATGATGCCGGCCTGGGGACGCCTTGGTGGTGGCGCGGTTGTGGTACCTCGTGATGTCCATATGGTGGTGGAGGTGGCGACCGGCGAGGAAGAACCTTTTCTCCGTGATTGGAGGATATGGGGATGGCGTCAGTCCTGTTGCATGCCTCCCTCTGTCTTTACTCTGTGGAGCCTGTGTGAGATCCCTCGTCATGGGGAGATTTTGGCCTTCTGCGGCTGTTTAGGGTTGACTGGCAAAGCTCCGGGTTGACTCAAGCCTATGTGAGGTAGCCTTTTCCTGTTGCTTGCATGCCTTAGCGACGAGGTCATACACCTGAGCAACTGCTTCTGGCAAACTCTCCTGTTCCAGGAGGGTTTTGGCAACAGCGATGTTGAGGGCGGGAGTTGGCATGACTTGCCTCCCCTCTGAATCAATGTATAGGGTGGCTTTTGTCGGCTTAGACCCATCATATCCCAACCTGTGCACCTTCTTTTCCTTTTGCTTCAATAGAAATTTCTTGTACTCAGCCTCCATAGGTCTTGCCGCCTTAATGGATTGCTGCGCCCTGACCATGTCTTTGTCCAGCTTAGCGCCCTGCTCCGCATTGCACTTGGACTCGGATAAGATTGCCGCGTGCTTCTCATCAAGCTCTGTAACACTCCGGATATGGGTGATGGTGATAGGCTCAATGAGGAGTGTGCCGTAGATTGCCTTGTCAGCGGGATTAACCAATGGGTTGCCAGTTGTAGATGTTGATGGTGGCATTGGCGGCATATTTGACTATCTGGCAGTACTGGGGCCTGTGGTGAGTTCTTGTGCTAGTTGCGGGCGGATAACCGGAGGAGGCAAGGCCTTGGCCGGAGCCGGAGGGTCGGTGGCTTTCTTGGGTGCTTCTGCTCTAGTAACCGCTGGCGTGGGCGGAGCTCTTTCACGTTCCGGTTCCTGTCCATTACACTCCCAATGGAGACTACCACCTAGTGGGATGTGTTGGCCTTGTCGGTGTGCTCTTCCTTCTCGATCTCCTGCTCAATCTCCCTCATAACAGCATCGTATTCCTCCGAGTTAGCGTCCGAGCTGCCGCCATCCATATTGATGTCGGCGTATAGCCTGTCAAGGACGCAGTCGGAGTTGGCTTCGGTGTTGGCTATGGGGAATGTAGAGGGTGATGGAGG
Source organism: Avena eriantha (assembly GCA_910589775.1). Classification (NCBI taxonomy): domain Eukaryota; kingdom Viridiplantae; phylum Streptophyta; class Magnoliopsida; order Poales; family Poaceae; genus Avena; species Avena eriantha. Next base: position 108,067,262 of record OU342740.1, on the reverse strand, counting down.
CGGATCGTTGTTGTTGTTTCCTCCTCCAGCTATGATGGCGATGGCATCCTCATCCTCCTCATTGGCATTCGTGTATTCGTTGATGATTGCGACCATCTCACCAAGGGTGAGAGGACCCGTGGCATGCAGCCTTCGGAAGGTATGTCGGAGGAGTGTTCAGGGTGTGATCCCTTCCATGAAGTGGTACACGAGCTCGTCGGCACGGTCGCCCTCTAGCGTTTCCCTCACCCTCATCCATCTGGCGAGGTACTCGCGAGGAGGTTCTCCATCCCTTTGAACACATCTAGCCAGATCGAAGATGGTGACTACACCGACAAAGTGTGACATGCGCATCTCTAACGCTCGGGGAAGCCAAGCAGATTTGCGAGGCCATTCCACCTTTATATCCTATAGAGGGGCGGTTTGGGTTGGTCTTGAATTTTCCTGATCCAAACCACCATACTCCAAGAAGAGATATGGCCAGATCTTTCCACGAACGTGTCCTCCTCGTAGGCAGTCCATGTGGGGCTTGACGACTTTCCGACTTCCTGGGAGTTAGGACCCGAGTCAGTTTCGCCGGTGAAGATGTGGATGTCTCCGAAGGGGATGACGGAGTAGCTCATAGGGTTTGTCTTCGCCGACACCCAGAGCTCATCTAGAGGGATGATTGGGATATTGCCGAAGAAGAGAACACGTCCGATGGCTACGGTGTTACCGATTCCCGCGAAGAGATTGGACCTTGCCCAGTGTAGAGCTCGAAGCACCTCTTGCCCCACGGTGGGCGCCAACTATCCTGATATTACCGACGAGTATGCCATGGAGGGGTCCTCACAATGCGTGTTTAGAGACGTGGGGTAAGGTGGAGAGTTGGTGGGTACGAGGTAATACAGCTTACCCAGGTTCAAGTCCCACAACGGTGGCGCAACTCTACTCCTGCTATAAATCACTATAATGGCAATACACCGAGTTATAGAGATAGGTTCACTATGCAAGGTGTTGCATGTTGTACGTAGAAATCTAGGTTGTCTTGTTTTGTGCCCTAAAGGCTCCCACAGGTCCGGCTTATAAAGGTGCCAGATCCTAGGGTTTATAGGGAAAGGTCCTTGCCGGACAAGGTAAAGAGTCCTACACTGATACGAACTTGTCTTTTGTGTCTTGCACTCCAAGGCTCTGAGTACGTCGGTGACTCCTGCATAGCCTTCCTTTATCAGGCATTGGCCTCGCTTCTGGATCCGTCTAATTGGGCCACCCAGCAGGCCATAGGCCTTGCTACCAACTATGGGCCACCCGGGTTAGCCGAATTGGTGACATGCTATGAGTATACGCATTTAGCATATCCCCAACACTCCAATTGAGTCGTCAGCACCATCATGATTGTTGAGCGGAAAGAGGAGGACAAAGAGCTCCCCATATAGCGACTGGTGTACTATCTGAGCGAAGTTCTCACAAACTCGAAGTAGCGTTACCCCAATAGCTAATACTGATATACACCATGTTTCGAGCGCAGCGATGACTCCCGCATTACTTTCAGGAACACCCAATCATGATCGTCTCTTATGCCCCGATGCAAGGCATCATCCGCAATTGCGATGCAATCGGGCGGGTCACCAAGTGGGTCGTCGAAATCGGCATCCACAATATCAAGTACGAGCAATGAAGGGCCATCAAGATATAGGCCCTAGTATACTTCCTCGTCATCTGGGAGGAAGCACAATAGCGCAAGTTTCTACCGCACTAGCACTGCTGGACTATGTACTTCGACGGGTCCAAGAACTCTGAGGGTTCCACCATAGTTCTCATCTTCCCCAAAGGAGACAAGCTCCATTACGTGTTGCAAATCAACTTCACCCTTGCACCAATAATGTGGCATAATACGAGGTGCTCCTCCATGACATGCGACCCTCCAAGGAGATGAGTGTCAATCGATTGAAGTGCTACGGTGACTCCGAACTCGTCGCTAGCGAGGTCGCCGACACCTATGACATTGTCGACCCCAACATGATCGCCTATCGCAGGGCAGTGGACCAGCTCGGCATTTACTTCACCAAACACTCTGTCGAGTGGGTCGACCAGTGGAAGAACGAACATGCCGATGCGCTCTCGTGAATTGACGCGCCTCGCCATGTGCCTCCTACGGGCGTATTCCTCGATATCATCGACCACCCCTCAGTCTCTCCACCTAAGGAGATCGACATCGGGATCCCGCTGAACCCCAAATCCACCATAGTCACCATCATAACAGACATGAACGCCTGGACAGAACCCTACATCGCCTACCTCAAGCACCATATATTACCCGAGGACGAGATCGAAGCATGCATGATCGCGCGCTGGTGCAAATCATTCGTCATCATCAATGGCGAACTCCACAAGTGCAGCGTGATTGGCATCTTCTAGTGCTGCATCTCACTAGAGTAAGGCCGCAAGATCCTCAACAACATCCACTCCGGCAATTGCAGTCACCATGCCAGAGAGTAGTCGCTAGTCACCAAGGCCATTCACCACGGTTTCTACTGGCTCACCGCTCACGTCGATGCAATCGACATCGTCAAACACTATTTCGGGTGTCAAATATATGCCAACTAGACACACATATCTGGATTGGCACTGAAGGCAATACCCATAACATTGTGATTTGCCATATGGGGCATCAACATGGTGGGAAGGTTCAAAATTGCCACCTCCGGCTTCACCCACCTAGCCGCAGTCGAAAAATTCACAAAGTGGGTCGATGCAAAGCCCATGAAGAAATGCGACGAGAAAACCGCCACCAAATTCCTCCGTGATCTCACCTACTGGTATGGCTACCCGCATATCATCAGCACCGAAAATAGGACCAACTTCGCCAAAGGTGCCATGGCTGAGTTCTACGAAGAACATGGGATACGACTCGACCTTGCCTCAGTCAGGACGAATGCGCCAATGAAAGTATCCTCCATGGCCTTAAACCACGACTACAAGTCCCCCTCGAGCGGAGGCCAGGCTGCTGGGTCAAGGAACCCCCCTCAGTGCTTTGGGGAATCCTCAACTCCGTCAACATGTCAACATGGTTCACCCCCTTCTTCATGGTGTATGGTGCCAAAGAGGTCATGCCAACCGAACTCGAACACGACTCGCCTCGAGTCATCAACTATGTAGAGGAAGACAACAAAGTATCCCATCAAAAGAGGATTGACCTACTTGATGAGGCGCGTGACCTAGCTCGCTCGCGCACGACAATCTACCGGCAAAGACTCCGTTACTACCCTAGTCGTTGAATCCGAATCCGCACCTTCCAAGAAGGCGACCTCGTATTGCGTCTCATGCATAACAATAAGGGGATGCACAAAATCTCCCCTCCATGGGAAGGCCATTCTCCGTCGGTAGGGTACTGGGCAACGACGCCTACTACCTCACCGACGTCCGCGGAGACGGCAAGCTTGACGTCGAGCGACCGTGGAACATCAACATTCTACACAAGTTCTATACATAGAACTAAAAATTGTAAACCATTGTGCTAAATATCAGTAAATATGTGCCTATCTCCACACCAATGTCAACTCGTTGAAACTCTATGCTCACACGCACTCGCTCTCACGTAACCAGCCCCTCACCATCATCAACCCTTAGAAGCGCGACTCACCATGGCCAAGTAGTGTGACCCAAATGCATCGAGGCCTCTCGAGTCGTTAGGTCATCCACGAAAAATGCCTAGTGGGACCCTCCATCGGAGTCAGCTCACTCGACTGGCTTTACAAAGAAAGATGATTGGTCGTGCTTCCTACAAGACCCCGTCCTCCTCAACCTCGGTCAAAAAGATTCACACGTCTAAGTACTATAGACAAGCACTCCCTAACCGAGCTTCCGTCTGTCCAGGAAGACACCAAATCGAGAGCCACCCCTAGAGTCGCCATGCGAAAGGACCACCGGGCCAAGAGGAGAGATTTGCTAAAAACAAAACAACGTCACATGTCCTTGCCAACCTTTGGCCTACAACTCGAACGGCTAAGTAATATGCTCGGGGACTCAACCATCAAACCCTCACACGTCTTGTGAAAAAGCCAACTATAGAGTAGACCTTGGAGCTACCACCTGATTGACTGCCTAGGTCATGGTGAGTCGACCTAAGCTAATCAAACAGCTAAAAAACTATTAAGTCCATTCTAACCACGTATGTGCGACTCAATCACAAAGCAAATATGCTAGCGGAATTGCAAAAAATGACCATAGCCGCGTTACACAAAATGTCATACACTAAAGCTACCGACTCCACGAGTTAATACAAATCGACTAGAAAATAAGCAAACCATACGACTCGAATTTCGTTCATAAAATATTTACACAAAATACATAAGTCTCGGCCAATTACCGGCCCATTACATAAATTGTCACATGACGCGAGCCAACATGCTATTCTGCGGCCTATGAGTAAGAAGCCTCATCCACACCCTTGGTCCTTGCTAGGGCTTCCACCGATTGACGGAGAATGTCATCGGCGACTTTGCGATCGCCGATTGTAATGGACGCTCCGATGGCAAGCCCAAGTTCTCTCGATGAGGATCCCTGGCGTGACCTGACACTCCTGGTAGGCGAGGAGGTCGCTCATCATCAACACATGATCGACATAAGGGGCGGCATTCACATTCAGTACCAACACATCTATGACCTGAACAACCCCAGTCGTGGAGGGGAACCCACTCATCACATCGTCAATCTCGAAGTCATCAGGGAAGTGCGCGAGCCCTAGGATCATCCATTCGACAACGGTAGCCACCTCCTCCAAGTACCTCCACACGTTCGAAAACCCCTCATGGATCACTTTAGTGGGGGTAATGTCTTGGAGAATGGTCAGGACACACAACACCAACACTGTGGCGGCCACAAGCACCACCTTGACACAATCCTTGGCCTCGTATTGAAGCACCATCGGATACTTCGGACCTATGAACTGCAAAGCATAAGAACGCACGACCCACTTAGAGACTTGACCCGCTCGGGGACTTGACCCATATCAAAGGGAAAAAACAAGCAATGATACTCACCAAGAAGTTGGCGGCAGTTCTCGATGAAGAATTTCTCCAGCTCAGAGAACTTCTCCTGCAGCCCCGTGATCACGAATTCAGAGAACTTGTGGTCGTTTTCCGCCTCCTCCACCATGACCGCTGCTGAATTCGCAGCCTTGAGCTCTACCACCGGCACATAACCCTCACGGGCCTTAGCCAACGTGGAGGCATGATTGCCTGCAAACAAGTAGGAAGATCAACTCATTGATTGAATCAACATCACAATCGATCAAGGAACAAATGAAAACCACATACCTGTAGCAGTTCAAAGATGGCTAATATCTTGGGTCACCACCTACAAGTCATGGTGAAGGCACTGTAACTCCAACATCCAGTCTTCCGACTCACGCTGCAAATCAAGACAACCAAACAACATTAGCACCATCTTTAAGACTCGACTCGCTGCTACTCAATTATCCGACCCCCGAGGACTAGGGAATCAAAAAATTCATGACTCGACTTGCTGCTACTCAGCGACCTGATCCTCGGGGACTGGGGGAACCAAAAATATAATTCTCTAGCCACTACTACTTAGCGACTAGAGCCTTGGGGATTGGACATACCTGGAGTGCTTGGCTAATCAAACGATGGAGTACGATCGCTACTACAGAACCAGTGGGTACGTCACTCCCCTGGCTCATTGTGCCATCAGTCCGATGCTTCCGTCGATGACCACTGCCACCACCAGCGACTGTGTCTGGGTAGTCGTGGAGGATCCCTTGGCAAGGAATCGTGGGAACATCACAACCATGGACGGTGCAACGGTCGATGCCATCGCCAGACCCTTCGTCAAAGAAGCATCTGCCACCACCATGGTGCCCTCTTCCAACATGGAACCCACTTCACAAATGACAACATCGCCCATGTCATCCTTTGTTTCCGCCTCACCTGCATGGTCGAGGTCGAACTTCTTCTTCTTGGCACCAAGATCAGGCACCCCACTTGACTCGCCCTGCCTCTTCTTGGAGGCGTCATCACCTTCCTCCACGCGGCTTGAAGGGATCTTTACCACGGTAGCACACATTATCTTCTTAGGATGTCTCCTGCAGATCCTAGATGTTTAGCAACCTGGAAATTCCGAGGTGTGCGAGACAAACACAACATAAGAAAGAAAATACACTTACTTGGAAACTGGAAGCACTCGCAGACCCGTGCTGATGTGCATGGGTTTCTCGGGGCCGAGATGGCATGCCAACCCCGTCTCAATGATACTCGCCTAACGTGAAGATTTCGACAATGCTTCTAGCTTCTTCACCGATACCTCCAGCTCCACCGGGGCCTCGGGATCCTTCGTCACCCCTAGCTTCATTGCCTCCTCTGGCTTCGACACTATCGCAGGCTTCCCCTTCGTAATAGGCTTGGCCGGGGTTGGCACCATTTTTGAGCTCTATTCGTCGACAATCTCTAGGTCACTATCATACTCCTCCTGAAGGCTGCGACTGGCCTCCGCTTCACGGTGCTTCTAGACGCGAGTATTCCGGGGCATGAAGGAAGGTTCCATCTCCTCCTCCTCACTCTAGGAGGAGTCTCCCTCCCCTCCTCTAGAAGATCCTCTAGCACCTCCTCGTCGAGTGGAGGTACCCAATGCTCCAGAATTCCGTGAGTTATGCAAGTCAATGGTTGGACTCGGACAACTAAGCAGGGGAAGAGACTACTATGACACCCTCTAGAGCAGGGTTAAACAAATCCCAGACCTTAGCCTGACATAAGCTTAACCTAGAGCTCGAGGATGTCTAGTGATAAATCGGTAACACAACAGTAACCCTGTGACACAAAAATCATTACATCAAGCTCATAACTGAGCGAAAAACCAAAATATTACAAGCATAGGTCACATACCACAACCATACAATAACGGAAGGCAAATTATGCTATTAAGTATAGAAAACTTAACAAATAGCATAAGAGGCCTGAAGCATAACGATGATGTCCCAACCCATAGATTCCAGGCTGCCGACTAGGAACCCCAAGCTACTCGTCGGTGTTGGTCTCAATGTTGTGTCAAACTTGCTTCAAGGGAACACTTATTGTTCTACAAAAGTATCAACAAAGAAAAGGTGAGTACATGGTGTACTCCGCAAGACTTACGGTTGGTGTGGTTATTTGTCATAAAGCCATCTTTGTTTGTAAAACATGGGAAGAAGAAACTTATCTAATAAGAATATTTTAAAAGGGGATAAGAGAGTGGCATCTCCGAAGAATTAATCATCATGTTTTGATATCCACCAAAGTAATCCTCATCTCACAACTAGGATCACCCCTCGTACCCATGAGGAAACATCCTTAAGCACACCTTAAACTACCAAGTTTTACGATTAGGTTAATGTTCTCTATGATCTTAGAATTCGGTCACCAAGCGTTCATAACCGTGAACACGGCTTTTCGAAAATATTTAACCCTACAGGGGTGTACAACTTTAACCACACGTACCAACCGACTCTTAATGCCACGATATAAGCCCTCTTCCTTGGAAGGCCGGCATAGGGTGGTTGGCCAGGACATGTATCTTGCTTTCGCCAAGACCATGAGTCACACCCTAAGGTTGGTTCCACCGTAACGGGTCCAGTACCGAAGCCGGTCCCTAGAGATGTGGGCGAGGTTGGTTTATCAGGGGCACTATCTACCCCAAGGAACTTAGTCCATGCGTCCCTACATGTTATGATGCACCTCCTTCACCGCCTTCGAGATCAACCAGATATGCATATGTTGAATGGAACACCGAACTAGGTGACTCATGGAATCTACTAGGCAAGTTAATCGGCGGAGGGATTACCAAGCCCCGTGTGGCTCTACGCTCGTCTTGGTCCAAAGGCAAGAACTCGGTTCCTAGTGGTGGCGAGCATGGGACTACAAAAACCACATCCCACCATGGCCTCCCATACAAGCCTTAGCATGTTTAACCTTTACCAATGTTCTTACCTCATCAGTATACCTCGATCTCCTATCATACTAGATTATCTGCAAATGGTACATCATTTTGATGAACTAGTACTAATAGCTATGCATGGCTAAGCAAGAGACAGCTAAAATATCTATTGCACACAAGCCAAACCTAGTTATGCTAGGAGTAGTGGATCATGTAATATAAGCTCAAGGGAGTAATGAAACATATAGGATACTCTATCTATCGATAAAAGACCATAGTAGAATCGTATGCACCATGGCAAAAATGAAATGCTTTCGAAACCATAGGAATGTATAACGGTGGGGCTATGTTTAACATCCCAATTTTAGCAACCCTGATTAGTTGTCCTGAACGCAAAAATCAGGGGGAACAAAAACTTTTTCTTGTTTAGTGATAAAGTGTTTGCCAGTTGTTTGACTATGTTTATGATTATGATTGTTTATTAGAAGATATACTCCTTACCTCAACACCAGTTGACAAAAGCTACTTCCCAAACTGTCTTGGCTTAATTTCCATATTCTCAAATGTTCTGGCATTTCAAAACCTGATCCAAGAAGCCTTTGCAAACCAACTATTTTAGTAGCTTCTATTTCCCTAAACTATGGAGAGCAACCTATTATAATCTCCTTATGTTTTATAGACAAAACCTTCAACCATTCTTATCTCTAGGTTTCCCAAAGCCTCATTTTAAAGCTTTTGAATTCTACTCTTGGTAGAGATACCAAGGACTCTCATCTTATCCAAACCAAAACCTTTTCAAAATACCCATCCTTACCTCGAGCTAGGCTTGATGGTAACCCTAGTAGTAGGTTTGCTTAGTTTATAAGATGAGTTGCCTTGATCTGATGTCTGATGAATTGCCTTGATCTGCTGCTTGATTTGTCTGCATAGGAGATAGTATGAGCTACTCTAGGAGCTCATCACTAGGACCAAGAGGTTTCCAAATCACCGCACCCTAAGCAAGAATACAAAGCAGGATCTAATCTCTAGATACTAGGTGATCATCTAAAACCCTTAACCAGATCAATTCTAAAGATATCCCTTCTAGAAGCTTCCAAGTCAATGAAGACCAATATCAAGCATGGATCCCTTCTACTAAATCTACTCTTCAGCCTCATCCACTTGATGATGCTTTGGTATCTTTCTATCGATTAAAAACCTCCCCTCTCATAATCTAGTCAAAAACCCTATATCTGCCAAATTTGGCTAAGTCTGGAATATGTTTCAACATCACCTTTTTGAATGTCTCCTTTTCTCAAACCATGTGCATTTTTGGAAATTAATTTGAACCATCTTGTTAACCATCCTAAGGACTACAAAGTACCACTCTTTACCTTGGTTACATCATCTTCTAAGCCACTTGTTCTTGATGGTTTTGTAGGCAAGCAAATAACTTTTCCTGCAAATCTAGTCTACATGCCTATTTTGATAGAAGCTCACACCATCATCCAACCTTCTATGGACTAACCCTTTGCATGGCTGTTTTCTACTCATACAGGTATATCAATACCCACTTCACTTGTTTCCAATGGATCCTTGTTCTTCTTAAACCCAGAAGGTTTTGAAGGCTAGTTGATAATTTGCTTTGACAGGCTTATTTTATTCAAAGTTTGAAATGTTTTCCTAGAAACCTCAAGCAAGAACAAGCTCAAACCTCTATACCCTATTGAGGTATATCACTTTGTTCTATCCATACATCTATCCCATGCCCCTAGGGGAGCCTTGACCTCCAAGCTCCAACAAGGTTTTGGTTGCATGAAAACAATCCTACCCAAGATCCTTAATCTCTAGTTTTTCACCAAAATCAACTTGGATTCTCCAATCCCAAGGTTGCAACTGCTTGTTACACCTTTTCTGCATCATTACCTTGATCATCAAGATTTATCAAATATTATCCATAATTACTATGGACCAAAACAATTTAATCTCCTTATTAGGCAAAATCTCCAAATCTCCCTCTTTAAAGACAAGTTTGAATTTCTCCAAATAACAACTCCAACTTTTGGCTCAACTGAGGTCCATATATCATACCCTCACCTCCCACTTCAAAAATCAGTATTTTTGAAGAGTTTTAATAATTCTATTTGACTATTTTCTTAAACGGCAGAAATAGAGAAATAAATGTTTTAAATACTTTCCTTCATCAATAAATGCAGGGAAATTTCTCCAATGTGTGAAATCATAATTGGGACCATCTCACACCCAAAAACTATACTTGTCCAATTCAAAAATTTCAATTAAAGTCCCCAAAACCGATTCAGCAATTTTTGAATAGTTGTTAAAAAGGAGATAAAAAGTTTATCCATTAAATCTCATATAATTCCTAGAGGTGTGTCTAAACCCTATCTACCTACTAGCATCATTCAACCAACTTGTCCTGCTCAAAATATGAGGATTGCCTCATGATCATAATATATAGCTGTTTTGAACATGATGCAAGAATCACTCCCGAAACCCATCTTACCTCCTCCAAATCTTGTGAAACACTACTTCTCAGCACCATCATCAACTTTGGTCGACCAACACTGTACAAACACTGTAGCACCACCCTACCCCACCCCTTTTTATCCTTTGTAATTGGAAGGAGATGAGAGTGAAGGACAAGCACATATTGCCAAATACCTCGGAACACAGCAGCACTACCCCTCCCTTCTCCCTGTAGCTCGACCAGAAACCTCTCTCCACGTCCACAATATCCCCCCCCCCTCTGGTTTCCACCTCACTCCATACCTCTCCATGGGACAAGTCCACGATGAGCCTCACCCTTCGGTTTATAAGGACATAAGGTGCTCAACACCCCCCCTTGCTGCTCATTTGCCTCCTCTCACCCCCACTCACCTCCCCTGTACAACACTACCTCTCCCTTGCCCTGTCATGCTAAGAGAAAGAGAGAAGGAGAGCTCTCGGCCATGGCCAAGTGGTGAGATTAGGTCCTCCCCCTATGATCCCCCGCCTCTGCATGTCACACCCTCACACTCCCCTTGCTCCCCTGCCCATAACCCCACCTTCCTTTTTCTCCAGGGACCTCTCTGCTGACGCCACCGAGAAGCTCCAGTGAACTCCCCTCGGCCATCTCTGCGTGACGCACTTCCCGAGGAGGAACCAGTGGTTGGCGCCCCTTGTCGGAGTCAGCATCATGCTCGGCGCCCGCTCCGACACCTCCTCTGTAACATGCATGCATCCCCGCGCCTGCTCCGCCGAGCACCAAAGTGAGATCCCTCGGGCGCACATGTGTGAGAGAGGTCCCGGCGTCAAACCCAGCCCTGCCGCCCATCGTTGGTACCAGCGTCGACCGCCGCTTCGCCCAGGCCCTCCCGACCTCCGGCGAGCCCTCTGGTAAGGTCCCCAGGCCGCCCCGCCGCTAGCTAGGGTTCCACCATCGCCTGGCCGGCGCGAGCGTGGACGACGAGCCACCGTCGTCCATCACTCTCTAATCCAACGGCGGAAAACCACCCATACCCCTTCGCCCCTCCACCCGCTGACCGCCGGGTCCCGCCTAGCGGGTTTGAACCCCGGCCTCCCGCGCGCCCGCCCGGCGAGCTGGGCCACATCCGCCTCCCTCGGCCCATCTCCAGCCAGATCCCAGCACATCAAGACTCTATGTTTTATTCTTTTGTCCACATCTAGGTTTTGGCACTTTGGTTTATATCCTGTTGAAAATGGAAATCAAAACAAAATGCCTCGATCTAAACTTTCCTAGGTGCATGTATGTTTTCTCTAACACTCAGTACCTTTGGTTAGCCCAGAATATGTATAGATTAATTATACTAAATCAATATCTAAAAGGTATCTAAAACACTCCTAAAATTCTACTGGTAGTTTTATTACTCCAATTTGAGTGAAACCTTTGGTTACTGAAGGCCATCCTACATACCTTGCATGTCACTTTGGCCTAACCCTAGTTTGCTTCCTAGATTTCCTGGAGCAAAAATAACAAAAGCATGACATATCTGCCTTAGGTATTTTCTCTAGGTCAAACCAACAGAGGTATTGGCCTAATTCCGACTCCCAGTAAAACTTCATATCAACATCTATCAAACCCCCGTTGCCCAAATTTTATTGAGCTCTGGTTCAATTTTAATGAATTAAACATTTCTGTCCATAGTGTTATCACTAGATAAATCATCACAGTAGCTCTGAAATTGCAAGTAGGTTGACTCCAATTTCTACAGAAAGGTATTCTAAATACCTACCATATTTCATTGGAATCAAATCAAAAGCTTATGTATATTAAATCTGGTGAAAAAGACAAAAACCCTCCAAAACTGCCTTTGGGAATTTCCTCAGGGCATTCTGTTAATTATTTTGACATGGTTCCAACTTTGAGTGAACAAGTACATCAAGCCCTACCTAACCACCCAGGTAAATAATTTTTGGACATACATAACATTTCTGGTGAATTATTTCCTAAAATAAGAGCCTTTATTACTAGAAAATTTATAAGAAATTGAAGAAAAGTGATAAAATCATGAAACAACTTTTGTTGGTCTTGTTTTTTCAAAACCTACCTGATGGTATTCTGGTTGCACATTGATAACATACTTACCCAGGCCTTGGTCCCAAACCCCTTCATTAGTGGTTTTGACCCTTTTCCTGAATAAAGGAAACCCCACTACTGCAATTAGGGTTTTTGCAATGGTTCTAAACTCAACCACTCAAAACCTACTGAATATTATACTTGTATTTTCCACTTTCTTGCTGTGTGAATGTCCACTTGTATGCCTTGTTTTGATTGTGGTCTTTCTTGTTTGCATGTATACTCGATGACGACGATAGTTGCGCTTGTATTTACGCCGAGAAGAAGAGATCTTATTATTATTAATATTGGTATTCTTGGATTATCTAAGGAAGAAGTCCAGTGACATATTTCCATATTACTGATCTCAGGAAAGCCACCTTCTTGCTCATGAGCCTTGTCCTACTGTTTTACTTATGCATGTTTTATCTACTGTTTATCAAACCTGCGTTGTTTAAAATATGTTGATGTATATATGGTAGTGGTTTGGCTCCTCCGAACTATTACACTTTGGTACTACTAAGTACAACCCCCTTGATGACACCTACTTGTCCCTAGTATGGTAGATGGTGTAATACACCATACCACTTTTGGAGACCCTGTTTTAGCCAAAGCAAAGCTAGAGGATGGGAAGACCCCGGAAAAAGTTTTACCAAATGTTTTATGATAAAACCTTGGTGAGGTGGGACCTCCCAAGAGATGTTGAGAAAGAAAAAGGTTTTGTTTTACAAAATGCTGAAGGAAAGCTGGAGGAAAAAGGTTTACAAAAACGCACCCAGTTCTTTCCAGTTTAGCTATAACAACTTAACCTGTGCCACTACATTACTCTGGTATGGGACAGGGCAACTACTACAGGGGGATATAACAATCCCTAGAGGGTGGGCCTTCTCCTAAAAGGTTCCATGTGAGACATCGAACTGAAGAAGGAACGAAGGGTCTACGGGCTTCCACGCGTTACTATGAGCCCCTCATTGAAAGCGCTCAATTGGCAAGTGGAAAAAGCGCTCTGGTTGGTTTGAGAACTATATAGGGCATCCCGGTGTTGAGGGGAACAACACTCATAGGGTAGGCATTTATATTGGAGTGGGCATCCAGAGAGTCTTGATCGGTTACTCGACCCACGATCGGTGTAGATCAGGGTAGTGTACCCAGATGGTGTGGGTAAAGTGTGCAACCTCTGCAGAGTGTAAATCTATTCGAATAGCCGTGTCCGTGGTTATGGACGGGTTGGACAAACTTCTATAGAGCAGTGCTGGTTTTGTTTTCAAAAAGGATTTCAGAAAAGAAATGGCTTTGGAAATGTTTTGACCATGGGATGGCCGTAAAGGAGAAAGGTTTTGACCATGGGATGGTCGGAAGGAGGAGAAAGGAGTTTGGTCGTGGGACGACCTGAAGACAGGAACAAATGGGTACCCCAATCCTAGTGTTTACAAAACTTTTCAAAAGGTTTCCAAAATGGTTTACAAAAGTTTTCAACAAATATATGTAGATGTTATATCTACAAGGGAAACTATTTGAGAAGAGAACCTCTCTTGAAGCCCTCCTACCACCACAACCATATTGCATATCCTCTTGTTATTATTATTTTCTTGAGGTGGTTTGCGAGTACATTCAAAGTACTCACTGGCATTTCCCTGGCTATTAACTTGGTCAGATATCAAGAAGAGGATGAAGTTGAAGGCTAAGCGAGCTAGGACATTCTCCTAGTCAGTTGCCTATAGGTTAAGGCACGGCTCGGGCTCTACGCTTAATGAAGTTCCCCTGATGTTGATTGATGTAGCCATAATGGCAACTAAGGTATGACATGTATTCGTTATGTATTGGATGTTTACTTTGATACTTGTCTATTATGTGCCACGACTAACTGATCATGGGATCGTGGTTGTATGCATAACAGGGATTCTCGGAGGATTAATCCAGGGGCCCCACATTATGCTTGCCTTGTTAGTTGATACCTAGATATAGATCTTCCGGAGCCTTCTACTCTACTTGATTATAGTTTGTCAAGTATTGTTCGTCGATCTTCATTGGTGTTGATCTCGGTCTTCGATCTTGATATCATATTCTACCAGGAAGAAGCAAACACCAGAAAGAAAGGAAAACAACAATAAACACATGCAATCGATGCAATGCTCAAGCAAGGATGATGATATGACAAGTTTAATAGAGTTGAAATGTAACCCTAATACGTGCTTAGCAATTTGAGCGGGATCCGGGGGGGTCCAAACCCTAATACAGGAGAGACCCTGGAATCACCTACAAGGTTCAATTGATTCTTCTAATTAAACTTGCAATTTAAGTTTTTGAACAATGCATGATTTTGATGCTAAAGTGTAGATCTCATTTTTCTGAACATTTTGATATATTATTTGTATTTATCTGACTTGTAAATAATTAGTTATTGAATTTCTAATATTTATCTGTTTTCTAAAATTTAAAACAAAACTGGGTTAACCTTTTTACACCGAGGCTTTCCCAAGCCACAGTGGTTGACAAAGGGGCCCAAGGCCACCTCAGCCTCCACGCGGCAGGGTAGGACCCAACGTGGTTTGACCGCGCTGACCGCCGCGCTGCTGACGTCACGGTGACGTCGGCATGACATCATCTCAACGGAGACACGTTGGACGGGCACTGGGGATGGCGGAGGAGGGCGCGAGCGAGCGGGCGGAGCGATGTGTTCGACTTAGTGTGGCGAGGCAAACTAGAATAGTGTGGTGCCGCTTCGGTATGGTCACCAGGGAGGTGGTGCACGGCACGGACATGAACTGCATCGAGATGGAGAAGTTGGAGGGGTGCCTCAGAACCGTGGTCTCACCGGGTTGTAGTGGTGGTGTCGGCGAAGAGTGGGAAAGCTGGAAGACGGTGAATCGACGGCGACTACTGCGGAGGCCGGCTTGTGGGCTACGCGAAAGGTTCCAGGGAGGAGACAAGAAGCTGGGTTGTGGCCTGGGAGCTCAGTCTGCACTTTTTTTAGCAAACTTTTCCCTTTTCCTGTTTTCTAATTTCCCATTTGTAAACCATTTTCAAATATTTTTTGAGCCATTTCAAAAATTCCAGAGGCTTTATAAAAGTATCAATATACATCAGGGGCCCCTATATCCATTTGGCCTCCAACATTTTGTAGTTTTCGAAATTCAAACTATTTTGAATTACTTTTAGAGAGGGAGGAGAAATAGCCAGGGTTTTTGGGTTTTGCATTCTTTTCTTTCATGCAATTTTAAAAGATGATGCTCATACAATGCACATTAAACCCTAACTAGACATTAGCTAAAACTGGGGTGTTAAAGATCTATCCCCCTTACGAGAATCTCGACACGCGATTCTGCATGTAGGAAGAAGGAAGAGGAACAGGGTCACTCTAAGGATAAGAGGGAAACACACTAACCAACACACCAAGTATCTCATGGTCAACTCGTGAAGGAGTGTTTAGAAACAACTCTGAGATGACAAACATGAAACACGACAAGGTAACATAGGAAACATGAGGAGATGGTTTCAAGGTGACAGATAACTGGTCTTCATAAGGATTGAGACCATGGAGCTTCAGAAGAGTTTAAACTTCTGAAGAAGAAATGCTTACAATAGAAAGAACATAACCACAGACTTCGAGAGGTGAAACTCCACTAGACATCTTAAGTAGAGCTTCTAGGAATACAAATACAGACATAACCAAACTATTGAACTACTTTTGATATAGAAGGATCACTCTTTGTTCAACAGAAGGCCAATAAAAAGGTTGTTTTGGTGGAGAGGGCTCATAAGAGTCACAAAGAACATGTAACAAGAGTAACTTATAATTACCAAAATCAAAGTCGCTCTTCGAACATGATCGAGAAACAATGGAAACTCTTTATTCATTAAGGATTATCAAAATCTTTGACGAAGATCGTGATATCACATTACACCACTAAGATGAGTAGGTAAGAAGATTCCTGATGACACGAGGAAATAGAAACTTCATTCTCAGACTTCAATTACTTGGCACAATAGGATGCTTCCCAACATAAAAGGGTCTAGAGGATCGACCGAGATACATTTAGCAACACTACTTTAAATGTTCTCCTTGATGTTTGAGAAAACAGACATCAAGTAAAGGTCAAACATCGGATACAAAGGAAACCATAAGCACAGATCCTATAATAAATCATAGAAGATGCCTCATGAAGAGTGGTTGTACTTGTTGAATCAAGAGAATATGACAATAGGCTTTCCGACTAACTGTTCAACAATTACATCCATCTTGTCGAAGTTTCAAAAGGATCTATGTCAAGAACCTTGATGAACACTAACCAATATATCTACTTGAGATTCAGATTTGGTTAGGTAGAATGATACTTCAGACTCAGCATGTCCAAATAGAAAGTGTGCAACATTTACAATAAAGGTAAAGTTACTAGATTCTCAAGACATGGACTATAGTGTCAAGCTCCAATAGGATGAGCAGATTGCTAAACCCATGTACTAGCAAGTTGTCAAAGAACAACTGCTCATACATCAAGTACTTTCAATGAAATACACTACGTCCATAGAGGGAACAAAGATAACTCTACTCGACTCCACGGTTGATATCTTTCAAAAATTGCACATGAATCGGAGAAGGTTACTTCTGACATCTAGAACACATACTTTGAGACAGCCTGAAGATGGTTCTCGAAAGTTTTCCAACATTAATGCCAAAGGTTCCATATGAATTTAGTCTAGCTTGGAGAATATAAGGATATTATTGATGGGCTCAACAACAAACTAATCTAGATACTCTAGGAAGATGGACTCATATGTTGTATGAACAAGGCAAAGTGTTGGTCAGACCAAAGGACATGAAGATGTACTCAAGTGCAACATCACAAGTACAAACATCATCAAGATGGTCTTTGGAACTGAGTTTGATTTGACGATAACCGAAATCAAATCAAAGGCAGGGAAGATAACATATCCACGAAGGAAATACTATCTTTCTTTTGAACAAACTAAACTAAACAACCCTTTAATATGAACTAAGTCAAATAGAACTTTTTTCTTACAACTCTCGAAGTTGTTGTTTAATCTCAACCAACTAGTTCAGGGGTATCCAGTACAAATCCTTGGAGAAAAAAGAAGTTCAGAGATCTAGCTTGCTCAAGAACTTGACAAACACGATCATGTGGCAACATTGCAATACTTCTAGAATGATGTCTAGAATATCACGAACCACCGATGTATCACTTAGTTCAAGAGGAAACTTGCTTGGTGAGGCAAGTAGACATAGTCTCAGAGCTTTGGCACAAGCCTAATCTTTGACCGAGGAGAGTGTACCAGAATAATGGACTAGGTAGCACAATCATCCTTTGCTTAGTGATAGGGTTAACCATCACGCTAAGAATCACTCAAATGTCCTTAGAGTTCGAAGCAATAATGATTGCAAAAATCTCGGATGGCTATATTTTTACACACATGCATCGTTCACGAGCGTGAAAGCTCATAGGAAGGGTGGGTAATAATATGTAAGAGCATCACTTCGTTAAGGGGTCATGGAATTCAATACGACCTCTTAGTATAAAAGGATGTGATACTCTAAGGCAGAACAGACAGAAGCTAACCATTGCCTCTTAATCTGCGGATTACAAGACTTTGACATGGTCCTAGATATGACAAGGTACCCCCTGACATCCCGAAATGGTTTGTCTTGACAAACAACAAGAGTATCTTGCATTGGAAAACTCCAATGCACATTACTACTTGGCTACCAATTGATAAACAAAGGTCCAAAAACAACAAGGGGACAAAGAACATGCTCAGGATAGACACCCGAGATGTAGATGCGTAGTTTATCATTCTTCTGAAAACCAATGCATAGAGGGGAGAGGTGTGGCAGAGTCACATTTATAGATGCGAGACTCAGGAGGAGTATTCTTATCGTGATCTATTTGGTCCCATTAAAGAACATCTGCCATAGCTAGTGGTAGGGGAAGTCCTTGATTGTCACAACTCAATCATAACACTAACCACAAGCTCGAAGGATAAAATTGTAGTACCGGACATCATGAGGTAATGTTTGAACATTAACTACAGGGGTCAAAGGAATGGATCTTGGGTTGAAGATCAGCTTCATGTACAAGATTCACCATACTAGAATTTAGTACAATCCGGGATCTTCGGTTCAAGTCCAAGGGTCAGAACCCGAGAAATAAGTAACTACTATTTGAGTGACACAGCGTACACTACAAGGTAATAATCATGAGTTGGCTTCCAAGAGAAGAAAACAACTTCTGATGTACGCAAACAAAGAAAAAGAGGCACATGAGGCAAAAGGAAACCTCGAAGCCTAGAACAGAACACTTTAGATCCATATAATATAATATTGTGAGCCCATAAGATAGAGAGATCATGAGGGAAAGGAATCTCTCAACTGAGATAGAGCAAAGGGAAACAAGGAATTCACAACACACACAACTCTAGAGAACTTAACACTAGGTCAACTAGCTGAGAAAGGACCTGCCCAAAAGGCACCTAAGCTTTGAAAGACTAGAAGAGATATCAAAACTTTTCCAAAGTCAACCCAAGATAAGATGACTCAGAGTTAGATCGAAACTAGATAAGGAGCAAAAGAAGCATACTAGAGTTTTTGCAAATACTTTTCATCTCTAAAATAATTTTCACAAATAATAGACTCAACATCGACCAATAGCAAGGTTTACCTACGGTCGGTACTGCTCTGATACCAAGATCTGTGACACCCCCGGGACCAGGGTTAAACAAATCCCAGACCTTAGCCTAACATAAGCTTAACCTAGAGCTCGAGGATATCCAATGAGAAATCGGTAACACAAAAGTAACCCTACGACAAAAAAATTATTCTAGCAAGCTCATAACTGAGCAAAGAACCAAAATATTACAAGCATAGGTCACCGACCACAACCATCAAATAACAGAAGGCAAATTATGCTATTAGGTATATCAAACTTAACAAATGGCCTAAGAGGCATGAACCATAACGATGACATCCCAGCCCATAGATTCCAGGCTGCCGGTCGGGAACCCCAAGATACTTGTCTGTGTCGGTGTCGATGTCGTACCAAAATTGTCTTCAGGGGAACACTATTCTTCTACAAAAGTATCAACAAAGCAAGGGTGAGTACATGGTGTACTCCGCAAGACTTATGGATGGTGGGGTTATTTTGCATAAAGCCATCTTTATTTATAAAACATGAGGAGAAGAAGCTTGTCTAATCAGAATATTTTAAAAGGGGATAAGATAGCGACATGTCCAAAGAATTGATCATCATCTTTTGATATCCACCAAAGTATTCCTCATCTCACAACTAGGATCACGCCCTCGTACCCATGAGGAAGCATCCTTAAGCACACGTTAAACTACCAAGTTTTACGATTAGGTTAACTCAGAAAATTGACCATTCCAATTCTTTTGGTTTGAAACAGCATTTCTTCCCGAAGTGATACCTTGGGTTTGCCCAAATAAAGAATCGCTATGCTGCAGATAGTCCGCCTGGAGTCACTCGCATCTAATTCATCTATAGATGTATTATAGAGTTTTATTGGTCCTATCGTTCTCTATGATTTTATAATTTGGTCACCAAGCGTTCATAACCATGAACACGGCTTTTCAAAAAGATTTAACCCTGCAGGGGTGTACAACTTTACCCACACGTACCAACCAACTCTTAATGCCACTAGATAAGCCCTCTTCCTTGGAACGCTGATAGAGGGTGGTTGGCGACGACCTTTACCTTGATTTCGCCGAGACCATGAGTCACACCCTAAGGATGGTTCTTCCGTAATGGGTAAAATCCTGAAGCCAGTCCCTAGAGATGTGGGTGAGGTTTGGTTTATCAGGGGCGTTATATACCCCAAGGAACCCAGTCCATGCTTCCCTTCCTGTTATGATGCACCTTCTTCACCGCTGTCAAGAACAACCGGATATGCATATGTCGAATGGAACGCTGAACTAGGTGACTCATGGAATCTACTAGGTAAGTTAATTAGAGGAGGGGTTCCCAAGCCCCGTGTGGCTATACGCTCGTCTTAGTCCAAAGGCAAGAACTCGTTTCCTAGTGGTGGCGAGCATGGGACTAGGAAAACCACATCCCACCATGGCCTCCCATACAAGCCTTAGCATGTTTAACCTTTACCACTAAGCTTATCTCATCAGTATACCTCGATCTCCTATCATACTAGATTTCTCTGCAAATGGTACATCATTTGGATGAACCAGTACTGATAGCTATGCATGGCTAATCAAGACACAGCAAAAAGCGCTAGCAGCGCCACACAAGCCAAACCTAGTTATGCTAGGAGCAGTGGATCAGGTAATATAAGCTCAAGGGAGTAATGCAATCGATAGGATACTCTATCTATCAATAAATGACCATGGTAGAATCGTATGCACCATGGCAAGAATGAAATTCTTTCGAAACCATCGGATTGTATACTGGTGGGCTATGCTTGCCTTGTTTGTTGATACCTAGATATATATCTTTCGGAGCCTTGTACTTGACTTGATTACAGTTGGTCAAGTATTGTTCGTCAATCTTCAATGGTGTTGATCTCGGTCTTCGATCTCGATATCGTATTCTACTGGGAAGAAGCAAACACCGGAAAGAAAGGAAAACAACAATCAACACATGGCATCGATGCAATGCTCAAGCAAGGATGATGATATGACACGTTGAGTAGAGTTGCAATGTAACCCTAATACGTGCTTGGCAATTTCGTGTTTGGTAACGAGAGGGGATTTCGTGTTCATACCTTTGAATACCCAATGAAGTTAACAATCCATGGAGAACATGGATGATATAGTCATACTCACCTGACCTCAATGTCACAATGCTCCTCACAAGTCACCCCTGGTCCTTGTACGACATAGCCAACCCCAAGATCATGTTGATGTCAAGATCCAAGATCGAAAAAAAAGTACCACAAGTGGCGGTGCCTCGTGGCCTTAAACACATACAATGTAGAGAAGTCTCCCAGGCTTCGGTCCAGCAAAGCAGGGGAAGAAGATTGATTCGGACCGAGTCTAGCAGCACGATGATATGCGTATGGTGGATAAACCACTATCCCCATATGCAGTTCTAATCTTGGGAACAACATGTAAGGGAGAGGGGGAGAGAGAGAGAATAGGCAAAGCCAATTGATGAGATGGATTTGGGGAGAGGGGTTACCCTCTTTATATAGGTGGATGGGAGGTACTACCTCAAAATCCCAGGGTTGGACTAAACGGGAGGGATGAGGTGGCGGCCAGCTCCGCCACATGGCCCCACGTGGTGGGAAGCCCACATGTGTCCGGCGGTCCCCTCTAGCCTTGCCTAGGGCATGGCCTCCTCTTGGGCCTCCTCTAGTGAGGCCCATTTAGGTGGGCGGCCCCATAAATCCATCTTAAATAATATTTTTAATATTAGTTAATTTAATTAATATTAAATACATATTATTTAATACCTATCACTCTGAAACACCTTTTTGACCCTCTAATCATCATCAGATATCCCCAGAACCATTCAGATATTACTCTAAAACTATTCTGGAGTTCTCTCTCTTTTCTCCTACGATCTTAGATCGATCCCTAAGCGTCATCTACCCTTAAGTGTGAAAGCCTACGACCCAGGAATACATAGACATGATCGAGACACCTCTCCAATCAATGATCAACAACAGTATCTGGAAACACATGATGCCCCCCATGCATTCTACGAATAACTTGATCGCTTGAACCTTGAACATCAAGTCTCATTCCTTTTTCTCTATGATACCTAGTTTGTACAAGATCTGATCTTCAAGTATCAACATACCTTATTCGGTCTTTTTACTGACAAACACATTTACTCATTCCTGTGATATTACATCCCTGTGACCTAGTCACATGTTTGCAAACTTGTAGATGTAATCTCACCGAGTGGGCCCATAATACGTCCATAACGTATCTATAATTTTTGATGGTTTTATGCTAATAATATGCTTTTGACCCTCCTTTTTTGTATAAAGTTTATGATTTATTTGGACTAACCTACTAATAGTTGCAAAAGTGCACAATGTTCTTGTTTTACACTTTGATGTGTAGGAATTACCAAGAATACAAGTGGAAACCTTGTTGGAATCAAATTGGGATTTTCCAGAAATTTGTCCCAGAACTCTTTTTGAAGATGGTCATGTTTCGGGTCGAAGACAGCGTCAAACGGAAAACTCTTCAACTACAAAGTTCTTGGACATTTCACGACAAACGTTCTGGACATAAATTTAGCTGATTCTGAGTCCAGACGGGCCTTTTACGCCTGATTTACTGCAGACCAAGATGGGGTGATGGGAATCCGAGAAGCTATATAAAGGGAGGAAATCTAATTCGCCCAGGGCATCTCCACCCACGAATTTGCAGCCACCAAAGCCATGTTTGTGCCTTCCCCATGGATACCATCTCCATGGGGGAGGGCTCCCAAGAAGCCATGAAGGAAGGGGGCTAAGGGGCGGTGCTCCCTCATGATATCGGTGACGGGGAAGGAGTCCCCGTGCCGCCACCGGCGCCGCCCCCGCCCTCTTCACCATCTCCATCACCTAATCCTCCTAGTATGCAGTGGTTCATCCTCCCACACACCTCTGTACCGTCCTATGTAAACATGGTGTTTGATGCTATAAGTTATAATCCTATGATCTATGTCATGTTTGAGTAGTTTCTTTGTTGTTAGATTGAATGAACGTCTTTGGTTCATTAGAGTTGTATGTTGATATGGTACAGTCCTTTGGTGTCCATTATATTTGTGCGTGCAAGGATTAAACATCATTGGGTGTGTAGTATGTGTAAGAGGAAGGGTGAATTTCTACCGGAGTGACATAAACCTGAGTATGCGAACCGGACTGTTGCACGTATGGGAGTAAGAGGGCCATAAAACTTAAGGCTATGGATGGGGAAACCTTAATGCATTTATTAGTACTTACGGATGTTTGCTAACAATCTAATCATATGGTACATGTAATTCCATGTAGTGAAGCGCATGTATATTTAGCCTCTCCCACATAGAAAACTGCATCGAAGACAATGAACCAGATCTATTCGCTATTTAAACTTGGACAAAGCCACCAAAATTACCACCACTATTCCACACTCATGGTTCTGTTAGTTTAGTGTATTTTATTGCTGTAGCAACTAGCTTTACTTTCTTGTTATTTATTATCATGCAAAGCTATCTCTATTACTCGTATTGTTGCTCTAGTTTTATTTCCTAGATAATGCAAACGTTTAGTGTGCGTAGAGTTGTATCAGTAGTTGATAGAACTTGAGAGAATATTTATACTACCTTTAGCTCCTCGTTGGGTTCAACACTCTTAGTTATCTAAAAGATTACACACGATTCCCTATACTTGTGGGTTATCAAGACCTTTTCTGGCGCCGTTGCCAGGGAGCAATAGCGTGTGGGTGAATATTCTTGTGTGCACTTGTTTGCTTTTCTTGATGGCACCCTTTACTTTTCTTGCCCCTAATAAACTTGAACCATTGTGTCATCTATGTTGTATATGCTTGCACTTATATGTTGGGGATTGACAGAACCATGTTGTTATGGGGAACGCTTTGAACATTGCACTTGTACTTTGTACCTAGTTGATATCATGCTCTTTTGTCTATGGATGCCGTCGTTGTGAAATGAAATGGGAGCTTGTAAGTCCATGGAGTTATGTATGCGTGTTAGAGAAACGCCAGGGCCGCCGGTCTAATCCATGCCTAATCATGGTGGAAACCTGCAGCGTAACCATAATGAGCAAACTATGAAGCATTCTTTTTATAAAAAAAGAGATAGAGATTGAGAAAAAAAGAAAAAAAAGAGATGAGAAAAGCGGAAAGAGAGAAAAAGCACCATTTTCCGATGGTAAATAAGAAGATTGCTGAGATGCTCGTTGTCTGCTTGCCTTGACATTTTGATATGGGGTTTCTTCCGTATCATTGGGAAAGGGGTACCCCGTTGGCGGTTCTCTATGATACACATGTACTTAATTACTATGACAAGAACTTACCGGTAACTAAACTTGAGTACCATGAGGAGCGGCCCTCGTATTCAAGGGATATGAGATTTCCATTTATACTTTGTCAAGCATATACTCCATAGTTTGTTCACTTTAACCTTAATCACTTAAATATGCTTATGATAGGGGCAATGAGAGCTGAAAACTAATAAGTACCATAATTTTTGGAAGCTCTTTATGAGACTTGAATCCCTGCTGCCTTCTATGAAGGCCTTTCTTCTACTTTTATATTGAGTCTCCACCTTCTATCTTTATGCACCAATTAAGAGAGCATAGTTGTCATTCTTAATCTATGTGCATTGTCCCAAGACTCGTTGATTGATGCATAACTTTGATATTGCTTGTTCCTAAACTATTTGTATCTAGTCACCCTTATGAACTTTGAAGTTGTCTTATGCATTTATGTTTTGCTACTCTATGAGGGACAAGCTGAATACCATTCTCATTATGCTTTCTTTATGTGAGACAAACAAACTTTTTGCAAAGCATTATTATTCATGAATCTTTTGTTTGTGCCTTCTCTATCTTTCATGATTGATGTTTAGAGTACCTTAATCCCAGCTATCAATACTTTTATAATAATGATGATCAAGATTGTGTTATCTGCATGTCACCTTAAAAAATATATTGTTTTGATCGTTTACCTACTCGAGGACGAGCAGAAACTAAGCTTGGGAATGTTGATACGTCCGTAACGTATCTATAATTTTTGATGGTTTTATGCTAATAATATGCTTTTGACCCTCCTTTTTTGTATAAAGTTGTTTATTTATTTGGACTAACCTACTAATAGTTCCAAAAGTGCACAATGTTCTTGTTTTACACTTTGATGTGTAGGAATTACGAAGAACACAAGTGGAAACCTTGTTGGAGTCAAATTGGGATTTTCTAGAAATCTGTCTCAGAACTATTTTTGAAGATGGCCACGTTTCGGGTCAAAGACGGCATCAAACGGAGAACTCTTCAACTACAACGTTGTTGGAAATTTCGCGACAAACGTTCAGGACATTAAATTTAGCTGATTCCAAGTCCGGACGGGCCTTTTAGGCCCGATTTACTATAGCCTAAGCTAGGGTGACGGGAATCCGAGAAGCTATACCTAATTCGTCTAGGGCATCTCCACCCACGAATATGCAGCCACCAAAGCCAAGTTTTTTCCTCCTCCATGGATCCCATCTCCATGGGGGAGGGCTCCCAAGAAGCCATGAACGAAGGGGGCTAAGGGGCGGTGCTCCCCCATGATACCGGCGGCGAGGAAGAAGTCCCCCGCGCCACCGCCACCCTCTTCACCATCTTCACCGCCATCTCCATCACCTAATCCTCCTAGTATGCAGTGGTTCATCCTCCCACACACCTCTGTACCGTCCTATGTAAACATGGTGTTTGATGCTATAAGTTATAATCCCATGATCTATGTCATGTTTGCGTAGTTTCTTTTTTTCTTAGATTGAATGGTTGAACATCTTTGATTCATTAGAGTTGTATGTTCATATGGTACAGTCCTTTGGTTTCCATTATATTTGTGCGCGAATGGATTAAACATCATAGGGTTTGTAGTATGTGTAAGAGGAAGAGGGGAAGTTCTGCCGGAGTGACAGAAACCTGAGGATGCGAACCGGAATGTTGCACGTATGGGAGTAAGAGCACCATTTAACTTAAGGCTATGGTTGGGGAAACATTAATACATTTATTAGTACTTACGGATGTTTGCTCATAATCCAATCATATAGTACATGTAATTCTAAGTAGTGAAGCGCATGTATATTTAGCCTCTCCCACATAGAAAATTGCATCGAAGACAATGAACCCGATCTATTCGCTATTTAAACTTGGACAAAGCCACCAAAATTACCACCACTATTCCACACTCATGGTTCTGTTAGTTTAGTGTATTTTATTGCTGCAGCAACTAGCTTTACTTTCTTATTATTTATTATCATGCAAAGCTATCTCTATTACTCGTATTGTTGCTCTAGTTTTATTTCCTAGATAATGCAAACGTTTAGTGTGCATAGAGTTCTATCAGTAGTTGATAGAACTTGAGAGAATATTTATACTACCTTTAGCTCCTCGTTGGGTTCGACACTCTTACTTATTGAAAAGGCTACACACGATCCCCTATACCTATGGGTTATCAGCCTAGGGTATCTATCCATTGCTCGGATGGGCAAATCCTGGTCTTGATACATATGCCTCAAAAGTTCCTGTGTAACACCCATACACACGTTTATTGTCACCCAGTTACGGTCATGACAGTTGATGTGATCAAAGCAGTCTCGGGAGATAGTGATTAATATATGATCTCACGGTCGAATTACTGAATCAGTATGCTTTGCTAGATATTGCAATGTTGAACTTTGTGACTGGATCATATTGAAATACTAGGGTTGGGTGTTTTGCATCACTTCATTCATCTGATGAAGTGACCTCATTGTTAGTTACTGTATAAAGTCCATGATCGGGAAACCTCGATAATCAGCTGCCCAATGAACTAGTCTAGAGGATACTAGGGACTTGGTTTGTTTATATATCACACATGTATTAATGTTTCCACTTAATACAGTTCTAGCATGATACAAAACTATTATCAACTAATGAGATATGCCAATGAAAACATCTTTAATATGTGATGAACAATAAATCAAATACATCTAAAACTAATTAATAAACACTTTTCAAGTTCCAAGGATAGAACAAGACAAAGCCAAACCGACATGCCATATTAGGCATATCTAAATACAACCCCCTACACATTGAAACACAAGGGTCACATGCCAATTTTGGCATAAATAGATAAGTTAAACCTAGTATGGGCTTAACCATCAAAAAACCCTTGACACCTATGAATAGGTTAACCAATAGAGGAGGGTTCGCAGACAAACAAGAAGGTCATTCACCTAACTGCATATCATTGTTGTTTGTAGCACAACCACTTAGGAGCACTATAAATAAAGGGCCACCTATGTGTTGGGACATGTAGAGATAAAATAAAATTTTCCCTATGCGGTACACCCAAGATCTAGTCGAGGTAGAAGGACACGAGGATTACCACTAGACGCGCGGTTGTGTATTATTGATGAAGCGCACCCCTCACGATCCGATCCAATCCACAACCATCGAAGTGCTGATTGTACAACACCTCTTCCAGTATCCACATGTACGAGGAGAAGCGCTGGCGATGGACTGCTAGGTCCGATACGACAACTAGACTAAAATGGAACTAGGTTTCCAAAGCATGGAATGACCTAACCGTACCCCTTAGGTATCTAGACTCCAGTATATATAGGGAGTGAAAGTGGGCTCCACTCACTTGTGGCCCATTCTCTAAATCCTATATTAGTCACTATGAGTCCAACTCACTGACACAGTCCATGTCCGATTTGGGTCCAACCCAAACAGATTTCCGGTTCGGGTCCAACCCAAACTTGCTCCTTCTCTTAAGTGTGTGACCCGGGCTCATGGTGACTCCAAAACGATTTGAGTATTACTCGTAATCGATTAGTCGCTAGCGGATCCTAGAAAACCGTGTCGACTCCCAATTACAAAAGAGTCATGATGACATACCTTCCAATGAGACTTGCATCCGAGTCCCTTTTGCATCACCATACACCTTATCAAGCTATAGGCGAATAATCTTCATCCTTCAAATAGCTCAACTCTCTTCTCGATCTGTGATAAGTGATTCATCCGACTAACTCTTAGTCAGACGCCTTGGTTAACACTTAATCGTGTTGTGCATGGCCATGCTTTCCCAATCATATCACCCGAGAGGGCCCATATAATATCTCTCCAATATGAAGTGAAAAATCCCATCTTGGTTATCCACATGACGTAGCTTGATTCTCATCTGACCCGAACTCTGCCTTTATAACTACCCTTTGACGGAACGTTTGACAGAACCTAAGTCAGTGATACACAACTTGGATTGTGCAATAACCTCAAGTCGAACGATTACATTGATAGAAACATACAAATCATGAGTTGGTCGTTATATATCAATATGGGTCAGTCCAACTCGCTAAACTCTTTAGCCAAATCCGTGTAAGTCGAAATAGCATCACCATGCCCATGACAAGTTGAACCGAGTCATTAGCCGACCTTCACATTAGTCTAAGTTGTGTGTCCAACACAACCTTAACGACCAAGGATATCTAGTATGAACAACATGAATATATAGTTCCACAACTGAATCACATATTCAATGATACATATCAGTAGTTCATACAAGGACAATATAACAACTTTATGAATACATCGGGAATAACATCATACATGCTTGCCTCTAGGGAATATTCCCAACAGTCTCCCACTTGCACTAGATTCAATCATCCGACATCACATGTCTAAGAATCTAATGCCCATAGCTCTCAGGTGCGCCTCATACTTAAGCTGTGGTAGCGGCTTTGTAAACGGATCCAAAATGTTTGCATCTGTGTGTACCTGGCATAACTTGATTGTTGGGTTTGCCGCATAGAAAACAAAAAAGTCGTATGATATGAACAACTAAGTACCAAGATCTATCTACCTACATAAAATCAATGGGTGGATATACATCCATAGAGAACTTACACCCAAAGAATGATAAAGCGTTACAAGATATAATCTCGTGAATGATGTAGTCGTTCACTTGCCGATCTCAAGATCGTGATGAACTCCAGCACCGCAAAGAAGAAGTGCATCCATGATCGCACACACGTACGGTACCTCGACCACCTTTGAGTCCTCGCTCTAGCAAGGAAGCAGAAGTAGCAAATCCTTTTGGAGAAACCACCGAGAACATGTACTTCGCTAATGTGAAGCCATGGGGAATAATTTAGAGGGGGGAGAGATCCTTCACGAGTAGATGTGAGAATGGAGGAGGAGGGAGTGGTGGCCTTTAATTGGAGGAGGAGGGTAGCCCCCTACCATGGCTGGCAGCCAAGGTGGATGCCTCCACCTCTTCCTCATTCATGTGGGTGGAGGCTCCAATCACACAAACACAGCTGCACTCAAAATTCCACTCACATGCATTAATTTTCCACCAAAATTAATGCATCTCTCATTTAACAAAACTATTTTATTTATTTTATTCAGAATTTTGTTAATTACTTTAATTAGCAAACATTTTCATAAACCCCCTTCCAATAGTTTTATATTACATCTGAAACCATTTTCACCAATTTGACCCGAAACAGTTCTGGTGTCTATCGAAATAATTCCAGCGTATTCAAATTCTTTCTATGGTATTATATTTGCTCCAATTGGTGTTGGTATCCCTTAAGTATGTCACCCTAAAGTTCACGAATAATGCGAACATGATCAAGACCCCTCTCCGATCAATAATATGAAGTGGGGCCTAGAGATACGTACTGACTCCTACACATTCAATGATGACTCTAGTGATCGTACGAACCTTTAATGTTGTAACTAAATCCCTTTGTCTCGCGATATATTATATGTCCAAGATTCAATCATCGGTATTCCCATACCTAGTTTGATCTCCTTACTGACAAGTACTATTTTCACATTCCCGTGATATAACATTCTTAGTTATCTTATCACTTGCTTGCAAGCTATGTCCATGTGATATCACTGAGAGGGCCCTAAGTACATCTCTCCATCATCGGGATGGAAAAATACCACTATTGATCCATGAGCTTAAACATAACACTTTCAGAGTACCCAAACCCACCTTTATAGTCACCCTGTTACCGTGTGATATTTGATGTTATCAAAGTACTCTTCTACTGTTAGCAATTAACGTGATCTCATGGTCTAAGGATTAGGGTTACTTCGCATGATGTTATAGCAATGTAAAAATAATGACTTTGATCATATTACTATACTTTGGGTGAATGTTCATCTCATCATTCCACCAATATTGTGACCTCATTATTAACAACATCCAATGTCCATGAACCTTGATCATCTTGTTAATCAATGAGCTAGTTTATATGAGAGGCATAACTAGGAACTCTATATATATTTTTATTAAACACACATGTATTAATGTTTCCAATTAACACAATTATAGCATGAAAAATAAACATCTATCATATACTTGGAATAAGATAATAACAACTTTATTACTGCCTCTCGAGCATATTCCCTTCATTGATATCACCTTAATCGAGAAATTATTGAATCAGGTGGTACCGCCTGAGTATATGTTTGTTCTTATGGTGTTGTCCACATTCCTTGGATTGTGCAATAGCACCATTGTTGTCACAATACATGTCTAATGTATTTGACAAGCCTTGAACCACACCAAGATCCATGAGGAAATTCCTCATCCAAATAGCTTCCTTTGACGCCTCTGAGGCGACAATATACTCAGCCTCTATCATAGACGCAGATATAGTCTCTTGCTTGGAACTCTTCTAGCTCACAACCACTGTATTTATCACAAACACGTATCTGGATTGTAATGAGAATCATTTGAGTCAGTAAGATAACTTGCATCCGTGTAACCCTTTACACTGAGTTCATCCTCACCTCCATAAACCAGGAACGTATCCTTAGTCCTTCTGAAGTTCTTAAGGATATTTTTGTCCGTTGCCTAGTGTATTTCTCCAGGGTTAGCTTGGTATATTCCCACAACACTTCGAGCATAGGAAACATCTGGCCTTGGCCTCCATAAACTTCGAGCATAGGAAACATAGCATACATGATGGGTCCACAGCTGAAGCATACAAAATCACACTCATCCAACTTTGCTCATCAGTCAGCGTAGGACATTGAGTCTTGCTAAGTTTTACACCATGGGACATCGATAAAAACCCCTTCTTAGACAATTCCATTTTGAACTTCTTCAACACTTTGTACAAATATGTACTATGACTCAATCCAATGACTCACCTTGATCTATCTCTATAGATCCTGATTCCTAGTATGCAAGTTCCTTCACCCAAGTCCTTCATAGAGAAACTTTTTTCCAATGTTTCCTTGGTTTTTTGCAACATCTAGACATCATT
This sequence comes from Avena eriantha, assembly GCA_910589775.1. NCBI lineage: Eukaryota > Viridiplantae > Streptophyta > Magnoliopsida > Poales > Poaceae > Avena > Avena eriantha. The sequence goes on along the minus strand of OU342740.1, from coordinate 108,035,867 downwards.
TCCTATCAGTAATATGTCATCCACATGTAAGATCAATTTTTTTACTTTGCTCCCACTAAACTTCTTGTATAAACAAGAATCATGATCACTCTTGATGAAGCCAAATGATTTGACTACCTCATCAAAGTGAATATTCCAACTCCGATATGCTTTCTTCAGCCCATAAATGGATTTTTGAAGTTTGCATACCTTGTCAGCTTTATCCATATTGATAAAACCATCGAGCTGTATCATATACATATCCTCGATTAAATTTCCATTAAGGCAAGCCATCTTGACATCCATCTGCCATATATCACAGTCGAAATAGGCTACTATAATTAACATGATGTGAACCGACTTAAGCATCACTATAGGTAGGAAAGTCTCATCATAGTTAACTACTTGAACCTGTCGGAATCCCTTTGCGACAATTTTTGCTTTATATACAGAAATATTTCCATCCATACCAGTTTTCTTCTTAAAGACCAACTTTCACTCGATGGGTCTTGCACCGTCTAGCAGATCAACCAAGTTCCAAACTTGATTTTTGTCCATGGAATTTAACTCGGATCTCACGACTCCAAGACACGACTCGGAATCGGATCCCACAATCCCTGGTGAATAAGTTGTCGGCTCATCACTGTCTAACAGTAATACATCACGAACACTTTGCAATGTGGCTGATCTTCATAGTGTATGTGCATATGCCGGCTCAGCTACCATGACCATCTCAACCTCCAAGGATTTTGCTAACTCACTACTGGCCGGTTCCTTTCGAATTTCTTTGAGTTGCACCGTGCTCCCACTGACTCCCTAACTGAGAAACCGTTTCTCAAGGAAGACACTGTTCCGAGCGACAAACACTTTGCTCACTTCTCGGTTGTAGAAGTAGTAACCCAAGGTTTCCCTTGGATACCCCATAAAAAATACACTTGCCTGACTTGGCCGTGGTCTTGTACATCTAATGTCACTTGACAAAAGTTTCACAACCCCAAATTTTAAGAAAATATATACTCGGATTCTTTCCAATCCACATCTCATGCAGTGTCTTATCTACCGACTTTGATGGTACTCTGTTTAGTGTGAACTCTAAAGTTTCTAGACAATAACCCCAAAATTACAAAGGTAGATCCATCTAACTCATCATTGATCATACCATGTCTAACAAGGCCTGATTCCTCCTTACTGACACACAATTTCTCTGCGGCATTCTCGGTGGAGTGAGCTAGGGAACTATTCCAAAACTCTTCAGATAGTTATCAAACTCATGGCTGTCGGGGTTCTGGTAACTGGGGTACCACGACTCGACGGTCGCCGGGCCTACCTCTTAAGCAACAACGTCCCCAGGGTGCCAATGGGCCGACATGCTACCTCGTGAACTAGGTGTGGGGCAGTTATCCCCCCATGAGGCTTGGGACCGAACCTCGCATGGGCCGCCTTAAAGAGGTCGCATCGTGAGGGGGAGACCCCCGCCGTATCTGACAGGCCTCGGATTCCTTGGAACGTGCACTAGGGCACATTCATAATCTCGCAGAGAAAGGAGCAGAGACGACAAAACTAGGCGGTCGGTGCCAGGACCATGCAGACCGCCTCGGTAAAGAGGAGTCAGACCGGCCTCTTAAGTGTAAAAGCGACATGGATGACTTCAACATAGGCAGAGCCACTCTTTGCCACTTTGGTGCAAGGAAGGGCGCAGGAGGCATCACATAGCGACAGAAGACAATAGGGGCTCCAACTTTATGAAGTATTAGAAGGCAGGAAGTAGTCCTAGATTTAGTCCACACAAAGTGGACTTGTAGACCGACTATCCTTCAGGTAGAAGTGTGGAAGCCCTTCCCGCCCAAATTTTGGGGGAAGAGGGCCGACATCCCTATAAAAGGAGAGGCAGCGGACCTTAGAAAGGGATCGATCCTTGAGATCTAAAACCCTAGACATACATACTCCATTGTACCCTCGTGAGACACCGCGAGCAATACAACCAAGCAGGAGTAGGGGCTTTACCTCGTCACGAGGGTCCTGAACCTGGGTAACAAAACCCCGTGTCACTCTTTATCATGTGTGAGCTCTGCCACCATTGTTGTCGCCAATAAGACCGGAACATGTGTTAAGCCCCCTAACAAACTCAGGGCTCGTTGGACCCCTTGTTCCTTCACGGGACGCAAGTTTCCGACATTTGGTGTGTCAGGTAGGAGGCTGAGGCGCTCTTGCAATGTCTTCTTTAACCTTGTCAACATGCCGGCTCGCAACGAGACTCGGGCTGAGCGGGCCCTCTGCCGTGCGGCGATCAAGGTTCAGATAGAGCCTTCTCCCTGACACACCTCCACGGAGCAGACCCTATGGACAGAAATTGAGCAGGGCTCCTCCTTCCGCCCATCGTAGGAGTAGCATCTCTCCACCCGTGCAACAAATCACTCTCCTATACACACGTCCTCCTGCAACAGGATTAACCCGCCTACACCAGAGTGCAAAGCACATGGTGCAGGAGCAACTGTAGCACCCACCAGCCGAATCTAGATAGGAGAAATGGCGCAAGCACATGTCCGAGCTTATCAACATCGCCGCGCCAAACCAGGCGGCACAGGGGGCTCAAACTGATGGGGATATGCCAATCGGGGAATGCCCAGGAGGGAGATTTGACTGACCCTGGTGTCGTCGGATTGAATACATGTACGCCGGGAGTGGGCCCTTGAGGCGTGTGGATAAAGGGGGTGTGAGGTTACGGTATTCCAGGATAGTGAGCACACAAGCTTTACCGAGGTTCGAATCTGTCGGCCTTTTGATCCTACTCCTGATAGCAATCTAGTAATATGGTAGAGCCGGAAGTATAAATTACAAGAGAGGTTCGACTATGCGAGTTGAGGTTGTAGATTGTGGGTTCCCTAAAGATTGGTTCCTAGGATGGCTTATATAATTATCCGTCCTAGGGTTATAGGAGAGACCTATCTGGCTACGTTACAGAGTCAGTTATAAAGTACATCTTGAACTACAAGTAACTAAACATGCCTAAGTTGGTAAGTCTCCTAGGCTTTCCCGTAGCCGGATGGACCTCTGTCTTCTCTCCTTGACTAGGCTGCCCGTGAAGCAAAGCTCTAACCCAAAGTAGGCCACCCTGGTCAGCAAGTAAGAGTGGGTATACTCGGAAAGTATATCCCCAACAGTAGCCGTAGTCAGATTTCATCGCCTAGCTTGATCTTTCTTTGGTTGTAGAATCTTGAAGGGTTCCTCAAACTCTAGAAGAAAAGTAGGATCCGGGTCTCAAATTGAGTCGGATTTGTGATTACTTCATATGGTTTTCCCCATCTTGAATTCATACTGAGCCGAAAACTGGTCTCTGACATAACCTGACATCAGTCAAGGTCAAGTATTGTCATTGAAAGACATTCCTGTCAGTGTGACCATTGGTGGGTCTGCTTAGCACAGAACCGAGGTGTGGTTTAATGCACACATGAAGATCGAGGAGGCATAATCTTCTCGAGGAAGTTTCCCAGTTCTTTCCACGATGCATGGCATGTTTTACTGTTCGTTTCACATGAATCTTGACACAAGTGAGAATTATAAGGGGTTTATATCTCCTCATTCTCTTCTCACTAGCACCTCTACCATCTTCTTCCTCTAGGCAACGCGACACCTTGCCTCGTTTTCCTTCCCCAAACCCACAACACCGCCCACCAAAGGTCACTGCCCTCGACCAAATGGCTAAAGCATCTTCATATGGCGTGGTGGCGACATCCACGGTGGAGAAAAAAGAAAACCTTCCTGGAGTCTAGATCTCCCGTGTCCTCGACGACGAGAAACTATGTGGCGTCAAGAAGCAAGGCCTCCTCTGCACTAGGGAATGGCGACGCGGTTTCGACGATGTTGTCCGCATGCCACGTGTTGGCAAGAGGGTTTACTTCGGCACCCATCTGGACCAAGGTTTATGTTTTTCTCCCTCAGAGTTCTTCTCTGAGGTCGTAGATAACTATGGAGTTAAACTCCACAACTTCCCCCCAACACAATTCTAGAGCTTAGTTCTTACGCTTCCTTGTGGGAGGGTTATCTCAGAATAAAACCGAGTCTTCTTTTGTTCTAGTAGTACTTTGGTACCTAGAGAAATTCGATCACCGCCGGTAATCCCTACATTACCGGGACACTAAGCCTGACCCTTAGGAGAGACCGAGTCTACCCCAAGGTTATAGCTAGTGAGTTAGTGAAGAGGTGCCCGTCCATGTTCTTTTATCACAAGGACAAACTGGCTCCCGACAAGCAAGAACCTTTGCCGGCTTTTGTCGATGGTGCCACCACGCCCCAAGAGTCTTGGGATGCAGATACTCCAGCTCTCACTAAAGATTTGATCCGCTCCAAGAGGCGGATGGAATATTTGATGAAGCATAAGGGCCTGAAGGGATTCGACCTAGTCCACTGTTGGCTGGCACGTCGGATTCAACCGCTCCAGCACCAGGGTGACCGGCTCATGCACACGGTCACCAAGAGCAAGAAAGACAGCCTTAGGATTAGCCCCCTCCCAGTCCCGGACAAGGAGTACGAGACTCAGATCAAATAGTTGATCAAGGAGCGGGTTGAGAAGAATATTCCAGAGATTTCTTTGGATATGTATGCTACTGACAATCCTTTGACACCAGTAAGTTTTCTTGCTGATTCTTTCATACTCAATGATTTGCTCATCTATATTTTTTTATTTGCAATACTAGATAATCTGTCTTTCAGCTTGCTGACCTCGCCAAGTTGGAGCTTTCTCCTCTTAAGGGATATCCGCCTGAGGATCCGGTTCCTCAGGAGGATGACGATCTTGAACTGTTGCCGGGGGCACTTACCCGGAAACATAAAACTCCGACTGTTTCTGTGGGCACCTAGAAGGTGCTCGTTGTAAAGAGGTAAACTTCTTTACAAGGTTCTATATATTAACTCGTATTATTTCTGAATTGCAACAATCTTACTCTATTATCATCCAGAGCTAAAACAATTGCCAAGGGCAAGGAAAAAGGAAATCCCAAGAAGACTTTGCGCCAACAGAAGTTGACTCCTATTTTGCATGATGCCCCGCCTCCGAGCGTACATCCTCTCCGCATGTTAAAGATGTTTCAGCTCAATGTTTAGAGCCAGTGAACCTTGGCTCGTAGACCGATGTCACCATGAGTGACTCGGGACTTGATAAGGGTGAACCCGCAAAGGGTAATGATCCCTCAGCTAAGACCTTAGCGGAGATCCTTCTACAAAATCTGATAATTGCCAAACTTGGCCTTACTCGGAAGAGCACCAAAGAGATCCAGAAGTTGGCTCTCAATTGCCTGAAGACCTGAAATATCACAGCCGAGCAGGAGGAACAAGAAGCTTAGGACATCAAACTCGTCGATCTTATCGACCAAGTTCATCTTCGTGACGAGAAGTCAAAGGCCGGTGTGGCCCTACCTCCACCAATGATTCCTCTGACTCTCGCCGAGAAGCTTTCTTCTGAGGTGAACATGAGCCTCAACAAATTGACTCATGAACATTATGTAAGTCATTATTCAACTCTTTTTATTGTACTTCATATCATATCCTCTAGCCCCCAAGCATGAAGTTGGATAGGAATCTGGATTTATGCTTTTTATAGAATGCCAAAGAATGAACTATTATAGCCCCCCCTAAGACTCGTGCTGATTTTTTCAACTTAGTTACAATATATGCCCGAGTCTTAGTAGACTTCTGACTCTGGTTACCATTTTGACTTACAGAAATTTAATTATTATAACCAGGATTTGTTGAACAATATTTTCAATAAGCGGAGAGATATCAGAGCTCTCCAACTTGAAAATGCGCAACTTAAAGTTGCAAAGGATGAAGCTGAAGGTAAGCATTTTAGGCTTCATTCTCATAGTCTATTTTTTGAGTTGTAGCCATATATTTATTCCCTTTTATTTCTTGCTACTCTAGAACTTGTGAATTAGTATTGCAAGCTCATTGAACAAGCCAAAGATTATAATGTCTTGGAGGTGGAAAATGCTGACTTGCATGCTGAGCTAGAAAAACTCAAGGTAGATCACGAGTCCAGCATCGCCAGTGTTCTTAAATCCAACAATCACACTACTGAGGTGCGTGACCGCACCATAGAAGAACAAGACAAAACAATCTTGGAATTGCAAAATGCATTGGACAAGGAGAAGGATACCTCCGAAGCTCTTGGGAATGAACTTGGAAGTCTTCAAGAGGAGAAGACCAAAGTAGATAATACTATCTTTGGTAAGTTTGTTATCTCTGAATTGTTGTTTTTCCAACTTTGTTTACTTGGATATATGGTTAACCTTGTTTTCTTATTCATAGGTCCTCTCAACATTCTTGATGCTGATGACCCACAAGTATAGGGGGTGTATCGCAGTATTTTCGATAAGTAAGAGTGTTGAACCCAACGAGGAGCAGAAGGTGCTGGCTAGTGGTACGGATCAGGAATTCTCTGCAAATACTTAGCAAACGGATTTTTAGGGGTTTTCGATAAAGCAAGTAAACATAGTACGAGTAAATAAAAGACAGTAGGAATAAATGCAGCAAGTGGCCCAATCCTTTATGCAGCAAAGGACAAGCCGGTTGTATTTCTATAGATGACCAAACGTTCTCGAGGACACATGGGAAGACTGTCAAGTGCTTTCGCTTCATATAGTCGATTAATCTTCTCTAGCTTGCTAAGTGTTGTGTGGGTGAACCTGTGCTAATGCATCATCCCATCCAATACTTAATACATACTTGTGATTAAACCCCCTTGCAAACATCCGTAAGTACAAGAAAGTAATTAAGGTAGAAACCTAACCACAGCTTTAAACTCTAAGACCCTTACGTCCCTTGTGCAATGGTTTCCTAACGAGGGTTCAGGTTTCTATCACTCCGGCAACCCCTACGATTAGTAGCCAAATACATAATGCATTCCCCTAGGCCCATATAGGTGAAGTGTCATGTAGTCGACGTTCACATGACACCACTAGAAGAAGTACACCACAACTTAAATAACAATCTATTGAATCTTTCTCAATGCAACTCCACTACTAACAACAAGACTTCTCCCATGTACTCAAGAACAAAACGAACTACTCACAAGACATCATATGGATCATGATCAGAGATGGAATAATGATGTATAACAATCTGAACATAAACAATAATTCAATGGTTCACTCAATAGCATCAACTACAAAGAGTAATCAACACCGGGAAAGTTTCCCCTATGAACTATAGCAAGATTCAACGCAATTGTTACAACAATATGGAGATGGTGATGAGGGTGTTGATGGTGATGATGGTGGTGATGATGATGATGATCTCGATGAAGTCGAGCTTGATGGTGGTGTTGATGGCGAAGATCTCCCCTCTCTGGGAAGGAATTCCCCTGGTAGTAATCTGTCTGCTGGAGAGATCTTTCTCTCTTGGTGTTTTCCACCCCGCAGAGGCGGCGGAATCTTTCTGTGGTCGCTCGCCGAGTCTTAGGGTTTCGGGAGGAAGATATACGCCAGAGGGGAGAGGCTGGAGTGGGCCAGGGTGGCCACACCACTCCCTGGCGTGGCCTAGGCATGCCCGCGCCATGGGGTGGTGTGGGCCCCCTGTGGCCCAACTCCACTCCATCTTCTGGCATCTTGAGTCTTCTGGAAAAATAGAATTTTCCGTATAGTTTCCCGTATTTTCTGATCTTCGCAAATTTTGCCTCCAAACAACACCTTTTCCATCAGAATCCTGACTACAGCGGTCCATGCTCCAAAAGTCATCAACCATGCAAAAAATAGATGAAATAACATAAGTATCACCTCCCAATACGAAATATATCAATAAATAATAGTGAATTAAGACATAGAATAGTGATGCAAAATGGACGTATCAACTCCCCCCTAGCTTAGACTTCGCTTGTCCCCAAGCGGAACTGAGCTGAATACACATGACCTCAAGTTTATGGAGTGAAGAGTCGATAAAAGAATACGGACAAGAAGCATCACATTCATCAAATACATAGATCATAATAGAAGACAACTAACTATTATACAACTCAACTTGAAATGAGTAAAGGAAACACAATAAAGATACATAAAGTGAATCATAATTGGTAATGGCAAACTTAGCTCTTGGTCGAAGAATAGTTGATAATTTGCTGGAGTTCACAAATAGCTAGTTTTCCAAAGAAAGCTTACAAGGTAGTAAACATCAAGATAAGAGCAATGTGCAAAACAAGGAACATAAGAAACATGAATGCATAAATCATCGTATGAATGAATGAAACACATCAACTCCAAATACTTGCCGAGATAGAAGGGAATAGGTTTACTGACTCAACTACAAAGTAAAAGAAAGGGCCCTTCAAAGAGGGAAGCATGGATTACAAGTCTCATAAAGAGCTCCCAAAAATTATGATACTTACTAGCTTTCAGCTCTCATTGCCCCTATCATAGGAATCTTTAGGTGATTAAGGTTAAAGTGACACAACTAAGGGGATATGCTTGACAAGTTATAAGTTGAAATCTCAAGCCCCTTACTTATGAGTACCGATCCTCATGCTACTCAACTTCAGTCACGAGCAAGCTCTTGTCATTGTAAATACATGCGTATCATCGAGAACCGCCAACGGGGTACCCCTTGCAGATGACACAGGAGCTATCCCATAATCAAAATGACAAGGCAAGCAGACAGTGAGCATCTCAACGATCTTTTTATTTGCTATTTGCATAAGAATGCTCACTATAGTTATGCTGCAAGTTTCCACCATGATTAGGCATGGCTTAGGCTAGCGGCTCAGGCGTTTCTCTAACACACATATAAACTCCATGATCTTACAAGTTCCACTTTTATTTCACACCGCCGGGATCCATAAGCAAAAGAACATGATATCAACAAGGTACAAAGTACCAAATGAAGTGTTGAAATTGGTCCCCATGATACATGGTTCGGCTAACTTCAACTCATAAAGTGCAACCATATACGCAACAAAGAAGGACCCAATGGTTCAAGTTTATTAAATGCAAGAAAGTAAAGTGTGCCATCAAGTTAATGAGAGCTTTAATCACTAAATTTCACATAACAAGTTTAATTTGGGAGGTAGATAAAACAAGAATTTACTTGGAATAGCAATAATGCTACTAGGTAGGTATGGTGGACACAAATGGCGAAGGTTTTGGTTTAAAGGAGGCGGATGCACGAGAAGAATTTACTCTCAGTAGAGGTTTTTGGCTAGCAAGGCTGGGTAGCAAGTATAAGAGTTGAAGGAAACAAACAAACATACAAATGGTAAAGACAAACATGCAATCTTCCTTGGAAGCACAAAAGATCTTAACTAGAGAAAACTAGACTTATGAGCAAATCAAGAAAGAAAGATGATGAAATTATTTTCCTCTAGAGTACTTCTATCTTTTTATTTTCAACTCTCAAAAAGGGTGTTGCTACTGACTGAGCCAGGTTTGCCAAAACCAACTGAATTAATTCAATGATCCCAAAGTGCTACCAATACTAACAACAAGATCAATCATACAACCACGAATTGAAAACTATCAAAAGCTATGCAAAAGAGTTAATGATAGAACTTCTCATTAGTACTCCAGAATGGAAACTCACACCAAGGGATACAAATCTAACGAGAGAGGGGACACTTCCATAATGCAAACCATACTACAAAATAACTCCTCTATTCATGATATGACTCTACTAACAAGGTAAAAAGATAGAAGATAGTGATATGATACCGCGACACTCCCCCAAGCTTGGAACAAACCAAGGGGATGCCAAACCTGATGATGAATTACTCCTTAGGTGGTGGTGGTATCTTCTCAATGAGCTCTCTGATAAGTTTCCCCAAGTCATCAATCTCGAAGGTGAGATTACGAATCAGCTGTGATGTTTGCTCAATGTGGCTCATGATCATGTCGTGTTGAGAATCCCAGCTCTTGCTATTCTTTCCCTCTTCCTCCTTGAAGTCTTATTTTCCTGCATGGTTAGAACGAGGCAAATCCCAATTGGAGGGTAATTTCTCCTTGGGAATATTCTGGTATTGATGCTCATGGATAAGAGTGTGGAAAGGATTCTTGGTGCGTGGAGGAAGTGACCAGGGATCTGAACGGTGATGAGGAGGCTTCCCTCCAATGGCTGGATTTGCCACCACTCCGATGCTTGCAACGGTAGTGCCGGTGTGCTTTGCCTCCTCTTCACCTTCACTCTTGATCTCCTTCTACTTCCCGGTGTCTTGGAGGTCTTCCTCCATGGGTTCCTTCCCTTTATCCTTGGCGGACACCATTGTGCTTCTAAACTTTCAAAGTGTATGTCCTGGCAGAAACAGATTGGAACAAAAACACGACGAAAACACAATATACGAACCTCAGGGGATCCAGGTGGTTATATATTACGAAGTTTCACTTCAAAAGGAAGGTACTGGGAGAAAACGGGTCGGAGACGGAGTCCTGGGCGGCCTCACCACCTGGTGGCGCGGCCAGGGGTGGGCCCGCGCCATGGGGTGGTGTGGGCCACCCTAGCTCCGGTTCCGTCCCTTTTTCGCTTCATAGCTTTCCTTATTGACTGAAAACTGCAAAAATATAGTTGGATTGTATTTTCGCGGAACTTTTCTTACCATAACTGTTACCTAGTTGGAAACAGACTCTACAGGTCTCTGAATTTGGTATTGAGTGGATCCTTCCGGAGTCATCACTTAAATATCATCGATATCTTCATATTCATATACTTATTACTCGAGTCATAAAACCTTTCTCGTCCTTGTTACACCATTATCTCCACTTCCTGGAAATTTCTTTCACACAAACTTCACACAGTTCTTATTAGCAACATTAGTATAAGTGAAGTGATAAAACCTTTTGAGTCCAACTTCGACTGAAAACCATCAAAACAAAAGTTACTGTAGCAACTCCTTTCGAAAACCCAAAAAGAATTCAAAAAGGAAATCGAATAAAGAAGCAAATGCAAGATTGGCAAAATCTGTCAAAACTGACCAGCAGGTAAAGATCAATTTTTTCGAAAATCTTCTGTTGCTCAAATGAAAAAGTGCAAAACTAACGAAAGTTAAATAACAACCTGGGGCAGAAGCACAAACAATTACAGCTCAATACGATATACAGATATATCTCACAAATTTTTACGGTGAAGCACAAAAATCTGTTTCGGGACAGCAACTTCCCCAAATCTTACTTCTCTCTCATTAGAGGTTGATCTTGACACAAAAACCTAACAAAACGGATAAGAAGCGGTTATTACCGAAGTAATAACTTCCCACACTCAAAGAAACAAAAACAAACTGAAAGCAAAAAAAAATTTGGGTTGTCTCCCATAAAGCTCTTTCTTTATAGCCATTAAGATGGGCATGATGATTTTGAAGAAGCTCTCATAGGGATATGATTTGAAGTGAAAGAGAGCATTAAGAAGCAAAAACACATGCACATTTAAGTATAACCCACTTCCTATGCAAGAGAATTTTGTAAACAAACAAGTTATTGGAACCAAAGGCAACTTGCATAAGAAGGCAAAAGAAGTGCAACATAAAAACTTTCAGCATAAAACGAGGAAACTTGATATTATTGAGATGCACAAGAACACTTTTCCCTCTCTCATAATAGCTTTCAGTATCATGCATAAAATTAACAATATAGCTATCACAAGGACTATCATAGCAATGATCACTTATTCTAACAGAAAACACAGGAATACTAGCTCTCATAACACTACTATGCGAAACAATATTAGAGGTATCCTTACAAAGGATAGTGTGTCCTTCTTTTTCATATTTAGCAACAAAGTCTTTCACATTTGCTACAATAGGTTCATCAATCATTTGTTTATCAGGTTCAGCATCCCTACTCATACTTTCATTAACCATACTAGCTATCATAGAATGCTCCCTTACCTTAACTGGGAAAGGCATTTTCTCAATATAAGGTTTAGGTAAAACATGACTAGCAGTATAAACTTCAGTATTTCTTGTAGGAACACGCTTAGCAATATCTTTATAAGGTTCATGATACTTATTCCACTTCTTTTTAGGCACTTCAATATAAGAAGCAAAAGCCTTAAAATAAGAAGCAATAGCTTGAGAGTCTAGACCATAAGCATTTTTAATATTTTGAAAGTCATCAGTTCCCATAAAAGATTCAATGCATTCATAATCATATTTTATACCTGACTTTCTACCTTTTTCATTCTCCCAAGCTTCAGCATTGTCTTTAATACGTTCTAGAAGGTCCCATTTAACTTCTTTTTCCATGCGAGTGAATGATCCAGCACAAGAAGCATCCAATAAATCCTTGTCATGTAGAGGGAGCCTTGCATAAAAGTTATTGATAATAATATTGTTGGGGAGCTCATGAATGGGACATTTGAGCATTAGTAACTTCAATGTCCCCCAAGCTTGAGAAGTACTCTCTCCATCAAGAGGCCAAAAGTTGTATATTTGATTCCGATCTTTATGAATTTCACTAGGAGGATAAAACTTTGAATAAAAGAGAGGCAGTATTTCCTCCCATTCCAGAGCTTGACCATTCTTCAGCAGCTTATACCATTCCTCAGCTCATCCTTTTAGTGATAATGAGAATAACTTCTTCTTAACTTGATCTGTAGTAATACCTGCACACTTGAACAACCCGCATAATTTGTGTATAAAGAGCAAATGATCACCGGGATGGACAATTCCATCCCCAACATAGTAGTTATCCATAACACGATCAATAATTCTTGTAGGTATTTTGAAAACATCTTTCTCACCAGGTGGTGGCTTATCTACTACCTTAGCAGTGGTAGTAGCATTACCAAATAAGACACTCAGCGAGTTATCCATAACGAAAATAAAGCAACTAGCAGAAGTAAACAATACTCACAGTAGAAGTTTCCTTTACCAGTTCCACTCTCCAATAGCACTTCACTCCCTAGCAACGACGCCAGAAAATAGTCTTGATGACCCACAAGTATAGGGGGTGTATCGCAGTATTTTCGATAAGTAAGAGTGTCGAACCCAACGAGGAGCAGAAGGTGCTGGCTAGTGGTATGGATCAGGAATTCTCTGCAAATACTTGGCAAACAGATTTTTAGGGGTTTTCGATAAAGCAAGTAAACAAAGTACGAGTAAATAAAAGACAGTAGGAATAAATTCAGCAAGTGGCCCAATCCTTTATGTAGCAAAGGACAAGGCGGTTGTATTTCTATAGATGACCAAACATTCTCGAGGACACATGGGAAGACTGTCAAGTGCTTTCACTTCATATAGTCGATTAATCTTCTCTAGCTTGCTAAGTGTTGTGTGGGTGAACCTGTGCTAATGTACCGTCCCATCAAAGACTTAATACATACTTGTGATTAAACCCCCTTGCAAACATCCGTAAGTACAAGAAAGTAATTAAGGTAGAAACCTAACCACAGCTTTAAACTCTAAGACCCTTACGTCCCTTGTGCAATGGTTTCCTAACGGGGGTTCAGGTTTCTGTCACTCCGGCAACCCCTACGATTAGTAGCCAAATACACAATGCATTCCCCTAGTCCCATATAGGTGAAGTGTCATGTAGTCGACGTTCACATGTCACCACTAGAAAAAGTACACCACAACTTAAATAACAATCTATTGAATCTTTCTCAACACAACTCCACTACTAACAACAAGACTTCTCCCATGTCCTCAATAACAAAACGAACTACTCACAAGACATCATATGGATCATGATCAGAGATGGAATAATGATGTATAACAATCTGAACATAAACAATAATTCAATGGTTCACTCAATAGCATCAACTACAAAGATCAATCAACACCGGAAAAGTTTCCCCTATGAACTATAACAAGATTCAACGCAATTGTTACAGCAATATGGAGATGGTGATGAGGGTGCTAATGGTGATGATGGTGGTGATGATGATGATGATGATCCCGATGAAGTCCAGCTTGATGGTGGTGTTGATGGCGACGATCTCCCCTCTCCAGGAAGGAATTCCCCCAGCAGAAATCTGTCTGCCGGAGAGATCTTTCTCTCTCGGTGTTTTCCGCCCCGCAGAGGCGGCAGAATCTTTCTGTGGTCACTCCCCGAGTCTTAGGGTTTCGGGAGGAAGATATATGCCAGGGGAGAGGCTGGAGTGGGCCAGGGTGACCACACCACTCCCTGGCGCGGCCTAGGCCTGCCCGCGCCATGGGGTGGTGTGCGCCCCCAGTGGCCCAACTCCACTCCATCTTCTCGCATCTTGAGTCTTCTGGAAAAATAGAATTTTCCGTATAGTTTCCTGGATTTTCTGATCTTCGTGAATTTTGCCTCCAAACAACACCTTTTCCATCAGAATCCTGACTACAGCGGTCCATGCTCCAAAAGTCATCAACCATGCAAAAACAGATGAAATAACATAAGTATCAGCTCTCAATACGAAATATATCAATGAATAATAGTGAATTAAGACATAGAATAGTGATGCAAAATGGACGTATCAGATGCCTCTTCTTCCGAGTCTCGTACCAGTCGGCTTGTTGCCATTGGGGACCTGATCCATGATTTCCGCGTGTCCTTGGAGGAAATCGGTGAATCCGCCTAGCTCTCTGATGAGTGCATATTTGCATCATGTTTTATATTATTATTTTGCATTTTAGATGTAAGATCTTGGTATTTTACGGTGCTAGCGTGCACATTTTATGTCTATTTTCACTAGCTAGGATTAGGACAGATGATGGATACAATGGACATAATTCTTGGAGCAATTATACTGGGGAGAAAAGGAGTCAAAAACAACGTAAATCGCTTATTTGGGAAATATCAATAATACCAGAAGAAAAACCGAAGCGATCAAGGCACACAGATGGTTTAACGACCAACTATACGGGTGGAATAAATTTTCCGGCCGTATAGTTCCTGCCACCGCCTCCTCAAATAGTTTCGCCTCATGCAACTAGATCAGAGAGACGACATACAGAGCAACCATAAATCGTCGGAACCTCACCTCCAGAAGGCATCTGGAGGGGGAACTCGTCCACCAGGGATCCATCTTCGCCCTGCACAGATCCGAGAGGCTAAGGCATCGATCTTCATCATCAACCACTGCATCACCACCATCTCCATCCATCGCATCTACATCTTGTCTAGATCTTGTTGTAATTTCCGTACTCGTTGTGGATTTATACAAGTACTATTCATCTATGATAGATTCCATTATTACTGCTATGATGTTGATTGCCTCCATGTCTGAGTAGATCATTAGTTCTTGGGGAGATGGAGAAACCCTAGTATGAGATTGAAATAAGATAAAGTTTATTATGATATTCATCGTTGTGACCGTGTGTTAGATTATCTTCATCTTGATGTTGAGAGGAGTCGACCTCTCAATATTTTCCTCTCATGAGGACTTGATGGAGGGAACTACTTGTTGGTAGATGGAGGTGTGTTAGCACTTACAGTGACTATAAAGCTATTGGCACCCCTTATCTATCAACTTGGGAACCGAGGAAACTCACAGAACACTATCCATGCCATGGGATACGTCCTATGGGATTAAGTCCCTTAATAGCGCAGTAATTCGATTGATGTTGATTGTCGACAGCTGTGGTTATGAGGATGATATGATAAGTGGTTGATGCCTATTTGTCCAAATACGGATTTTCTCCCACACATACATAGTTGAGAATGTTCATGATAATAATCTTTACTTTAGATCTTTATAGTGCTAGTGGTGTATCCGCTACTCCCTCAGAATACTTTTCCCCTATTGCAGTTCCAATCTCTCTTACATACACGGTACTTACTTTCTATGTTTAGTTGTTTTACTTTACTTATTGTTGCTCTTATACCAAAAACCCCCAAAACACCTTTTTACGCAATACTCGCATTTTATCTTGTCACTTGGAACTTTATTTAGCATTTTATTGTAGTATTTATTTCAAGACTTATTATACTTCAGACTCCTGCTCCCTGTGGGATCTATATCTTTATTTCGAAACTAGCTACAAACGATCTGTGCACTTGCAGTCATCACTCTCCCGCCTAAACTCAATGTCTTCCTTTGAGGTAGGGGAAAAGGCGAAGAATATGCCCAAGGTTGTCAAGGATTGGAACATGTCATATGCATGCACAACGACACAGAATTCCCTAACAATGGTAATGAGCCACCATGGAAGCATGGAAATATGGCAAGTTAACAAGGGTTATTTAACTGTTGATGAATACGGTAATACACAGAACATCAAAGAGATATGGGATGCTTGTGCCGGATACGCCTCTCGTGTGGCCGAGCTGACCCGTTATGGTGAGCCATTCTTCACGCCCATTGAAGTGCCAACACCCCCAGGGAAGAAGTTCCTGAAGTTTCTGAAGACGACAAGCAGACTGAGTCTGACATACTTGTCTCAGAAAGATATCAGGGATGATACGGGTGATGTTTCCAGTGAGCCGACAAATCCTTCATCTCCACCTGCATCATAGAGTGTACTAGAAAACAATGTGTTATTCTGAAAAAAAATCTAATTGTAATAAGTAGAATATTATTTTTCTATGCTAGTTTGCAAGAATTCATGCTTTACTTCTTTAGCACTTTTGGCTTTATATTTTTGTGCTTAAAAAGTACTTAAGAACTGTTTTTCCATATTTATCGTTTATCTGGCTTTCTGCCTCGTTCCTTTCGTGAGCCAGCAAACCTTTAGAACAAAAACTTTGCCGAGCAATAGAGCTCACTTGCTAAACCAGTTTAAACCCAAAATCAAAGCCGACTTCTAGTACTAACAATCCACTACTCAGAAAATACCCGCATCCATCAATCAGATAAAAAACCATGTATAAACTAGAAAATCTAGACTTATACCTGAAGTTAGAATTTTTAGAATCAGAAATCTAACCAAAACAAACATGAGCATAAAGTATTTTCAAGTATTCTGGGATTTTCGACTATGACATGATCATTAGGAAATAAGATGGTACATAAAAAACAACTCAGAAAAAACATTGAGGAGACCAGTACTTTATTTCACTTTGAACATGTACATGGATATGATTACAAAGAAAGATATTTAAGAATAGAAGGGACGTAGCTGAGCAATATTCCATGGATGGTCTTTTTAATCAGGATTTGTACTGCCTCCGGCTCTCTTTCTCTTCTTAGTAGTAGGTGTTTCTTTTTCCAGCCTTATATCAGTTAGGTAGTAAGAACCATTATGCAATATTCGACTAACCGTAAAGGGCCCTTCCCATATAGGGGCAAGTTTGTGCTCTACTTTTTGCACTAGTTGGAGAACCATATCACCCCTTCCTAAAAGACCGGTTTATGACTCTCTAACTATGATACTTGCATAACTTTTTCTGATAGGCTATAGATCTCTCCACAACAATGACATAAACTACCTTGAGCATATCGAGGTCCTCTTGTCGAGCGAGTTTGGCATCCTCTTCAACATACGCAACGACTTGGGGGGAAGTATGAATAAGATCACTTGGAAGAACATCTTCTGCACCGTGGACCAAGAAGAAAGGTGTATATCCGGTTGACATATTAGAAGTAGTTCGTAAAATCCATATCACATATGGTAATTCGTCCACCCAAGCCCTCGCAGCACGATGTAGTGGTGCGTTGAGTCTTGGTCGTAGGCCTTGAACAATTAAGCCATTTTCCCTTTTGACCTGTCCGTTGGCTCCTGGATGTGCGATTGATGACCCCTTGTTCATAGAAAAATTCGACTAGTTCTCCCATGGAAAAGTTTCTCCCATTGTATGTAATAATACTATGCAGATACCCAAATCTAATGATCGCGTCCTCGACGAACTTTTTGGTTGTTGCTCCATCATAGCTTGTGACGGGTTTTTCTTCTATCAATTTCGTGAATGTATCCACCATCACAAGAAGGTGAGTGTATCCACTTTGATCCCGTTTAAACGGTCCTACCATGTCAAGCCCCTAGACCGCGAAGGGCCATGTAATCGGAATTGTTCGTAGCTGATCAGCCAGAACATGGGCTTGTTTGGTGTATTTTTGGCAACCTTTGCATGTCTTGACCAGCTGTTATCTGCCTTAGCTATAAGCTAGAAAAATCCGTGTCTAAAAGCCTTTGCGACTAAAGATTTGGCTACTGTGTGATGTCCGCACTCGCCTTCATGGATTTTCCTTAGGATTTCCACTCCTTCTACGGGAGAAACACAATGCTGAAAGACCCTAGACGCACTCCACTTATAGAGCTAACCTCCCAGTAGTGTGTACAATTTTGCTCATCGGACGATCTGTCAGCTCAGAACTTTGTCTTCGGGTAATTTTCTATCTACCAAGAAATCAAGGTAGGGTTGTGTCTACCTAGGAATTATAGCTAGAACTGCTATGATTGGTGAGTCGGATTTGGTGAGAAACTCCTCATCAACTCCTGTGATAGAGGGAACTCTTAAGTGCTCCAAAAAAGCAGCATCCAGGACATGTTTCCGAGCATAGCCTATTCTTGATAGAGCATCTGCTTCCTGGTTTTCTATTGAGGGAATGTGTTGAACTTCAAACCCTTGGAACGATTTAGATAGTTCATCCACGATAGCTCTATATGTTGCCATGTACTTGTTTGCATTGTAGATATCGGATACTTGCTGAGCAACTAAATTCGAGTCTCTGTAACACATGAGTCGGCGAATGCCAATGTGTTTTCCAATTCGAATTCCATGCAGAAGGGCTTCATATTCGGCGATGTTGGTTGTTGCGATGAAGTGAATCTGCAACACATAGACTAGTTTATCACCTTGGGGTGACTTGAGCACCACGCCAGCTCTCGAGCCCCCAAGCGCTTGATAGCTGTGAGTTTCGATATATTTTTTATGATTTTTATTGATGGTTTTCCTGTCGATTTGATTGTTTTCTAACTTTACCTAACGCTAATACTTCGGTAGTGAAGAAAACATGGTTTTTAATGTGTGTTTCAGGTTCTGAAAATCAACATAAGGTTTTAGCAAGGGAAACACAATATTCAGGCGAAAACAAGCAAGTCTCTTTTTGAAAACAATCAAGGGAGGCAAACAAAAGCTTTAACGAGCAACTATACGGCGGGAATATTTTTTCGGCCATATAGTTCCCGCCGTATAGCTGTCGCCGCCTCCGTCTTGTTAAAAGGTACAACTTTCATGAAGGGGGCATACAGAAAAACAGAACACAATAGCCTCCATCCCATCTAGAGAGGAGAAAGAAGATATCCGGAGAAGGAGCAGAAGACGTTCTTCATCTCGCTCCACGATCTTCGACCTCCTAGTCAACACACCCCCATAGCCATTACTTGTACTTGAGAGAGAGAGAGAGAGATCTTCACCTTGCAAGACTAGGGTTTTAGATTGTTTCTTCCTATCTTGAATTGTGTTAGATTACTTTTCTATTCTTATTGTGGATCTCCACTATAATATTAAGAAGAACTCCCTTTATTTAATCATAACGATGATGCTTTCGCCTCTCATGTGTGAGTAAGTTTCTTGCGCATGGGAGATGTAAGGGATTAGTGAGATCTGATGTGCCTCCATATATTTTCCATTAGTTTGTGATTGATTTTAATTACTATATTATGTGTGCTTGACTATATCTAGGATGTCTAATGCTTGTTGTCCAATTAAGGGCCTAGACAACATGATGCTTTGTTCTACATGGATAGGATCTTGCTCGCTAGTAGATCGGCGACGCCCGAGTGACACGGGGATATCAATGGAAAACTAGTTGACTCGAGGAACACGAGGAACCACTATGCTTATTGCATTAGTCTGATCCAAGGAGCTTAATTTCTAAGCAACCTGAAGGATCTTAGTCGTCTAGTGTCTGACCATGGTTTTGGTAACAGACTAGTAGGGTTATTGAAGTTGGGATGAAATCTACCAAGAGGAGTTCCGGCTAATTATGGGTTGCTCGCCTACACATATACTTATAAGATTATAATTGTTACACTTATCACTCGTCCACCTGGTATAGTCACTATCACCATGAACTGTATCTCCTGGCGCCTTCTTTGTCATCTGCAGAAAACCACAAACAATGGAATCATTCTTTACTTTTATGCTTTTTATTCCTAAAGTTTACATTTCCGTTTTACTTAAATACATCCAGTTTAATCCAACGCTCATTCCTATTTCCACACTTCCAGTCAATTCACTCGAACACCTATGACAACTTTGGGTGTGACAGAGACTTCATTCATAAACACTTACCTTTGACTTGCAGACATCTTGGTATTTTTTGGCGCTGTTGCCGAGAGCTAAGCGCTAACTATTTGTCTCTTGACATTTTAGGTGTTACTACTAAAAAATGTTCTCCCTAGGAGAAAAACGATCTACACTCTCTGGTAGGACCTATTTACACGATTATTTTGAGCATGTGCCTGCTCAAAGGCACGAGGAAATTATTGAAAAACTTTTAAGATCAAGTAAGGTTGAAGTTGGAAACCTAAGTGTTATTATGGAAATCATTTCTATTTACAGGACAACTCCCAAGAAACCTGAGAAAAATCTCAGAGAATACAGTGCTCCAAGTTCTGAATTTCTTAAACAACCAATAAAATTCCCTAATCCTAGAGTTAGAAAATATCGATTTGATGGTGGAATTATTAAAATTTTGCAGGAAAAAGCTTTCAGTGGAAGGGAAGATGAAGACCCAGGAAGACATCTTAGAGAGTTCGGCAATGTGATAACATCACTTGGACCAAAAGGTTTTCCAAGAGACTTCTCTCGTCTAAAATTATTTCGTTGGTCTCTTAAAGGTAAGGCTCTAGACTGGTTATATTCTCTCCCTTGTCATTACATTATATGTTGGGAAAATTGCATTGTTAAATTCATAAACATGTTTTATCCTTTTAAGAAGGCAACTGAAATTAGAAATAATATAGGCAACTTTAGTCAGAACATGGGAGAAAACTACCCACAAGCCTAGGATAGGTTCATTGGAATGATCAATAGCATTCCTAATCATGGCTATTCTGAATCAACTATTTTCCATTTATTTACCATGGTCTTAATACTCAATGCAGAGAGTTGCTTGACTTCTTAGTAGGAGGATCGATAAATACTTTAACTGTTAAAGCATGTTTGTAATTGATGTCTACTAGGGATAAGAATGATTCTATATATAATCCTGATTTCGACACTAAGATGGAAAAAGGGATACTTCGTATAGCTCATGATCTTATGCCTGAAGTACGCAAAAGAATGAAAGAAAAAGGTATACCTTCTGAACTTGTTTGGAATTGTTACAAGTTTTCACTGAAAAGATGAAACTAGAAAAGTTTTTCAAGAATTACAACATCTAGAAGCAAAATCTCATAATAACCTGCATAAGCATTTTCAAAAGAATAAGAATATTTTCGCGGAACTCATGGAAAATTATGATAAGATTGGCCAACAAATAAAATTATTTCACAAGTACCTTAGTATGATTGAAACCCGATGTGAACAAATAGCATCTGGTTATCAAATTTTTCTTCAAGATGATATAGATATTCTTGTTTCTACTAATGTTGTTACAAGGAGATGTGCAGTTGTTACAGGACCATTAGGACCACCAGTATATGAAGCTGAAAAAGGTTGAAAGGAAAAAGCCTTGCTCAAAGCAAGCCAAGAACATGATACACTGGTGGATGCTCAAGATGAAACTTCTCAAGAAACACAAGATCAAACCTTGGAAGAGCAAAATCATGCACATGACAACCGTTATGAATCTGATGTAGAGATGGTTGATCCAAGAGAAGAAAAGAAAATAGTAATGAATATGAAGTTGTTGTAGTAGAAAAGAAGAAGAGTGATAAGCAGCAACAAAACAAAGCAACAAAAGAGCCTGACCCCCCACAAAAGGTAAAAGACAAGAATAATAAAGGTGAGCAAAAGCTTCCGTATCCAGATAAAAAAAGAAAGCACTAGATCAGGTAATCTATGATTCTTTTAAAAAGGCACTTGGTGATTTTTGTCTGGAAATCCCATTTTCGGATGCAATAAAAGTTCCTACATATTCTAAATTCCTCCGTGATATTCTTAGTAGAAAGAAAGAAATAACTGAAACTGTTGCCATGGTGACTAGTTATCCTGCTAATGGGAAGCTATTGTCTAAATCAGGAGATCCCGAAATACCAACTATTTCATCCTCAATAGGTAAAACAGACATTCATAATGCCTATGTGATTTAGGTGTAGGAGTCAGTGTAATGCCATATTCCCTCTATAAAAGGTTACGATTAGGGGAGTATTCCCCTACTACTATCACTTTACAGATGGCTGACAAGTCCACTGAACAACCCATTGGTATGATTGAGGATGTTCTACGTATAATAGATGAGCATTTTATTCCCACTAATTTTCTTATTCTTGAAATGCCAAAGGATGAAAAATTATCCATAATACTAGGATGACCTTTCCTTAGTACTACAGGAGCGTCAATTGATTGTGGCGGGGGGAAAATAATCTTCAATGTTTATGATGCTAAAATCATCTGGTATTTTCCAAAGAAGCTTGAAGTAGGAGAAAGATGTATTCCACCGACAAAATGGGTTCATAGGGTAAGTGCCTTTAATAAGGGGCAACCCAAGGTAAGAACTCGGGAACAGAGAAGGGGTTGAATTATTCAACCATTCTTAATAAAATGCTTGATGGGAGTCAACCCATCACATTACTAAAATAAATTAAAAGAGTAAAATTTTCATCGAATTCCTACAACTTTTTCATAGACATTCTTGTAGAAGCGCTCCCGTGAAGATGCAGCTGTCAAAAACTAGTAGAAACATCGATTGAACAAGTGTAGAATAAATATAAAAAATAAGTTTGAGTTTTATCTACAAAAAATAGCTTAATCATTTAGTTCAGATTTAAAACTAAATCTCTAGTTATGGAGAAGAAGTTAGGTTGTACTAAAAATCCTGCTCTATACATGCTGATGTTGGTTGAAGTTTCTATTGTCATTTTGTCAAAAACAAGGTATTTTGCTAAGTTTCAAGATAAGAAATAATTCGCGAAGAAATGGAATGATTTTGATGACTATAGAAGGTTTAACGACCAACTATATGGCGGGAATAAAAATTCCGGCCGTATAGTTCCGATCGTGTAGATATCGATGCCTTCGTACAATTTCTTTCCTAGGGTACTGATGGTTTAACGACCAACTATATGGTGGGAATAAAAATTCCGACCATATAGTTCCGGTCATCTAGATATCGCTGCTTGTTTCAGAAAATTTATCTCAAGGTTACAGAAGGTTTGACGACCAACTATACGGCGGGATCATTTTGATCCGGCCGTATAGTTGCGCCCATGTAGCTGTGATCTGCGTAAATAAACCTAATTTTTGACGCCGCCGAAACTATGCGGTGGGAACTACTTCACCAACCCGTATAGTTGTGGCCATATAGTTCGGCGCGACCTCTTAATCGTGTCGGGGCGGCTAGGTTTCTTCTCCCTCCTCACTTTTTCTCACATATTCGCTCTCCAAACCTCTAAAAACCCACCTAGAACTCTTGATTCTTCGCGGATTTTGTTTGTTTGAGTGGGGGAATCAACATATCGATATGTTTCTCTCCCTATCCATGCTTTATTTTCAGAATTCCATGGTTGAAACTCTCACATTGATCTAGTGGATGAACTCAAGCTTATTTTGTTTTTCCTTTTAATTTCTCATGTTAGGATTAAATTTTTTCCATGTAGAATCGTTCGTATCTCATGTAGAAACTATATGCCTAAGGTTGTATGGTGAAATTTTTTAGTGCATCAAGATGAACAAAATTGGTAGCATTTTTCGCAAGAGAAAGCACCAACATGGCGAGAGCTCGGGGCTCCGGGTCAGGCTCAACATCAAGTTGGCCATTATTTCGTCAAGGAGGGTGTTGCCCACACGTTGGGCTGATCATAACTTTCTCACCGTGGCAGGGTTGAGGGCTGACTTCGACCTCATGTGTGATAAGGCCGGGCTAACATTCTAGGCTATGTAAGCCACGATACCTACACCGAGCTCACCTATGAGTTCATCGCCTCTTTCTATGATGACCACAAGGAGAAAGGTAATGTGTGCACGGTAAGCTTCACCATAAACCAGCAGCCATATGAAATAACTTTCGGAAAAAATTGTGATGCTTTTGGCCTTCCTCACGGTGGGGAGTCAACTGTTACCAATTTATATAGTGTCTCAAGTGGACAAACTTGGGAGGTTATTTCTGTTAACGGTGGTAGGTACTTCTACTAGAAGAAGATGTCCACCATTAAGAACCCAACAATTGGCTACTACCCCTTGTTCCTCGCCAATACACTACTGGGAAGAGGAGATACCGGTTCCATGGCCAATGTGGACATGGCCATGATCAGCAAGGCACTCTTCCCCAATGCACCGCAAATCCCCAATCATGCGGCTCTACTATTCCAGCACCTTCTCCACTAGAGAAACAACACGAAAGGTGACATTCGAATTGTTGGATTAGTAACCCACCTTGCCCATGCATTGAATATTACATTACTTGTTATGCAACCTGTTGACAACTCCAAACTTATGGACGTCAAGTATTTAACTGCTTTTGGCTTCCTCGTTGTTTACCAAGCTAACAAGAGGCTTTGAGCATATCAGTTTGGTTATCTTGGTGATGCACAGGGTGAGCAGGTTCCGTTGCCCTATCCACAAGCCTTCTCAATTATGGAGAAGGACACCTGGATCCTCCCCAAGGATCAAGTGGTGGAGATCATGGCTGAACTCCATCCTGATCAAGAAGAAGATGAAGAAGGAGAGCAGCAAGATGAGGATGAGCAGGAATACAACCCTGCTTGGGAAGGACAACAGCAGCTGCTGCAGGGGGATCCTAGGACCCATGGCCCAATCAGCCGTAACAGGGGTTCAACTATGTCCCCTATCAAGAATTTTAGCAGCTCAACCAACACGTTGGGGAGATTGATCAAACTCTACAAGGAGTGAATGAACATGTGAGTGCCTTAACTCACAACTTCAGTCACTTCATGACCCACTTCCCCGACTACTACCAGCAGTTCTGCACCAGCCGCCGAACGACGGCAACAACTGAGCCTGGCAAAAACCTAAGCTTGGGGGAGGTTTGAAAACTTCAAAACCTTGCATTCATATTTTCATTTCTTCCTTTGATTTATTTTACTTCTTGAAAATTGCATGTTTACTTTCAGTTTGCATTCCTAAACCAAAAACACAATAAAATTAGTTATAACCTTTATTGCAAATTTGTTTCTTTGTCTCTCTCGGAAATTGCTCAATTTCAGGTGACTTGGTAATATGGAAATGTGGAGGGGATTCGACTCAAGTACGAGAATGAAGAAAGCAAGAGGAGGTATCACATTCCTTTGAACACCTTTTCTGCAACTTTAATTGACCCTACAATTATCACTCGCTTGCACTTGAGTCACTCCCCACTTAGCTTGTTATCCTATAAATTCTATTCCTTTGCCAAGTGTCTCCTTTTAGCTTTGAAATAATGAGCAATGAACTTACTTAAAAGTATTTCTGACATTTTGACAATAAGAAAAAACATCCAAAAGATGACTTGAGTCCATGTTTAGACGAAAGGATTTGATTTTAGAACTACTCAACCGCATTTGAACTTAATGTAAATAGACTCGATAGCCCTCTTGAATGAAATTGTCTGATAAAATGGATGCTTCAAAGTAGTAGAGATTATGTCACTACTTTTTCTAATAATTACCGTAAAAAATTGCTATACGCGTGTCATTACAACACTGTCTTCCTCCATGGGTAACTATTAACTCTGCTAGCCAACGAATGATCTAAATGTGGGAAACCACTTGATTTCAGCTATTGAATTATGTAAGCGTCTGTAGCTGCAATGCTATGACGGCTAAAATTTTAGTCTCCTCGTGGTTTCACATTCCAAGTGAACTTGCAGTACTCCTCTGACCCACTATTACTCAATAGTTATCTGTTGGCATGGTCATGAGTGCGCAACACAGTCCCAATTAACATGTTAAAAACAGTGACATGATTTCTCTATGAAAGGGGTTGAAATTTTTGAAAAACAAGGAAAGGAAAAAGGTGCTTTGAGAGTCTTGAAATTTTGACATGGGTATAGATGAGTTGTTCTTAAATGGAATGTTTTTGGTGCCAACTTGAGTACTCTTAATTGATTAAAAAAAGAGCAAACAGTTTTCATCTCTTAATAGAGACACCAAAAGAATTTCTTTCACTTTCCTAGCTAAACTTTTGAGACTTGCTCAGGAATATGATTTATTTGCTAGCAAGATATACGTGGTTAGGAAGTGGACTCAGTGCAATCTTGGGAATACTTGTATGATCATGTTTAAGATTGCAGGAATTGTGAAGAAAAGAATTTGACACCAATTCGAGCTTGTAAGTTCATTTATTTCAGTCTCGAATCTCCGCTATTCTTCCTTGTTTTATTATCAGTCGAGGGTGAGCAACATCTAAGCTTGGGGGAGTTGATAGCTATGAGATTCTACATATTTTGATGGTTTTTATTGATGGTTTTCCTCTGGATTTGATCGTTTTCTAGCTTTACCAAACGCTAATACTTCGGTAGCGAAGAAAACTTGGTTTTAAATGTGTGTTTCAGGTTCTCAACATCAACAGAAGGTTTTAACAAGGGAAACACAATATTCAGGCGAAAACAAGCAAGTCTCTTTTTGGAAGCAAGCAAAGGAGGCAAACAGAAGCTTTAATGAGCAACTAGATGGCAGGAATATTTTCCAGCCGTATAGTTCCCACCGTATAACTGCCGCCGCCTCCGTCTTGTCAAAAGGGACAACTTTTGTGAAGAGAGCATACGCAAAAACAGAACATAGTAGCCGCCATCCCATCCAGAGAGGAGAAAGAAGAGATCTGGAGAAGGAGGAGACGACGTTCTTCATATCGCTCGACGATCTTCGACCTCCTAGTCAACACACGCCCATAGCTATTACTTGTACTTGAGAGAGAGACTTCACCTTGCAAGACTAGGGTTTGAGATTGTTTCTTCCTATCTGGAATTTTGTTGGATTACTTTTCTATTCTTATTGTGGATCTCCACTGTAATATCGAGAAGAACTCCGTTTATTTAATCATATCGATGATTCTTTCGCCTCTCCTTTGTGAGTAAGTTCCTTGGGCGTGGGATATGTAAGGGATTAGTGAGATGTGATGTGCCTCCATATATTTTAAATTAGTTTGTGATTGATTTTAATTACTATATTATGTGTGCTTGACTATCTGTGGGATGCCTAATGCTTGTTGTCCAATTAAGGGCCCAGACAACATGATGCTTTGTTCTACATGGATAGGATCTTGCTCGCTAGCAAACCGACTTCCCCCCGAGTGACATGGGGATATCAATGGAAAACTAGTTGACTCGAGGATCACGAGGAACCACTATTCTTGTTGCATTAGTCTGATCCAAGGAGCTTAATTGCTAAGCAACCTGAAGGATCTTAATCGTCTAGTGTCTAACCATGGTTTTGGTAACAAACTAGTAGTATTATTGAAGTTGGGATGAAATCTACCAAGAGGATATCTAGTTAATTATGGGTTGCTCGCCTACACATATACTTATAAGATTATAATTGTTACATTTATCACTTGTCCACCTGGCATAGTCACTATCACCATGAACTATATCTCCCGACGCCTTCTTTGTCATCTACAAAAAACCACAAACAATGGAATCGTTCTTTACTTTTATGCTTTTTATTTCTTAAGTTTACATTTCCGTTTTACTTAAATACATCCAGTTTAATCCAAATGTCATTCTTATTTCCACACTTGCCGTCAATTCACTCGAAGACCTATGACAACTTTGGGTGTGACAAAGACTTCATTCATAAACACTTACCTTTGGGCTCCTTGTGGGATCGACATCTATACTTCGAAACTAGCTACAAACAATCTATGCACTTGCAGACATCAAAGCTTTAGACTTGTCAAAATGTAAGGTTGAAAATTCCGTCTCTAGGAGACCTATGTTTTCTATTATCTCTGTCCAATCAGCGAAAAAGTCAGCAAGGATCTGGGATTTGATTGCTATGCAAAGTTTATACTCAATATCAAAAGCTGCTAGCTCTATTCCCCACTTAGCGACGCATCATGTGGCATCATTGTTGTTTATTATGTCTCTCATGTGAGTTGTGCTCACCACGGTAATCTTGTGCTCTTGAAAATAATGTCGTAGGTTTCTGGATGTGAAGAACACACCATAGGCTTACTTTTGGTAATGAGGATAACTTTGCTTCGATTCAGTCAAGACCTCACTGAGATAATAAGTCGGACGCTGCACCAGATGTTCCGGTTTTTCTTACGGTCGTTCCACCACCATGATGACACTGATGACTTTGTTTGTCGTAGCTAAGTAGAGAAACATCAATTCCTGTGGTTCCGGTGATGCAAGAATATGGGCGAATGAGATTACGGCTTTCAGATCCTGAAGTGCAGCTTTAGCTTCATTAGTCTATACAAACTTCTTGGTATTTTTCAAGAGCTTGTAAAATGGCGCGGCTCTTTCACCGAGACAGCTTACGAACCGACTGACTGCGGCAAGGCAGCCAGTTAGCCGATGTACGTCCTTCAGGCGAGTCGGCCTAGCAATGTAGAATATAACCTTTATTTTGTCACGGTTCACCTCTATGCCTCTTTGAGACACAATGAAATCAAACAATATTCTGGCTGGTATTCCAAAGAAACACTTCTTTCGGTTAAGCATTATGTTGTATTTTCGTAGATTGCTGAATGTTTCCTCCAAGTCGGAAATTAGTGTTTCCTTATTTTTGGACATCACAACTATGTCATCCACATATGCATGTACATTGTGTCATATTTGATCGTGGAGGCACACTTCATAGTGCGCTGGTGCATAGCTCCTGCGTTTTTGAGCCCAAAAGACATCGTTACGTAGCAAAAGGTTCCAAAAGGTGTGATGAATGATTTCTTTATTTGTCTGACTCCTTCATCCAAATTTGATGATATCCGGAATATGCGTCGATAAAACATAGGAGTTCTGAGCCTATGGTCGAGTCAATACCTTGATGGATTCTAGGCAGATCGCATGGATCTTTGGGACAAGCCTTGTTCAAGGAAGTATAATCAACAAACATCCTTAAATTAGTGTGTCCCTTTTAGGGATCATTACCGGATTGGCCGACCAATCAGTATGGATGACCTCTTCTATGAATCCGGCTAACTCAAGCCAGGCTAGTTCCTTAGCTATTGTTTTGCGCTTTTCAATTCTGAAACATCGTAAGGACTATTTGACGTGTTTAGCATTTGGGTATACAGTTAGGCTGTGCTCGACAAGTTCCCTAGGTACTCTGGTCATGTCAGATGGCTGCCATGCGATATATCTTTATTGGCTTTGAGGAACTTGACGAGCGCGCTTTATTATGCGTGGACTAAACTTATGCCTAGCTGAGACACCTTGGAGGGGTCATCATCCTTCAACGGCGTCGTCTTCGTCTCTTCCGATGTCTTCAACTCCGGAGTCGGCTTTGTCACCTCCTTTTTTGTTGCAGGCATCTCGGATGGGTGAATGTTCTTCTTGATCTCCTAGTACTCCTCGGCATGCAGTACAGCTTCAGCAAAGGCAGCATTTCCGTCCTCGCATTCTCGTGCCTTCTTCGGGTCTCCATGGATCATGATGATGCCATTGGGACCTAGAATTTTCATCATGTTGTAAATGTAACAAGGGCAAGACATAAAAGCCTAGTAAGTTGGATGCCTAAAGATAGTGTGGTATGCCCTCTTGAACAGGACCACTTCGAAGCAAAGTGCTTCCGTCTAATAGTTCTTTGGAGTTCCAAAGGTAACATCCAAAGTAATTTCTCCCAGTGAATTTTCTTTTCTTCTGGGGACAACTCCATGAAAAGTCATGGAGCTGTGATTCAGCAGTGTTTTTGATATCCTCATCTGGCACAACGTTTCGATGTAGATGATGTTGATGTTGCTACCACCGTACATGAGGGTCTTGGAGAACCCATAGCCGTCAATAAGTGGATTGACGACCAGAGCATACTTTCCTTGCCTGTGTGATTTAGGCGGATGATCGCTTCGGTCAAAGCTGATTGGAACTTCTGACTAGTCCAGATACTGAGGGACAACCGGAACTATTGCATTGAGTTCGTGCATCACTACCTTTTTGACATTACCTGGTTGGGATGGAAGTAAGTAGACGTATGTGTGTTTCTTAGTTGGGAAGGTCTTCTTTCCATTTGACTTGGGATTTGAAGCATCTGCCTCCTCCATGTCAGAATCTTTATTGGACTCTTTGTCTTTGTCAGAAATTTTCTTTCCTTTTCGTCGCTTGGCCCTATAGCCAGCGGATTTGTCTTTCTTGATGTCATCATTGAAACAACACTCAGCATTGGTGTGGGACAAGCCCCCGTTTCCATCCGGGTTATGCACGCACAGATTGTTGGCAATGTTGGCCCAAGAGTAGGTTTTGCTAGGTTGCTAGTCTCCTCTACATTGGACACTGGAAGTTCCACGGCCTCGTCCCTGGATGCCTCCGCGGCCTCCTCGTCCTCCAGACCCGAAATTTGCATTTACTATTGTGGTTTCTAGTTTGGATTTTTCCTCTGAGATGTTCTTGCATTTTGGAGCCTGCTGCTTTGGCTGCTTTGCTGACTGTGGCATAGCCAGTACATTTAGAAGTCCCTCTGAATCATAGTCGGCATCAACGTATTTTCTTCTCGTCTCTATCATCTCCCCCAAATCAGTCACTTTGTCACACTTTAAGTGATGATGCAGTAAACCAATTGCGAGTCCCGCAATGAATGCCTCAATCGCGGTTTGGTCATTTACTCCCTCGCAGGAGTTCTTCATGTTGATCCATCATGCGAGGTAGTCCTGACAGGTTTCTCTAGGTTTTTGGGTGCACCGCTGTAGATCTTCGACTATGCAAGGGCTCTTGTATGTTCCCTCAAAGTTCTGAAAGAAAGCACTTCGCATGTCATACTAGTTATGGATGGTGTTTTCTAGGAGTTCATTGAGCCATGATCGAGCCATCTTCCTCAGCAAAGTGGGAGATACCGGGTCGTGACCAAGATGTTTCCTCCTTTGGCGATGCAGCAGGCCTAGAAGAAGTCCTGGAGCCAGGTGTCTAGCCAAGCACACCATCGTAGGGTTGGTTGTGCCTTGAAATAGCAAACCCTTCTAGAAAATTTGTTTGTCGTATGCTCGGTCTGAAGCATTTTGGACCCACGTAGATGTTATCCGACTCATAGCACCGTGCCTGTATGTTTGAGTTGATCCGGTGCCTAGCATCAATTGGTGACAGGGCGTGCCGTCCTGGTTGTTCACTACGATTGTGGTGTCCACGAGCCAAACTTTTGCTTCTCCTGCCACCTCCTCCGCTACGACGTCCCCTGGCCTCCGTTGGATCCGTTATGGTGGATACTTGGCGGAGATAGTGGTACTGGTGGATTATTACCCCCAGCTGGGGCTTTGTGATGATGGCCATCATGCCGGCTTGATCCAGCACTACGTTCATTGTTCCTTTGTCCGTCATTGCTGTCATTCTGACGTGGCTCAGCCGGACGGCTTGTAAGTCTAGGAGGGGCATACTTTGTCGGTCCTGCTCCCAACGTTGAGCTTCTTCATCTTCCTTGCGATTATTCGACTATCGCCGGGGAGGTTGGACCATTGCTGCAATGACATCTTGTTCTGCAACCAGGGTGACATTGCTCCAGCTTCGTGCGGGTTTGTGCCAATGTCTTGAAGATCTGGTTCTTGAATAGTTGTCCACCCAAGAGTCGGGACGGTAGCGTCGTTCCGGCTCCTATCGGGGTCTTACATCTTGTTGTCGACCTATGTCCGTGCGGCATTGGTCGGATTTAGAGACCAGCTTTCAACTGTCGGATGTGGCAACCTTTTCTTGCTCTAGGCCCTTGGTGTGTAGCTTCACACTTAGTCGAACCTGGTCTAGGCTTGGATTGTTTGCCAAGAGATCTTGAGCTGCAACAATATTTCCTACCGACATGCCATACACCCTATTTCCCCTTGCTGTCGATCCGAGGTTTCCCTATGATTATATCTCCTTTGAAAAGGGTTTTGTGCATGTCCAGATTTTTGTTAGCCAAGTGAGGGACAATCCGCAGCTGCAATGTGTTGCTTCTCCTCGAGGATATTTGAAGTTTCCTCAAGGAGTACCTAATGATGCGCTTCTAGGGCTTGGGCCCTGTCCCCCAACTCCGCAGGTGTAAGTTCTGCAGCTGTCGGGATAGGTGTGGTAATCTCCTATCCGAGGAGTTTACGGGCACCAGGGGTAACCACGTGTCCGTCCAACAGAGTGTCTTCAGGATCATCAGGATCAAAGCTCTATCAGAGTCTTCTTCATATTCTTCGGTTATTACCTTGTCAGTTGGAAGGTCCTTAGTCAGAGTCTTCTTCTTCTTCTTATTTTTCTTCTTGGCTGCACCAGTAGCAAACACGGTTTTGGGTCCGATTCCTAGAGTCAAGCTTCTATTAGTACTCTCGGACATCTAGACGTCGGGATTATCTCCGAGATCCATATCATCATGAAATTCGGGAGAGTTTTCTCCAAACCCTTCATCCTTGTCATTGCAAGGGCTTTGATCAATATCTTCTCCTTCTTCCATGGCCTTGGAGTTGAACTCCTCTTCATATTCTGCAGAGAACTTTTGGAAATCCTCCAACATCATGGAGTCATCCGAAGATATCATAAGTCAATGTTTGTTCCGATTGCCTCCAGCACCGAGTCATTGTCATCTCCAGCATCGGCAGAGCCGGATCTAGATCCCACATATCCGACGAAGTGCGATGCGTGCGTCCTGAGGTAGTTGCGACATTCTTCATTGGCTTCCTCGAAACATTTGATAGTCTCAAGGATATCTTCCATGATGGTGTTTCTGCTCAACATCATCATCCTCAACGTGTGCCTTGGAAGTGACTTTCCTGCTACAGCATCGGTAGAGCCAGGTCTAGAGCTTTTGCTACTTTGATCTTCATGAGATTCAACATCTTTGGGGAGAGCCTCCTGACATACGACCTCCCTGGGGAGATCTGCTTTAGGTTTAAACTCCTTGGGGAGATCCTCTTAAGATTCGATCTTCTCCACTATCTCCACTTCAGGTGCAAGCTAGGTGGGATTATGGTTTTCTGGGACCCGGAACTTTGTCACTTCTGCGGAAAGTAGATCCAGAAATTTCTTATGCCTCTATCATCACTACTAGGGTAGGTTGGGTAGGTTCAGCGAAACTGAGGTAAGCATCGATCTTGCCGAAAGACATGATGGTGTAGGTGGTCATAGGTTCCCTAGCTGAAATCCAAGTCTTGTCGAGAAGGACAATAGGGATTTCGATGGCGTAGAGGACCTAGCCGACAACGATTGTTTTGCCGATTCCGATTCTCGCAGATTCCGCTTGGAGTAGAGATCTAAAACTCACGTGCCCACTATGGGCACCAACTGTCGTCGGATTGAATACATGTATGCCGAGAAGGGGTCCTCAAGGAGTGTGGAAGGGGGTGTGAGGTGACGGTATTCCGGGATGGTGAGCACACAAGCTTTACCTAGGTTCGAATCCACCGACTTTGGACGGATCCTACTCCTCCTAGCAATCTACTAATATGGCAGGGCGAGAATTATAGATTACAAGAGAGGTTCGCCTATGCGAGTTGAGGTTGTAGATTGTGGGTGCCCTAAAGGCTGGTCCCAAGGATGGCTTATATATATCCGGCCCAGGGTTACATGAGAGACCTATACGACTATGTTACAAAGTCGGTTATAGAGTACATCTGGAACTACAAGTAACTAAACAAGCATAAGTCGGTAAGTCTCCTGGGCCTTCCCGTAGTCGGATGGACCTCCGTCTTCTCTCCCTGACTAGGCCGCCCATGAAGCAAAGATATAACCAGAAGTGGGCCACCTTGGTCAGCGAATCATAGTGCGTATAACCGGAAAGTTTATCCCCAACACCTGGCCCATGGTGAGTGGGCTTGCTAGTACGGTGACTGGAAGGAAACTTTGAAAGAAGCCAAGCGACTGGAAGCTGAAGGCCCAAGAACCTAGCTAGGCCTAGTCGGATTAGGTCAAACTCTCCGAAACCTAAACAGATTCGGTTGTAATCCTATAAACCCTAGCGAGGTGACTCTATATAAATCTCCCTAGGGCTCTCATTGTACTTACGTGATATTAGCTACCCCGTCCAAGCGACTAGATGCCTAGCGGCCAGCTCGCCGATCTTGTAATCCACTCACCATTAATACAATCTAGCAGAAAGTAGGTCTTTACCCTATGGGGGCCGAACCTGGGTAAACCCTTGTGTGGTCCCTCAATCTCGATCCGTAGATGTGATTCACTCGACATTGGCACCCACCGTGGGCTTGGCCAGTCAAGCCTGAGATCTATGGCAAGACCCTACACTCCAGTCGATCGGCCAATCACCACAAGTCGCATGGTTGCTAGCGGCGGATTCCTCCAGATCCTACTGAGAAGCTACATACAAGTGTCGCGCCTGGATACTAACGACCCACAAGTATAGGGGGTGTATCGCATTATTTTTGATAAGTAAGAGTGTCGAACCCAACGAGGAGTAGAAGGTTTTGACGAGTGGCTTGGAGCAGGAATTCTCTGTAAATACTTAGCAAACGGATTTTTAGGGGTTTTTATAATGCAGATAAATAAAGTGTGAGTAAATAAAAGACAATAATAACAAATGCAGCAAATATCCCAATCCTTTATTTAGCAAAGGACAAGCCAATTGTATTACTTAAGATGACCAAACATTCTCGAGGCACATGGGAATATCGTTAAGTGCTTTCACTTCATATAGTTGATTAATCTTCTTTAGTTTGATAAGTGTTGTGTGGGTGAACCTGTGCTAATGTACCGACCTTCCTATGACTAATACATACTTGTGATTATACCCCTTGCAAGCATCCGCAAGTACAAGAAAGTAATTAAGATATAAACCTAACCACAACTTTAAACTCTAAGATCCTGACATCCCTTGTGCAAACGTTTCCTAATGGGGGTTCATGTTTCTGTCACTCCGGCAACCCCTACGATTAGTACCCAAATACACAATGCATTCCCCTAGGCCCATAAAGGTGAAGTGTCAAGTAGTCGACGTTCACATGACAGCACTAGAAGAATAACACCACAACTTAATTATCAAACCATTGAATCTTTCTCAACACAATTCCACTACTAACAACATGATTTCTCCCATGTCCTCAAGAACTAAACGAACTACTCACAAGACATCATATGGATCAAGATCAGAGATAATATAATGATAAGTAACAATCTGAACATAAACGATAATTCAATGGTTCCACTCGATAACATCAACTACAACAAGTAATCAACACCGGGAAAGTTTCCCCTAAGAACTATGCAAGATTCAACCCAATTGTTACAGCGGTATCGAGTGGTGATGATGGTGTTGGTGGAGATGATGATGATCCCGATGAGGTCCAACTTGATGGTGGTGTTTATGGCGATGATCTCCCCTCTCCGGGAAGGAATTTCCCCGGCAGAATTCTGTCTGCCGGAGAGATCTTTCTCTCTGTGTAGTTTTCCGCCCTGCAGAGGCGACATAATCTTTCTGTAGTCACCCCACGAGGCTTTGGGTTTCGTGGGGATAATATACGCCAAAGGGGAAAGCTGGAGGTGGGCCAGCGTGGCCACACCACCTGGTGGCGCGGCCAACTGTGGCCCGCACCAGGGGGTTGTGTGGGCCCCCTGTGGCCCATGTCTAGTCCCCCTTCTAGCATCCTTCGTCTTCGGGAAAAATAGGATTTTCCATGTATTTTCCGGGATTTTCTGATCTTCGTGAATTTTGCCTCCAAACGGTGCCTTTTCTATCAGAATCCGGACTTGAGCGGTCCATCCTCCAAAAGTCATCAACCATGCAAAACAAGATGAAATAACATAAGTATCATCTCTTAATATGAAATATATCAATGAATAGTAGTAAATTATGATATAGAATAGTGATCCAAAATGGACGTATCAACTCCCCCCAAGCTTAGACTTTGCTTGTCCCCAAGCGAAAACTAAACTCAATAAACATGACCTCAGGTTTATGGAGTGAAGAGTCGATAAAAGAATATGGAAAGAAGAATCACATTCATCAATACATAAATCATAATAGCAGACAACTCACCATTATATAACTTAACCTGCAATAAGTAAAGGAAACACAATAAAGATAAACAAAGTAAATCACAATTGGTAATGGCAAACTTTGCTCTTGTTCAAAGAATAGTTAACAATTTGCAGTAGTTCAAACATAATGGGATTTTCAATGATATATTTCAAAGTAATACTCACCAAGATAAGAGCAATGTGCAAAACAAGGAACATAAGAAACATGATTGAATAAATCATCATATGAATGAATGAAACAAAACAACTCAAAATAGTTGTTGAGATAGGAGGGAATAGGTTTACTGACTCAACTAAAAAGTAAAAGGAAGGGCCTTCATAGAGGGAAGCAGGGATTTCAAGTTTCATGAAGATCTTCAAAAAATTATCGTACTTCTTATCTTTCAGCTCTCATTTCCCCTATCATAAGCATATTTAGTTGATTAAGGTTAAAGTGATCAAATATGAGGATATGCTTGACAAGTTATAAGTTGAAAATCTCATGTCCCTTGAATACGAGGGCCGATCCTCATGCTACTCAAGTTTAGTTACCGGTATGTTCTTTTCATAGTAAGTACATGTGCATCATAGAGAACTGCCAACGGGGTACCCCTTGCCCGATGATAAAGAAGAATCCACATATCAAAATGACAAGGGAAGCAGATAATAAGCATCTCAGCAATCTTCTTATTTTGAAAGCGTTCCCCAAGACAGCACGGTTCTGCTAATTCACAACTTACAAAGCGCAAGCATATACGCAACATAGATTGTCACAATGGTTCAAGTTTATTAAGTGCAAGAAAAGTAAAGTGTGCCACCAAGTTTGTGAGAGATTTAATCACTAATTTTCACATAACAAGTTTAATTTGGAAGGTAGATAAAAACATGAATTTACTTGGAATAGCAATAATGCTAATAGGTAGGTATGGTGGACATGGATGGCATAGGTTTTGGTTTAAGGATTGGATGCACGAGGAGCATTCCCTCTCAGTATAGGTTTTTGGCTAGCAAGGCTGGGTAGCAAGCATAAGAGTTGAAGGAAACAAACAAACATATAGGTGATAAAAACAAACATGCAATCTTCCTTGGAAGCACAAAAGATCTTAACTAGAGAATACTAAGCTTATGAGCCAATCAAGAAAGAATGATGATGAAATTATATTTCTTGGAAGTACTTTTATCTTTTTCATTCAATTCTCATAATAGTGTTGCTACTGACCGAACTAGGTTTGCCAAAACCAACTAAATTTACTCAATGATCGCAAAGTGATACCAATACTAACAACAAGATCAATCATATAATAGCAATTCAAAACTAATAAAAGATATGCAAAAGAATAAATGATAGAACTTCTCAGTAATATTCCATAAGGCAACTCACACCAAGAGATACATATATCTAGCTAGAGGGGCGACACTTCCATAATGCAAACCATCCTACATGATAACTTCTCTATTCATGATATGACTCTACTAAAAGGTAAAAAGATAGAAGATAGTGATGTGATATCGTGGCACTCCCCCAAGCTTGGAACAAACCAAGGGGATGCCAAAACCCGATGACAAATTACTCCTTCGGTGGTGGTGGTGTTCTCTCGTCATCATCTGACTTCCAAGGTAAGGGCTCCCCATCAACAAAAGACATCATGGTCTCCAACATCCTGAAACTAGCAGTAGTACTTATGCGTTTAAACCTAACCTCATACTCATAGTTTTTATTTTGCATGTCGTAGAGTTGTGCTTGTAGTTGGTTGGTTGTTTGGTGGAGTGAGAGAATTTCAGCCTTAAGCTCAGCAGTCTCCTTCTGGTGTGTGGCGATGAGTTCTGAACTAATCTTATGGATGATATCCACTTAGTGTTCCGCCATCTTCTTGTACCTAAAGACTTCTTGCTCCAATGCTTCCATCCTGTCCTCCAGACTGCCTTCACCTTTAGGGCCCTGAACCTTCTTTATCTACACCTTCCCATCTTCGAGAAGAAACTCCTTGGGATGAATCTTCAACTCACGCATGTATGGGTTGACGATGTCGATGGAGGAATCTTCCTTGGCTGATCTAGAGGAAGACATTGTGTCTCCAAAACTGAGACTCTACCTGTTAGAAACTGATCGAAACCAAAACATGAAGAAAACACGACATACAAACCTCGAGGGATCCGGTGGATTATATATTACGAAGTTCTACAATAAAACGAAGGTACTGGGAGAAAACGGGTCGGAGATGGACTCCAGGGCGGCCACACCACCTGGTGGCGCGGCCAGGTGGGCCTGCGCCACAGGGTGGTGTGAGCCACCCTGGCTCCATTTCTGTCCCTCTTTCGCTTTGTTTCTTTCCTTCTTAGATAAAAAATGCAAAAATATAACTTGATAGATTTTTTGCGGACCTTTTCTTACCAGAACTGTTACCTATTTGAAAACGGACTCTGCAGGTCCCTGAACTTGGTCTTTAATAAATTTTTCTAGAGTCGCCACTTGAATAACATCAATATCTTCATCTTCATACACATATTGCTTAAGTCATTTAACCTTTCACCATCTTATTACACCATTTTCTCCTATAACCTGGAAATTTCTTTCACACAATTCTCATTAGCAACATTACTGCATACGAGGTAATAAACCTTTTAAGTTCAATTTCAACTGAAATCCATAAAAACATAAGCTACTAAAACAACTCCTTCCAAAAGCCCAAAAGGAATTAAAAAAGGAAATCGATTTAAGAGGCAAATACAAGAGTGGTAAAAGTCTGTCAAAACAGACCAGCAGATAAAGATCAATTTTTTCGAAAATCTTCTGTTGCTAAAATCAAAAGGTGCTAAACTAATGAAAGTTAAATAACAATCTGGGCAGAAGCAGAAACAATTACAAATAAATTCGACGTACAAATATTTTTCACGAATTTTTACAGCGAAGCACAAAAATCTGTTTTGGGACAGCAACTTTCCCAAATATTACTTCTCTCTCATTAGAGGTTGATCTTGACACAAAAACAAAAATAAAAGGATAAGGAGAGGTTATTACCTAAGTAATAACTTCCAAGACTCATATAAACAAAAAAAACTGAAAGCTCAAATATATTGGGTTGTCTCCCCAAAAGCACTTTCTTTATAACCATTAAGATTGGCATGATAATTTCAATGATGCTCACATAAGAGTATGAATCAAAGTTAAAGAGAACATCAAGAAGCAAAAATATACATATTTAAGTCTAACCCACTTCCTATGCAATTGTAAGCAAACAAATTGTTGAAACCAAAAGCTGCTAGCATAGGAAGGCAAAACAAGTGTAACATAAAGATTTTCATCATAAAGTGGGGAAACTTAATATTATTGAGATGCATAAGAACACTTTTCCCTCTCTCATAGTAACTTTCAGTATCATGCATAAATTTAATGATATAACTATCACAAGAACCATTGTAGCAATGATCACTAATTCTAACAGAAAACATAGGGACACTAGTTCTTATAACACTACTTTGTTTAACAGTTTTAGAAGTATCCTTAAAAATAATAGTGTGTCCATCTCCTACATATTTAGTGACAAGGTCTTTCACATTTACTATCATAGGTTCAACAGCTACTTGTTCATCAGGTTCAACAGCTTTATTTGTACTTTCATTAACCATACTAGCTATCATAGAATGTTCCTTTATCTTAACTAGGAAAGGCATTTTCTCAATGTAAGGTTCGGGTAAAAAATGATTAGTAGTATAAACTTCAGTATTTCTTGTAGGACCATAATTAACATTGTCTTTATTTGGTGCATGATACTTGTTCCATTTCTTTTTAGGAATTTCAATATAAGAAGCAAAAGCTTTAAAATAGCTTGCAATAAATTGAGAATCAAGACCGTAAGAATTTCTAATATTTTGAAAGTCATCAGTTCCCAAAAAAGATTTAATGCATTCATAATCATAATTTATACCTAACTTTCTTCCTTTATCATTATCCCATGCTTTAGCATTGTCTTGAATACGGTATAGAAGATCCCATTTAGCTTCTTCTTCCATGCATGTAAATGATCCAGCACAAGAAGCATCCAATAGATCCTTATCATGAAGAGAAAGTCTTGCATAAAAGTTACTGATAATAATATTGTTGGGGAGCTCATGAATAGGACATTTGAGCATTAGTAACTTCAATCTCCCCAAGCTTGAGTTGTACTCTCTCCATCAAGAGGCCAAAAGTTATATATTTGATTCCGATCTTTATAAATCTCACTAGGAGGATAAAATTATGAATAAAAGAGAGGCACTATTTCCTCCCATTGAAGAGATTGGCCATTCTTCAGCAGCTTATACCATTCCTCAGCTCTTCCTTTTAGTGATAATGAGAATAACTTCTTCTTGACTTGATCAGTTGTAATACCTGCACACTTGAACAACACGCATAATTCGTGTATAAAGAGCAAATGATCACCGGGATGGATAGTTCCATCCCCAAAATAGTAGTTATCCATAACACGAAACAATTCTTGTAGGTATCTTAAAAGTATCATTCTTAGCAGGTGGTGGTTCATCTACTACCTTAAAAGTGGTAGTAGCATTACGAAATAAGAAACTAATTGAAAATAAAGTAACTAATATAAATAAACAATACTCACAGTAGAAGTTTCCTTTACTAGTTCCACTCTTCAATAGTGCTTCACTCCCCGGCAACGGTGCTAGAAAATAGTCTTGATGACCCACAAGTATAGGGGGTATATCACAGTATTTTTGATAAGTAAGACTGTCGAATCTAACGAGGAGCATAAAGTGTTGACGAGTGGCTTGGAGCAGGAATTCTCTGTAAATACTTAGAAAACAAAATTTTATTGTTTTTTGGTAATGCAGATAAATAAAGTGCGAGTAAATAAAAGAGAACAATAAAAAATGCAGGAAATGGCCCAATCCCTTCTTTAGCAAAGGACAAGTCGATTGTATTACGTAAGATGACCAAACATTCTCGAGGACACATTGGAATACCGTCAAGTGCGTTCGCTTCATATAGTTGATTAATCTTCTTTAGTTTGATAAGTGTTGTTTGTGTGAACCTATGCTAATGTACCGACCTTCCTAGGACTAATACATACTTGTGATTATACCCCTTGCAAGCATCCGCAAGTACAAGAAAGTAATTAAGATAGAAACCTAACCACAGCTTTAAACTCTAAGATCCTGACATCCCTTGTGCAAAGGTTTCCTAACGGGGTTCAGGTTTCTGTCACTCCGGCAACCCCTATGATTAGTAGCCAAATACACAATGAATTCCCCTAGGCCCATAAA
Organism: Avena eriantha; assembly: GCA_910589775.1. Classification (NCBI taxonomy): domain Eukaryota; kingdom Viridiplantae; phylum Streptophyta; class Magnoliopsida; order Poales; family Poaceae; genus Avena; species Avena eriantha. The sequence continues at coordinate 107,994,638 of OU342740.1, read as the reverse complement.
GGTGAAGTGTCATGTAGTCGATGTTCACATGACACCAGTAGAAGAATAACACCGCAACTTAGTTATCAAACCATTGAATCTTTCTCAACACAATTCCACTACTAACAACATGCCTTCTCCCATGTCCTCGAGAACTAAACGAACTACTCATAGGACATCATATGGATCAAGATCAGAGATGATATAATGATAAGTAACAATCTGAACATAAACGATAATTCAATGGTTCCACTTAATAGAATCAACTACAACAAGTAATCAACACTAGGAAAGTTTCCCCTAAGAACTATGCAAGATTCAACCCAATTGTTATAGCGGTATGTAGTGGTGATGATGGTGCTAGTGGAGATGATGGTCATGATGATGATGATCCCAATGAAGTCCAGCTTGATGGTGGTGTTGAAGGCGACAATCTCCCCTCTCCGAGAAGGAATTTCCTGGTAGAATTCTGTATGGCGGAGAGATCTTTCTCTCTCTATAGTTTTCCACCCTATAGCGGCGGTGGAATCTCTCTATGGTCACCCCCCGAGGCTTAGGGTTTCGTGGGGATAGTATACGCCAAAGGGGAGAGCTGGAGGTGGGCTAGGGTGGCCACACCACCTAGTGGCGCGGCCAAGGGTGGCCCGCTCCAGGGGGTGATGTGGCCCCCTGTGGCCCATCTCCACTCCCCCTTTTGGCATCCTTCGTCTTCTGGAAAAATAGGATTTTCCATGTATTTTCCAGGATTTTCTGATCTTCGTGAATTTTGCCTCCAAACGGTGACTTTTCCATCAGAATCTTGACTTCAGAGGTCCATCCTCCAAAAGTCATCAACCATGCAAAAACAGATGAAATAACATAAGTATCATGTTATTCGGACGTATCAGACAAAATGGACGTATCAGACTTAATATGAAATATATCAATGAATAATAGTAAATTATGATATAGAATAGTGATGCAAAATGGACGTATCAGACACCCACGCGGGGTGATGCTATTCGGCACCATTAACCTCTTCTTTAGGTTCACGGACGCCGTCAACCTAGAGGAAACAGCGAGAATCGGCACCGCCAACGGATCGCCTCCACACGATCTTCTCTCGGAGGAGCAGATCCGTACCATCACCCTCGTTGCCTTCGAGTACGACCCGACCACTAGCGATGCGGCTGGGAGCGAAACGGCTCTCCATGACGATCCATCACCGCCGCATCGCACGTGGAGTCCATCATGTGAGTCTCCAATGCTGATGATTTTGAGGATCCATCCATCCTCGAGATCTTCGACTCCGACTCCGGATCAGAGTCCCCCGACAAGGCCCGCACCAGATCCAATAGCTACAACGCCATCTACATGGTGGGTAGCAGTGCGCCTCCAGATCCCTTCACTATGCACCTTCCACCGACATCAATGGCGACGGAAGTCGAGGAGTACCGCCAACAACTGTAGCCTCCTCTAGAGTAGCGTAGATCCTTATCGCTCCACAGGAGCTCAACACCAATGGGATCACACTCTACTCCACCCCGTTGGACAATGTCATAGCGGGACATGCCATAGTCGCAAATCTCAACCTCATGGGAAAGGGCACACTGTAGGTCAAATATGCTCAGGCCCTACTCACTAGAGCTGTCAAGAAGCAAACCATGAGAATCGACATGTGGGGATGGATGTACACCCTCTTGAATGGACGGTCACGCGGCCTCTAGCGGCTGCCGCGGTGAACGAAGGGTCGCCAATGTGGTCAACTTCCCACCACCCGAGCCACAGTAGCTCCAACCGCAGGTAAGAAACCCCGCGAACTCCACAAACGAGCCACTACCCATGCACAACACAGTCGCCGCCAACAGTCAGCCGGTCGACGCGTGGACACACATCATCAACAACCAAGCCTGGCAAGCTCGCTAGCAGTACGGCTTGCGGCACAACCTCTCCAATCCCGGCGATCGTGATCCTAAGCCGAGAGGTTCTCTCAGCCGAAATAGGCCCATAATGCTTCAGACCAATGAGTTGGAAGTACGATCCCACACTCGACCCGACAGTGTGGCTCGACACATACCTCATGGCAATGGGGATCGCCGGCCACACGGATCTACTCACCGCCCATTGCCTCCCCCTGATGATTGAAGGAGCCACTCGTCAGTGGATCAACACCCTCCCCAAGAACAACATTGGTATGCACTAAGATCTTCAAGATATGGATCTAATGTATGATAGTTGAAAGATACTTAGCTTTTAATTTGTATGCCTCTGCGCTCCTCCTCCGAGCGTCTTGTTGTGTCCTGCGCTCCCGGACTCTAGTTTCGGTGGAAGATATGAGGCTAGCATGCTATTGGCAAGCCCCCAAGGGACTTGATTCTACCAGAGCTACTAGCCAGAGATTCAGGAAACACAAGGGCTGCTACACTCCCTACATGTCACGCCAAATGTCATGTTCTTGAACACGAGCATCAGGGATACTGCATACCCCATTTTAGTTGTTAGAAGTGGGGTGGCAAGCGCACTCGCACATTCCTTCACTTTCTGGTTTCCGGATAACAGAGAGGTGATCAGAGCAAAAAGGAGACACTATGACACAGGAGTTTTTCCAAGGTTTAGGCCGATGTGAGGCTAACATCCCTAGTTCTTGATCGTTGTGGTGGTATTGCTCATATGGTGTATATGGTTACAATGGTGGTTCTTCCTACGTATTGATATATAGCCTACCACCGGCAATGGTGAGAGGCCATTGTCGCTGTCCTTCTTACTCCTTCTCTCCTTCTAGGATTTTTTTCCCTCTCGCCCTCTCGAGGGTCATCTTAACCGTCCTCCTCCTTGGGCCATGGCCCTCCTTTTATACCGTAAGGGGTTACCACGGTGTCCTAGAATACTTGATATTCTACGGTCAGGGGGAATGAACCGGCTCCAACTAGAGGCCGAGGCACATGCCTCCCCATATCCACTTTACTCCCGTCTTGCATCCTTTTGGTGCTACCGGGGCTCTGCCTTTCCTTCCAGACTGATCTTGCATCTTGTCTTATTGTGCTAGTATGATCCAGTGTCTTGTCTTCTTGTGTGGGTTTTTTTCTCGCGTCTTGTCCTTTTGTATAGGTCAGATCTCGGTCCTTATCCTCTTCCCATTTTCTTTACCTTTGTTGGGGATATACTTTTTGGGTATACCTATTGTAACTCGCTAACCATGGTGGCCCACTTCATGTTAGAGCTTTGCTTCACAGGCGGCCTAGTCAGGGAGAGAAGATGGAAGCCCATTTGGCCACAGAAAGGCCCACAAGGCTTACCGACTTAGGCCTATTGAGTTACTTGTAGTCCAATATGTACTCTGTAACCGACTCTATATCATTGCCGGATAAGTCTCCCCTATAACCCTAGGTCAGATATCTATATAAGTCATCCTAGCGACCAACCTTTAGGGCACCCATAACTTACAATCTCAACACGCACATGCAAAACCTCTATTGTAATTTGTACTTCTGGCACTGCCATATTAATGGATTGCTAGCAGGAGTAGGATCCGTCCACCACTAGTGGATTTGAACCTAGGTAAAGCTTGTGCGCTCACCGTCCCGGAACACCGTCGTCGCATGCCCCATCTTTCTCCATGCCTCGAGGACACCCTCTCGGCGTACATGTCTTCAATCTGACGATAGTTGGCACCCACCATGGTCTCAAAAACATCGTTAGAGTTCTAGGTCTCAGAAAACCCTAAACCCACCTAGCTCGCACCTGAAGCAGAGATGGTGTAGAAGATTGGATCTGAAGCTAATCTGCCCAAGGAGGTCGAATATCAGGAGGATCTCCCCAAGGAGGTCGAATCTCAGGAAGATCAAAGAAGCAACAACTCTGGATCTGGCTCTGCCTCTGCCGATGCTAGAGCAGGAAAATCACTTCTGAGGCACACATTGAAGCGGATGATGCTGCACGAAAATGCTAGTATGGAGCAAATCCTTGAAACCATCAGAAGATTCGAGGAAGCTAATGAAGAAGGTCACAACTACCTCAGCATACACACATCGCACTTCATGAGATATGTTGGATCCGGATCTAGCTCTATCGATGTTGGAGCCGATAATGACTCGGTGCTTGATGCAATCGGAACAAACAGTTATATACCGGGTTCGCTTGAGGATTCCATGACGTCGGCAGAATTCTGTAAAATTGAAGCAAAAATTGAAGAGGAGATCAACTCGAAGACTAGGAAGAAGGGGAAGGTATGGATTAAATCCCCTACAAAAGTATGGATGAATGATCCAGATAAAGCTCACCTGAACTGCACAATGATATGGATCTCGGTGATAATCCTGACATCCAGATGTCCGAGAGTACTGATAGAATCTTGACTCCAGGAACCGGACCCAAAGTCGTCTTTGCTACGGTGCCAATAAGGCTAACAAGGCAAATAAGAAGAAGAAAACTCCGACTGAGGAGGTGATCGCCAAAGAATACAAGGAGAACTCAGACGGCCCTCTGGTCCCCTCATACCCAAAAACATCTCTGGTGGATGGACACGTGGTTACCCCAGGTGCTTGGGAGTTCGTCGAACAATCACTCACAACACCAATCGCAACCGCGGCCGATCTCAATCTGGACGAGTTGGAGGAAAGAGCCATAGCTCTATAGGTGTATCGTCAAAGACTCTTGGACGAAGCAACCAATATCGTCGGGGAGAAGCATCGCTTTGAAGTGGTAGGACAGTTTACCTCCCTGTAGCATCAAAAGACCCAAAATGGCCCTGAGTTGGCTAATAGGAATCCGAAGGTTCACAAGACCCTTTTCAAAGGAGACGTAGTCGTGGGAAAACCTAGGATCGACAACAAAGGAAAATGGATGTATAACACGCCGGTAGAAAACACTGTTGCAGCTCGCGAGATCCTGGCAAATAATCCAAGCCTAGACCAGGTCCGACTAAGTGTGAAGATACTCACCAAGTGCCTAGAGCAGCAGAAGGTTGTCATGTCCGGCAGCAGGAAACTGGTCTCTAAATCTGACCAATGCCGCACAGACACTGATCGACATCAAGATACAAGGACCTGGCAGGAGCTGGAATGATGCTACCGTCTAGACCCATAGGAAGACAATTATTCAAGAACCAGCTCGTCAGGCCAATGGCACAAACCCGCACAAAGCTGGAGCAATGTCGCCCCAGCCGCAGAGCGAAACACAGTAGCAGCAATGGTTCAATAGAAACCTCCTCGGTGGCAGTCGGATAACCACAAGGAAGAAGAAGAAGAAGCACGACGTCGGGAGCAGAACCGGCAAAGAATTCCCCCTCCTAGACACACAAGCGGTCCGACTGAGCCTCATCAGAATGACGGCAATGACGGACAAAGGAACAACGAACACCACGCCGGATCAAGCCGGTATGGTGGCCATCACCACGAAGCCCCGACTAGAGGAAACAACCGACCGACACCACCCTCTCCACCAAGCAGCGCCCATAACGGCTCCAATGGAGGCCAAGGAGGGCACCAAGGTGGAGGCGGTGGTGGAGGAAATAGAAATCCGGCTCCCACGACACCGTAGCCGTAGCAAACATCCAAGAAGGTGCACTCTGTCACCAAGTGACATGAGGCACCGAATTAACTCAAACATAGAGGCGTGGTGCTACGAGTCAAATAATATATATGTTGGCACAAAATACTTTGTACGTGCATACGACAAATAGATTAAGCAGAGGGATTTTATATCCCAAGGCATATTCATCCCTACGATAGTGTGGCTCGGCGAGACACCTGGCTCCAACATTTCTTCTAGGCCTGCTGCATCGCCAAAGGAGGAAACAGCTTGGTCGCAACCCGATATCTCCTTCTTATGCTGAGGAAGACAACTAGATCATGGCTCAATGAAATCCTGGAAAACAACATCCACAACTGGTATGACATGCAAAGTGCGTTCTTTTAGAACTTCGACGGTACATACAGGAGGCCCTGCACGGTTTCAGATCTACAGCGGTGCACCCAGAAACCAGGAAAAACGTGCCTGGACTACCTCGGACAATTCATCGACACGAAGAACCCCTGTGAGGGAGCAAACGACCAGGGCACGATCGAATCCTTCATCACGTGACTCCCTATTGGATTACTACTCATCGCCTGAAGTGCGACAAAGTTACTGACTTGGGGGAGCTGATAGAGACGATGAGCAAATATGAAGACACCGACAATGATTCAGATGGACCGCTAAACATACTGGCTGTGCAATAGTCGGCCAAATATCCGAAGCAGCAGCAGGCCCAGAAACGCAAGAACACCTCGGAAGAGAAATCCAATCTAGAAACCTCGACTATGAATGCAACTTTCAGGTCTGGAGGACAAGGCCATGGAACTTCCAAAGTCTGAGGTAGAGGAGGCCAGAAGCCTGGTAAAACAAACACTTGGGCGGACATCACCAATAATCCGTGCATGCATCACCCAGATGGCAACTGGGGGCTCGTCCCACACCAGTGTTGAGTGTCGTTTCAATGATGACATCAAGAAAGAAAAATCCGCTAGCTATAGGACCAAGCGATAGAAAGGACATAAAAATTCCAACAAAGAGTAGGAGTCCAAGGAAGGTTTCAACATGGAGGAAGAAGATGCCCCAAATCAAAAGTCAGATGGAAATAAGACCTTCCCAACCAAGGACACATATGTCTGCTTCCTTGGATCCCAACCAGCTAAGGTCAAAAATATAGTGATGCATGAACTCAACGCAGTTGTTCTAGTTGTCCCTCAAGAGATCATCTGGTCAGAAGTTACAATTACCTTTGACCGAAGAGATCATCTGCCTATACCACATAGACGGTGGCAGTAGCATCAACATCATCTATGTCAAAACACCGTGCCGCATGATGATATTAGAAACATAGCTGAATCACAGCTCCATGGTTTTCCATGGAGTTGACCCTAGAATACAAGCGAACTCTCTAGGAGAAATCACTTTGGATGTTACCTTTGGAACTCCAAAGAACTATCGGGCGAAAGCACTATCTTTTGAAGTGGTCCCGTTCAAGAGTGCATATCATGCTATATTTGGGTGTCCGGCTTACTGGGCTTTCATGGCTCGCCCTTTCTATATTTACAACATGATGAAAATTCCAGGTCCCAATGGTATCATCACGGCCGGGAGACCCGAAGAAGGCACGATAATGCAAAGAAGGAAATGTCGCCTTTGCTGATGCCATACGGCTGGTGAGGAGTACTAGGAGATCAAGAAGAACATCGACCTGTCCGAGATGCCCACGATGAAGAAGGTGGTGACAAACCCAACTTTGGAGTTCAAGGCATCGGAAAAGATGAAGATGACACCGTTGAAGGATGGTGAGCCCTCCAAGGTGAAGTAGATAGGCGCAGGTTTAAAACATGCATAGGAAAGCGTGCTCGTCAAGTTCCTGAAAGCTAATAAATATATCTTCGCATCGAAACCTTCTGACATGACCAGAGTACCTAGGGAACTTGCCGAGCACTCTTTAAATGTGTATCCTAACGCTAAACCCATAAAAACAGTCCTTATGATGTTTTGGCAATGAAAAGCGCAAATCAATAGCTGAAGAACTAGCCCGGCTCGAGTTAGCCAGATTCATAGAAGAGATCATCCACACTGAGTGGTCGGCCAATCTTGTAATGGTCCCTAAAAAGGATATCACTGATTTATGGATGTGTATTGATTATATTTCCTTGAACAAGGCTTGTCCCAAAGATTTATTCGCTCTTCCTAGAATTGATCAAGTTGTCGACTCAACAGTAGGGTCGAAACTTCTATGTTTTCTCGACGCATATTCCGGTTATCACCAAATTCAGATGAAGGAGTCAGATAAACTAAAGACTTCATTCATCACCCGCTTCGGAACCTTCTGCTACGTCATGATGCCTTTTAGGCTCAAAAACGCAGGAGCTACGTACCAACGCACTATGCAGCGTTGCCGCCACGATCAAATCAGACGCAATGTACATGCATATGTGGATGATATAGCTGTGATGTCCAAAAAGAATGAAACACTCATTTCCGACTTAGAGGAAACATTCAGCAATATATGGAAGTACAATATAATGCTTAACCCGAAGAACTGTTTCTTTGGAATACCAGCTGGAAAATTGTTAGGTTTCATCGTGTCTCAAAGAGGCATAGATGTGAATCGAGACAAAATTAAGGCTATACTCAACATTTCTAGGCCGACTCGCCTGAAGGACGTACAGCGGCTTACTGGCTGCATTGCTCATGTCAGTCAGTTTGTAAGCCGGCTCAGTGAAAGAGCCGCACCATTATACAAGATCTTGAAAAAGACCAAGAAGTTCATCTGGACTGATGAAGCTGAAGATGCACTTTAGGATATGAAAGTTGTATTCTCATCTGCCCCTATCCTTGCAGCACCAGAACCATAGGAACCGATGCTGCTCTACTTAGCCACGACAAACAAAGTCGTAAGTGTCGTCATGGTGGTGGAACAGCCGGAAAAAAACAGGAACACCTAGTACAACATCCGACCTATTATCTCAGTGAAGTCCTGATTGAATCAAAAAAATGCATCCTCATTACCAAAAGTTAGCCTATGGTGTGTTCTTCTCATTATTTTCAAGAGCACAAGATTACCGTGGTGAGCACAACTCCCATGAGAGACATAATAGAAAATAGCGATGCCACAGGACATATTGCTAAGTGGGGAATTGAGCTAGCACCTTTTGACGTTGAGTATAAACCTTGTACAGCAATCAAATCCCAGATACTTGCCAATTTTTTCACTGATTGGACAAAGACGGTAGAAGACACAAGTCTCCTAGAGTCAGAATATTGGACCTTGCACTTTGACGGGTCAAAAGCGCTCGGGGGCTCGAGGGCTGACGTGGTACTCAAATCACCCAAGGAGACAGATTATTCTATGTGTTCCAGATTCACTTCACAGCAACAAACAACATTGTCAAATATGAAGCCATGCTGCATGGAATTTGAATTGCAAAAGACATCGGCATTCGTCGACTCATGTGCTATGGAGATTTGGATCTAGTTGCTTAGCAAGTATCCGACATCTACAAAGCCAATAAGCACATGGTAGCATATTGAGCTATCGTGGATGAACTAGAAAAATTGTTGGAAGGGTTTGAAGTCCAACACATTCCCTGAACATAAAATGAGGAAGCAAATGCTCTATCAAGAATAGGCTCTGTGCGGAAAAAGGTCCCGGGTGGTCCTTTTCTGGAGCACCTAAGAGTCCCCTCTATCATAGGAGTTAATGAGGAGTATCCGACCAAATCCAGATCACCACTTATAGCTGTCCTAGCTGTAATACCCAGGTAGAAAAAATCCAACCTTGAATTCTTGGTAGACCAGAAATTACCAAAAGATGAAGTTCTGAGCCGATAGATCGTCAGATGAGAAAAATCCTACACTGTAATAAGTGGAGAGCTCTATAAGTTGAGTGTTTCTAGGGTCTTCCAACACTATGTTTCTCTGGAAGGAGTGGAAATCCTTAGGGAAATCCACGAAGGCGAATGCGGACATCATGTCGTAGCCAAATATCTAGTGGCAAAAGATTTTTGACCCAGTTTTTTGTTTTACAACTAAGGTAGATGCCAATAGGTTGGTCAGGACGTGCAAAGGTTGCCAAAAGTACGCCAAACAAGCCCATGTTCTGGCCGAACAGCTGCGAACAATTCTAATTACATGGCCCTTTGTGGTCTTGGGGCCTGACATGGTAGGACCGTTTAAATGGGCTCCAAGTGGATTTACTCACCTCCTAGTGATGGTGGATAAATTTATGAAATGGATCGAGGCTAAACCCATCACAAGTTGTGATGGAGCAACAACCAAAAGATTCATCGAGTATGTTATAAAACGATTTGGATATCCTCACATTATTATTATAGATAATGGGAGTAACTTTTCCATGGGAGAACTTGTCCAGTTTTGCAATTATCAAGGGATCTTATTCGATATTGCATCAGCTACGCATCCACAAGCCAATGGACAAGTAGAAAGTGCAAATGGTTTAATTCTTCAAGGCCTCCGCCCTAGACTCAAAGCACCACTTCATCGTGTTGCAGGGGCTTGGGACGACGAATAGAAGTTTGTTTGATGGAGTTTACGAACTACTCCTAACAACGCAACCGGATATATACCCTTCTTGGTCTACAGTGTAGAGGCAGTGCTTCCGAGTGATCTTATCCATACTTCTCCCCGATTTGCTGTGTATATCAAAGAGGATGCCGAAGTTGCTCGACAAGATGACCTGGATATACTCGAGGAAGTTTGTGGTCTTGCTGGGTACAGATCTACAGCCTATCAGCACAACTTCTGTCAGAGTTAGTGTGTCAAAAATCGTTCTTTCAAGAAGGGAGATCTAGTTATCTGACTAGTGCAATAAAGAAATCACAAACTTCCCCAATTTGGGAAGGGCCCTTTATGGTTAGTCGACTATTACACAATGGTTCTTAATACCTAATTGACATGAGGCCGGAAAAAGAAAGACCTGCTACTAAGAAGAGAAAGCGAGATAGAGGCAGTACAGACCCGGATGAATTAGATCGTCCATGGAATATTGCTCAGAAATGTCCATTTTACTCCTAAACTTTCTTTATTTGTAATCATATCGATGTACATGTTCAAAGTGAAATAAAGTATCGGTCTCCTCAATTGTTTTTCTGAAATGTTTTTCAAGTACCATATTATTTCCGAATGATCATGTCATAGTCAAAAATCCCAGGATACTTGAATGTAATTTATGCTCGTGTTTGTTCTGGTTAGATTTCCGATTCTAAAATGCTACCTTCGGGTATAAGTCTAAAATTTTAGTATGTTCTTGGGTTTTTGTCTGATTGCTGGATGCGGGTATTTTCCAAGTAGTGAATTGTTGGTACTGGAAGCCAGCTTTGATTCTGGGTTTAAACTGGTGTAGCAATTGAGCACACTTGCTCATAAAAGTTTATGTCCTAAAGGTTTTCCGACTCATGAAAGGTACGAGGAAGAAAGCCAGATAAACAATGAGTATAAACAAAACTGTGCTGAAGTACTTTTTGAGCACTAAAACAAAAAAAATACATGCTAGAGTAAAAGTATTAGTTCTTACATAGCAGCACTTCAAGATGAATAAGTTTAAACCATTACAACATAAGCTTGTTTCTGAATAATACAAAGTTTCTTGCAACTTTTCATGTTGCAGGAGAAGGATTTGTTGGCTCTCTGGTTCCATCACCCAAGTTGCCCTGATCTTTTCCTACGACAAGGGTGTTGGACTCTGTCTCTTTGTCGTTGTCTTCGAGAACGGCTTCATATTCGGCTGGGGGCTTGGAGGCACTTCGACGGATTGGAAAAAAGGCTTCTCGTAGCTGGTTAATTCGGCTACGCAGTAGGCATATCTGGCACAAGAATCCCAAATTTCACGAATATTTTGAAGCTTGCCATCTTCATCGATAGTCGAATATCCTTTGGTAACTTGCCAGATTTCCATGTTTCCATGGTGGCTCGTTACCATTTTAAGGGCATTATGTGCCACCGTACGGTCATAAGACACCTGGCAATCTTCAATAAGCTTGGGCATATCTTTCGCCTTATCACGCACTTCGAAGGTAGACATTTTCTCCACGTCGGAGAGCTTGACGATTTCACCGATTTCCTCCAGAGATTGGCGGAAATCATGAAGAATGTCTCTGACTAGAACAATATGACTGGTGCATGATTCAGATGAAGAGGCATCTAGGATATTGAGAGGACCTTAAAAGAGAAAAAATTAGCAAACATCTTGCTAACATAGTCAAAAAAACAAATAGGTTGGAAGTGGTATGGCAGCAAACTTTCCAAAGATAGAATTATCTACTTTGGTTTTCTCCCCTCGAAGACTTCGAAGTTCGTTCCAGAGAGCTTCGGTGGTATCCTTTTTCCTATCCATCTCAACCTTGAACTCCGAGATTACTTTGTCTTGGAGAGCTATTTTTCGATCACACTCTTCAGTATCCATGTTGGATGATTCAAGAACGATGTTGATACTATGCTCATGGTCTTCCTTAAGATTGTTCAGCTCAGGTCATAAGTCGGCATTTTCTATCTCCAATACTTTGAAATCTTTGGCTTGTTCAACAACTTGCAAGACTGTTTCAACAGACCTTAAGTAGCAATAGATAAGTCGAATAAATATTCGGAACAAAATCACACAAGCTATGAAAATTCGAAGTCAGAAATGCTTACCTTCTGCTTCATCTTTCTCTACTTTATGTTAAACATTTTCAAGTCGGAGAGTTTTTACCTCTCTCCGCTTGTGGTAGATAATCTTCAATAGTTCTTGGTATAATCATTAACATTCTATAAGTTGGAACGGTAACCTGAGTAAGAAGTATACTTAGACTGGGCTGTTATTTGAACTAAGGTAAATATCAGCACGAGCCTTGGGGGGCTATACTAGTTCATTCTTTGGCATCCTATAAAAGCATAAATTTGGATTCCTATCCAACTTCATGCTTGGGGGATAGAGGGTATGATATAAAATAAAATAAAACTCAGAAAATGACTTACATAATGTTCATTCTTCAGTTTGTTGAGGCTGATGTTTACTTTAGCAGAAACATTCTCGGTGAGGGTTAAAGGAATGACTGGTGGAGGTAGAGCCACACCAGCCTTTAACTTCTCATCACGAAGACGAACTTGATCAAGAAGCTCCACAAGTCTAACATCTTCAGCTTCTTGAGCCTCCTCCTCAGCTATGATATTATGGGTCTCCAAATAGTGGGAGCCAGCTTCCAGATTACTTTTGCGCCTTTTTGAGTGAGGCCAAGTTTGGCGACAGCCAGATTTTGCAGAAGGTTCTCTACGAAGGTCTCAGCTGATGGGTCATTACCACGTGAGGGTTCACCCTTATCAACTCCTAGGTCACTCATAGTGACGTCAGGTTGCGAACCAAGGTTCGTTGGCTCTACAGATTGAGCCTTATTATCTTCAGCATGTGGTGACAAAGTATCCTTCGGTACTGATGATGGCTTCGGGGTAGGAGTCAGAGGTGGATCAACATGTGAAACCAGAGTCAACTTTTGTTGGCGCAAAGTCTTCCCACAATTTCTTTTTAATTTCCCTTGATAATTTTTTTAGCTCTGGATGGCAACAGATTAATATCATTACAATTCAGAAAAAATATGAATTAAGACACAAAACATCATGAAGGAATTTACCTCTTTACAGTTGGCACCTTTTGTGTCCCAACAGATACAATCGAAGTTTTGCGCTTCCAGGTAAGTGCCTCCGGCAACAACTCAAGACCTTCATCCTCCCGAGGAACCGGATCCTCGGGTGGATATCCCTCGAGAGGATAAAGCTCTGACTCTGGGAGGTTAGAAAGCTGAAAGCCGGATTATCTCAACATCACAAATAATAAAAATATAGATGAGCAAATAAATGAGTATGGAAGAATAGGTCAGAAAATCTTACTGGTGTTAAGGGCGTTTCGGCCGTGAACATGTCCTGAGATATCTCTGGAATCTTCTTGTCCACCCGTTCCTTGATTGACCACTTAATACGGGTCTCGTAATCCTTGTTGTGGATCGAGAACTAGATGATCCTCATGCTATCTTTTTGCTCTTGGCGATCGTGTGAATGAGACGATCACCATGGTGCTGGTGGTGTTTAATCCGACATGCTAACCAGAAATGGACTAAGTTGGATCCCTTCAGGACTTTATGCTTCATCAGGTATTCAATCCGCCTCTTGGTGCAGATCAAATCTTTAGTGAGAGCCACTACGTCTGCATCCCAAGATTCTTGGGCAACGGCGGCACCATCGACAAAAGCCGGCAAAGCTTCTTTCTTGCGGGAGCAGGCTTATCCTGATGATAAAAAATGTGGAGGGTCACCTTTTCACCGACTAGCTGGCAATAACTTTAAGATAGACTCGGTCTCTCCTAAGTGTTAGGCTCAGTGTCCCGATAATGTATGGATTACCGGCAGTGATAGAATTTTTCCGAGTAGCAAAGTACTACAAGAATAATGTGAGACTCAGTTTGATTACAAGATAAACCTCACAAAGGGATGCATGGGCTCTAAGCTCTAGAATCATATTGGGAGGAAGATTATGAAGTTGAACACCGTAATAATCAATCTCCTCGGAGAAGAACTCTGAGGGAGGGAAACTCAAACCTTGATCCAGATGGGTGCCGAAGTGAACTCTGTCGTTGGCGCGAGGGGCGGGAACGGTTTTTCCGAGGCCGCTCCACCATTCGCCGGTGCAAAGAAGACCCGCCTTATCGACACCACGAAGCTTCTCATCATCTAGAACACAGGGGATCCAGACCCCCACGATAGTTCTCTATCGTTGCTGCCGCCGATCATCGCCGCTGTGCCGGTACTGGAGGCGTCAGCCATATGGCTAGAGGAGATGATCTTTGGTGGGCGGCGCTGTGAATATTGGGGGAACAAAGGAAGGAGGCGAGGGCGTTGGGTTTTTTTGGAGGAGAAAGGAAGCAAGGGTGTTGGTAAGAGAAGAATGAGTAAATCTCAACCCCTTATAGATCACGCCTGCGCCAGGATTCATGTGAACATACAGTAGTTTGCGCCACGCGTCGCTAAAGGAACAAGGCAACTTCCCCAAGAAGATTGCGCCTCCTTGATGATTATAAGTGCATAGATCATTTGTAGCTAGTTTTGAAATAAAGATATTGATCCCACAAGGAGCAGGAGTTTGCAGTCTAATAACTCTTTGAACTAAATACTGAAATAGTAATGCTAAATAACGTTCTAAGTAACAAGATAAAATGTGAGTTTTGTGTAAAAGATATTTTTGGGTTTTCAAATAAGAGAACAATAAATAACTAAAGCAGAAAGTAAACAAGAGCATGCAAGTATGATTACGTAAGTCTGCAAGATGATGGAAAGAGTTCTCAGGGAGTAGTGGATCCACCGCTAGTAATTAGAAACAGTGATCAAAATTATTATAATGAATAAGACCATTTATGATATATGTGGGAGGAGCTCCATATATGGAGTAATAGGCAGCAACCACCGCACACATCATGCTTCATAACCACATCAGACAGCAATCGACATCAATCAAATTACTTCGCTATTAAGGGACTTTACCCCGTAGGATGTATCCCATGGCATGGACAATGTTTCGTGAGTTCTCCTCGGTTCCCAAGTTGATATGTAAGGAATTAAAACAGTTTTATAGTGATCGTAAGTGCTATCATCCCTCCGTCTACCAACAAGTAGTTACCTCCATCTAGTCCTCAGTGAGGAAAATGTTGAGTGGCACACTTCAGCCAACATCAAGATGAAGGAAATCTAACACAGACACATAATTAACAATATCACATAATAATCTTTATCTCAATTCAATCTCATACTAGGGTTTCTCCATCTCCCCAAGAACATAGGAAACTACTCACACATGAAGGCAATCAACATCATGGATAGAACATGGATGAAGTATGATGATACAATTGAGGACAAGTGCAAATCCAAGATTCAATCTAGAATTACAACAATTAACCAAAGGGCCGGTGATGGAGATGTTGTTGATGAAGATGACGATGTAGATCGATGTGGAGGCCTTCAAGATCCTGGTACCTTCTCCTTTTGTGTGATGGTGATGGTGTAGATCTGAGTGGAGCGGCTATGGCTATGTCTTGGAGGCTCTCTCTTGGGTCCTCCATCCTTCATATAGGCCTTGGGGTGCCTTAGGGTTCCCCCAATACTGTCATATGACTTAGGGAAGGTTCTAGAGCTTATCTGGGGCGAAATCTTGTTGTTTGCAACCTTTTTACCAACTATACGACCAAACTATATGGCGGGAACTTTTATTTCCGGCCGTATAGTTGGTCGTTGAACCTTCGGGTTCCGCATTGTTTTGGCCATCATTTCTTCATACAAACTCCATTTTGGGTGTTCTTCGGCTCGTTGCATTCGCCTCATCAGGGCTAAAACCCCATGGTCTTGGATATTTATTTTGAGAAGTTGCAAAAAATCACTTTTCCAACCTCTCAAATGGCTAAGTCTTGTCCATGCAGCTCCTCCATACTATGCTCTCTGTGTTCCTTTTGCCTTTCTTTTATCCATAATCATCATCAACACCTACACACATGTCATAGACAAGGAAAGTGATAAAATTCTACCTAAATTACTAAATGTGCAAAGCTCATATGAAAGTAAATGAGAACTAGAAGTCATGCATATAAGGCATAGCTATAGCTGGAAGAAATATGATATGAGAGATAAATCACACATTTTATATGGCTAAAAGAGGTGGTATTTCACATCCATCAACTTCCCCAAGGTAGACCTTGCTCGTCCTCGAGCGGGAAGGGTCGATAATAAATTAATGGTTGTGAAATTTCTTATCATTGGAAATCAATGCCTTGCATCCTTATTTCTTTTACAAGCTTGAAGAGAGAAAACATTTATTCATACAAGGCAACACAAGCTCAGTTATAAAGACCACTAAAGATTCATCAAAACTTATATGCTCCATGTCAACAATGAATCTAACTTGCAGACAAACTTGTGATCCTCTTATTGCACCTTTTGTATAACTTTTCATATCATTATTTATTTATGAGGCAAAACTTAGTCACAAATAGGTGTCAAACATAAATAGGAATAAATTTTATCGATTCTACCCAATCATGTCATCTTTTTAAGGTTCTCAAGTGCAAAAATCAATTATTGAGCTTTCAGAAAGTTTATCTCTTAGTAATGAGATTTATGCCAAAAGGAAATGCAAGAACATGTCAAAAGAAGCATAGCCTTAGAGTGTCTCATTTGGTCATCCACATGAATGAATCATGGCTATCAAAAACTCATTTTCTATTCTTTGTCTTTCTAAAACTTCAGTTCATTAGTAATGAGATCATGCCAAAACTTAGTGTGTTTAATCAGACTATGCATGCTAATAATGGATACTCGTGACCATTACCAAGGTTTCCCTTTTCGGTATAATGATTTCTCATAACGGTCAGAGGAGTATTCCCTCTTTTTTTGGTTTGAACGCAGGCCCATGAGAATACCAATGCATACCCAAATATAGCATTTCTGCTACATATGTTGGGAAACCCATAGCGAAACTCCAAGAGTTTCCTCTTTTTGGACTGTTCAAAGGCCAGCGGAGTTGTTAGCATCCCATGTTGTGCGACAGTGGTGCAGACATGCATAAAGAAATATCATACTTTAATCAACAGGTCAAGATTTGGCATGCATCTCAATTACCGCTAAATATTAGTTTCTTCAAATAAATCCTTTCAAGGAGTACTATCAAGTCAATCATCACATCTATGGTGTTGAGTATCTTTAAGGCCAAACTCTTAAGACAATTAAACAACACCTTATTTAGCATAGAACTCAAAGCTTAGAAATATCATTTCCAATTGACAACTCCTTCCATAAGAAAACTATCAAGTCTATTGTTTTGACATTATGGGGCCAAGCATAACCTATTCTTTTAAGACAAAGCTATTTAGTGACAACTAACAAATTTCAAAAGATCTTGATCAAGTATTCATTCTTTCCAATTGTAGAGATTGTCGCAATGTTTTCTAAAGGATCACAAATAGTGTTACAAGCTTGATAAACAAATTGGCAAGATGCATACAAGCTCTAAGCCAACTCCTATGGTGCCTATCATGAGCAAATGTATCCCCATATGAATACAGAACTAGACTCACTTAAACAAGCATTCAAAAACAACAGGATACATGATTGCATTAAACCTTTATCGAATACAAACACTGTACAAGACTCTACACATGCAGAAGTAACCTCCCCAAGATTATAACGTTGCTAGAACCAAACTTGAGTATATCACCAAAAGAGTAGAGAAAATATAGTTTCCAAAAGAGAGCGTGATAAGTGGTTACCTCCCCAAGCTTAGTTAAAAACAAGGGTGACACACTTTACCGTTGATGTACAAGTAACCTCTCTTTTGATGGACAAAGAACCTTTGCTTCAACATGTATTTCTTGATATGGCCTGGTGTGCCTTCCTTGAGTACCTTCTTAAAAACTAAAAAGAAAACGAAATATTTTGTGTTTCTAAAGACACGAGTTTATCTCACAAGTGATAAAAATACAAGTCCCACTGAGTTGGTTCATCAACCTAAGCATCACACTTAAGTCAACAAACTAGTTCTAGAAGATGCCTCTCCTAGATTGTGATGAGGTGCAAGCGAAACATGATACGAGACACGAGTGTGCAGCCCCTATGCGCTTATTAAAGAGGTTCGAGTTGGAAGGTTTTACCAAACACTGATTGTCGAAGCATTGAATTGAAACAACCAAGTGGCTTATGTGAGTGTTTGCACGGTCGGGACTACCGTACAGGTCTTCACACAAGGTTCAAATCCCTATGAAAATAACAGACAAAATAAAATGCATCGGTTTGGTATATGAACATAGTTCGTTTACCCCACCGATAAAAGGAAAGTAAAAAAGAAAACATGAACTTCTATAGAGAATTACAGTCTAGGAGGTTTCCGAGGTATTAATTTATTGCTTACATATGCTCGGCTTTTATAGATCATGAGAGAAGCTCCTAGGTGGTGTTTCGATGTATTTAGAAGAAGAAAGAGGAAGAAAGAATACAATTTTGAGCAATGGTTACCTTCTAGTTGGCGTTTGAGGGGGTATTCCCAACTATATGGGCGCAACTATATGGCCAGACCAAAAGGGCCCCGCCGTATAGTTGGTCATTAAACTTATTGTACCTTGAAAAAGAATTTTGATGAAGGCATCGATATTTATACGGCCGGAACTATATGACTAGAATTTTTATTCCTGCCGTATAGTTGGTCGTTAAACCTTTAGTATCCTGGAAAATAATGTTGACAAAGGTATCGTTAACTATATGGCCGGAACTATACGTGGAATTTTTATTCCCGCCGTATAGTTGGTCGTTAAACCTTCTATACCTAAGAAAGAAAATTTGTCGAGGACAAAGATATCTATACGGCCAAACTATACGGCTGGAATTTTTTATTCCTGACATATAGTTGGTCGTTAAACCTTCAGTAGACATAAAAAAAATTTGATTTCTTCGAAAATTCTTTCTTATCCTGAAACTTAGCGAAACACCTTGTTTTGACAGTAAAATAACAACTTTAATTTTTGACCAACAACAACATGTATAAAACGGGATTTAAGTACAACCGAGTTATGCAACATATACTAACAATAAATTCTACCTTTTGAAAACTACAATAATATAACTCTAATAGCAAAGGATGCAAAGAATAAAAATGCCAATGCAACATGTATGTATCAAGACTCAAGACACAAAACTAAGAAAGACACCTAATGACTTCTGGGTTGCCTCCCGGGAAGCGCTTTCTTATAACTAAGTAGCCAAGCTTTTCTCCATTATTATTTCAATAGATACAAGCCAGAGAATTATTTATTCTTACCTCCAAAAGAGGTTTGGAGCACTTACTATTATAGCCTGGTCGAAGTCTCACCCTCTTACGGTGCATTGGAGTCATGTAGATCAATGTGTTACTACTCACAAAGGATGATTGATGCGCCATGTGTGGTGAGCATACCTCCATAGATATCTTCAACAAAAGGATTAGATATTTACATATAAATTTAAACCTTTTACCTTTAATGGCATCATCGGGATACAATTCTTAGTACTCTTATTGGGCTACACTATCACAAGGGAACACTTCATAATACTCATCTTTAGCAGTAGGGAAAAATTCAGAAGTGTCTCTAACCTCTAGTTCATCACCCTTGCTATCAAGTTCATCAGTTCTAGAGTTATTAGTCCACTCACAAAAAGAAGCATCATCAACAAATATTTCATCAAAGATGTGCTCTCCTGAAACCTACTCATTAATACTATAAGGATTTATCTCCAGTTCATAATTATTAGTGTTCTCCGAATAAGTATCTAGGCATAAAGCCTCCACAGATAAATTATCTTTAGTTTCAACACAATAAGAATCATTACTAGAGACTGAGGCATCATAAACAAAGTTATTATTAGTAGAATGAAGTTTGTCTTCAACCCCATCTTTTTGGTGTTCCTCCTTGTTATCAAGTGGTTCCTGCAAAAAGTTAGTTTCGAGAACTATTGTTTTACATAGCTCCTTACTCTTTATCACAAGTGCATTCCCACTAAAATGTTCTTGACAATAATTGACAATATATTCTATAATATTATGATACCTTGCTAAATCCTCATTATATCTACTTTTCATAATAATACCAATTTTCCTAAGCAGCTCATGAGACCCTTCATAAACTATGTATTCCAAGAGTTTTATATTATTACCATTTATGTGAGTATTGGTTGATAAAAATTCTTTAAAGATAGGAATGCATTCATAATCATAAAGCTTGTTAGGCTTACCATTATATTTCCTCATCCCTTTGAAATTTGACAAATTACCAGAATAGTAATCCACCTGCTCCCACATGTCCATTAGTTGCATATCCTCAAGGATTAGTGGTTCTTCGTCGTGTTCATCCTCTTCTTAGGAAGGAACTTCATCCTTCTCCAATGAGATTTCCTGTAAACAAGTAACTTTGTGCGCTACAGGTTTTCTCCATGCCTTACTCCTCATAATAAGTGTATTGTCACTAAAATGTTCATGATAATACCAAGAAATACGATGCAGGATTTCATAAGCTGTTTTTATGAGAACACTATCTTCACTACAAATATGTGATATGACATGTATTATCAACTCATTGGCACCTTCAAAGATAATATACTCTAATACTTCACTAGTAACATCACCATTATTATAGGACACTAAATATTGATTAAAGGTATCAAAGCATTGAAAACAAAAGTAGTGCATACGTTGAGGACATATTATTGGATCATCTATCATATCCGAAGAAATTAACTTTTTAGCATATTCCACTATTTGGGAATGCATTTCTCTTACCATCATATTGCTTACTTGATCTTTAAAATAATCATCCTCCTCTTCCAATGAGGATTCCTGTCCCAGGCTAATAGCATCACAATATTCATAGAAAGATTCATCTTCTAGTCCCTCACCAAAGTCCCCAAAATCACTGTCTAGGCACGAATCCTGCTCAGAACAATCATCATAAGTTTGGGACTTATAGAAATCATTACTAGATAATGAGATATCTTTTGCATGAATACTATTTGTGTGTGGAAAGTTATTTTCAGAAGTAGGAGATTCAAGTTGTTGATCAAGTTGCTCCTCTTCATTCTTACTAAGATGATTTGCAAGGAGCTCAACGATAGTCTTATCTTTGGGCTTACCTTCCACTAGTTGAGAGGGTGCAACATCAAGTGTCACCTCTTTATTAACAAGATGTTTAGGTGGTTTAGGTGGAGGCTCTCTGAATGGAGTTCCCTCAACATTATGTTTTGGAGCACCCTGCAAAAGGTTAGATTCTTCCATGTCAACTTTAATCAGGCAAACAATAAATTCATTATCATGGAAGTTATCTCGGCAGTAGAAGAATATAGGGTGAACTTCTTTATAGATCATATCAAGTGGTTTACTTTCTACCTATATATCTCTTAAACGAAATGTCAACTCTTGGCCACTAGTAAAAAGCACAAATTGTAATGTGTCCTACCCAGCAAAGCATTTAAACTCATCTCTATTACGGTCTGCTAGTTCGGTATCAAAATTATACTTACATTGATAATTGAGGTGATCTGGAGATCTGCAACAATCATAACATAATTGATAAGAGGCACATAGTGTGGAAGAATACTTGTCCACCCAAGTCAACCATTCTTTTAATATGCCTTTCCTCATATGAATATCTCCCAAAGTCCTTCCCTTTGACACCTCCATTATAGATTTCATCTGTTGGAAGGTAGTTATCTCAAAAGTCATGATTAGTAACAAATAGTTTTATGGGTTTTTTGTTTGTAAACAAAAGGAAAAATACAAATTCAGCAAATAAAGAAATCTTAAAACAAAATCTAGCAAAAGTAAAATAAATAAACAAAAGCTAAAAGACCTACATTGTTTAGCTCCCCGACAACGGCGCCAAAAAATAGCTTGATGACTGCAAGTGCACCGATCATTTGTAGCTAGTTCCAAATAAAGATATCGATCCCACAAGGATCAGGAGTCTGAAGTCTAATAACTCTTTTAACTAAATACTGAAATAGTAATGCTAAATAACGTTCTAAGTAACAAGTTAAAATGCGAGTTTTGTGTAAAATATATTTTTGGGTTTTCAAATAAGAGAACAATAAGTAAACTAAATCTATAAGTAAACAAGAGCATGCAAGTATGATTACGAAAGTCTGCAAGATGACGGAAAGAGTTCTCAGGGAGTAGTGGATTCACCGCTAGTAATTAGAAAGAGTGATCAAAATTATTATAATGAATAAGACCATTTATGATGTGTGTGGGAGGAGCTCTATATATGGACGAATAAGCAGCAACCACTACACACATCATCCATCATAATCACACCAGACAGCAATAAACATCAGATGCATTACTCTGCTATGAAGGGACTTTACCCCGTAGGATGTATCCCATGGCATGGACAATGATCAGTGAGTTCTCCTCGGTTCCCAATTTGATATGTAAGAAATGACAACAGCTTTATAGTCACCGTAAGTGCTATCATCCCTCCGTCTAGCAACAAGTAGATACCTCCATCTAGTCCTTAGTGAGGCAAATATTGAGTGGCGTGCTTCACCCAACATCAAGATGAAGGAAATCTAACACAGAGACATAATGAACAATATCACATAATAATCTTTAACTCAATCCAATATGATGTTAGGGTTTCTCCATCTCCCCAAGAACAAAGGAAACTACTCACACATCAAGGAAATCAACATCATGGATTTAACATGGATGAATTATGATGATACAATTGAACATAAGTGCAAACCCAAGATTCAATCTAGAATTACAACAACTAACCAAAGGGGATCGGTGATGAAAACGTTGTTGATGAAGATGACGATGTAGATCGATGTGGAGGACTTCAAGAACCTGGTCCCTTTACTCTTGTGTGATGGTGATGGTGTAGATCTGATTGGAGGTGGATATGGCTGGGGCATGGCGGTAGGGCTCCGCCATGGTGGAGGATATGGCTTGGTGGCTCTCTCTTGGGTCCTCCCTCCTTTATATAAGCCTTGTGGTGCCCTAGGGATCCCCCAATACCGTCATATGACTTAGGGATGGTTTTGGAGCTTCTCTGGGGAGAAATCCCGTCATTTCTGACCTTTTTACCAACTATACGGTGGGAACTTTTATTTCCGACCGTATAGTTGGTTGTTGAACCTTCGGGTTTTGTAGTGTTTTGGCCACCATTTCTTCATACGAACTCCGTTTTGGGTGTTCTTTGGCTCGTTAGATTCGTCTCATCGAGGGCTACAACCCTGTGGCCTTGGATAGTTATTTTCAGATGTTGGAAATTCACTTTTCCAATATCTCAAATGGCTAAGTCTAGTCCCTACAGCTCCTCCTTTTGCCTTTCTTTTATCCATAATCATCATGAACACCTATACACATGTCATATAAAGGAAAGTGATAAACTTCTACCTAAACTACTAAATGGGCAAAGCTCATATGAAAGTAAATGAGAACTAGAAATCATGCATATAAGGCATAGCTATAGCCGGAAGAAAGATGATATGAGAGATAAATGACACATTTTATATGGCTAAAATAGGTGGTATTTCACAGCCATCACTCCTATATCTCTGTGCGTGCAATGAAACAGCGCCTTGGTTCCGCGTGATGTGGATCCACCAATGGTCACACTGACAGAATATTTGTCAGTGCGAGACTTAACCCTGACTGACGTCAGGTTACGTCAGAGACCAATTTCCTGCTCAGTTTGAAAACGAGAAGGGAAAATCGTAATAAAATAGTGATAGGTCTAATTCATTTTTTAGACTCGGATCTCCCTTTTGTTTTGGAGTTTCAAGAACCCTTCAAGATTCTACAGCCGAAGAAAAATCAAGGTAGACGATGAAATCCGACTTTGATCTTGGAGGATTCCTGGGGCTAGTATTGGGGATATAATTTTTGGGTATACCCATTGTGACTCACTGACCAGTGTGGCCCACTTCGAGTTAGAGATTTGCTTCACGGGCGACCCATTCAGGGAGACAAGATGGAAGCCCAACTAGCTACGGGAAGTCCAATATGACTTACCGACTTAGGCCTATGTACTTACTTGTAGTCCAATATGTACTCTACAACCGACTGTGTATCATAGCCGGATAGGTCTCTCCTATAACCCTAGGCCGGATATATATATATATATATAAGATGTCCTAGGGACAAGCCTTTAGGGCACCCACAACTTACAACCTTAACTCATACATGTGAATCTCTCTTGTAATCTGTACTTCCGGCTCTGCTGCATTACTGGGTTGCGGCAGGAGTAGGATCTGTCCACCATTGGCGGATTTGAACCTAGGTAAACCTTGTGTGCTCACCATCTCAGAACACCACCGTCTTACACCCCATCTTTCTCCATGCCTCAAGGACCCCCTCTTGGTGTACATTTCTTCAATACAATGACAACCTTTGGTTTTCCAGAGCACATGGTCATTCCATCAAACCTAGGATGGAAACCTCACGGCTGACGTCCTCTTCCCGCACTTTAGGCCTCGAAATTAATCTCGACTGCATTTCTTGTATAGACCGCAGGATAGCCCTTGCGCCCCACACCCATTTCCCCGAGGATAGCATAGGAGAAAATGGGGTACCCTAGCTCCCATGTATATGACACGAGACTTTCTGGGGTCCGTTGTCTTGCCCCTCCGAACCTCCTCCTTCCCTCCCTGATTCTTGAAGGTTTCCTGACAACTGGTTGAATCGAGGGTAGGTCTTTGAGGCAGAGGAGGAACGAGGGTGGAGCCTGAGGGAGGGGCACCCTAAGGTAGAACAACACTCCTGAGGGTTCTTCCCTGGACGTGTGGCCTAACTTGGATGTCTTCAAATTCTTTGTGATATTGGTTCGAGATCTTGAAAATATTCTGGAGCTTCCGGCTACGGTCGCCGAAGCCTTTGGGGGGATTTACTCGCTATGTGAAGATGCTAGCCGAGGGCTTCTGCCACGAGCGATGGTCGGTGAAGGTATCCCTAGGCATGGATGGTTGTTTCTTAGGAGGCACGGATGGGGAGGTTCGCGCCCTCCCATCATCTGGGTCTTGGAGACCTTATCTTCTTCACCTTCAATGGTTGCAGCGAGTTGTCCGTCAAGGTGTTTGGCGATTTCCGATGCCACATAGATCTTTAGTTCATGAGCCTTGGCGGATCATAATGAAGAGCTCGGTGTTTATTATTTTTCCCTTAGAGATCCTCTGTGGCATATTTCCTATATTTTCGTGATTGTGGTCAATGATGTTTGGAAGCCCTTGACCAACACCGCTACCAGCCCGCTTCCACTTCCATGATTATGTGCCCATACGCTTGATTTGTAGTCAATCAACGGGTGGCGAGAAAAACATGTGACCACTTCCAAACATGACTCTCCATTAATGAAGCAGCCCGGATGAACGATAACCAAAATAAGTTCCCGAAAAGATCAACTCATTTGTATTCATACACGGGGATTGCTTATGGATACATTGCTTGTGTTATGGGACCCAGCCGGCGCACAAGGCTTTTTATTACGAGGGGGACAGCCCCCAAGTAGTCTTCTCGCACGAGGCTTTCACCCGTAGTGCGATTCCAGCCGCGGGCAAGCCCGAATACGTTGTCATGGGTTGACCAGAGGCCATGATGCTAGTCGCTTCTTCAAGATAAACCTCACCTTCCATCTTTGCACTGGCGTGAGCTAGGCTGCGTTGTCTTGTCCAGAGCCCCGGGTAGTTAGCTCCTCATATCCTTGGTGAAGTATACTCGGCTCCCAAGAGAGGTTTGCTTCCCACCCAAAGTCCCACCCTAAGGGAACTACTCGGTTCCATACGCCCCCTTTCTACTGATGTAGAGAGGGTGAGCGAAAAACTACAGCTTGTTTCCCAATATCTCCCTTCGTGGTCACCCAAAGGCAGTCGCGGTCAGGTGGGTGGTTTTCCCCACGTGGAGGAGACCACCTAGGCTTTTGTCTTGTGAGTGAGGCTTGCACTTATGGAAGGGAGAGGGGGGCTCAGGGAAGGGATGCAAATGTGCGCTCCCCAACCCTCGAGACCATGAAGCTCGACTTGCAGGGGAACCGTGGCCGCCTGTCTCAGGATTACGAACACTTTGTTCTTCACCTAGCGGGAGTCAGGGAAAATTCTTCGAAGGATTTTCCCAATCTACCTCTACAAGCCTCTTCAAGTGGCTACGGTTGCTCTATTAGGTGAGCATCACGGGGAGGACACCATTCAAGGGTGCCCAAATTGTTCGAGTCAGAAAGGGCACTTTATGTCATCTTGGATTTCTTCCCTGACTCAAAGAGCCGGATAAGCGCACGAGGCTTAGTTTTTACACCGGGACCATCAGCGATGACGCGTGGGTCATACTCTCCACGGCTCGGCTAGCGGAAGGAAGGGGCACTATTTGGCATCCGAGGGTTTCCTCGTGCTCTTATCATAGCTAGGAGGAAGCCTCTTGTTCGTTTCAGGACCAGGGACATCGGAAATGTCCCAAGGGACATCTCCTTCCTTGCGAAGGACGGGTGGAACATACAACTATTGAGTCGTGGAAACGTAATGCTGGTTACAGGGCTTCCCCGAGTTTTCTTGACATTGCGGGTTTGGAATGGCCTCATGCCATTCAAACCATCGAATTCATGGTGATGCAGTTTTGGGCATCTGAGACTATTTTCTAGGGGTGATAAGCACGGGTGTACTATTTTCTAACTAGGGCCCGTGATGTCTCCTTCTTGGTCTTATATTGTGGGCCACACCGATACATGGTTAGGGAGAGGTGCTTTCAGGCATCCGGGGGTCCTCCCTAACTCCTAAGAGCTTCATAGTAGGGCCCCTGGCTCGTTACTAGACCGGGGTCGTTAGTGTTGCCAACATGGGCATATTCTCCCTTCCCCCAGTGAGGATGCTTTATGTGAGAATTGTGTAGAGGAGGTTTATTAGGTCAGGGTGTCGCTGGGGGCAGTCTCAATCCAAGTCATTCAGGAATGTCATTTGGTGCTTGCTTACTTTATGCTTCTATCTTTGTCCCTTGAATGCCTCCTACTCTTTCAGGGGGCAGCCAGGATTGCAAGGCCCGAGAGGGGGCGCTTTCGGGTATCCAGGGCTGCTTCCCCAACCTGTGGTTAGGGAGGGCGCCCCTAGCTCGGAATTTAATCAGGGGCCTTCAGCAATGAACTTGGCCATCTCCCTCTATGTACCCCACCTTGCAAATGCTAGGAGAGGCATTGTCGGAACGCTAGGAGCTGGGGCCTCTACACATAAGAGTTTCAGAGTAGAGCCCCCGCTCAACACGAGACCAGGCCCATCAATGATGCCCGTGTGGGCATCTTATCCTTTCTCCCTATGAGGGTCATTCCTCCGTATGTTGTGAAAAATTTGTGCTCAAGCCGAGACGCTGCTCAGAGGTGCCTCAGAGTAGGAGTCGTTGGAGGACACCTCTTGACATTGACTGTTGCTAATGTATCTTTCTTTATTTCACCCCCGACGCCCCTCCCAATTCTAGGGGCGGTCCTCCAGGGTTGCAAGAGTCAGGACGAGGCGCTTTTGGGCATCTAGCATTGCATTTCCAACTTGTGGTTGGTTAGGCGCCCTTGTCTCAAAGCTCGCTTCGGGGCCCTAGGATAAGACCTAGGTATTCTTCATCCACATGCCTCAACTTGTCAGAGTAGTGGATAGGAGTTGTCAGGCATCCAAGGGGCATTTCTATTCTAGAAGATTTGGAAAGAATTCCCCTAGCTCATCACAAGTAAGGGGCCATCACCGACACACTATGGGTCTTCTTCTCCTCATATTTGGAAAGTAGTGTATCTGCATACTCACGCGGTTGCCCAAGTCTGGCTTACTGACACGGGCGCTTCCGCTCGTCCTATCATTAAGGATGGGAAGGGGAACCACTTTTTCTATGTGGATGCAAGCATCGGCAACAGAGGGTATCTTCGCAGGCAACCCAAAGACGTGAGTAATCATCCTTCTTCTCATCAAAGGGCTTCGTACCCCCTGAAATAACACTAGCTCCACCCTTTAGGTGGATTCCTCTAGGAGGACATAGAGGACTCGAGCGAACCATCGGCAGAAACTTCTCATACAGTTTCTAGCTCTTTGCCTGACCCGAAGGAGGTGTCTAAATTTGATTTTCCGCCTCCACCCATGTCCTGATGCACCTTGCGATGCCATCATAGGTGAGGTGGTGACGTTCTTGCACTGTGGTGGTAAACCGAAGGCAGGCCCTACAAGGAGCGGGTGCTCAGGTGTGGGAGAGCTGAACGAAATGCAAGGGTCATCCTCCATCTGCTTGTCAGATCTGAGGAGACGGTACCCATGCTCTAGGACGCAACAGTAAGGGCATGTCAGCCTCATCAAAGAGAGGTCGCGATGGATGCGGCACCTACCTTGCGTGCCAAATGTCATGTCTTGGATTTTTACACCGAGATGAGAGATCCCCTTTTTTAGTTCGGCCAGAGGCGCAAAGATCGGTGAGCTCAATCAGAGACACATACGAACACACAATCAGAAATATACAGGTTTCTTACCAAGGTTCAAGCTGATGTGCAAATCTATAACACCCTCGAATCGTCCCTATACAAATGTTAGTGATTCTTGCTAAACCCGCATAGAAACGGTTCAAATATGCCCACTAGGCACTTGTGTGCGGGTGTAAAACGAAGTAATACCATTACACAATAGTTCATGATGGAACCCACAAGGACATATATACACAACAAAGACTTAGCCATTCAAGAATACATATATACATTACAAAGACCCAATTCACACTTGAAACGATACAATATCCGAGTATGGAGAAGATGCAAATTGGACTAAGAGTCCTGAAGAATAACCAATGGCGTACATAAACCTACCTAGGCCAAGCCGGAAGGGTAACCTTTCTAACATCATCGAATTCATACTTGTCAATTAAAAAGGGCTACCGACAAAGGGAGAAGGGAAAAGGGAGTGGTCAGTACTAAGTACAGTACACGGCGAGTCTGAGAATTCTGTGTCTCTCACCTGCAAGGGTATGGTGGACTGAAGCAGCATGAAAGCATGCACTAAACAACCTCTAGAGGAACGATACCACTATTGGCTACCAGAGAGGGATAAGAGAGACCTATTTGGAAACAACCTGATACTAACACCAGACATAACCCATCCTGGAGTTCCCCCCTCGAAACCAAATTAGGAAGTCATTCTGAGGAACTCACACAATTGGTATTTTTATTACCATTATAGTGGCAATACTTACTAGTCAGATATCGATAGGATAGAACATCTCAATACCACCAACCGTTGCCATGCTAAAGTCAAATTTATAGAACTACTTTAGTTTGAGTTGTCTATGGTTGATACACTGTGCTCCAAGTAGTCTGTAACCATGGGCATGGCTTTTCGAAAATATTTACTCTGTAGGGTTGCACAAATAACAACATGCGCGCTATCAAACTCGAGAAAACCAAATAAAAAGAAACAAGGCATCACAACAGAGCATTCACATGATTCAAAAATGATTTTGGGGGTCCACCCCACTAAGCTGTGGGGTATCCCGGATTTATCGTCCGAGAAATCCCTGTTATGCACATATCCACATTCCCATGATCAGTGGGCAATGGAACATAACCAAAAAGTATCTTTACAACACCCAGAACTTAATGAATACAAGACTTACATACATGCCATTATGGCTACATAATCTTCAGCAGCAGGTCTTCATGAAACACAGAGCCCAATCATGCCTTAGCCTACATGCAACTGACTAGGAAGATGGCCTAGATCACATAGACGTCAATGACTCCCATATCCTTCGTGCTTTTGAAAATCTAGCCAAGTAAATATCTAGGGACAATTCCAGTGAGTACTTTTGAATGTACTCACAAACCACCAAGAATAAGGTAAACAAGATAATGCAATTTGACTGTGGTGAGATAACTCTATCTATGGTTGTTTTTGAAAGTCCTATCTTTCTCTTGTGAGTATGGCATCTCTATATCTTTGTTGAAAAAAAAGTTTAAAAACATGTCTCCATTTTCAAAATATGGACATCTCCCTATCCTTGTTGAAAACCTTTTTGAAAACTGTTTTAGAGAAAACGCTTTTAAACATCTTCGACCATC
This sequence comes from Avena eriantha, assembly GCA_910589775.1. Taxonomy (NCBI): domain Eukaryota; kingdom Viridiplantae; phylum Streptophyta; class Magnoliopsida; order Poales; family Poaceae; genus Avena; species Avena eriantha. The sequence continues at coordinate 107,964,559 of OU342740.1, read as the reverse complement.
CATGGTTAAAACAAAACCTTATCCTCGTGTTCTCTCATGACCAAGTCACATCCTTTCATCTTCCTCAAACCCTCACTTGGGTACTTGATACATTGCAAATGTATCTTTAATTTTTTATGTTCCATGCTTGGTTTTATCTACTTTATTGTGTTTTGTCCACACTTTGGAGTACTTTTCATATGATTTGTTCGACTAACCTATTAACAAGAGCCACAGTGCCAACTGCCTGTTTTTTGCTGTTTTTGGTTCCAGGAAGTCAGAAAATCAATATTCTCGGAATTGGACGGGACAAAAGCCAAAGTCACTATTTTACCGGGGGACACCTAGAGCCAGAATACGAGACGAAGAAGGGTCAGAGGGCGGTCACACCACCTGGCCGAGCGGCCAGGCTTGCCCCGCTCCAAGGGTGGTGTGGCCAGCTAAGGCACCCCCTCGGCCTCTCCTTCCGCCTATAAGATGCCTCCGATATAGAAACCCTAAGTACCCGATCAAAATTCCACGAAAGAGTCTGTAGCCTCCGTCATCTCCATCCCTAGATCGGGAGGGATCTAAAGCTCTTCCCGGCACCCTGCCGGAAAGGGGAATTCAGCCTAGAGGCCTTGTTCATCATCATGCAAGCCTCCGGTGTGATGCGTGAGTAGTTCATCTCTGGACTACGGGTCCATGTAGTAGTTAGATGGCTGGTTTTCCTCCTTTGTGCTTTCATGTTTAGATCTTGTGAGTTCCGTTCATGATTAAGATCATCTATTTGTAATTCTGCATGTTGTTTTTGCGGGGATCCGATGGATATTGAGATGCTATTTCAGATTGATTATTGATTATATCGTGTCTTTGTTATTTGTGATCTTGCATGCTTTCCGTTGTTAGTAGCTATCTTGGCCAAGTAGATGCTAGCAACTCCAAGAGTTAGTATTTATTCTTGATAGTGGATTCATGCCTCTAGTAATCTGGGGAAGTGATAGAAATCTCTAAGGTACTAGATGTGCTGTTGCTACTAGGGAGAAAACAAAAATCCTTTTTTCATAGAACAATCGTATTGTTTACTTTACACGCAATTCGTAAAGCAATAATCTGCTGCTTGCAACTAAATACTGGAGGGGGTTCGGATGATAACCTGAAGGTGGATTATTAGTCATAGATGTAGTTGGATGGCGGTCTATGTATAATGTTGTAATGCCCAATCAAGTCTCAAAGGAGTCAAGATGATTAGTATATGCTTGTATGCTTTCTCGATGTTTGTCAATTGCCCCGCTGTAATTTGTTCACCCAGCATGTTATCTATCTTAAGGAGAGCCACCTCTAGTGAACTATGGACCCCGATCCTTTCTTTTACATACAATCTACAAACTGTTTACTGCTTTGTGTTTACTTTCTGCAAACTATTACTTCCTTCCGTTCGATACCTTTAATCCTTTGTGTTTACTTTCTGCAATGCTCAGCTAGCTACACCTTTGGGGTGTTTCCTTGCTCCTACTAGACTGATAACCTTGGTTTCATACTGAGGGAAAACTTGCTGTTGAGCTCATCATACCTTCCTCTTGGGATTCCCCAACGAGCTCGATATATGTTGGCTCATCAGTACTCCTAGCAATCACCTTTCCAATCGTCTTTGACCATGGACATGGCTATTAAAATAGATTACGCTCTGTTGAGTTTGTGCCCTTTACCCACAAGAATCAATACATCCGTTGGGATTCAACCATGGCCCATTACACATGGCACACAGGGGTTCGTGTAACATCCCAATTTCAGCAACCCTGATTAGTTGTCCAGAATGCAAAAATCAGGGGGAACAAAAACGTTTTCTTGTTAAGTGTTGTAGTGTTTGCTTCTTGTTTTCTTTGCTTATGCCTCTAAATGTGCCACAGATGATATACTCCCTAGATCAACCTTAGTTGAAACAAGCTACTTCTCAAAACTGTCTTGGCTTAATTTCCATATTCTCAAATGTTCTGGCATTTCAAAACCTGAGGCAAGAAGCCTTTGCAAACCAACTATTTTAGTAGCTTCTATTGATCAAACTATGGAGAGCTATAGAACTATTTTAGTAGCTTCTATTGATCAAACCCACTCTTGCACTTGGTTAGATCATCCTCCACCCCACTTGTTCTTGATGGTTTTGCAGGCAAGATAATAATTTTCCTACAAATCTAGTCAACATGACAACTTTGACAGAAGCTCACAGTATCATCCAACCTTCTATGGAACAACTCTTTGCATGGTTGTGTTCTACTCATATAGGTATATCAACATCGACTTCACTTGCGTCCATTGGATCTTTGTTCTTCTTAAACCCACAAGGTTTTGAAGGCTAGTTGATAATCTGCTTTGGCAGGCTTATCTTATTCAAGGTTTGAAATCCATTATTGGTGAACTCAAACAAGATCAAGCACCAAACTCTATACCATGTTGATGTGCATCACTTGTACTACCCATCCATTTATCCCATGCCCCAAGGGAAGATCTGAGCTCCAAGATCTAACAAGGTTTTGGTGGCATGCAAACAATCTTACTCTTGATCCCTAAATCTCCAGTTTTCACCGAAATCAACTTGGATTCCCTAATCCCAAGTTTGCAAATGCTTGTTAAACCTTGTCTACATCATCTACCTTGATCATCAAGATTTATAAAATAATATCCATAATTATTATGGCTCAAAAACTATTTAATTCATTTAAGGGGCAAAACCTCCAAAACTCCTTCCATAAAGGAAAGTTTGATTTTTGGCCAAAACACTTCCCTAAATTTAAGGATATTTGAGTCCTATATATCATACCCTATCTTCCCACTTCAAAAATAAATATTGTTGAAGAGCTTTCTTATTTGGTTTTGCCCATTTCCTTAAATGGCTAAATTGGTATAATAATTGTTTTAAGTACTTTTATCTTCCAATAAATCTTGGGAAAATTCCCCTAAGTGTGTATTCACAGTTGGGACCCTCTCCAACCAAAAACCAACCTTGTCCAATGTAAAATTATCAAATGATCTTCTAAAAACTACTTCTGTACTTTTTGATTAAATAATTGTAAGTGGAATTAAAACCCTTAGAAAAATCCCCAAAAAATCCTGGATATCTACCTTGACCTCATCTATCTACCAGTACCATCTTCCCACCTTGTCCTATGAAAATTTTTGAACTTCCTTCACAATCACCTATTTACTCGATTTAGCAAACCTAGATAGTATTGACCTAAATCAAGATCAAACCATCACCAAAGCTTATCAAGCACTCCAATCCAACCACCATGACCCTCCTGGTCATCACCACTATACCACTACAGTACCACCCATCACACATCTATTTGTCCTTTACCCCTTGGAAGAGTAGAGATAGGAGAGACAAGCCACTTGTGGCCAACCAACAGCAGCACTACCTCATCCTCTCTGTCCCTGCCGACCAGATGACTCACACAACCCCTCCACCGCCCTCCTTGACCAATCCCAAGCCAGCTCCACCCCTCCTCCATTTAAATAGGCTAGAGGCTACCCAGCCTGCCTCTGGCCCCTCATTCTCCTCTCCTCCCCTCCACTTACTTCCTTACAGCCCCCTCTCCTCCTCCCTTGCTCTGTTCTGCTCGAGAGAAGGAGGAAGAGGAGCCTCGGCCCTTTTCCAAAAATCCAGCAAGGCCTCCCATCCCGCACTCCTCTTCCTCTGCATGTCGCCGTGTGAAATCCCCTATCCCTGCTACTTCTAATCATCTCTGTTCCCTGCTCAAGACGGCCCCTGGAAGCTTCTCCGGTGAGCTCCCGAAGCCGCGTCGTGGCTGTTCTCGCTCGAGCCACTTGCCAGAACCAAAAGACGCCGTGTCGCCCATCCCTGGAGTCGTCGTCATCGCCTGCGTCTCCCCGTCGCCTCCATGGCCGTCGGAGAACCCCCGATGAGCCTCTCCCGAGCCGCCCTCATTGCTCTAGGGTTCCATCACCGCAGGAATTCCTCTCTTGGAACGACGACGCAGGGCCGTCCGTGCCCACTTAATCGGACGGTCAGGGTTTGCCGGTACCCCTTTGGCCGACCGCGGTCGCTAACCACTGGGTCCCGCCAGCCAGCGGTTTAAACCGCGCTCCCGCTCGCTGTGCACCATGACGAGGGCTGCATCCGCTTCGCCGGCCCGTCCACCTTTAGATCTGGCCCAGCACTGCTCCATCCCCTTTTCTTTTAAAATTTTTCTGTAAATCCATATCTAGCTATTTACTTTAAATGCAAATAAAAATTTTAAATACCTCCAAATGGTCTGATACAAATTTCCTAGGATACCTTATGGTTTTGTCTATCACACAGTATCAAAAATGTAACAAATTAGTATTTAGCCTATTTGCAATAAATCAGGCACCTTGAGGTGTCCTATTTTCCATTAAATCATTTTTGGGAGTTATACAACTCCAATTGAGGTAAACCCAAGTTCCTCTGGTAGGTAATCCATGTAACTATCTCAAGGATTGAGCCTCATGCCAAGTGGAGCTCTAGTTTCTCCTTGGTAAAAATAACAGAAGATCCTCATTTCTGTGTTTAGAAAATTACCTAGGTCAAACCAAAGATGGTATTGGCCTAATTCCAACTCCCTATACACCTGCTTACCAGTATATATCAAAACCCAGGAGTCCCTAATTTTCTAAGCCCCTGTGGATTTATCATGAATTAATGATTCTGGGCTTAGTTAATTCACTAGATAAATCACCACATTAGCTCTACAACTCCAAAAAGGATAATTCCAATTTTTACATAAAGGTATCCTAAATGCCTACCGTGTGCCCTTAGACTCAACTCAAAATATTCTGTAGATTTAATTTGGTGAAAAAGACAAAAACCCCACATAACTGCCTTTGGGAATTTCTTGAGGGCATTCTGGTAATTATTTTGGCATGATTCCAACTCTCAGTGAATTAGTACATCAAGCCCTACAACATCGTCCAAGTAAATAATCTTTGGGGCTCCAGAACTGTTCTGGTGAATTATTTCCTAAAACTAGAGCTTTTATCACTAGAATATCCATAAGAAATTAAAGAAAAGTGATAAAATAGTTAAACAACTTTTGTTGGCTTCATTTTATCAACACCTATCTGTTGGTATCATTTTTACACAACGGTATCATACTGAATAGGTCATTGTTCCAAAACCCCCGTCTTAGGTAGTTCCTCGACAATAAACCGTAAGGGGTGTTCATCCCCTTCTCCAAGGCCATCTCAACCTCCTAAATCCAATCCTCTCAAAACCATCTGAATCTTAATCTGGTATTATTCAATTTCTTTCTGTATTGTATTGGTGCTTATATGCCTTGCGTTGATTGTGCCCTTGTTTGTTTGCATGTGCTGTCTGGACGATGATAGTTGCGATGAAATCGGAGAGCAAGAGAAGTGGACATTATTATTGGTATTATTGGGTATTCTAAGAAGAAGTCGAGGGACATATTTTTAATCCCAGATTCCCGTTATGCCATACCTCGCAATCCCAGGATTACCATTTTTGCGAGACATAACGGATTGGATATCATAGTACATCATCCATTACAAACCATACATAAGGTCTTACACAAATAAGGATCTCATGATCCGGTCTTAATACAACAAGTAGCGGAAATAAAAGATAAGCGTAGCGGTGGGGTCCATCTTCAGGGGCACATGCAATGCTGACGAAGGCAGATAGTCCTATTTATCATAGCCATCCTACTGGCCATCATCTTTGTAGTCTCCTTCATAGTCTGGCCATGCGAATAGCCAAGGACAAAAGCCATGAGTACTCTTTAAGTACTCGCAAACTACCACTAATAAGAAATATAGTTCTAAGTAAAAGGGCTGACTCTATGTTTAACTATAAGGTTAAGTTTGAAACCTAAGCTGAGTTCAGAAGCAAAGAAAGATAAAATAAAGTTCTAGAATCACTTAAGTTGGGAAGCTAGGGTCATAAACACAACCCTGTTGTGGTCAAGTCAAGATTCATCCTTCATTTCATATGTCATTTGGAAAACATCTGACAACAAAACAGTATGGCCATTGCAACTGTCCATAACCGCGGACGCAGCTATTCGAATAGTTTGACACTCTGCAAAGGTGGTATACTTTCACCACAAGATTCGATACATCTATTCGGGATAACCCTGAATCATCATACTTAGTATGTAGATAATGTTGGAAATATGCCCTAGAGTCAAATAGTAGTAAGGACTATTATCATATTTCATATAGTTTATGATTAAGTTTTATATCATGCTATAACTGTATTGAGTGGAAACATCAATACACATGTGATATGCAAACAAACCAGGGGTTCCCAGTGAAACTCTAGTCACTGGTTCATTGGTCAACAGATGATTATGTTTCCTGATCATGTGGCATTTATGCCAGTTGGAAATGAGGTCATCTCATTCGGAGAATGAGATGATGAACCAATACCCAACCTAAACATCGTGATTCGATCATGTCACGAAGTTCAAGTTATGATGATTAGAATATGACCCTCGTAGACTATTCCTTAGACCGTGAGGCTATATCAATCACTGTCTCTCGAGAGTGCTTAGATAGCATCAAACGCCATCTGGTAAAACGGTGGTTATAAAGGTGTGTTAAGGTATTCGGAGGAAACCGTAGAGGAAATATATGTCAAGAGTGGGATTTGTCTGTCCATGTGATGAGAAGATACTCAAGGGCCCACTCGGAGAAGTTATATCCAATAGCTGCGCATCGTGTGATTAGATCACGGGGATATCACTTGTTGGAACGAGTCAAGTAGCATTGTTCAGTAACGAGATTGAATACGACATGGTGATGTCATTGATCAGATCTCGGGCAATGCAAGTATCGAGTGACAAAGGGAATAAGACACGATTGTCCCGGTTCAAACGACGAAAGATCATCGTGGAACGCACAGGGGTCACATGGCCATCCAGGTCCCTCTGTCGATCATTGGTACGGGAGTGTCCTGACCATGTCTGGAGTGTTCCCGAACCGTGGGGTATCACGCTTAAGGGCTTGATGATGCTTAGAGAGCATTTATAGGATCGGTAGAATCACCGAAGAAAAGAAAGGAGAAAACCGGAAGGGTTTCGGTAAATCCGGAGGATGTCGGGAGTGGAGGTGGAAGGTGTTCCATGGCCACAGAGATTAAATAATATGTGAATGAATGTTAAATATTGATTTAATCATTTATTTATAATTATTTAATAAAGAGAAAATCAATTAAAGGTCAAAAAGGCTTAATGGGCCAATTCCGGAGGGAGAGGGCCCATTAGGCGAAAGGAGAGAGGGAGAGGGACCAAGGGGGAGGCTGGCTGGGCCTTGCCCCCCGCGGGGCCCACTAGGGGCTGGCCGGCAGCCACCCCACCCCCTCCTCTCCTTTAGTCCCACTCGGGACTTTGAGGGAGGGTGTACCCCCTCCCCCCCTATATAAAGTGGGGTATTTGGCCTAGATAAATACACCAATAATCAATAAAGGTCTCCCCACTTTTGGGAGGACCTCCAATTGATATTTTCTCTCTCCCCCTCTCTCTCTTGTGACCGTGGTCCCAAGTCTGGACTACGCGAATGAGAGACATCTTCACTGCAGAGCGCCGTCGTGCTGCGGGATTCAGATCCGGGAGCTCTACTTCCGCAACTACTGCTGGATCGGGGAAGCGGGAGTCATCGTCAGGCACCGGACGTGTGTAACTCCCCGCGAGGTGTCGCACTTGAGGCACTCAAGTCATTGGAGCCAGAAGGAGTGCAAGGACTTCATCACGACCTTGAGGTCGGCTTCGGCTCGTCAACATCAACCACACTCTCCTGAGCGTTGACAACCCTTTTCGGTGTTCAAGGGTAAGTTCGCGAAAAGCCCCTCTCGTTACTGTATTACTAATAGATAGGTCCTGGCAGATTCCGAGGTTCAGGAGCGTAGAGTAAAATTTATTGTTTTTATGCTCGGAACCCCTACAGTGGTATCAGAGCTAGATCTATGCGCAGTAATGCTAGTACGGGTAGAACACACGAGATGTAGCGTGTGGGCGTTGATATTTTAGTTGTTACCCTCCCACGTGTACTTGTGTATACCGCAGTAATGCTTGATGAAGCGGCCCCCAACCGAATTTACGCGTTCATTCACGAGACTGGTCCATGCTTGACATACGGCTTGTACCGTATAAAGTGGCTTAGGGGGGTGTCTGTCTCTCTCGCATTAGTTGGTATACCATTTGCAACGGAGGGCCCCGAAAGGGGTGTAGTAGAGACAACTACTTGATCAGCGTTGTGCTGAAAGTTCGTAGGTAAGAATGGTTCTTGTGCGAAAGCCCATTCAGCCACGTAAAACACGCAAAGATAAAGTAGAGGCGTCTAACTTTGTTTTGCAGGAGGGCGTTGCTTTGTGATATGGTTGTGGCAAAGGTAAAGTGATTACCTTTTGTTACATAGTAGTAGATAGTCACGGAGGTGACGGACTACCACGCCGGAATGACACCGGTACCCTGGTGTCTGCGGCGCCGGAACCCGGTGACGGCGGATGGATATCACGACGTGAAGGACCATATCACATAGCATTTACATTCAATGTTATTGTTTGTATATCTTATTGTGTGCTAGTATTAGATACTCGACGGTAGCCTAATAAGATGATCCTTGTTAAAATTACCAACGATTGTGTTCCCCCTTAGTGTGCACCACCAAGAAAGTTCTTCGGTATGAGGCGATCCAGGGTCACATGCCTGGGTGTCATACATATCTATGTTCACATACAGTGGGTGTAAGCCATGTTGCACAGCGAATAATAAGGTTGAGTTGGCGAGCCTAGCACGCTAGAGAAGCGTGGCCTCGGAACACGGATGGTCGAAAGATCGAGCACGAGTCGCATGAATGATGTGACTGACATTTAGCATCCACCCTTGAACCCACATTGATGGCCGTGACGATCGGGGGAGATGTGACTAATAGTGGTCATGTTATCACTAGGAACCCTCACTGGGGATAGGTGTTTTTGAGTGGAGTTATTATTAACTCATTTAATTATAAACTTAGTCTAAATTCCTTTTGCAAATTATAAATGTGGATGGGCTCTTTCGTGTTGACAATTGAATGGTTAGAAGGAGAGAAGCTCAGATTAGATGGATCAAACTTCTCCATTTGGGTTGCCAGTCTCCATGTTCTCCTTAGCGAGAACGACATGGTCGACTACATACTCGATGGGATGGATTTGGATCCATCCATAGACCTTGAGACCCTAGAGGAGCGGAAATACCGCTATCTCCGTCGGAAGATGGCCTCCTATATTCCAGTTGTGATGCGCTTCGGAATGGTGGACGAGCTGTGGCCTTTCATGGGTGATGTCAACCCTCATTCGGTGATGCTACAGCTTAGGACACATTTCGTGGATCAGACACGCATTTGGGAGCGTAAGTTGATGGGAGACTTCCTCTCCATTAAGATGGAGGATAACTCGTCACTGGACAACCACTTGCTGCACATGCATGATGTGTACATGAGGCCAGCATACTTCCTGGACGTCTGGATTACAGGCTCTTTCGCAAATGCTACTGTGCTGCGGTCGCTGCCACCAAGCTACCAAGCACAAGTCAGGACTTGCGTAATGAGGGGCGACACGGAAATGGAGTTCCACCGGTTCATGACACATCTCAAGAATGTGTTGGTTGAACCAGATGTCGCTCAGGTCGTCAACGACAAATGTATATATTTGATATACAATTTTATAAATGTTATAATCTTGCAAACACATAGCAGTGTTAAGTATATCTGATACTTGTTCTGTTTTACTGAAAACGTGTCCTTCTGCATGAGAGGTGCTTGCTGGAGAGGAGGTGACGTTGCGTGTTTATGGCGAGCATGATGATGACGGCCAACGACACTCTCCCTCGACATTTATCATTTATTTTATGTTTTAGGATGATTCTTGTAATCAAGAGATTGTGAACTTCTTTAGTGTGTCTCACACTTCGTGAGACGGTTATTCATATCAGTTTGTAACAAACAGTTGTTCTTCTTTTATGAATGATTTCTATTTGTGTTCATATCTTGATTGATTACTTGTGAATTATCCTTGTTGTTTGAAACTAATTGATAATGCATGAACATTTGTAAAACATTAAAATGCCTTGTTTAAAATACCCAACTTAATGATAAGTTCAATAATGAATGAAAAACCATTGTTTAAATTCAAAGTTATGTGATAATATGTGAAAGTCATTCGATTTCTTATCACATATAAATCATGCCTAAGTTTGGTAAAATAACTTGAACACCGTGTATTACTTGAATACAAAGTGTTTGATGAATTGTTAAATAGAATACATATTTGATGTGTTGTGTTTTAATGAAAATGGTAATTATCATTATATGATTATTTGAATGTGTAAAGTAGTTTACCAAAGGAAACATGAATATGAAACTATTTGATTTGATCAAAGTGTTTCATCAACAAAGGGTATAAATATAAAAGAGAATCCAATTACTATGATTTGATCAATAGTAATGAAATTCAACTTTATAAGAATGGCATAAAAGAAATTATGGAATGCAAAGTGTTTTGAAACATCAAAATACAAAGCATCACAATGTGATATTAGATATAAAAAAGGGGGTTGAATAGAAGGAACCAAATAAATCGTTGTAGTATATATGTAGAGTCCATTAGTTTAGAAATAGTTAGCACTAAATTAGAATTGGTAAACCATTTGAATTCGTGAAAGTTTTGGGGTTATTCGATATAACCAAAACAATAGCGAATAAGTCCTTGTAGAGTATTCATTGGAAACTTTGAATACGAAACCCATAGCTCAAACCAAAAGGAAAGAAAGATTCGTATTGCTTGGATTTTGGTGCATTCTTGAGAAAGCTCACCTCTAGTGATGTTTCTCAATTATGAGCAAATGGAAATTAGTGTAAAACACGATGAGGATTCCAAACCCTGCATCAGAGTGTTGAGAAGCGCAATGGACAGCGTTCCTGAACGATTCCCTTTGCGGAAGGAAAGAATCAATGATTTTGATCATTGTGTTTTTCCCTCAACTATTGTTTTTCACTACATGAAATAGGATTCAAAATGTAAATCCATATCTTGTATGGAGACATTTGTGAATAATTTTGTCATGATTCTTGGAATGTGACATACCTACAAACTACAAAGGAAATAATGGTAAACTAAATTATGAGAAATCCTAGAAGCAAAATTCAATTGAGATTAGAAAGCAATTCATTGCTGAATCTCACAAGTAAAAGGAGTTACTTGGAATTTTCCCAAATGACTGCAAAGCCATAGAAGGAAAAAGGGGTGAATGACAAAAGCACAAAATTTTCAAATATTGGATGAATTCAAATGAATTTGATTCATGTGTGCTAAATGTCTAGAGGATTGAAAACTAGTTAAGTACTAGTATCTCATAGTAAATCTCCAAGTTTGATATTTGATCAAAGGATTTTGAAGTTATTCAAAATAGTAGGGAGATATGAAATTTGCATAAAATTGAGTAGGAGCTATGAAAGTCTTCCTGAAACGATATGTGATTGACATATTTTAAGTGCGAGCAATATATCAATCTCAAATCCAAATATGTAGGAATATATTTTGAGTGGGAGCTTATAGGAGTAATTCTTAATTATGTTAAGATTGAAAGGCGCTAATACTTATAACTAATGATTTATAAGATGTAGAAGTTGATAATAAATTGTATTATGATATTATGTAGTATTCCTTAGGGGATTCTGAAAAGCGTTTCAGTATAGAAGTTAATTAAGGAACTGATCCTTGATAACTCAAATTAGGAATAACATTAAGTTTAACATCAATGGTTGAAAGAAAGAAAAGGATGATCATCATCCACTATGTTGAGACATATGTTCTGTCTTAGTAAACCATGATGATAACTTAGCATAATATGTGATCCAAATAAGGAACGTTTGAAAGTGATTAAGTTCGAATCACAAAACGATTGAGCTAAGTTTGTCCGTAGTGTCTAGTAGAGAACCATGGACATATTTTCCAAATCCATAAAGGATGACATATCTTAAAGCATAAAGAGTTATGTTATAAGGGAATATGTTGGAAACTCCTCTGGTTACCAATTAAAGTCAAGTAGGAAGCGAGGTGAACAAAAACATCAAAAGTTGCACCGAGAGCACTAAGTGTTTCGATGAATACATTTATAATAATAGATAAGGGTACCATCTAAAGTGTTGTATAATGTTATGGCGGGGCTAATTCGCTTTTAACATAGAATGATGTGTCCCAGGGCATAGTGCCCATGAGAAAGCCCTTGAGGTTGACCGAGTGCACTAAGTGTTTCGATGAATACATTTATAATAATAGATAAGGGTACCATCTAAAGTGTTGTATAATGTTATGGCGGGGCTAATTTGCTTTTAACATAGAATGATGTGTCCCAGGGCATAGTGCCCATGAGAAATCCCTTGAGGTTGATCTATCGTCAATGTAGGCTCCTGGAATCAGGCCTCGTTCTGCTGCCATAGCAACGATGCATACACACAAATGATGTCATGTGATGATAGAATATTAATGTCAATCAAAGTGACATTAGTAAGTTGCAAAGGATTTGGGACTGTAAAGTACAGACCCAAGACTCAACCTCTTCCATGAGCAAGCATGTTCTAGGCACTGGTTATATGGTACTAATAATTAAGAACAAAATGCATCTAGTGTATTTGTACTCTAGTGCAAGTGGGAGACTGTTGGAAATATGCCCTAGAGTAAAATAGTAGTAAGGACTATTATCATATTTCATATAGTTTATGATTAAGTTTTATATCATGCTATAACTGTATTGAGTGGAAACATCAATACACGTGTGATATGCAAACAAACCAGGGGTTCCCAGTGAAACTCTAGTCACTGGTTCATTGGTCAACATATGATCATGTTTCCTGATCATGTGGCATTTATGCTAGTTGGAAATGAGGTCATCTCATTCTGAGAATGAGATGATGAACCAATACCCAACCTAAACATCGTGATTCGATCATGTCATGAAGTTCAAGTTACGATGATTAGAATAGGACCCTCGTAGACTATTCCTTAGACCGTGAGGCTATATCAATCACTGTCTCCCAGAGTGCTTAGATAGCATCAAACGCCATCTGGTAAAACGGTGGTTATAAAGGTGTGTTCAGGTATTCGGAGGAAAACATAGAGGCAATATATGTCAAGAGCGTGATTTGTCCATCCATGTGACAGGAAGATACTCAAGGGCCCACTCGGAGAAGTTATACCAATAGCTACGCAAGGTGTGATTAGATCACGGGGATATCACTTGTCGGAACGAGTCAAGTAGCATTGTTCAATAACGAGATTGAACATGACATGGTGATGTCATTGATCAGATCTCGGGCAATGCAAGTATCGAGTGACAAAGGGAATAATACACGACTGTCCCGGCTCAAACGACGAAAGATCTTCATGGAACTCACATGGGTCACATGGCCATCCAGGTCCCTCTGTCGATCATTGGTGCGGGAGTGTCCCGACCATGTCTGGAGTGTTCCCGAACCGTGGGGTATCACGCTTAAGGGCTTGATGATGCTTAGAGAGCATTTATAGGACCGATAGAATCACCAAGGAAAAGAAGGGAGAAAACCGGAAGGGTTTCGGTAAATCCGGAGGATGTCCGGAGTGGAGGTGGAAGGTGTTCCATGGCCACGGATATTAAATAATATGTGAATGAATATTAAATATTGATTTAATCATTTATTTATAATTATTTAATAAAGATAAAATGAATTAAAGGTCAAAAAGGCTTAATGGGCCAATTCTGGAGGGAGAGGGCCCATTAGGGGAAAGGAGAGAGGGAGAGGGACCAAGGGGGAGGTCGGCTGGGCCTTTCCCCCCGCGGGGCCCACTAGGGGCTAGCCAGCGGCCACCCCACCCACTCCTCTCCTTTAGTCACACCCCGGGACTTTGAGGGAGGGTGTACCCCCTCCTCCCCCTATATAAAGTGGGGTATTTGGCCTAGATAAATACACCAATAATCAATAAAGGTCGCCCCACTTTTGGGAGGACCTCCAATTGATATTTTCTCTCTCCCCCTCTCTCTCTCGTGACCGTGGTCCCAAGTCTGGACTGCGTGAACGAGAGACATCTTCACCGCGGAGCGCCGTCGCGCTGCGGGATTTGGATCCGGGAGCTCTTCTTTTGCAACTACTACTGGATCGGGGAAGCGGGAGTCATCGTTAGGCACCGGACGTGTGTAACTCTCCGTGAGGTGTCGCACTTGAGGCACTCAAGTCGTTGGAGCCAGAAGGAGCACAAGGACTTCATCACGACCTTGAGGTCGGCTTCGGCTCGTCTACATCAACCACGCTCTCATGAGCGTTGATAATTCTTTTCGGTCTTCAAGGGTAAGTTCGTGAAAAGCCCATCTCGTTACTGTATTACTAATAGATAGGTCCTGGCAGCTTCAACGGTTTAGGGGCGTAGAGTAAAATTTGTTGTTTTATGCGCGGAACCCCTACAGATAATCAAACATAACCTTTCCTTTACACACCCTAGTATAAGCACCTCTCCTATGAGCATGGCCTCCCAACCATGACCATCTGTCATCTTGGGCACTCCATAGGTGGACAACATTGAGAGGTAGCCTCAGCTCAAACCTCTCCCGCGAGGGAACTAATACTAATGCATATAAATTTCCATCTAAGCCTTACCCAATTCAGGTTGTGTGGTTGTACGGTAAATTTGGAATGGTATCGCATCTGAATCCAACCATCAGTTTTATCAAAGGGTTAAAGCTCATGCCTCAACATTTTCATCATCATAAACCATTTGTGTTTCTCAACAAATATCAAAACATCTCAATAGAATGAATCATCATTCCAAGGTTTTCATAATTCATTTTCACCAAGTGCTCCCATCTAAAGTGACTCAAGTTTTTATCTACTCTAAACTACTAAGTTAAGAGTGTTCACTAAGGTGGATAGGATGGGTTCAATCTCATGCCATAGAATGACATCTAAAGGGTTCTAAAATAGGTCAAGTTTTATACTCTTTATGCTATCTTCAAAAACAAGTAAAGAACTTTGGTAAAGTAAAGGAATTAAAGCTTGAAATTAAAACTTGGGGTAACTAATAGTCAAAGTGATATGACTCAAGCATGCCTATAGCATCTTTGATCAAGTTATCTAGCCTAATTCGAACTTGCTAACAATAGCTTGCCTTGGTTGGTGCAGTGTTTGAAGTTTTCTTCTTCTTCTTCTTCTTCTTCTTGGAAGAACTCCTCCTCCCCGTAGACTTGGTCGGTACTATCGTCTATAAATACACACAGAGTACACAATCACCAAACAATACTTAACTAGTCTAATTAGCACTCTAAGGCATACATTTGATGATCTATTATCATCACAAGCATCACAAGTTTTATTACTAGTTTCATCCTTTAAATTTTAGAAATGTAATTTCAACTCATTGAAAAATAACTAAGATTTAATATTCACCACTTCAAATATGGGATTATGTGGACACATGTCATCACCACATATTCTAACATGTGTGAATGTGATTTAAGGGTTGGATCATAATTACTTTCGTTGAAGTTCATTATTTAATGATTTGAAGTGACTAGAAATGCCTATATAGTATTATTTTGGTACTAGTCCAAAGTCAATACATGTAAACCTTAATATTATTACATATTCAGATAGGTATGATGAAATTTTATTTTTGAGAGTTGGAATCAACTCAAAATCTATCTTGGTTGATTTATAAAAATGTTGCAAGGTGCAAATGCTTCTGTTTTGTTATTTTTACTAGGAGAGATGTATAACTCTAATTGAATTAAATCCAACGGGTTGGGACAGATAATTTCAATACCTTTCAAGCAAAATTGGTTTCATGCAATTTGGATTTTTCAAACTCCCAGAATTGATTTTTAAACTTGTGGACAGAAACTAGATTAACTCTAAATAGAAAAAACTAAATTTGAAACTTTCACACGCGCGGGAACTAACTGGGCCAGCCCAGCTACGCACAGCGCGCGCAGCGGGCTGCCTAACAAGCGGGCTCCACCAGTCAGCGGCACAACTTAACCGAAACGGTATCTAGCATCCTGGGCCACACGATCTAAAGATGATCCAACAGTGGTGAGTCATCATCAACGACGGATCACTTCGGCGAGAACGTGACCTAGACGCGCTGGTGGGGGTCGATTGGGGGCATACCAGGGCTCTAGCAAGGTCGGCGAGGCAGGAAAACGGGCTGGTAGACGATGGCGAGGCGAGGCGCGGTTACGGTGGAGCTTCAGGTGCTCTAAATCGCAAACGCCCTTCTCCTCCTGTTGTGGCAGCTTTGGCTTCAATTCTGGCGAGACAGAGCTCGAGCGGCTTCGGCGAGAGGTGGTGAAGAATCAGTTAGAGGTGAGGATTGTGGGAGTGTGGAGAAATGGTGCTGGGGTGGCCGCTTTATATAGGGTCGACGAGGGGACAGAACGGGCGACGGTGAGGTCATCGGTGACGACGCTGCGGGGCTCTCTCGGCATGGGCGAGGGCGGCGTTGGAAGCTCTGTTCCCCGGTGGTCCTTTGAGGCTTAAAGGCGTGGCAATGCAAAGTCTCTACTGGTCGGTAGCATGCGATGAACTGCGCGTAGACGGCGGTGTTCGACGCTGTTCCTCCGTTCTGTTGGTTGCGAGGTGGCGAACGACGATGTCCGGGCGGTTGTTGGGCCTACTGCGCCTGCTGACACACAATGCTAGAGCTAGGCGCGGTCTGTGCGGCTCTGGTGGGTGGGGCACTCCAGGGTTATCGGCATGGCGGACAGCGGCCAGGGCGCGAGCAATTGTGGCTTGTCCTCCGCTCGTTTTTGGTCGGGGGCTGGTCGAGGCGACGCGGTGTGATGGCGCTTGTCTCCCAGCAAGCGAAGGAGAACGCGGGACGGGCTGAGGCAAGCGGTCCGTGGTCGACCTGAGCAAAGCTTCGGGCGGCGAGTTACTAGAGCAGACAGTGGAGAGGGAGAGAGGGTTAGGGTCGGGGTTCAAGCTGGGGGAACCAGGGGGACCAAGCTAGGCCCAAATGGTGACCAAAACTACTACTCACTATAGTGTTCTAAGATTAGCAAGATTTGTGCCTGCCACCTGTTCGACACAATGGCTACAAGAAGCAAGAATTTGAATTTTGGGTTCAAATATTTTGAGTGATCTCCAATAGTACTAGGTAGTCTCTAGTTGCAAGGGTTTTGAAAATGGAGTTCATTTGGATGGTTTTTGAAATAGGGTGATCTAGGCTTATGCATTGAATTCAATTTTCACATTCCATTTAAAATTAGTGTTTGAATGTTTTTGGAAGATCACAAAGTGGGCCTTGGTAGATCTTTACTTGTACTAGTAAGGGGTGCAAAGATCAGAATTATTTCCGTTGGGAAATGAGTGCTAGGAACACTCAAAGTAGTGTAGTGGATTAAAATGACCAAAATGACCATTCCTCATTTTTAATTGTTTTTTATTTGATTTTCTTTGGGATTTGCTTGGGAATTATTTAGATGATGTTTAATTTACCATAGAAACATTTTACAACCAATGGATCAAGCAATGGTGACCATTCACAAAGATTTCAAAATAAGGCCTTTCTTATATGCATGCTTAATACTTTAAATTGAAAAGGTTTTTTGTTAACCCTAAATTGGGTGATTTGGATCTTGATTAACATTACTTAGAGTTTTGGGATGTTACAGAAAGATCGAGGAAAAAGGTTTACAAAAACGCACCCGGTTCTTTGCAGTTTTGCTAGAACAATTAACTCGTGCAACCCCATTACTCTAGGATGGGACAGGGCTGGATTTGATGTTTGTCTATTCTGGTATAAGCTGCCTCGCAACAACTACAGGGGATAAAAATACTTGGAGGTTGGGCCTTCTCACGTAAGGGTCCATGTGGGACATCGACCTAGAGAAGGAACGAAGGGTCTGCGGGCCTCCACGCGTTACTGTGAGCCCCTCATTGAAAGCGCACACTTGGGAAGTGGAAAAAGCGGTCAGGTTGGTCCTCGGTACCTGACGTCCCAGTTTTGAGGGTAATAACACTCATAGGGTAGGCACTTATATTGGAGTGCGCATCCGGAGAGTCTTGATGGGTTACTCGACCCACGATCGGTGAAGATCAGGGTAGTGTACCCGGATGGTGTGGGTAAAGTGTACAACTTCTGTAGAGTGTAAATCTATTCGAATAGCCGAGTCCACGGGCATGGACGGTTGGGAAGGTTGCTCTAGAGCGGTGTTGTATTTGTTTTCAAAAAGGATTTCAGAAAAGAAATGGCTTTGGAAATGTTTTGACCATGGGATGGTCGGAAGGAGGAGAAAGGAGTTTGGTCGTGGGACGACCTGAAGACGGGAACAAATGGGTACCCCAATCCTAGTGTTAAATTACTTTTCAAATGGTTTCCAAAATGTTTTACAAAAGTTTTCAACAAAGATATGTAGATGCTATATCTACAAGAGAAACTGATTGAGAAAAGAACCTCTCTTGGAGCCGTCCTACTACCACATCCATAATACATATCCTCTTGTTATTATTGTTAACTTAAGGCGGTTTGCGAGTACATTCAAAGTACTCACTGGCATTGTCCCTGGCTATTAACTTGGTCAGATATCAATAAGAGGAGGAAGTTGACGGCTAAGCGAGCTAGGACGTTCTCCCAGTCAGTTGTCTATAGGTTAAGGCATGGCTCGGGCTCTACGCTTAATGAAGTTCCACTGATGTTGATCGATGTAGCCATAATGGCAATTAAGATATGAAATGTTATGTATTGGATGTTTACTTTGATACTTGTCTATTATGTGCCATGACTAACTGATCATGGGATCGTGGTTGTATGCATAATAGGGATTCTCGGAGGATTAATCCGGGGGCCCCACAGTTCGGATAATCAAACATAACCTTTCATTTGTCGACCCTAGCAAAGGCACCATTCCCTTTTGGGTTTTTTCTCCCCGGCAACGAGTATGTGGCTTACGGTGCCATAGTCCTCCCTCCCATATATGTGTATACCCAAACCGCAGCTTGGGAAATACCTTAATTTGGTGACTCAATTGTTGCACCGGCATGGTCATGACATCTGTAAACCCCAGATCTGTAGACCTTTATAGGGGAGATCCCGTAGTTTAGAGGATTTCTCCCCTTTAGCAATGTGCAGGGGTTGCCCATGCTAAAGCAAACAAACTACAAACTATTTCTTTAAAACATCTTGAGTAATGTGATTGCATGGATAAGTTGTCCTAGTAAAGGCCTAGAACATCCCTTCTCAATATCAAACCCATCTTTCTCATTCTTCCTCATCACTTTTATTTCTTTAAAACATCCAGTCGGAAGAGATGCCCCTTCCCAATGGTTTTTCGAAAAAAAATCAAGAAATTTGTAGCGGGGTAAATCCCCAAAATAGTTTGGTTTATAAAATCCGAGGTTTCCAATGAGGTAGGATGCTAATGATCGTACTCTCGGTCTAAAGGGATAAATCGTAGGTATACATTAGGGTGGGTGTCATATGGGCCACCAAGTCATAAGTTGGAGGAGCCACGTTATTAGCATAGTATTTATAAAACAAGGCATGCACATAATAATGCAATTTATAAAGGACGTACAAAACAGGTAGTAAAAGGAGTTGGGAAAGTATCGGAATTTAGGAATGGTGAATTGCCTATGATCAGTAACAAAATCCACGGACTTCTTCTTAGAATACCAATAATAATAATGAGATGGTCCTTTCTTCTCGATGTCAAAACAATCGCAACTATCATCATCATAGAGCATACATGCAAACAAAGAATACCAGAATCAATACAAGGCAGTCAAGCACAAACTCCATACAACATACAAACATACAATACACCAATAACTTCAGTAGGTTTGATTAAGTTGAGTTCAAAGCAAGTGGGATTGATTTGAAAGGATTTGAGGGGTTTATTTTATCTTGTATTAGTCCAAAACTACTATAATAAGAGCTTTCTAACTAAGGCTTTGTCCTCTATGATTTCAATGTGCAAAAATGATATCATCAGATAGGTTTTGTTAAAACAAGGCCACCAAAAGTGGTTTCATTAATTTAGTATTTTTATTTATTTATTTACGGGTTTTCTAGTGAAATAAACCCTAATTTTAGGGGATAAAACACCACAAATAGTTTGTAAGTCCAAAAATTATTTCCTTGGAGCTTTATGAAGTATTTTGAGTGTTGGTTCACTAATGCCCTTGGGAAAATACCAAAGTTAGTTCTATAGCTATTTTTTCTTTTTAACCAGATTAAATATACATGGTCTATCGATATGAACCGAACAAAACATGTTACGTATGCCAAATATTTTTCTGTAGAAATTGGACTCATCATTTTTTATGTTGTAGAACTACTTGTGTGCTTTATTGAGTGAAATATACACATGTAGAAGTATTTAAATCACTCAAATTCATAAAATCCTCAATAATTATTGAGCATTTGTATTTAGATAGATCTTGCATTGCATCTCTTCTGAGAGTTGGAATTGTGCCAAAACAAGTCTTATCTTGACCTAGGGAATTTTGTAAATGTAGAATGAAGTTGCTTTCATTATTTTTGTTACATGAAATATAGGGCGCCTTTTTAGGTGAGGTCTAATGTGGTATGAGGGTATAAAAATTTACATACCTCTAAAATTTGCCTAAAGTTATTTGGAGTTGTAATCTCGCTAGAAGAATTATTTAGTGTTTTAGATACTTCCTGGTATTTTAAAATCTAGAAAATACTGAATTGAATCTTAGGCAGGTGGCTGGTACTAAATGTTGAATAAAACATCTGGGCATATGATGAAATTTTGATCTCAGTGATTTCTACCATTTCCATTTTATTTGCGGTTTAAACCAAATAGCTTATTTAGGAGATCTAGAGAAATAACAAAATGGAAAAGAGGAAAAAGGTCTGGTGGGCCAGATTTGGAGGTGCGCCGGGCCAGCCTAGCTCGCCAGCGTGCGGGAGATCTATTTAAACCCTGTAGGGCATGCCCCATCCATCCTAGGTGGTAGAGGCTAAAGGGGTATCGGTAGGTCTCTACTGTTGGCTTAAGACAGGATCAACGGTGGGGAACCGTCTTCTTCCTCACGTTGCAGCAGGGGAGAAACCCTAATCGTGGGCAGAGAGGGGAAGGGGCTTACTTGGGGTCTTCCTCTGGCGAGGGGAAAGTGATAGGACGACGCGAAGCTCAACCGCGGTCTCAATAAGGTGCGACAAGGCGGTAGTTGGTGACGTATTGGGTTTCGTGTGAAGACATCTGAGTGTGGTCGCTGGTAACCGTTGCATGTGGTGGTTGTCGGTGGTCCAGGGGGAAGATACAAGAAGGGTTAGAAGGGTCTTGAAGAGGCGACCATGCCAGAACAAAAATGAGGGGTAAATATGCATGGATGCCTCGGCACGGTCGAGTTCTTCTTGGTAACCCGAAGAGGAAGGTGATTCTCCCCATGGAGCGGGAGAGTCATAGAGAGGGATATGGGGCTCGGGGTGTGGTAGGTGGCGATGTCGGAGAGAAATGGAGGTGAAGGAGTGGCAGAGGTGGGCTCTACCCTCTTATAACAAAAGACATGACTCCATGGTGGTTTAGGTGCACACTTGGCTAGGTTCTTGATCGGTGGCCTCTCCATTGGACAGAGTGGGTGGTCGTGAGGAGGGTGTGGGGTCTAGGAGGACAGCAGAGTAGTAGTGGGGGCCTAATATGGCAAGGATGCATGGTACCCAAGTGCTTCAGGCAAAGAAATAAATGGTGGAGTAGGGAGGCTAGGGCTAGCTAGGGAGGTGGTTTAGGGATGCAAAGGGTGGGATGGGTCCTGTAGCGCGACTAGAGGGGACACAGGAGGAGAATATCATTTTGCGGGCCGAAAGTTGAGGCGCCTAGGCAACATGGTACCCAAGTTGCCTGTAATCAGCCGCGATGACCATAGTTGGTGTGCCAAATACTAAGAGGGTCTTTTTCGGCACGAATTCAACTTTACGTTTCAATACAAAATATCAGGCTAACAGCCGTCAACTTGGGCCCCCTTATCAGTTCTCGCCGTTATGTCGCTCCCGTCGTGACTGACATGTAGGCTTGCAGCGTTGGCGCCTACATCCATTACGCATCTTCTTCTTCCCTGGAGCGGCAATCTGTGGTGGTGTCGTGGCCATGGCATGGAGATAGGACATGGATGAACCTGCTCGGCCATGTTCTCCTCACTGTAGGCTTGTAGCGTTGGCGCCTGCATCCAGTACATGTCTTCTTCTTCCCTGGAGCAGCAATCTATGGTCACGGCCATGCCGCCATGGCGCGGAGCTCAGACGTGGACGAACCTACTCAGCCCCGCTCTCCTCCCCATCTCAAGTCGAAGCTCGCCCTCACCAGGCCGCACCCATGGCATGGCTTGGGGACGAGAATTGGTTCCCGGTGAGATCCGTCGCCGTGGTCGCACCCGCGCCAGCCACGGTGCCTTCACCGAACCCCAAAGCCACATCCACCCAGTTCGGCACAACACCAACAAGGTGAAAATGCATCAAGTTTTCTTCTTGTGATTGTAGAAAAAATGTATGTACCGTGTCCATATCATACTCTAACAATGTACACATTTGTTGCTTACTAGAGTTTCATTTGAAATTAGTAGCTCCATGATGTCGAAACATAGAGAACCTAAATGGAATGATGATGAAGACCATGTTCTGTACTTTACATTGCATCAACAAGTGCTCGCTGACGAAGCATGTTACCAAAAGAGTGGAGTTCATCAGCCATTGCCAAAAATATGTGAACAATTCAATGAGCGATTCAATGCAAATACGCGTAGAAAAGCTAGATCCATGTCATCAATCATCAATAGGTGGCACATTCTAGTGATGCGTTAAAATGCGTACACCATGTATCTTTTACTTGAAGTGGTTGTTATCCTGAGAAAAATGCCTAGTGTGAACATTACCTTTGTCTGTTTTATGCTACAATTATGCTGTTATGTGCATGGAAAGAAACGCTGGGCTTCACTGAATATTCCACAGTTAGGCCTAACTTAGTCTTACACAAATAAGCACAGCTTAGTATTTACACAAATAAGCGTAACTAAATATAAAGATAAAGACAAATGGTTCATCGGATCTTCCAGTATGAGCACTAGGTCCTTGGAGCTGGTGGTATCGTCAGAACGAACCAGAATGCTGCATTTGGCTATCTGTCATTCTCCATCAAATCGTATGACCCCACAGATGAACCAATTGTAAGCCCCCTCCCCTCAACGTGGATTCGGCTCCAGGTCAGATCTGGAGTGTCAACATGATAAGCGCGTGAGTGTGCAGCAAACACACATTCTGCAATCAACCCTGGAAGTGCTGTCACCTTAGCAACAACACCAGCATGTTCTTCCTGGACTCCGGCAGTAGGCTCATAAAGTATTTCATCAGCTTCACCAGCAGCAGCCTCAGCAGGTATTTCGTCAGCTTCACCAGCAGCAGCATTAGCAAGTATTTCATTAGCTTCACCAGCAGTAACATCACCAAGTATTTCGTCACCTTCACCAGGAGCAGCAGCAGCTAGTTCTTCGTCAGCTCCACCAGCAGCAGCAGCAGCATCAGGAGCAAGGGCTGCCTGAGCAATTACAGGTTCAACAGCTCTAGGGGCTTCGACAAAGAAAGGGTAGTTGATACCAAGAAATACAGATCGTCCCTTCAGATTATCGACTCAGCTCTAGACTTGCTCTAGTGGGTCTTTTGGATGGGCATGCGGTCCTCGAGAAAACGTGACACCGCAGTGATGGGTATGAAGAAAATGGTGTCCCCATATGTTCTATTGTATCACCAACATTGTTTAGTGCTCCCCTGATATGAATCCACATGAGTTCAACATCCTATTCGTGTGGCCTCCGAGAGGTGCTAGGAACCAGCGTCGTGATCCAAGTTTACCATCTTCTACTGCATCTTCGATCACCGGAGCTGGAATGACGCGTGGGGCTGCATGGGTACCTGCGTGTTACTTACAGTTAGTAAGGAGAATTTTGAATGGGATTTCACATGCTATATGACACCATGACTCACCCCATATGAACGGATCCGAAGCACGCACGTCGCCGCTAGGTTTAGTGACTGCATAAATGTGTTGCGGTTTGTTGGAATGGTAGCTGGAGGTGAAGACAGCGTCGACATACTGCTCCGGCTGCAGGAAGGTGTCGCACAAGATTCTCCATTCCTTGTCTTCTGGGCTTCTAATGAATGTGATTGCCTTGTCGAACACCGCTAAGAGGTCGTACTCCCAGGTCTTCCACACCTCCCGCGGTCTATGAGGGAGTTATACCTTTAGGAGCTCAAGTTCTGCCATGTTAAACCTGTAAGCTAATTCAGAAATAGGTGGCGGCCACCCGTTGTTGAATGCAGTAATGCCGACACCCTCCAAAGATGGCAATGGAAATCTCAACGATCTATAGCCATTTTTTAGAGTCCAAGTACTCCCATCCTGGGATAAAAGGACCAGCCACTCGCCGTTGCCACCCACCCAGTTCTGGTCATCTCCCATTTCCGTCTCTTCTTCTTCCTTGATATTCACCAGTACTAATTCTGACGACTTATCCAGCATCATCATTTTCGCATGAATATTCTGCAGAGTTTGTTGTCAGTTGGTACAATCACCTAGCATTGATTCCATTTCAAATACAATTTGATAACTCGACCTTCAGATTAAAGTACCCAAAATATCGCCTAAATACGAGTGTATCCTTAGATATCGCCTAAGTTGTGCCTATGTCACTACGAAAATACCCAATATATGGAGTAGGAGCAGAGCTCCCCCCGAACAAACTCCTAATGATGATCATAAACATCTAGGGGAATAATAGCCTTAAATCGTCTAATCTGTTTATTTTTTTAGGAAATAGAATATCACCTAGCAGGGAGTGACCCATTGAGGAACCGCCGCTGCCACCGGTTCTCGTCCGCGTGGAAGACAAGGAAGGGGCATAATTATTGAGGGCGCGCACCGGAACTGTCTAGAGGAAGTGAAAAATAAATTGTAAGAGAGAAAAATGTGGGGCCCACCAGTCAGTGAGTGAAGTTTGGCACGCGTAAACGTTACTACGTTTGACTTGGATCGTGGATGGCAGACCTCGATTCCACTGCATGCAAGTGGCGGAATACAAATTTTAGGAAGCGCTAGCGTCGACGTGTAAAATGCCATTTTTCTCCACCTTCACCCTACTACGAATGGTCGTGCACCATTAAGGGCGGTTCCAATCTTGCAGTAAGCAGTTTCACTTCTCCATCTCATTTCCTCCTCCACGACCTCATCGTCTTTCTTCACCACATCCTCATCCATTTCCTCTGCCATGACATCACCGTCTTCCTCTGGACCCTTTTCCTCTTGCATGTAGTCATGGACTTGTGGGATGTCCGAAACAACGGTAGTCAAGGGACTACGTACTTCGACATAGAAGTACATGGCAGGAAGAAGATAGATGTCGTCTACACCACCGACCCTCGTACGGTGAGGAACACTCTGAATAATTACACGAGTTGGCTGCGGTTCAAAGAAAACAGGTTCGTCGGTCTCGACCTCGAGTACAGCCGTGATCACCGTAGGATCGCCGTGGTGCAACTCTCCGTGAAGGGGCACATCCTCGTATACCAGGATTTTTGCAAGATGGGGGATGATGGGAACAGGTAGACTTTGCTGTCTTTTGTTCCTGAACTGTCTGTTTGCAAAAGTAATTGCTATATTATTTGTCTGAATTCATTTTCATGTAGGTGGGGCGAAAGGATTAGGTCGTTGTTTCATGACTTTCTCGTGAACCAGCAGATAAAATTTACTAGTGTTGACATCACGAATGACACTATACTTCGTGAAAGACCGGCTGTCAACATTAAAATCCCAAAGGAGTGCAGACTGGATATCTAGAAAATTTACTAGATCCCAGGGATGAAGGGCAGTAGGACCGGGATGGCCGATCTTGCCACTGAACTCATCGACCTGTGGTACGCTCACATGAAGGGAAAATTGCCGACATGTTGGTGGAGGCGTTTAGTGCACGATTACTAGGAGGATAAGCCAATTTTGATCCTAATCTGAAGTACGCTGCAATTGACGGGTATGTTAGCCACGAGTTGTACCGCCAGATTGTAAATTTTCGTTCCAGGCATCGCACGATCGAACCACCACCAAGGCAAGTTGTTTGCCCCAGATGCAGGAGTATAGATGAATCTACAAGCTGGGGCAAGCGACCGAAGGCATCCTAGGATCGATTGCCTTCTCCAACAGGATAGGATGTAGACTTTTAGTGCGTGATTGTTGTGTTTGTATGGGGCTTGTTATGTTTATGAAAACAAGTTATTTCAGAAGTACACTATGTGAGCAATTACGAACTGTTGTGTATTACCTTTGTAGAAGTATAATCTAGGTTTGGTTATGACTGTATCCTTCGATATAATCTGGGTTTGGTTACGACTTATGACTGTATCCCACCTTATGCATGTCAGTCCTGGATTCTGCCCCATGCAAAGGGCACAAACATAATTTGTAAGTATGAATTTTGAGCATACATAATGGGGAAATGTAATTCATACATGTTAACAACCTAATAGCATAGGGATGATACGAGCTCAGTTCTTACACACAGATTGCTTAGAAAATACATGCGAAATAAAATACAGGCGAGATAAAATTAGGAACGGAATGCGAAACTAGTAGTGGTAAACATCACACTCACCCACCCGCCAAATCCTGTTGAGCATCTCGTAGCAGACATACGCGTCCCTGGCGGCGTACTTGATCGCATCATAATTCATGTGCTTTGGAAACTCAACTTTCATGCGGGCGTACTCGCGGTCGATGATGTCAGCAGCGAGTCTAGCCATGCCGGTATTACCCGAATCGTCATCCGGGTACCTCCACAAACGTTGGAGATCGACGTGATTGATAACATGAAGGAGGAGATCCCGCTCTAGCTTTGGAGTGTCGTTCTTGATGTCGACGCTGGCGAAGTAGATATCCCTCCTGCGTAGGAACTCGCGAAGCTCCGAGCATACAGATTTGGCCCTGCATACATGGTATAGGAGGCAGTGGTTGCGCATGGACAGCTACAAAAGCGCCACCCTCTTCCTATCTCCGGCATACTCGAGGTCAAGGCCGACGATCTTGTACCTGTCCATCGGCTCCTATAGCCACCACTCGTACATTGCGATGACCTTGGCGACCTCCACTGACGCATTTGTGTGGATGACCATAAACTTGGTGGTGCCATGGGCAGTGATAGTGTACTCGTCGGTGAAGTCGCTCCCGTCGCCGAACATGTCGTACTCTGCGTCTATGGCAATAGCTAATGTGGCGGCGGTGGCCTAGGGTCGGTAGCGGTGGCTGGGACTGGGCGTGGTGGTGGAGTGATCTGTTGCGGTGGTATGGCCCGGAGGAGGCGGTGCCTGCGGCAGCGTCGATGGTTCTTGGGTGGTTGCGGCGGCGACGATGGAAGGAGTCGGGTATTTTTGCATAGTGATGTGCTGTAGAGATGGAAGGTGATGCTTAAATTGCGTTTACCAATATTCCGGTCATACCCAAGTAGAAGCAAGTTTGACCGGGCGAGCACCGTTGGTTTCTAATCCTAGCGATTAAGTTCAGCGACCATGCCTGGTAGGCGATGGGACGGGTGTGCAACGTGGCTTTGGCGTAGCAGAGACCGGCCACGGAGACCACTGTCCCGTTGCCGATCCACAGCGGGTGCGAGGTGCTGACACGACATAACGTGTCAGGACGGAAGGAAGTGTACAGCTATTTGTGATTATTATTCCCATCAAGTTTAACAATTGTAAGCATAGAGAGGGACCTAGCATCCCTGCACCCCGGGGCAGCCGCTCAGGCCTGCCGATTGCACAAAGCTTGCAATTTCCTTTCTTTAATTTGGTGATTTTGTCCAGAATTTGCCAAATTGAAGCTCGTCTTCCCATGCTTCTATAAGTTTCTGGGTAGGCCACTAGTGTAAGCATGCACAATCAAGCAACTTTTCAACACACATGTCGGTGGAAAAGCATGAGGTTTCAACGCACCACATAGTTTAAGGTTGTAGAAACGGTAAGAGAATTAAACATTATTACTGGCCAGGCCAGAACAGGGACAGGTTGGTCGGCTAAAGTTGCTGATTCCTAAGTAAGGGGACACCAGGCCGGTCTTGACATACTCCCTCAGGAATTTTCCATAAGCAACGTGCTTAGCCTTGGTCACCGACTTGTGTTTACTAGCCGACATGGTGGCTCTTGTTGTCACCATGTGTGGAAAGGGATTCTCCCGCTCTTGAGCTTCTTCACGACATGGTGGCTCTTCTTGTCCCTGTTCTCCTTGTCAAAGTCCATCTCACTTGAATCTACCTGTAATGTACGATATGCAAACCAAAATGAGCAAAATAATAAATATATATTGCTCCCACCATTCTGAGTTACTTTCAATACAATAACATATTTATACAGGTTCAGCAGTTCATTACGGTTGTCTCCCTAGCTCTCTCCTAAATTAATGTGCTTTGTGTTCTTGATAACTTACTAATAAATAAATAATATGGATTCATTCAGAACAGACTAGATCTCTCCATGTACCGGTTCGTACGGTGCGTCTAATCATTAGGACTATATTTTTTTATGAAACCAGGATAGATTAAGCTTGAGCAGAATATATGAAACATGTAGAAATAGATGTACCTTCGGGTACACGAGCGGAGTGTGTTCGTCGAACTCCACGCCCTCATCGGGGCCTCTGAAGTTGTCACCACCAGCGAGCACATGGTCCCCCAAGGGGTTGAACTGCATGTCCTCCTCGCCTTGTGATGCATGATGCTCCTCCATATCTATCGCATGAAGCACCACCCCGGCAGTGATGCCCGCACACTCACCCCTACGCACTGGTTTCATGGAGAAGGTTCGTGGTTGTATGTTGAAGATTGTGGGATTTTGCTAGATAGGGAAGAGAGAGGAGTGTATGAGTGCGAATGGAGGACCCGATATACTGGGTTTTTAATGCGGGGACATTTAGGCCTCCTCGAGGGCCCTGGTAGGCAGCTCTTCTGGCTGCGGCTACCACGTTGAAGGTTCGTGTGGTGGGGGCTGTCAGAAGTGAGAGCGCAGGCACGCTACGTAGTAAAAATGGTATAGCCCGTGGGCCGTGGATGACCATTTGCCGTGTAGTAGACTTGTAGCCTTTGCAGACTAGATTAAACGTGACATGACCACTCAATGACTTTTACCATGGACGGCATCGTGTTCCTTCTTATAGAAGTCTGAGTGAGGAAGACGTCTGTGTTGTCTCACGATGTACTATGAAGGGCACGACATGTGCAACGAACCTCGTTGGATCAGACAGGACCAACGGTTGGTGTGCACGATCCACGTGACAACTGTGACAAACAATCAGGGCGTAGCAGATAGACTGAGCACAGGTTTGGGCTTCTACGAAAGAGAGAGAGAGAGGGCAAAACTTTGTAGTATCAAAAAACTAAGGGCAAAACTGATTAGTATAAAAATGGAAAGTTAGTGTCTTGTACAATGAAATAAATCATGGCATAGATCAAATTATGCCAAGATAGACCCACTAGAGTTCATTGGATGTGTGTTCTTCTCATAAACCACATACGGATCCACCAGAGTCATTGCATGTGTGTTCTTTTCAGAAACCACATATGGATACACCAGTGTCACTGAAATGTGTGTTCTTTTCACAAACCATATATGGATCTACCTAAGTCATTGCATGTGTATTATTGTCATAAACCACATATGGATCCACCAGAGTCATTGCATGTCTGTTCTTTTCATAAAACACATGGATCCACCAATGTCATTGCATGTTTGTTCTTTTCACAAACCACATATGGACCCACTAGAGTCATTGCATGTATGCTCTTTTGACAAAACACATGGATCCACCAATGTCTTTGCATGTGTGTTCTTTTCACAAACCACATATGGATCCACTAGAGTCATTGCATGTATGTTATTTTCACAAACCACACATGGATCAACTAGAGTCATTGCATGTGTGTTCTTTTCAAAAACCACATGGATCCACCAATGTCATTGCATATATGGTCTTTTCACAAACCACATATGGATCAACCAATGTCATTGCATGTGTGTTCTTTTCACAAACCACATATGGATCCACCAGAGTCATTGCATGTATGTTCTTTTCATAAACCACATATGGATCAACCAATGTGATTGCACGTGTGTTCTTTTCATGAACCACATATGGATCCACCAGATTCATTGCACGTATGTTCTTATCCTAAACCCGCACTAGAGTCATTGCATGTTTGTTATTTTCATGAACCACATATGCATCCACCAGTGTCACTTTATGTATGTTCTTTTCATAAAACACATGGATCAGCCAATGTCATTGCATCTATGCTATTTTCACAAACCACATATGGATCCACCAGAGTCATTGGATGTATGTTCTTTTCACAAACCACATATGGATCCACTAGATTCATTGCATGTGTGTTCTTTTCATGAAACTAGCACTAGATTCATTGCATGTATGTTCTTTCCACAAACCACATGGATCCACTATAGTCATTGCATGTGTGTTCTTTTCAGAAACCACATATGGATTCACCAGAGTCATTGCATGTGTGTTCTTTTCACAAAACCAGCACTAGAGTCATTGCATATGTGTTCTTTTCATGAACCGCATATGGATCCCCAGAGTCATTGCATGTATGTTATTTTCATATAACACATGGATCAACAAGAGTCATTGCATGTGTGTTCCTTTCACAAACAACATATGTATCCACTAGAGTCATTGCACGTGTGTTCTTTTCATGAACCACATATGGATCCACCAGAGTCATTGCATGTATGTTCTCTTCATAAAACACATGGATGAACCAATGTCATTTCATGTATCTTCTTTTCACAAACCAAGTATGGATCAACCAATGTCATTGCATGTGTGTTCTTTCCAGAAACCACATATGGACCCGCTAGAGTCATTGCATGTGTATTCTTATCCTAAAAACAGCACTAGAGTCATTGCATGTGTGTTCTTTTCACAAACCACATATGGATCCACCAATGTCATTGCATGTGTGTTCTTTTCACAAACCACATATGGAATAGCTATAGTCATAGCATGTGTGTTCTTTTTACAAACAACATATGGAACAACTATAGTCATTGCATGGCTGTTCTTTCCACAAACCACATATGGATCCACCAATTCCATTGCATGTGTGTTATTTTCATGAACCACATATGGATCAGCTAGAGTCATTGCATGTGTGTTCTTTCCACAAACCACATCGATCCACCAATGTCATTGCATGTGTGTTCTTTTCATGAACCACATATGGATCCACTAGAGTCATTGCATGTGTGTTCTTTCCACAAACCCAGCACTAGAGTCATTTCATGTGTGTTCTTTTCATGAACCATAGCTAGAGTCATTGCATGTGTGTTCCTTTCATGAAACTAGCACTAGAGTCATTGCATGTATGTTCTTTCCACAAACCACATGGATCCACTATAGTCATTACATGTGCGTTCTTTTCACAAACCACATATGGACCCACTAGAGTCATTGCATATATGCTCTTTTGACAAAACACATGGATCCACCAATGTCATTGCATGTGTACTCTTTTCACAAACCACATATGGATCCACTAGAGTCATTGCATGTATGTTATTTTCACAAACCACACATGGATCCACTAGAGTCATTGCATGTGTGTTCTTTTCAAAAACCACATGGATCCACCAATGTGATTGCATGTATGTTCTTTTCGCAAACCACATATGGATCAACCAATGTCATTGCATGTGTGTTATTTCACAAACCCCACATATGGATCCACCAGAGTCATTGCATGTATGTTCTTTTCACAAACCACATATGGATCAACCAATGTGATTGCACGTGTGTTCTTTTCATGAACCACATATGGATCCACTAGATTCATTGCACGTATGTTCTTATGCTAAACTAGCACTAGAGTCATTGCATGTTTGTTATGTTCATGAACCACATATGCATCCACCAGTGTCACTTTATGTATGTTCTTTTCATAAAACACATGGATCAACCAATGTCATTGCATCTGTGCTATTTTCACAAACCACATATGGATCCACCAGAGTCATTGGATGTATGTTCTTTTCACAAACCACATATGGATCCACTAGATTCATTGCATGTGTGTTCTTTTCATGAAACTAGCACTAGAGTGATTGCATGTATGTTCTTTCCACAAACCACATGGATCCACTAGAGTTATTGCATGTGTGTTCTTTTCACAAACCACATATGGATCCACCAGAGTCATTGCATGTGTGTTCTTTTCACAAAACCAGCACTAGAGTCATTGCATGTGTGTTCTTTTCATGAACCACATATGGATCCACCAGAGTCATTGCATGTATGTTCTTTTCATATAACACATGGATCAACAAGAGTCATTGCATGTTTGTTCCTTTCACAAACCACATATGTATCCACCAGAGTCATTGCATGTGTGTTCTTTTCATGAACCACATATGGATCCACCAGAGTCATTGCATGTATGTTCTTGTAGCATCCCAATTGTCTAACAATTGTAATGCTACTTGGTCTAGAAAGATATTGGCTACTTCTTATATATAATTGTTGCACCATAATTATATCATGCTCATGTCATCATGCCACCTTGCATTTGAGCATCATATAAAACCCCTTTTTCTTTTGGTTCTTCTCTCATATGCATTATTTATTGTATTTGCCTCTTGATATTGTATTTGGTTATCGATATATTGTCAAATGCCCAAGTTGAGTTGGGGGCATATTTTTTATTCACCTCCATTATCTTTTCTTTTCACCACCTTATAATTCCACCATCCTATTAGTCCATGAGCTGGTAATTATTTTTCTTATGATTTTATTCTAGCTCATGTGAATGGGGTGGGTCTAATCCAACTATCTGTTGCTTGGCCTTTAGTTCCACTTCTTGGAAATGCATAAGTATAATCCCATATTATTTTTGTTTTCACAAAAACAATCATGGCATTTAGTATTTTTGCATGGGCCATGCAACCATCACCACCATGTGTTCTCCTTTGGTTTTATTTGATTTTTGAGTGGATCATCTTCTCATCTCTCGCTTTCTCTCAATCCTTTCTACCTTGCTTTGCTTTCTTGCCTTGTGCCATCAAACCTCATCCATCTCACATGTGTAGTGCCATGGATGATCTTGTAAGATCATCCCCATGACCATCTCCCTACCCTTCATGCTTGCTCATGCTCATGTGGATTACACCCATCTCCCTCTCTCTCCTCCCCTTGCCACCCATGCTTGTGCTAATGGGTATTAAACCCTGATCCTAACCTAAAACTCAACCCTGACCCTACCATCTCTCTCTCTCCACTTTCCTCATCAAAACCCTAAGCCACCCTCCCTTCCTCTTTCAGCCAGCAAGGGGCAACCACCTCCCCTCTCCACTCCCTACACCAGCCCTAACCTACCCCAGGCCGAAGCCCTACCCCTAATCAAAACCCTAACCCGAGCCTACCCCATCCTACCCTAGCTCGCTCTCTCTATCTAGCTCTCTCTCCCTGCCACAGCAGCCCCACCCGACGACCCTAGCTCCGAGCCGGCCCCTCCTCTCGCCCTAGGCCCACTGGCAGCCCCTCTGCCGACCCCCACGACGAGCACATGAGAGCGAGGTGGAAAGGTGGCCGAGCCACCTTTTTCCACTGCCACGTCCCCCACGGCATCGCCTCCCTCTAGGCTTGCCCTTATCCCCTTCCCCTCCTTCCTCTGCCTTACCAAACTACCCCCCCGACCTCGCGCCGCAACCATCTCTCCTCTCCCGCTACCTTTCTCTCCACCGGCCGGCGACCGTCGGTCTCCACCGTTCCCCCTCGTACAGCCGGTGGCGAGGAGCTGAGGTTGTCGGGGAAGGACGAGGACCATCCTCTGCGTCGCCCTGTACGTGCCCGCAAGGAGGAGAAGGCCCAGCTTGCCGGAGAGAAACCTCGCCGTCCGAAACCCTAACGCCGGGGAGCACCTGCGTCCTCGCCGCTCTGGTGCCTCCCAGCCAGATCCAACCCCACCATCCCCTCCGCGGTGAGCAGTACTCCCTCCCGGACAACTTCCGCCTCGCTGTAATCGCCAGTGCTCGCCGGACAAATCGTCGAACGGCCTCGGTGCGCGGCGGCCGACGGCGTTCTCTCGTCGCTGCGCCGCGCAGCGACCTAACTAGCCTGCGTCCACCCTCCTGTCGCTACCCCGTAAACCACCGCACTGGCTAGCCCCCTCAGCGCGGGAGCTCGTGACCCGGGTTCGAACCCCGTGCGACGCACCCCGTGCAGTCGAGCACCGACCTGTCCGCGTTCAGAGGAAACAGATGTATAGTACGGGCCTATGGTAGTTTTACAAAAGCCCCCCTTTTTATTTCGCTCTCAACCCGCGGTACCTCGTGGCCCACTAGTCAGCCGCCCTGGCAATCTTGCCGAAAACCCCCCAGGTTCCTCGGGCCGTAACCCGCGCTCCAGCTCGGCCCCGCCTGGCAGTCTGCGCGCTCATTCGCTGGCACGTGGGCCTCTAGTTACTGGCCCACCCGTCAGTCGCAGAGGCTGGCTAAGCCGAGGTGAGAAAAGGATTTTCTGGAGCGCGTGCCCCAGTCCGCTTGGTCCCACTCGTCAGCGACTGGGGCTAGCTCGGACTGAGTAATAAAAGTTCCCCTGTTGTCTGTTTTTAATTAAACCTTTTTCAAATTTATTTAAATTCAAATTCAAGTCAGATTTAAATAATTTTAAAAATACAAATCCAAATAATACAAATAACATATGTTTTGGAATCAGAAAAATGTGAGGAATTCAAATATGCCATTCAAAATAATGTTTGAACACTATGAAATTTCGAGATGATTAAAATTACAAAAAATGCCCTTTTCCTTAATTAATTCATAACTTTAATTCTATAACTCCAAATTGGGCAAATAATATGTCTAAATCGATCAGCGCGACGAGCTTGTTCTATCTATGCAGTCCTTGATATGAATTGAAGCATGCATCATGTCATTATTAAAAATCTGAACTGTTTATGACAATAAAACTTGGTTAAATAAATAATAAAATGCTTTATCTCTTGTATCCACACCTCACCTTTGCCATGTTACTTCAATGCCATGTAAATTGTGCACCATTCATCATGGCATGCTTGTTTGCTTTTCGCACATTAATTCATTAGCTTGTGCACTTTATTTATGTTGGCCCTTGTTTGTTTGGTTCTTCTTCGAATAGGCTCCCAGCAGGAGAATTACCAGGAATCACAGGAGTACAACCCAGATCCATCTCTCGCTTCAACTGAGCTGCCAGGCAAGCACTACCACATGCTTGCATACATACAGTACCTATTGCCTCTATCTTATTCTTGCATCATTGAGTCGCGATTGCATTAAATTGAATCCCAAGTACTACATAGCCTTTACTTTTAAACCCCACCGAAGCTTGTTCCTCCATCCCATGAGCCATTACTACAGGAGTTGTTTGAGCCATGCGAGTCGTAGAAAAGCATGTGTAGCGTATGTGAGTGTCTGATGAATAACAAGGTACCTAAACAACTTAACCTGAGTAGTAATGGGATAACTAATGAAAGAGGCACTGGTGAGCAATATCTGCTATTTGGTTTTTCATGCTCACTTGTGTCCCGTAGGACCCTGAGTACTTGATTCCTGTTCCTTGTTTATTCGCACTATCCACATCCGGGAGGCCTTATGGACCCACCTGAGCCAGAGCTTGATTTATTCTTATTTCTTGGGGCCACAAAGTAGTTTGGGGCTTTATTACTATCCTGTACTTATGCCATGTTACTGTTTTATTAAGATTGTGCGAGGAGCACCTGTACTGTTTAAGAATTGCGGAGTGTTTTCGCGGTATCGACAAGCCCAGTCACATTTTCGGGTTCCCAGTCATTTACAGCCATTGGCGCAAACCTTGGGTCTGTCTCGGAGCCGGCCAACTTCGTTGCGGGTAGCTTAATGGGGTGGCCCCCGGAAATATTTCTGAATCCTGTGATTGCTTTGTCGTCAATGCCTCGTTGGGTTTTGATTGCTTTTTCCGAGGTTGATCGAGTGTGTGTTGCTATTCGTGCACCCCTGCAGGGTAAATCTTTCTGAAAGCTGTGTCCGCGGTTATGGACGACTTGGAGCACAATTTCTCGATCATAGACAAGTATAACTAAAGTACCGCTTTTAACTTGACTAAGTACTTGACTAGTAAATAGTGCAATATTCATGGAATGGATAATAAAACTGCCAATGAATGATGGGGGTTTTTCGTCCGCTTCCTCGCTGGTAAGCGAGGAGGAGGATGGATCTGTTAATTATACTGTTATAACTTTTGTTCTTAATTCACGGACTTCCGTCTATCATTGGTTAGGCGGAAGGTTAGCGAGTATCTGTAGAATTGTTAGGTATTATCTTTTGCTGCAATTGCGTCACCCCAGGTTGTGTCCCCTTTAGTGGCATTAAGACTTGCCGAGTACCCCTAGGGTCTCACACGATAAATTGTTTGATTCAGCTGAACAGGTGTACCCGCAAGACGGATACTGGGTGGAAGAGACAGATGATGTTGGCAACGATCATTCGGTGTAGAGATTCCGGGAACGGGGATCCGTGAGATCTGTGGGCGGGATGTGTTTATTTATGGGGCATCTTATGCCGATTTGCTTCTTATCCGTACTCGGATCTTGTTTTCCGCTTCCGCCTGATACTCTGATGTGTGATGTATGAGGAGGTATCCTAAATTATTTTATCTATCTAGGACATTTGAATCTTGCCGTATGGCGTTGCAATATTTCTATTTCTTTTAGATGGAATGGCTCTGAGGACTGTTGTATGTGGCTTGCATACAGACTCATTGTGTATGTAGTTGATCCCTTCGCCTGCCGATTACGCCGCTCGTTCTTGTCCCGATGTCTGAAAGTGGTTAGGATGGCCGAAAGGTCTACCGTGAGTGGCCCTAGGCCCCACCGTACTATTTTAACCACTTTCGTTCATCTAGGCATGTAACTAAGAGCGTAATTCACCGAGGTAGTTATAGTTCTCTTCATAAAACACATGGATCAATCAATGTCATTGCCTGTATCTTCTTTTCACAAACCAAGTATGGATCAACCAATGTCATTGCATGTGTGTTCTTTCCACAAACCACATTGGACCCGCTAGAGTCATTGCATGTGTGTTCTTATCCTAAAAACAGCACTAGAGTCATTGCATGTGTGTTCGTTTCACAAACCACATATGGATCCACCAATGTCATTGCATGTGTGTTCTTTTCACAAACCACATATGGAACAGCTATAGTCATAGCATGTGTGTTCTTTTCACAAACCACATATGGAACAACTATAGTCATTGCATGGCTGTTCTTTCCACAAAACACATATGGATCCACCAATGCCATTGCATGTGTGTTATTTTCATGAACCACATATGGATCAGCTAGAGTCATTGCATGTGTGTTCTTTCCACAAACCACATCGATCCACCAATGTCATTGCATGTGTGTTCTTTTCATGAACCACCTATGGATCCACTAGAGTCATTGCATGTGTGTTCTTTCCACAAAACCAGCACTAGAGTCATTTCATGTGTGTTCTTTTCATGAACCATAGCTAGAGTAATTGCATGTGTGTTCTTTTCATGAAACTAGCACTAGAGTCATTGCATGTATGTTCTTTCCACAAACCACATGGATCCACTATAGTCATTACATGTGTGTTCTTTTCACAAACCACATATGGATCCACCAGAGTCATTGCATGTGTGTTCTTTTCACAAAACCAGCACTAGAGTCATTGCATGTGTGTTCTTTTCATGAACCACATATGGATCCACCGGAGTCATTGCATGTATGTTCTTTTCATAAAACAAAGGGATCAACTACAGTCATTGCACGTGTGTTCTTTTCATGAACCACATATGGATCCACCAGAGTCATTGCATATATGTTCTTTTCATAAAACAAAAGGATCAACCAATGTCATTGCGTGTATGTTCTTTTCATAAACCACATATGGATCAACCAATGTCATTGCATGTGTGTTCTTTGCACAAACCACATATTGATCCACCAATGTCATTGCATGTGTGTTCTTTTCATAAACCACACGGATCCACCAATGTCATTGCATGTGTATTCTTTTCACAAACCACATATGGATCCACCAGAGTCATTGCATGTGTGTTCTTTTCACAAAACCAGCACTAGAGTCATTGCATGTGTGTTCTTTTCATGAACCACATATGGCTCCACCAGAGTCATTACATTATGTTCTTTTCATAAAACACACGGATCAACTATAGTCATTGCATGTGTGTTCTTTTCATGAACCACATATGGATCCACCAGAGTCATTGCATGTATGTTCTTTTCATAAAACAAATGGATCAACCAATTTCATTACATGTATGTTCTTTTCATAAACCACATATGGATCATCCAATGTCATTGCATGTGTGTTCTTTGCACAAACCATATATGGATCCACCAATGTCATTGCATGTGTGTTCTTTTCACAAACCACACGGATCCACTAATATCATTGCATGTGTATTCTTTTTACAAAGCACATATGGATCCACCAGAGTCATTGCATGTGTGTTCTTTTCACAAAACCAGCATTAGAGTCATTGCATGTGTGTTCTTTTCATGAACCACATATGGACCCACCAGAGTCATTCCATGTATATGTTCTTTTCATAAAACACATGGATCAACTAGAGTCGTTGCATGTGTGTTCTTTTCACAAACCACAGATGTATCCACCAGAGTTATTGCATGTTTGTTCTTTTCATGAACCACATATGGACCCGCCAGAGTCATTGCATGTATGTTCTTTTCATAAAACACATGGATCAACGAATGTCATTGCATGTATGTTCTTTTCACAAACCACATATGGATTAACCAATGTCATTCCATGTGTCTTATTTCCACAAACCACATTCAGTCCCACTAGAGTCATTGCATGTGTGTTCTTATCCTAAAACCAGCACTAGAGTCATTGCATGTGTGTTCTTTTCACAAACCACATATGGATTAACCAATGTTGTTGCATGTGTGTTCTTTCCACAAACTACATATGGAACAACTATAGTCATTGCATGTTTGTTCTTTCGACAAACCACATGGATCTACCAATGTCATTGCATGTGTGTTCTTTTCATGAACCAGATATGGATCCACTAGAGTCGTTGCATGTGTGTTCTTTCCACAAACCACATGGATCCACCAATGTCATTTTATGTGTGTTCTTTTCATGAACCACATATTGATCCACTATAGTCATCGCATGCGTGTTCTTTTCATAAACCACATATGGATCCACCAGAGTTATTGCATATGTGTTCTTTTCACAAAACCAGCACTAGAGTTATTGCATGTGTGTTATTTTCATGAACCACATATTGATCCGCCAGAGTCATTACATGTATGTTCTTTTCATAAAACAAATGGATCAACCAATGTCATTACATGTATGTTCTGTTCATAAACCACATATGGATCAACCAATGTCATTGCATGTGTGTTCTTTGCACAAACTATATATGGATCCACCAATGTCATTGCATGTGTGTTCTTTTCACAAACCACACGGATCCACCAATGTCATTGCACGTGTATTCTTTTACAAACCACATATGGATCCACCAGAGTCATTGCATGTGTGTTCTTTTCACAAAACCAACACTAGAGTCATTGCATGTGTGTTCTTTTCATGAACCACATATGGACCCACCAGAGTCATTGCATGTATATGTTCTTTTCATAAAACACATGGATCAACTACAGTTTTTGCATGTGTGTTCTTTTCACAAACCGCTGATGTATCTACCAGAGTTATTGCATGTGTGTTCTTTTCATGAACCACATATGGATCCACTAGAGTCATTGCATGTATGTTCTTTTCATAAAACACATGGATCAACCAATGTCATTGCATGTATGTTCTTTTCACAAACCACATATGGATCAACCAATGTCATTGCATGTGTGTTCTTTCCACAAACCAAATTCAGTCCCACTAGGGTCATTGCATGTGTGTTCTTATTCTAAAACCAACACTAGAGTCATTGCATGTGTGTTCTTTTCACAAACCACATATGGATCAACAAATGTCGTTGCATGTGTGTTCTTTCCACAGACCACATATGGAACAACTATTTTCATTGCATGTTTATTCTTTCGACAAACC
This sequence comes from Avena eriantha, assembly GCA_910589775.1. Lineage (NCBI taxonomy): Eukaryota > Viridiplantae > Streptophyta > Magnoliopsida > Poales > Poaceae > Avena > Avena eriantha. The sequence continues at coordinate 107,924,422 of OU342740.1, read as the reverse complement.
ACATGGATCCACCAATGTCATTGCATGTGTGCTCTTTTCATGAACCAGATATGGATCCACTAGAGTCGTTGCATGTGTGTTCTTTCCACAAACCACATGGATCCACCAATGTCATTGCATGTGTGTTCTTTTCATGAACCACATATGGATCCACTATAGTCATCGCATGCGTGTTCTTTTCATGAACCACATATGGATCCACCAGAGTTATTGCATGTGTGTTCTTTTCACAAAACCAGCACTAGAGTCATTGCTTGTGTGTTCTTTTCATGAACCACATATGGATCCACCAGAGTCATTGCATGTATGTTCTTTTCATAAAACACATGGATCAACCAATGTCATTGCATGTATGTTCTTTTCACAAACCACATATGGATCAACCAATGTCATTGCATGTGTGTTCTTTCCACAAACCACATACGGATCCACCAATGTCACTGCATGTGTGTTCTTTTCACAAACCACACGGATCCACCAATGTCATTGCATGTGTATTCTTTTCACAAACCACATATGGATCCACCAGAGTCATTGCATGTGTGTTCTTTTCACAAAACCAACACTAGAGTCATTGCATGTGTGTTATTTTCATGAACCACATATGGACCCACCATAGTCATTGCATGTATATGTTCTTTTCATAAAACACATGGATAAACTAGAGTCATTGTATGTGTGTTATTTTCACAAACCATATATGTATCCACAAAAGTCATTGCATCTATGTTCTTTTCATGAACTACATATGGATCCACCAGAGTCATTGCATGTATGTTATTTTCACAAAACACATGGATCAACCAATGTCATTGCATGTATGTTCTTTTCACAAACCACATATGGATCAACCAATGTCATTGCATGTGTGTTCTTTCCACAAACCACATTCAATCCCACTAGAGTCATTACATGTGTGTTCTTATCTTAAAACCAGCATTAGATTCATTCCATGTGTGTTCTTTTCATAAACCACATATGGATCAACTAATGTCATTGCATGTGTGTTCTTTCCACAAACCACATATGGAACAGCTATAGTCATTGCATGTTTGTTCTTTCCACAAACCACATGGATCCACAAATGTCATTGCATGTGTGTTCTTTTCATGAACCACATATGGATTCACTAGAGTCGTTGAATGTCTGTTCTTTCCACAAACCACATGGATCCACCAATGTCATTGCATGTTGATACATTGCAAACGTATCTATAATTTTTGATGTTCCATGCTTGTTTAGTATCTACTTTCTTATGTTTTGTCTACATGTGGAGATACTTTTATGCATTTTCTGGAACTAACCCATTAACAAGATGCCACAGTGCCAGTTCCCTGTTTTCTGCTATTTTTGGTTCCAGAAAGTCAGAAAATGAATATTCTGGGAATTGGATGGGACAAAAGCCAAAGTGAATATTTCACCGAGGGGAACACAGAGCCAGAAGACGAGACGGAGAGGGGCCAGGGGCCGGCCATACCATAGGGTGGTGTGGGTCGCCCTAGTCATGCCACCAAGTGGTGTGGGCCCCTCCGGCGTCCACCGACCTTGCCCTTTTGCCTATAAGAAGCCTCCGATGTAGAAACCCTAAATAGTCAATCCTCCAGCCACAAAAAGTTCCACAGCGCCGCCGACTACGAATGGGAGATTCGGGGGACTGAAATTCTCTGTTCCGGCACCCTGCCGGGAAGGGGAAGTGCCCCCAGAACCATCTCCATCGATCTCCGCCGCCATGTCCATTGCCATTGCTGATTCCCATGATGATGAGGGAGTAGATCTTCCTCGAGACTAAGGGTTATACCGGTAGCTATGTGTTCATCTCTCTCTCTCTCTATGCATGATCATATTGTGATCATGAGCTTTGTAATCAAGTAGATCTACCTTGCTACTCAAGTGCTTTAATAGATCTCTGCTCTCCCCATGTGTGTGAAAGTGCCAGCGTGCACACCATGATGGCACTTAGGCTAGAGATAATAAATACTTGTTATGAGTTATATTTGGAGTTGGATGTCTCTATGAAATTGTGGTGTTTGTTGGAACCATCTAGTGCTCAAGGTGACAGTGTGGGGTTATCTAGATGGGGAAAGTGAACTTTGAGGAGTGTTGTTATAGCCCTACCGTGGATTAGAGTGTCCAACCGGAGAGTAGTTCAGAGTAGTATCATAAAGAGAAGATATTTATATGAGAGTGTTCACTAGTGAAAGTATGATCCCTAGGCCTTGTTTCTAAGCATTGAAACACTGTTTGCATCTAGATCTATTACATGTTTGCTTGCTTCCATTTTTATTTCAGTTTTCCTTTAGTCTCTTCCATGCCATCAGGCTATTATCTGCCACTGTTGTCTTATATCTATCCCACTTGTATTTCACTATCTCTTCGCCAAACTAGTGCACCTATACACCTGAAAAGTGTATTGGGTGTGTTGGGGACACAAGAGACTTCTTGTATCTTGATTGCAGGGTTGATTGAGAGGGATACCTTTGACCACTTCTTCCCTGAGTTCGATAAACCTTGGGTGATCCATTTAAGGGAAACTTGTTGCTGTTCTACAAACCTCTACACTTGGAGGCCCAACAGCTGTCTACAAGAATAAAAGTGCGTAGACATCAAGCTATTTTCTAGCGCCTTTGCCGAGGAGGTAAGGTAAAAGGTACTCACATCCTCCGGTGTGAGTGCTCCAAATTATTTCCTTTAGATTCTGCAATTTTGTCTTTTTGTTTCTTGTTTTCACTAGTTAGGCTTAATGGAAAACAACAACAAAATTAGAGAGTTTTGTAGTATTTTTCCTAATGTAGAACATGAATTTTCTGAAAACAAAACTAATAAACCCATGGAACTTTCTTTGCATGCTAATAGCAATGTTATTAGTATGAATCTTTTGAACACCTTTGTTACTAATGCTATAGAAACGTCTAAGCTTGGGGAAGTTAGTTTTTATGCAAATGATATTTTTAGTTCCCTAGCTTTAAACAAGAAAATTTGCTCTAATGATACTTTATCTCCCATATGTGGTAATTCTAATGATACTTGTGATATTTTAAATCCACATACTAAAAGCATCCCTTTTAAAATACCTATAAAATTTGTTGAACGTGTTATGAATAACTGCTATTTTGGAAATGGAACTGTCCATCCTGGTGATCATTTACTCTTTATACATTAATTATGCGAGTTTTTCAAGTGTGCAGGTATTTCAATGAACCAAGTTAAGAGGAAGCTATTCCCTTTTTCACTTAAGGGAAAAGCAAGGGAGTGGTATGAGCTACTAGATGATCCTCATCATTTGGAGTGGAAGGAACTTGAATCTCTCTTTTACTATAATGTTATCCTCCTGACGAAATTCATAAAGATAGGAGTTACATTTTAATTTTCATCCACATGATGGAGAAAGTATTGCCCAAGCATGGGGGAGAATGAAGTTACTAATGCTCAAATGTCCCATTCATGAGCTCCCCAGTAATATTGTTATTAATAATTTCTATGCAAGGCTTTCATGACATTACAAGGACTATCTGGATACTTGTTTAGAGGGATCCTTCACAAGTAAGGAGGTCAAAGCTAAGTGGGATCTTCTTGAAACAATTCAAAGCAATACCGAAGATTGAGATAACAACAAAGGTAAAGAACCAGGTATGAACTATGAGTATGATTGCATTAAGTCTTTCGCTGAAACTGCTAATTTTCAAGAGATTAGTGCTAAATATGGTCTTGATCCTCCAATTCTTATTGATTGCTCTAGAGCCTTTGCTTCTCATATTAATGCTCCTAAAGAAAAATGGGACATGTATCATGAGCCTTTTAAAGACACTTGCATGGAAAATGAAATTGTTATTAATGATAGCAATAAACATGCTCAAACCTCCGAAAGTACTATTTCTTATAAGCATGTTAACTTTTGTGGAATACATAGACCTTGTGAGAATAATCAAATTGAAGAAGAATATTGTATCACCCACGGGAATGAAAAAACTAGAACGTGGTATAGGGCTCCAAATGATCTTGGTAAAAACATTTGTGCCCTCTATCCTTTTATTTGTGAACTTTGCTTTGAAGTGGGTCATTTCAATTTCCAATGCTCAGGCCATAATAATAGCCCTTCTAATCCAATGAGTACTGCAAGTTTGTATTGTGATGACATGCTCACTCCTAATCAGCATGATGAACTTACATTATTTTTGGGGTGTGAAGAGTTATCAAGAAAAACCTCTTTGGTAGATATGGGTGCTTTTGATACGAATAGTGTCCTGCATGGTTGTCATCTTTATTGTGTTGATAATTGCCACACAAATACTTACATACAAAATATTATAGAAGATGAGATTTTACCAAAATATGACAGGACTAATATGTGTTTTGATATTATTAATGAAAAGAAGGAATCCTCCAAAGTTTTCTTCTATTGTCTCTAATAATAAACCAGAGTATATGGAGAAACTTCCTTTCAAGCCTCTCCCTCCTAAAGAGAAGAAGAAAAGGAAGAAAAGGGGGAGTAAAAGGAGAGAGGAAAATATATTTTCCCCTAAGCATGTTGCTCCTATTATAGTTTTTGATGAGTCTGAACCCGATGATGTTCCTATGCATATTACCTATAGTAGTGATCATGATTGGGAAAAGCACACTACTTTTGATATTGAAAATCTATTCGGTCCCAATTCTGAAAATGATGATGTTAATAATTGCTGCCTTATTAGTACTATCTATGTTCCTTCCAATGATGATATGTTTACAAATGAACACACTTTGGAAGATAACTATTCTATTGCTTATGATGAGACTACACCTCCAATATACGATGATTACAATAATGACTATGATATTTTCAGTCCACCTACTATTGAGGAGAAAATTAATTATGATTACAATATGCCTCCTATATTTGATGATTATGGTGATGAGAATAATAATGATAGCTATTTTGTTGAATTTGCTCCCACTAAAATTAGTAAGAATGACTATGTTTATGTGGGGAGTATTAATTCTTTTATGCATGTGGCTCATATAAGAATGTTTTATGTGATAGTTATATTGTTAATTTTATTCATGATGCTACCGAAAGTTATTATGAGAGAGGAAAACATGGTTTTATGTATCTCAACAATATTAAGTGTCCCCTCTTTATGTTGAAAGTCTTGAAGTTGCACTTGTTTTGCTTTACTATGCTTGTTGCTTTGTGCTTTCATGACTTGTTTCTTTACAATATTCCTATGCATAGGAAGTGGGTTAGACTTAAATGTGTTTTGAATTTGCTTCTTGATGCTCTCTTTTACTTCAATTCATATTTCTTATGGGAGAATCTTCTCAAACTATCAAGCCTAACTTAAAGGCGATAAAGAAAAGTACTTATTGGGAGATAACCCAAAAGTTTTAGATGAGTCTTGGAAGTTATTACTTCTGTAATAACCTCTCCTTATCCTTTTTATTTTCTTTTTGTGCCAAGAGTGACCTCTAATGAGAGAGAAGTAATGCTTGGGAAAATTGTTGTCCCAAAACAGATTTTTGTTCTTCACCGTAAAAATTCGTGTAAAATCTCTGTATGTCGGTTTGAGGCGTGAATTTTTTTGATTCTGTCCCAGGTTGTTATCTAACTTTAGTTAGTTCAACACTTTTAATTTGAGTAACATAAAGTCTTCGAAAATATTGGTTTTACCTGTTGGTCTGTTTTGACAGATTTCTGCCATTATTTGCATTTGCTTCTTATTGGTTCCTTTTTGAGTTCTTTTGGGGAATTGATCTTTTTGACGGAAGCAGTAGCTTGTGTTTTAATGGAAGTTTTATTGGTGTTGAAACTGAACCCAAAGACTTATTATCTTAAGTGCACTAATGTTGCTAATAAAGATTGTGTGAAGTTTTGTATGAAGGAAAATTTTCAGGTGTATGGAAGGAATGATGTAATTAGATGAAGAATGGACTAAAGCTCAGCTTGGGGATGACACGGGTGTAACCCCAAGAAATATCCAAGAAGTACAAGCGTCAAAGCTTGGGGATGCCCAAGGCATCCCCTTCTACATCAATAAAAATCCCAGGTTTCTTCCAAACACTTCATTTTTATTGTTTCATGCACAGTTGTGTTGTTCTTGGAGCTTCTTCTTTTTCGTTTTCGTTTTGGTTTTTCGTTTGCTTGGTTTTCTTAGTTTGCTGCATAAATTGGTTGGACTCCCTCTTTCATACATTAGTTTTCAAATAAGTTAAGATTGGAAAAGAGTAGGAAAGTTCATGCTTAAGTGGTAAAAGGAGCTTGTTTTTGACTGTGGCCTATGCTTTGTCATGTCATGCTTCATATTGTTT